>OY293303.1:62129931-62738116 GCA_958502075.1 Orchestes rusci | reverse complement strand
GGAAACACGGTCACAACTATGACGACGCCTAAAAATGACATCTGTAGAAAAAATAATCTTTCGATATACACGGAGACAAAAAAATAACAGAGTGTGTAAATAATTTAGTAGAATCTGCTGATATTGATTTTTATTTTTTTAATTTTGGACGAAAAACGATGAACAAGAATGATAAGTGATATATACAGTGCTGGCAAAAAAATCTTATTATTGTGTGTAAGAGAAAAAACACTTGAAATTAAATTTCCGAAATACCAAGTAAAAACTTAACCAGAAATGACATTTTGGATTTTGATTTAAAGTAAATAAAAAAACAACATGATGTTTATTGTGCAATCATACAATAATACAATCACACAAAGGGAACTGTTCATACTAGCGTTCTTCCACAGTACCAAACAGATTCTTAAATCTAGTTTACATACTTTTAGGGAGGTGGTCAAAATAAGTCGTTTTTAAATTTTCAACAAAGATCTGCAAAATTATCTCAAGATACTTATCTCTTACACAAAATGACCATCTTTTTTTGACCAGCCCTGTATTCTCTCTCCTAAGTTAAAAAAATAAGAACAAGTATCAGCAGCTTTTTATAAGTAGTTTTCACATTTTGTGAGTTTTTTGTCTCCCTGTATATCGGGTAGACGAGGATTGGGGACAGTGTCTCCCTCTTATGTGGATGAATCTGCGGAAGAGAAACACATAATCTTTCTCACATCGGCTTTGGACTATGGTTCCCTGTATATTAAAAAAAAAAAAATCCGACAAATGTTATTTTTAGACCATGAAAAAACTTTTATCAAGGATGACTTTTTGTCGTATCCTCAATCCGGAGACATACTGAATGTGACTAAATAACATCAGTGATGTTTTGCTTTGAGTATGTTTGAGTTAGATCACGATCACGATCTAAGTGACCCATGAATTGGCAAGTTTGACATTTGAAACACCTTTGGTCAGTTCATTCCATTCAGAATAAAAAGGGAAGACTGAACCTTCGTTATGTATTTAAATTAAATTTGAAAAATACATTCCCAAATTCAACCACCCGCGTCAATGGTTTAAAGCCAAAATTAAAGTCAGCCTGTGTTAGTCTACACTGAAGAGTGATATAACCTATATCCTCATCTGTTATTTGATGCCAATGCAGATTATATTGATAGATGTAGATATGGGGCTGAGGGCACTGAGGCACTGAGGCCACACAGCGGGCCCATTGTGCACCTCCAAGAGGAGCCTCAAAGAGGAGAGAGGTTGCTCTCTTTGACCATTGTCGTCAAGGCTTAGTTATTCAGCGTAGGCGACAACTCAGTCGTCAAGCCACAGCATTTAGCTTGAGCGACAACGTATTCTAAGGGCGGTCCCTCTGACCTCTCTCTGGTGCACTAAAAAAGAGGCAAAAATGTTTCAAATTTTTATCCGCATGGGATGTTTATAAATTGATAGACTTGGTCTCTGGGCATCGGAAATTAAAAATCACAATATTTTTTATAATTTTTAAATATGTTTCATCATGTCGACTTTTTTCAAAATACATTTTTGAGACAACACATGCTTTCGTTTTATGACTTTTATGTGATGTGTTCCAATTTAAAACGTCTTGACTATGTTTTTTTACTATTTGAAAATCCAAAATCATGATCATTTTTTTAATGTCACAGTACCTACCCAATAACTTTAACTTTAACTTTTCAAGTGGTTATCATGTTTTAGATATCGGGCTGTCTCAACTTAAATGAACCACCCAGTAGGTATGAATAACACGAGACTCAAATGAATCTTTCATGTTTGGTTACATTGGTAAATGTACATTTGGTAAAATGGACAATTTGCATACATTTTCAAATGACTTGAAATTTTATATACGTATTCTAGACAATATAAGAAAGTCATCAGCGATTGTTTTGCGATTGTGGCAGAAGGTAACCAGGACCTTCTGCCACAATTCCTTTATCAATAAAAAATAAAGTTCTTGATATCTAGATTTTTTCGGAGATATGGTAGAGCATGTGTGAAAAAGTGATGAAACATATTTATGACATATTTCGCAATTAAAAAATTTGGCCCTGATAAAAAATATTGTGATTTTTAATTTATGATGCCCAGAGACCAAGTCTATCAATTTATAAACATCCCATGCGGATAAAAATTTGAAACATTTTTGCATCTTTTTTAGTGCACCAGAGAGAGGTCAGAGGGACCACCCTTAGAATACGTTGTCGCTCAAGCTAAATGCTGTGGCTTGACGACTGAGTTGTCGCCTACGCTGAATAACTAAGCCTTGACGACAATGGTCAAAGAGAGCAACCTCTCTCCTCTTTGAGGCTCCTCTTGGAGGTGCACAATGGGCCCGCTGTGTGGCCTCAGTGCCTCAGTGCCCTCACCCCCATATCTACATCTATCAATATAATCTGCATTGGCATCAAATAACAGATGAGGATATAGGTTTGTTATATCACTCTTTAGTGTAGACTAACACAGGCTGACTTTAATTTTGGCTTTAAACCATTGACGCGGGTGGTTGATTTTGAGAATGTATTTTTCAAATTTGATTTAAATACATAACGAAGGTTCAGTCTTCCCTTTTCATTCTGAATGGAATGAACTGACGAAAGGTGTTTCAAATGTCAAACTTGCCAATTCATGGGTCACTTAGATCGTGATCGTGATCTAACCCAAACATACTCAAAGCAAAACATCACTGATGTTATTTAGTCACATTCAGTATGTCTCCGGATTGAAGATACGACAAAAAGTCATCCCTGATAAAAGTCATGGTCTAAAAATAACATTTGTGGGATTTTTTTTTTTAATATACAGGGAACCATAGTCCAAAGCCGATGTAAGAAAGATTATGTGTTTCTCTTCCGCAGATTCATCCACATAAGAGGGTGACACTGTCCCCAATCCTCGTCCACCCGATATACAGGGAGACAAAAAACTCACAAAATGTGAAAACTACTTATAAAAAGCTGCTGATACTTGTTCTTATTTTTTTAACTTAGGAGAGAGAATACAGGGCTGGTCAAAAAAAGATGGTCATTTTGTGTAAGAGATAAGTATCTCGAGATAATTTTGCAGATCTTTGTTGAAAATTTAAAAACGACTTATTTTGACCACCTCCCTAAAAGTATGTAAACTAGATTTAAGAATCTGTTTGGTACTGTGGAAGAACGCTAGTATGAACAGTTCCCTTTGTGTGATTGTATTATTGTATGATTGCACAAGAAACATCATGTTGTTTTTTTATTTACTTTAAATCAAAATCCAAAATGTCATTTCTGGTTAAGTTTTTACTTGGTATTTTGGAAATTTAATTTTAAGTGTTTTTTCTCTTACACACAATAATAAGATTTTTTTGCCAGCCCTGTATATATCACTTATCATTCTTGTTCATCGTTTTTCGTCCAAATTAAAAAAATAAAAATCAATATCAGCAGATTCTACTAAATTATTTACACACTCTGTTATTTTTTTGTCTCCGTGTATATTGAAAGATTATTTTTTCTACAGATGTCATTTTTAGGCGTCGTCACAGTTGTGACCGTGTTTCCACAGTGTTGTGGTCAAGGTTTTGGCAGTGTAAAGGCCGATTCACACGCAACAGTGACGGCGCCGTCCCGTAACCGGCACATGATTTGACCATCCGTCTAACGACAGTGATCTCTTTTCAAACTGCTTCGTATTTCGAAAGTGTTGTGGCCAAGGTTTTGACAGTGATAATAATACAGTTATCCAAATTAAAATATTTTCTGGTACTGAACTTCTACAACCGCACCACCTCAATAAGTTATTTCTTAGTCATGTTTTTGTTTAATTCTCACTTTCAAAAACAAACTAGTCCAGGGGCGCTATTCTGTAGACGTTACCGAGGGTCATTGGTATCGGTAACCATCACAAAATGCATGCGTAATGTGAAAGTTCACTTGATGAATAAAAGTTACGTGACGTAGTTGAGCGTGGAGTTGACGTGATCTCATTGATATCAATTGATTTGAAAGATACTGAAGTTTTTCAGTGTTGGGTAACGTTTGTTCAGTGGACAGTTTCGAAAGTTGTACTGAAGGTGGCCTATCATTTTTTAGATGCCCAAAAGATCTCAGCTATACTAATATTTTGTGCTTTATTACCCTTGCTTCCACTGCTGTTTCTTTATGACTGCGACATGCCTTTGTTCTGGTGTTTTTTTTTATGTTGTTCATCTAATCACGTGCCCGTCACGGCATGGTGCCGTCACTGTTGTGTGTGAATCGGCATTTAATAATTCAGTGATTAAAATTGAAACGTTTTCCGATGCCGAACTTTCGCAACCGCAACCGCAACCGCACCAAATCAATAAGTTTTTTGCCAGTCATGTATATGCTTACTTCTCACTTTCGAAAACGAACTACTCCTGTTGCCGGTTTTGTACCACCGTGAAAACCAAAAAAATATCGTCGGGATAAAATATAAGAATCACGATCAGCACTGTCACGATTTCGCATCGGGCCGGTGTGAGTTGGTTCGTTTAAATCCATATCAAAAATAATCTTCGTCTTGTCGGTCAAATTACGTGCCAGTCACTAGCCTTAAAGCTTCATCCGCATCAGGCCAGTAGTTTGATCCTGCGGTGACTAAATCTAAAGATATAGTGATAGTTTCGCAAATTTGTGTTACTTAATTACTCGCCACTCGTCCAAATTACTGGCCTAATTCCAAAGAGGCTTCAAGGGCCGGTATTCACGTATCCAGTGTTCAGTAGATTATTTAGTCTAGACCCTGCGTCCAGTGTTTAATTTTGTGGTGTTTACTGAATACTTATCATTAAGTCGAGAGTTTACACGATTCCATTTGCTGCAATTTAGTCAGTGAAGTCTTGTACTCTACTAAACACTGTATACGTATAGACCGGCCTTGATGCAAACTAGGCTTTATTGCGAATTATGCCAGTAACTATACCAGTGTAAGCCTGACTTTAACAATCACGTTCAAGGGCACTCACTGATTACATTAATCATTTTCTCATTGCAAATTTGATAAACTTTGACTTTATGTAGCAAGAATTATCATGATTAGACAAATGAATAGGATCTTTTCAAATATCACTCCAAATATTTCGCAAATTTGATTCCTGATTATTGATGCAGAACTTTTTATGAAGGTTTTTTTAATCAATAGTAACGGAAATTTTCATTTGTTACCAACTTTTTCAGACAGCTTCAATCGAATTTTCTAATTTCTCCTGCATACCAGTGGATATTTTTCAAATTTGAATCGTGCATATTGATTTTCATGAGATGCATAACGATTTATCAATGATCATTTTTTGTTAAATCAATTATAACGGAAGATTCCATTAGTGGCAAATTTCACAGATATACTGTATTTTTCGAATGCATTTTTGTAATCACACTTTTTCGATTGGATGACCACGCTAACCCCTCGCTTAATATGTATCTGGAACATATATCTATTCTCAAAGTGATCGATCTAAGCTTTATTTGAAAAAACTGAACATTCGCGATGGTATAGCTGCAAGAATCATGTATATACTGCTCCTGGTCAATAAGAGTTCGCTACAAGCTCGTTATATCCTATGATATCATGTATTTTTTATCGCTGTTTTTATGGACCTGATCAAATTGACAGGTCTGTTCGTAGAACAATCACAAACCAGTCAGAGCCAATCAGCATTCAGCATTTGCAGTTCGCAAACTATTTCTGATTATTTTGACCAATCGATGAAGCGCTGATCGATTTGTGATTGTTCTACGAACAGACCTATCATTATACTTTCCATTCAATGAGTTGCGAGAGTTTAGTATTAAAACTTAACAAAAAACGGATTGGAAAAACGTCACTAGAAGTCGTTACTATCAAGTCTTAAAACTTCAACATTAACATTTTCTGGGTAATATGGCTTCTCCCCGTTTTCGATTATACAGTGAAATTTGCGTCTTCTTTTTCAATACTTATATATTTTTTATATATATTTGGGTATTTTGGAAAAACAATCGCTGATGACTTTCCTATATTGTCCAGAATACGTATATAAAATTTCAAGTCATTTGAAAATGTATGCAAATTGTCCATTTTACCAAATGTACATTTACCAATGTAACCAAACATGATAGATTCATTTGAATCTCGTGTTATTCATAACTACTGGGTGGTTCATTTAAGTTGAGACAGCCCGATAACATGATAACCACTTGAAAAGTTAAAGTTAAAGTTATTGGGTAGGTACTGTGACATTAAAAAAATGATCATGATTTTGGATTTTCAAATAGTAAAAAAACATAGTCAAGACGTTTTAAATTGGAACACATCACATAAAAGTCATAAAACGAAATCATGTGTTGTCTCAAAAATGTATTTTGAAAAAAGTCGACAAAATAAGACCCATAAATAGCTACTCACATACAGGGTGACAATTTAAAACTTGAAATTTCCATATCTTGGAAACGAAAAACTGAATCAAAAGACGCTCAAAACAGATTATATAAAACGATGGGGGAACAAAAAAAGCCTATAAACCCACTCTTATCTGTCACCCCTAAGACAAGTTGAGATTCACCCCTGAAATCTTAAATAAAAAGATAGGTCGAGTGATACTTTAGGGTTTTTGACACTGATTACAACTGTCGAGTTTCAAGTCTCTGCTGTCATTCCTGTTGATAAGAAAGCTAGTCAAATTTTAAGTTTTTCATTTTATTTTATTTAATAAATAATCACTCGCAAGAGTAAAGTTCTCCATACCAAGAGGATATAATGAGGAACTGAAGACCTTCAAAACAAGCTATCAGTCAGGCCTTTTGAGAAGGACTTCTCTCACTCTTTTTTTTTATTTTTAATACTTCTTTGGAGTATTGGTACACCTTGTTTTGAAGGTATTCAGGGGTTACAGATAAGGGTGGGTTAAAAGGCTTTTTTTTGTTTCCCCTTTGTTCTATAGAGTCTGTTTTGAGCGTTTTTTTATTCAGTTTTTCGTTCCCAAGATATGGAAATTTCAAGTTTTAAAATTGTCACCCTATATATTATTACAGAGCGGAAGGGTAGTATTGACTCACTAGCTAAACATCAAGCTTGGTGTTCTTGGGGCTGCGGTCATATGACTGTATTCATACGCAAAACACATGCTTACGTTTTACGATTTTTATGTCATGTGTTCCATAGTTCAGGACGTCTTGACAGTGTTTTTTTTTGTACAACCTACAGGTAAAGTCCACTTTTCAATGCATGAAAAGCAGGCGGAAAGTCTCTGCTTTTGGCAGCCGGGCCTAAAAGTACTTTGGCGCCCGCGGGCGCAAAAGTAGGTCACTTAGCAACGGTTCCTTGCATCTCAACGCCTCTAAAACTAATAACCACGTGACAGTCTAGCATACTAAAAGGAACTAGTCACGTGACAATCTCGGTGACAATAAATCCACACCACAAAAGAATACGGGAACACACCTATTGTAACCATGATTGATAGTTGTCACTTGTCAGTTGTCTGACTTGTCAGCAGTGTAGTGCAGTGTATCGATTATTAATTTTTTATTTTCATAATTATTCTTTTTTAAATGATCACAAACTGGTTGTACAAAAAGAACTCTTTGCACCACGGACGAAAGATGATTTTGACTCGGCTAATATCTGCCCTCGCTTCGTTCGTGCTGCTACTTGTACCCTCGCTAAAATCATCCAATTTCCGCCCTTGATCCAAAATGTACTATTAATTATTTCATAATCCAAAATCCTAATCTTTTTTTCAATATCACAGGACCCAATAACTTTCACTTTAACTTTTCAAATAACTATCCTTTTTTAGATATCGGGCTGTCTTAACTCAAATGGAACACCCAGTATAACAGAGACAAAACTTGAATTAATCTATGTTTCATGTTTTCTAGATGTCTGTATCAATCAAGAGTTTGGTAGAATTCAAATAAAGCCAGAAAGAAAATACTTGCTAGGTCAATTTTTTTTCTCAAGAATCAGTGTTCGATGATGTGAGAGAAACTTTGACGACGTCAAAGTTTATTTTCCGCATTGCATCTGAAATAAAATGTTGCAAAAACTGTGAATATGCGAGTTGAAATAACTGCCTTAACCAAGAAAGCTTGACAGATTGTGAAGATTATTGATCCGAAGCTATAATATACCTCAGAATCTTTCCAAAATTGTATTTACAGTTCAGAGTTTACACAAAAAACCAATTGGATGCCCCTATAATAGCGCTTTGATAGTATTTATTGCAAGGCGCGACATGGCAGCATGGCATGGCTGTTTGAACTCCGCGAGCTGCAACACAAGCTGCCCGACGAAATTCTGACCCTGATAAAGGAACGCAGCTATCTACGACAGCAGGCTAAGAAGGATTGCTCAAAACCACACCTTTATCAGGCAAATAGGCTAGCAAACAGGATCAAGAAACTAATCAATGGATTCAGAAACGAGTCTTTCCAGAGAGAGTTGGAAAAGACGGAATGTGAAGTGCTCCCTTCTGGAACATTTATAAAAATTTTGCGAAATTCAACAATGCCAGAAAATCTCACCTTATCAAGCAGGACAGCGAGCTAATCCATGATGAGCCATAAAGGCCGAAATTTTCAAAACCACCCTGGAAAACCAATTCTCCATTAATCAAGACCTAGGTGATCCCTATTTTGACGATGTTATAAATAACCACCCTATAAACACGCCGAATGCATATCTCCAAGATTATAACTGTGGCATTGCGGAATTGGAGGAATTCACCATCGCCAGGTTGGATCAAGTCATACTGGACCTCAATGTGGGAAAAGCGTCAGGAGCAGATAATACCACCAGCAAATTGATCAAAAACTTCACCCCTAATATTAGGGAGTTCTTGGTAAAACTATTCAACAACTTCATCAATCTCTCACACTTTCCTAAGCCCTGGCGAGAAGCTGTGATCGTCCTCATCCCCAAAAAAGATGCGGATCTGTCTCCACCAACGACAGGCCCATAGTACTCCTCAGTTGTGTCGGAAAACTATTTGAACGCTTAATCTAGATCAGAAAGGATCAAAAGAACAAACCAACCTACTCCAAGTCACCCCCAAACACCAATTCGGCTTCACTGAGAAACTGGGTACAGATCTCCTGGTGGCCAGGCTCGTCGAGGATAGCGGCAAAGGTCTGCAACAGGGTCTCCACGCCGACATCATCGCACTCGATATCAAGAAGGCCTTTGACCGGGTCTGGCACCAGGGGTTGGTCCTGAAGTAACTAGAAGCTCGTTTGTCCAAAAAATCATTCTCACTATCAAAGGCTACCTCAGCGACAGGAGCTTTAGGGTGAGACTTGGTAACACACTTTCTGAGAAGGCGAAACAGAGTGCAGGAGTGCCGCAGGGATCCATCCTGTCACCCTTTTTCTACAATCTCCATATAGCAAACACCCCTACACACACGAGAAACAAACTATCATTAATCATCGACGACACCCTTATCAATACTTCCGGTTCCAACATAACAGTGATGCAACTCCAACTTTAAAATCACATCCAAAAAATTGAGGACTCCTCCGAAACTTGGAAAATTCGAATAAATCCCAAAAAACCACGGGCACTTCTGATCTCCAAGTCAACCAAGACCAGAAAACCAGCGCTCAAGATAAACAATGAATTCTTAAAATGGTCAAAACAATTGAAATATCTGGAGGTAATTTTTACGGATAACTTGAACTGGAATGCCCACATCGAAGACTAAATCAAAAGTGTCCACAAACTCCACGGTGCGTTATACCCACTGCTATCAGCAGACAGCGGTCTTCAAATGACAAACAAAATGAGAATTATGAAACAAGAGTTCAAGCCAAAATTAATTTACGCATTGGGAGAACAGTCGATCAACAAATCGCAGACCATAAAACTCCAGCGAATCCAGAACAAATACATCAGACGCTGGGACATAACACCATGGTTCATGTGCACTCGCGATGTTTTCTCAGAGTACCAAGTCAAACCCATACACCAGTCAATAAAAGATGCCAAAACAAACTAAGATACAAAATTGCACTTTCATCAAATAAAATCCTCAAAAGTATCCGCAAAACAAATACTCCTCACGTATCAAGAGAGCAAGATCCAGAAGTCTATGGGCCCATGCCATCGAAAACTTCTCTATCACCCCCATACTCGACTACGTACCACCTCCTCCTCCTTTCCCTAACTTTCGTCCATATTAAAAGTATGTCAACATCACACTTCTGAGACTGCGTCTCTACCCAATCCTTCCTCTTCCATTTCCTTGCCTCGATTCTAACCCTTCACTTCCACATCCGGCAACACTGCCCCTAAACCACGCCTTCCAAACCCAAATCACAATACCCGGCACTATTCCGGCCCATTCCCCTACATTTCTATATCAAATCAATGCACTTATCACAAGGGATAAAGTGCCCCTCAGGCACTGTAACCCTCAACCTTGTTTACATGTGTTACTTAGTTCAGTTGTGTTTTGGTAGTTGAATTATAAGTGTAAACGGATAGTTGTAAACATGAATAGTGGTATTATAAATTGTTGTAAATAGTGAGTGTACATCCATAGTTGACTGGAAATAAATAAGTTGAGTCTGGACCAGTGATTTCTATAGCCGAAAAACGAAACAATATCATAATTCACTATGTCATTTGCCATAAGCGAGGAAATGGATCAGTAACCGAGAATTTTTTTACAAGATGGGGCCCTCATCTCAATCCTTTAAGAACGTGCAAGCCTTATGCCTTTGTACTATTAAATTCTGATAGAAACAATTTATGCGAATTGATCAATAACAAAATAACACTGCACAATTGACCATTTTGTCAGCAGGATGACAAAGTGAGATTGAATCAGCTGAGTCTTGTCAAAATCAACTATTTCAAAAATGGCCAACTCTTTCTGAATGACTCTCAAATAGTGAAACTATGGAATTGCGTTTTTTTCATTGGTTACAAATGATCAAGTGATGGAAAAAAGTCAGTATGAGTGATCACTTACTGATAGAAAGTGGATGTATAATTTAAATATTATTAGATAGTCATGGAAAAAAATATGTTTTCAATTCTCTTGTGTTCTGCTATATTAGGTTGCGTATTTATGGGTTCACTAGTGACCGTCACATCATTCCTTTCGATATGATACTCCCCAAATTATATTGTGACGAAACATGTCGTAGGCGCATTCACCAGATCCACCATTAAGTGTAGAAGTAGCCTGGTACATTCTAGGGAAGCTAGATGGCGTCGCGAACATTCTACTATATTCTACAAATATCTATACAATGCTGCGCTATTCGGGCAATTTCGGGAAGGAGCCTGGGATATATTTAAATAAGACCACCAGTTGAGAGGAGTTAGTTCAGTTCTGAATACGTCGTGAAATATAAATCGTAAAACATAAATAAGCTGTGATTTTGTTTTTAAATAGTGAGTTCTGTACATAGTGACATAAAATAAATTATTTAAAGCTGAACAGTGTTTTCTATAGCGAAACTCGTTACATTGGTGTCGAAAGTGGGATTTATTGTGTCCTATAGAAACGGACATAAATATTCGCTTTAATGGCTGCGAAACTAGTGTTTTTAACCGGATTGAAGGTCGCTGAGTTGAAGAGGGAGCTGGAAGAGCGTGACCTGGATAGTGGCGGTAAGAAAACTGATCTACAAACAAGGCTTCGTGAGGCTTTAATGGAAGAAGGCATGAATCCTGATACGTTCCAATTTGAAGTTCCCGATCCCAACGCAGTAAAAAGATTATTGGAAGAAAACTCTAGAAAAATGGAAGAGAAGCTGGAAGATTCCTCTAGAGCCATGGAAGAGAACTTCACAATGCTAGCAAACACCTTTGCTTGGAAGATCATTGTGGGTTTCCCGAGAGAGAAAAGTTCTCCTACATTCCTGTCCAATCTATATACTTAGCTGAGTTAACCAGGTTTGCATGTTACAAATTTGCTCATACTTGGTGGTTTTGTCCGCGTGGTCTGCTACTCGTCCCTGAAAACTTCTATAAGATCTGAGTCTTAAATTTGTGGATGTCACGTGTCAGCCCCGCCGATAGTAACGGCACCTCGATTTTTCTCACAATAGGTTAAGTGGAGGGGAGTTGGACCACCTTTTTGAAAAACTCAATAAAAACTCTTTTTTATCAAAGTAAACTATAAAAAATAACCAAAACGTAGTGAAATATTCAAACAAGAATTCAAAATCAATATTTACAATGTGCGTCAACATAAAAACATGCAATAATAATTTTGAAAAATCCATCACAATGGTCCAACCATCCTCTCCCGGAAGGATGGTCTGAAGGTCAGAATGTTACTTCTTCTGGATGATCGCTCCACAGGTTTGGCAAAGTGATTCGCAACTCGTATTTTCTTGATGGAGCTATAGTTCACACAAAACACTCTTAAGCCAGTCCTCTTTCTTAATACTCTTTCGCTAGTCTTCACCACATCCAGCACACTTATTTTCATAGTAACTTCATCGTCAGAATCATCCAGAATAATCAGAAACACTTTTGCAGATGGCTTTGCCAATGTTCGCATTCGGCATTTCCTAGAAGGTAAAAACCATATAAATACTGAGGCTCGTTCCTCCTCCATATCGCTGGTCCAACTATCCATTTATGGAAGGATAGATGGATAAGGTGTTTGCCCCGGAACGATGCGTTTGAACTTACCAGATTTTCAGTACACTTCATCACAAATAACCTGGCTATGCTAGAATAAAATAATCCGATAATAGGATATCTGTGTACCCAATTGGATTTTTTTTTGACACAACCACTAATCCCAGCAAAATTTTTCAAGAGAAAGAAAAACCCTCAATACTTTGTACTATTAGATACAAACATCTGAATTGTCAAAAAGTCAATGCCAACAAAAATCAAAAGATATAACTCAATATGACGTCACTTGATAACACTTCCGGTAAATTACAAACGGTCACTATACCAACAAACATCGTAGTTTTATAGTCTGAGTCCAGGTGGCAGAAGTTTTCAAAATCGGTTTGCATGTTGGAAAAATGTAGGAAAAAACATTTTTTTTTAAATCTTTGGGGCCCCTGCACAACGAAGCAGTTTTGAATATAGGTAAATTGGCTTGAATCGACCTATTATAACAACAGGATTTTGCCAAAACGTTCTACACATATTTTCCGGATATCCTGTATAAACCAATAGTACGATGGTATGCGCACAATGTTATATGAAATATTGGTTTGATCTTACCAATAAATCAGCTATGTCGGTTAAAGGACGGGTTCACAGGTTGTAAATGTTGTAATGCTGTGTAGATGGCTTCACTCGGCGTATGAAACAACCGCATATTCAAGTCTGAAGCTGTGGCTTTTGTTACTTATGTCCCATCTTTCTTTCTTTTTTATTCCAGAATACGTTAGCTTAATTTCTCAAGTCAATAAGGCGATATCAATACGTCATAGCCCAAAAATTCAGCATTCAAAACCCATACAACAAAAGAAGAGCCCTCATTACACATATTGCCTGGTTCACATTCAATTTAATTTCGAAGTCGAACTGTCAAATTTCCGCTTGGCAAACGGGAATCATATGGTACTATCCACATTGAATTTGGCGTATGCATGACTTTGAACACAGATACAATGTGGATGGTAGCATAAGATCCCCGTTCACAAAGCGGAAATTTGACATTTCCAATTCGAAAACAAATTGAATGTAAATCTTACACAATAAGGGCTCAACTTCAAAACAAAAATAGCCAGAAAACAGCACACCTTAAGTGATCCAATGATCTATCCACTATGTTCCAAAAAAAAAAATGCAAATGGAACTCACAAAAAACAGTACGATCTTCGTGTATAATGGAGATTTCAACCTCAAATCGCCATCACAGCCAAAGAAATGCTTTGCAAAAAATTACCATCAATTGTTCTAAATGAGCATTTCACACAAGTATACCGGCATGCAGAAGCTGGTTCTAAAAGAACAATATACAGGGTGTTTCCTAACTACGGTACAAAACTTCGGAGCGTGATTCGTTAGGTCGTTTAAAAAAAAAGAGTTCCTATGACGTACGTTGAAGTTTTGATGAAAAATCGTGAAGTATAAGCATAAATAATAATAAATGTCCATTAACTAAAAAGTGAACCTGTTGAAGTTAGAAGTCGTGTAGGTCATTAGAAGGTCAAAATTGTTTGTTTTTATGATTGGTTTTCAACTTATGTTGTAAACGGATAGTTTCAAGAATGAATTGGGTTTTTTTTTTTTTTTAAATCAAAGCTAGATATGTAGAAATTACAGGAGACAAAAAGTTGAATTCAAGGTGCTTGATCTATGAAAAGTAAATGAAAAACACAAAAAATAGTGTCGAAACTTTTTTCTCAATATCAATTGACTCTGGTACCCACTGAAACGCCACTGGACCTAATAGTCTCTATCTTGTTGGGGCTTAATAAGGGCCTTGTTACATTGAATGAATGTATCAAATTTCAATTCGATCGGTTTAAGGATATTCATGATATTTTATAAATACTCCAGTATTTCAGAAATGAAGCAACTCCGAACATATGTTCATGGGAACTTTTTTTTTCAAGAACGACCTAACGAAACACTCTCTGAAGTCTCTTGCCATAGTTAGCAAACACCCTGTATATCTCAAAAGTTGTTCCACTCAAACTCAAGATATACAGAGTACAGAGTGTCCCACTCAAGATGGATACAAGTCAATATCTTGGTTGTTTCTTTGACGATAACGTTAATTTTTCGTATGGGGATGTGAGCCCACATTTTCATCGGGGTATGAAGTATGATGACTCATAGGCGTACTTTTTAAAGGTATTTAAACTTATTTTTCCCAAGAGTAAACTACATTTAGGAACCAATTCATATCAGCTCTGAGAGTTGACGTCGATTCGTCATCACTGAAGACACCAATGTTCCAATTTAAAAAATGACTTATACAGGGTGTGTCATATAAAAATCTCAACTTAGTCTAATATTTGGATAAAAAATAAAAGAAGACTTTTTCCACGCCACTGGCTTCAACAAAATGACTTTATAATGATCAGTGTATACCACTTGATGACTAAAGATACAAACAAGATCTGATATCCCACGCAAAAGACAGTTTTTTAAATATGGAAAAAACAAAATGTTTTGATCTAGTTGCTATGGATTGAAGTGGAAATAAATAGTTGCTATGGAGACAAAGTATATTTACTTTCACATGGCAACGAGGAAATTGTGATGTAAAAGTTGAATCATTGCTAAATTTGTGCAATACAGGGTGTCCGTTTTAAGTGATTCCACTATTGCCTTCTTCGAAAAAGTGAGTGCTACGAGGTCGATTGAATGGGAAAAAAGTTTCCGTTTTTGACGCATACCAGCGCTGTGGGGGCCTGCCAGACAAGGATGAGTTTCACAAAAAAACAATTGAGGTGAATAAATCCTCGTCAAAAAGATTAAATGATAGCTCATTTCGAAAATCTTTTGTACCTCATCATATACTCTTAGTTTGGAGAAGTCAACTTTTGCGGGTAAGTATTAATTAAAAAACAAAAATGAAAAAAAAATTACACGGTGTCATTTCAACAGGAATGATAGCAGAGGCTTAAAACTCGACAGTTGTAACCAGGGTTGAAGGGCCTTCAAAATAGGGTATCACTCAACCCCCTTTCCATTTGATGTTTTTATTCAAAATGGTGCCCAGCTGTCATGTTGACATTTTCAGCGGTCACTATAATGTCAAAAAATGGAGAATGTCCTCACATTATGTGAGGACATTCAGGTCACATATGGTGTGTCCACATTTCGGTCGCATAATATATCAAACGGTTCAAAAGTTAGAAGGGAGGGGGTCCTTTAAGAGCCGCACTGTGTAAATATTCTAATTATGACAGATTCAAATGAAGAGAATCCTATGTTTCAATAAATAACATTCCATAAAATAAATAAGAACTCAAATTCAAGATAATTCTGATTACGTCTGGAAAAATAATTACCTATAATTCGTCACCTTCACAACAGCATTCAAAGGATCTTCGATTCTGTAGTACACTACGGCATCTACAGTCACAGTCACTGAGTCTTTAGTTAGAGCCTGTAACAATAGTAAACATATTTATTTCATTAAACCAATATTTCTCTCACCCACTTGACGATAAAGTTAAATGGTGAATGCCAAGGTATTATTTCGTTGAAACAATAAATATACACAAGACAGAATATTGGTCATTGGTCTTTGATCTACGATTGTTTGTGAAGTCATGGTAGTTTTAGTTTCGCAACTTGATGAAATGAAAAGTCGATACAAATCATATAAGTTGCTCGACTAGAAAATGTATTTGGCAAATCTCCATGAATGATTATTTTTTGTCATGAAATTTCATACTTCCAGAGTTTCTTATTGCCAAGTTATGTGGATGGAGGTGCAGTAGAATCTTCAAAACTAGCAAAAGAGAACGCATGGGATTTTTTCACCCTTCAATAAAATTATCTCAGCAATCAGCTATATAGTTTTATGAATTTCTTATCACCTGAGTGAGTGATGTTTTGATGGAGCTATTTCTTGGAAAGATATGTTCTGAATTGGGTACCGGAAAAAAAATATTTGTTTATAGGAAAAATTTGCCTTTGTTGGTGTGGTCTCAAATTGCGAATACAACATCCGTAATTCCCTGAACAAGGCCAGGCATCCCCTAAAAATTTCAGTCACAAAAAAAGGGAACATAAAGTTGCTTAAATGTTCCTCCAGTGGAAACGTAGCTCTAGACTCATCTCAAAATTCACATTGCAATGATTTAATTTTTCACTAAGATGCATGTTTATCAGGTGGGACCTAATTGAGCCATAGGCAAATAAAGAAAATTGAACCGCTCCTTTCATTGCGATGGATTCGAAGACAACTTTGATAGGGGCATTCAGAACGTACTCTGATGAACGAGTCAACATTAAGTCCACTCCATTCAATTATTGTGACATACTGGAAAAAATTACCACTGGATATGTGTGGCCGAAATCGTCGTCAAATGCCAGCTGTGACAATATGAAATTGTCTCCAGTGTCACCTCTTTATTTTGTTCTTTGATCGATAAAAACAGTCTCATTGATTAAGCGTTTCCCCCTGAACTTTGATCATTAAAACTTTCACTAATCCGTTGTCAAATTGCCTTATATAGTCTGTTTGAAGGCAATATATTTCAATAAGAATGTAATTTTGCCGATTACTGCTTAGGTGATATCCTTTATATGAAAGTCTTTGTTTAGAACTTGGATGATCAAATTCATATTTTTTTGCTTGAAGGAAAATCAATGCGGATTTAGATATTATCAGATTGTGATGAAATTATGTAGTTACAAGCTTGGGATGATCAGTCAATTGGGGTTCGATCTCAATCCAGGCATGATTGAAAATTCCTTTTGTAGGTATTGATTGTTTAGGGGCTAATCTGAGTGATTTATGAATCATGAGCTGTGCTCAAAAACATCTTACACTTTTCAAACACTATTGAAAATAGTGAACTCTGAATGATTCAAAGCCTCACAACGTTTCCCCTTTTTTTGAGTGAATAAAAAAAAAATGTTCCACTAAAATGTAGGTAGGCACACTTTAACTGAACGCATTTTCAAAAACTCGTATAACAAACCAAAAGCGAGCCTGTTTTATGAAAATCCAAATAAGAGCTGGTTTATGATATTTTTCTGAAAAAATTCAGAACATGCTCATTTTTAGTTCAACCTAGTAGGTATCAATGACATCAAACACAACAAATGTTTGTAGTATACTTTTCATTTCTTCAACATGCGATTCTGTTGAGAATTTGGGCGTTTCAATTTTGAATTTTGAGTTATGGAGAATTTCCGATTGAATTATTGAATTAATTGTATTGGATTAATAATTCTAGATGATGGCATCTATTGACTGAAATAGTTTAAATATAAAATATTTTGGTGGTACAAGAAACATATTTGAAGATTCACGTCTTACCTCTTGGGGGGGAACATCGAAAGAGACTGTTCTCAGATCCACTTTACAATAGCTATCTATACACGGCAGCACAAAAAAAATTCCAGGACCTCGTGCTCCTCCTGTTCTTAATCTTCCGAGTCTAAAGATGACTGCTCGTTCGTATTCTTGAACAACCTGCGACAAGAATAAATTATTTTATATAGAGGAGAATGAGTAGTTAGTTTTCAGGAGTTCTGGCTTGAAAAGAGATCATTGAGATCCCCCCACTCCCATCCCCACTATTAGTGATCCGGGAATTCTGGCTTAAAAAGAGATCATTGAGATCCCCCCACTCCTACCCCACTCTTAGTGATCCGGGCATTCTGGCTTAAAAAGAGATCATTGAGACCCCCCAATACCAACCCCACAATTTTCCAAAAGTGATCATATACCCCCTCACATACTCAGTTCCCTACCAATGTTTGAGCTTAGCAGTTGAGAGGTGTTAACATGAATAATTGTTGTCCATCGGTTAACAAAATTTTGGAGCATATGTTTACCGACAAAAAACTTTCCGATTTTACTCAAGAAGAATTAAGACAGTTACCATTAGAATATCTAATCAATTCTAGCGATGATCCACTTGAATTACTTTCAATTTGGGGAAAACTACCACTTGATTACCAAAAAAGCTTTCATTTGCAGATAAGATTGCCATGTTTCATTCACTACAATCCACCCAATTCTAAAAGTCATTTTGACGGACCTCCAACTTCTCAAAAAAAATGTCACTATTGTAGGGGTAGTGTGTGTGTTGTATAAGACAGTTGATTCAGCTGAAGCAAGAATCAATAGAAAATAGAGATTCTTACAGAGTTATTGGGATTAAAACATTCGAAAATACCACAAGGTTTCGTAAATTTTATGACCAGTTAAGAGTAAATATGTGTGTTAGACAGAAATATCAAATGAATTCCCACTGTACAATATAAAAAGTTAATTGCAAGAATCTTCCAATTACCAAGCGAAAAAATGTGTGTAATTATGGGAGAAAAATTTGCAACAAAGTATCACATTTCTTAGCGAATATAATTCTGTGATTGAGTACATACTGATGTGTAATTTATCGTCATAATAAAAAAGTTATATAAATATCACTCCAATAAATCAAGTGTTTAAACGGCATTTGATTCGATTCAATATTTTCACAGAAATATCAAATAAATACCTACTGCACAAAATAAAAAGTTAATTGCAAAAAATGTGATAATTTGTTGCAAATTCTTCGATCGTAATTGCACGAATGCATTCGTATCGAATATAATTATGTTATTAAGTACATACAGATGTGTAATTTATTGTCAGGATAAAAAAGTAAAATATATCAGTTCAATGAATCAAGTATTTGAACAATATTTACTGGGATTCGTTACGTTTTTACAAAAATATCAAACGTGAAAAGTTGATTGCAAAAATCTTCCCATCACCAAGCGAAAAAAAAAAAAAATGTGATAATTTGTTGCAAATTCTTCGACCATAATTGCACGAATGCATTTCTAGCGAATATGATTATGTTATTAAGTATATACAGATGTGTAATTTATCGCCAGAATAAAAAAAGTAAAATATTATATCAGTTCAATAAACCAAGAGTTTAAACGATGTTCCATTTGTGTATAAATAAGGATACCATGCTCAAGAAACAGATGGTCATTGAACTTTGCAATATTTTTGGGGTCTTATTATTATTTTTTGGCTGTTCAATTATCATATTTTTATGATTTTTAATCAATTAATTATTTGGCTATCGTTATATAATCTAGTATATAATAATATAAAATCTAGTATATTTTAATAATATGATTTAGTATATGATGATATATATAAATTTGTCAAATAAAACTATTTTCATTTCTGTACATGATGTGGATTGAGAAACAAGCTTTTTCTCTACCTATTACCAATCATGATGATAAAAATTATACAAAATCTATCCAAAAACATGGTTATTTATTCAGTGGAGACTCGAAAAGATGTCTCATTGTTGGACCATCAGCGTCAGGAAAAACCAATGTAATGCTATCCTTACTAGAACATCCGAATGGAATAAGGTATGAAAATGTTTACTTGTATTCCAAATCCTTGCAGCATCCAAAATATAAATATTTAAAAAAAATGTTGGAACCGATAAAAGAAATAGGATACTTTGAGTATGATAGTGATGAAAACATCATTCCACCTCATCAAATTAAATGTGGAAACCAAACTATAATAAGGGACTATTTCACGCATTCGAGGCATAAAAATACAGACTGTTTCTTTATTTTTCAAGGCTATTCATCAATTCAGAAAAGACTTATACGAGAAAACACCAATTTGCTCATTTTATTCAAACAAGATTCAATGAACTTAAAACATATATATAACGATCACTGTATGCTAGACATGTCATTTGATCAGTTTAAGCAAGTTTGCAAACACTGCTGGGGAGAACCGTATAGTTTTTTAGTAATAGATAAAGATTCCCCTTTGAATGCTGGTAGATATAGACAAAGTTTTGATACTTTTATTCATCTATAAATAGAGACTAAAAATGGATAAGCAATTGGCTAGAGAGTTGATAAAGTCAAGAAAAGCTGTCAAGGATAAATACAATAGTCTGAAACTAGCTACAATTACAACACAATCACAATTGGAGCAAGCTTACAAACCAATAACTCAACCACTACAGCAACTTATTTCAAAAATGAATGAACCTTTCAACATAAAGGAAGAATTTGAAGAAGTAAAAGAAGAACCCGAAACTTCTATGTGTTACGCAACACCATTTAAGAAACCTAGACCAAGTTTAACTACAAGATTATTTTATGAGACATCAACACCTACAAGACCTTCTACTACGAAAACTGGTAAAACACCCATTCTACCGATGGAAACACCATCATTTTTTGATACAAGCCTTGCATCTATTAGTCAATTACCATCTATACAAGAACCTAGTCAGTTACCTACCATTATACAAGAACGTAGTCAGCTACCAACTATACTAGAAACTAGTGTTATAGCTCAAACCAACCCCGCCGAAACCTCGGATAATTTGAATGTTTCAGATATATTGGAACAGTCAAGGCAATCGGTTCAAGATTTAATCGACACGCAACCATATGAAATTTGGTTACAAAGTTTTGATCCACTGCCAAGAGATTATATCGATGCTAGTGTGAGGGATGTTGATCATAAATTTGATCATCATTATGGAATAGTACATGATCTAGAAACTGATAAATTCTATTTGGGAACCACACTCAATTTTGTAGAAATTATTGGAAAAAATGTGGAAGTCGGAGGAAAAATTTATGATGGTACAAAAGGATTGTACGAATTACTTTTTAAAAAATATCCTAGAGACTATGAAGATGAGGATTTGGATAATTATATGGATATTTTGGCTAGAACCAATGCCTATCGAAGAAATTTTGATCCAAAGGAACGAGTGCAAGGAAATGGATCTTCAAAATATATAACCATAATAGGTCCATACCTACAAAAACATGGTATAACAAAAACACGACACATCAAGCCATTATATTCTCGTTTCAATAAACCGAAACCTCCAAGTCATTTACGTTTAAATAAACCGAAACCTCCAATAACAAGAAAAAAATTGGGAAGTGGAATGTGGAAATTAAATAAAAGAGATATGGATTACATATATTGGGATAATATCAACGAGTTGGTTGATAGGTTACGACTGATTATATCATCCATGTTGGCTGGTAATACTGGACACAACAATGAAATAATCTCTATAATAGAAGAACTACGCGAAGCTAGAGTAATTGCATAAATACTTTTACAATTACTTAAATTGTACATTCTAAAAATGACAATCAACAAGTTTGGTTCTCATTTATTTAGCAAAGATGAAACCAACAATGTAAAAATAGTTGATATAGCAGAGGTAACGTTATCATATATAATGATTTTACCTTTTATTGGTCGCTATATACCAACAGAAAAAAATTTCGTGTTGATGCAAGATGGAAGAACTTCATACCGTTTCCCATTTGAAAAAGGAATCATTTTATTCGGTGAATATCCTAAAAAAGACGTTTCCATGTTGGTTAATGGAAAAGAAGGAAAGCTGGAAAATAGATCTATTAAGAAAGGTGATTTGATAGCGTTTAGACGTGAAACGGATAGTAAATTAACAGGATTTTATGGTGAATTGCAAATAAAATGCCCCGTAGTGATTGAGAAATGATCATTTCGATATGAGTGTTATCAAGGAAGATGTGGTGAAAGAATTACATAAACCAGCTAGAAAACATTTTTTAAGAAGATCTGTTATTGTAAAAGGAATCAATGATCTATATCAGGCAGATTTAGTAGAAATGCTACCTTATTCAAAAGTGAATTCGGGATATAAATATATTTTAGTATTGATAAATGTGTTTTCGAAATTTGTGTGGGCAATTCCCATAAAATCAAAGACAGCAAAAGATGTGACTGCAGCTATGAAAAACATTTTGATTAATGTGGATGCACCTCCTGAAAATTTACAAACAGATCAAGGAAAAGAATTTTACAATACAGACTTTCAAAATTTGATGAAAAAATTTAAAATCAATCATTACAGTACATTTTCCAATATGAAGGCGAGTGTTGTAGAAAGGATGAATAGAACATTAAAAAACAGAATTTGGAAAGAATTCTCTCTTCAAGGAAATTATAAATGGTTAAAAATATTACCAGACATAGTGAAAGATTATAATAATACCAAACATTCTGTTATTGGAATGAAACCTATACAAGTAACAAAAAAACATGAAAAGCAGCTATTATCAAAAGTTTATCGTCATATAAAGACAGTTGGTGTTTCAAAATTCAAAGAAGGGGATTTTGTGAGGATCAGCAAATTTCGAGAAGTCTTTTCAAAGGGGTATTGGTCAAATGAAATATTTATAATTAAAAAAGTCAAAATTTTGAATCCCACTACATATATCTTGAAAGATTATAAGGGTGTGGAAATACAAGGTGGATTTTATAATGAGGAATTGCAAAAAGTCAAACATCCAGATGTTTATTTAGTAGAAAAAATATTACGAAGAAAAGGAAATAAAGTTTATGTTAAATGGTTGGGCATGAATAATTCACATAATTCATGGGTTATGAAAAATAATGTATTGTAATTGAATAAAACACTTAAAAATTAATAAGTAATTTGTTTATTTCTATAAATAATAAAGATGCATACAACTAAAATCATCAATACAAGTAGAGTAGATATTATAACTAATTCCACATGGTTTTTACAATTATGTAAATCAAAAAGTACATTCCAATCTGTTGATACAAAATTTCTATCTACAAAGTAAAGTCTTAATTTATATTCCGAAAATGATACATCTTTAACTAATTCACTAAAGTTATAACTATACAGGCTATTATTGGATGTTAATCTTTTCCAATTTGATGGCCAAGATTCGTTATGATTGGATGAAACACAAATGAACGTCTCTTTTATATTTAAATCAACTTGTATAAACAATGTATTGTTTAAAAAAGCACTCAGGAACAATACTCCTGCTGGAAGACCTGCTGTCACCATCATACTTTTTAAACTGATCAGTTATTGAATCTATCAAAAACTTTTATATACCAACCATCCACTTTTGCATATATTATGTACCATAATTCTTTACAATTTATATGAATTAGCAACTAATTCTCGCAACATTTCAGATACAGAATTTATTTCATCATCTTCATTATCCAACTTTTCATCCAATATCTTTATATCTTTATTTCCCCAAGCTAAAGTTCGAAAATGATCTGGAATTATATAACGTTTATCATCTTTGTAAGACAATGCAACTTTGTTTTTTAATTGTGTGAATACATCATGCATTTTTGATGTAAAAACATTCATATTTCTAAATTTGGTTGTTGAATTTACAACCACATCCCTATAATCTTCTTTGGTGATAGAATTTTGAATTACACATTTTTTCACACCTTTTGCCTTTTTTTCAGATTTATCTTCAAAATTCACACAATAAGCTTTTGCACCAGTCCCATAAAAACTCGTAATTGGTTTCCCAGCAAATTCATCTTTCATTTTTCCAACAATAGATACATTTTTTGAAATATTATGTATATTGTTTTCATTATAATTTGAAGTATCAAATCTATCTAAATTTTCTTGCATATCCTTATAAAAATTATTATTTTTTATTTATAAAATTAAACTATCTGTATCTGTGTATAACAAAATTGCATTGTCACCATATTTGGATTTTATGTAATCATAGTAAAAATCATAAATAACCGTTTTTGATAATTCCAAAACAGAAAAACCAACATATATTGGTTTATTGTATGTAATTTGTACTCGCTCCATTTGAATAGCAACAAAATTATCAGAAAAAACTCGACAGTTTTTGAAATTTGGTTTTGAAATTAACGTTTCTGCACCTTGTTTTTTTCCAATATTTTTCCAATGTGTTATTAATTTCACATCTGTTCGTTTTTCAATATTTTCCATGCTTTTTCCATATATTGCATTATTATATAGTTTGTAACAATCTTTTTCAAGTTTGTTTTTAGACTGATTTCTCATTGTGGTGTTTAAGTCAATATAAGGTTTAAGAAAAGGGGATTGTTTAAATTTCACAACTCTATGAATTTTTTGTAATTGAAGTCCATTTTTCAATGCTCTTTGAAGATTCTGATAATGAATGATATATTTTTCCTTGTCATTTAAATTGCAAATCAATTTTTTTTGTTTTGAACCAGGTGCACACACATTCTCAGGTAAAAATGGAAGTTCATTATGTTTATAATGTAAATTTTTACTGTATTTTATGTCTACTTCAAAAACATACCCATATTCTGAATTGTGTGGAATATTTTTATAGTCAAGTGCATCAATTTCATCTCTTGTCAACCAAGAAAATTCACCGACAGGAAGGTATTGACTCCTACTATGACCATACAAGTTTGTTGCATCTAAATACATTATATATGATTCCGGTAATGATGAATCAAAATTTTGAAGAAAAGGATTATTAGCCTCAGCTTTCCTAACACTGCAATGACAAATACCACCCCTTATACTGTTTTTGAAAAAATAAATCATATCAATATCGGTTAATAGCTCCAATTTTACATCTGTTTTGCGTAGCATTGCGTCCCAACTTAAACCTGGAGCAGTATAATATTGAGTTGGATCCAAATTGTAGATATCTAGAGAAACATTTCGAAATGCTTCAAAAAAATCAGTTAGTATGAGAACATCTGATAATATGTTCACTTTAGTATAATCCATCATATTTTTACAATTGAATAATTTGCAAATATTCTCTGCTCTTGCATAATCTTCAACACTGATAGGTTCATTCCTGAGGGTGTCATAAAAATCATCGACACTGGGAAGTTTGGTTTCGAATAATTTTTCCATCGAATTCACATAAGAATAAGGACACCCTTTTTTCGAATTTCATTAAATTGTGTTGTATCATTAAAATATTTTTTAATTTCAATGCATTGAGATGGTTCCAAACTTTCCCCCAACTTTTCCAACGAAGAATTTGCAAAGCGAAATGAATCTAGAAATCTAAGTTTCATATAAATATTTTTTTCTTTCTTATTTACAATTTTTCTATCAACTAAAATTGATTTGGAAAAGGAGATATACTTTTCTTTGGTTTGAGCGATACATTCAATTGCACTATTTTCATCACAAAGCATTTTAATATACATGTGAAGATCATTATTCAAGTTATGAAAAAATATTGGAATAAAGTTTGGGATTTGATAATTCAAATTACATGTATTTGCATGTGCAGCACCTCTAAACTTTCCCGTCAAATGACAATGATCTCTAGCTTTTACTTCCTCAGGTCTAAAAAATTCTTTACAGATGTGACAAATCACACTATTTTCGAAAGCAAGCTCTTCTTCTATAGATAAATTCATTGGTATAATATTTTTTAAGTAATCATTGTAAATTCTATGAACATGATTTTCTATACGTTTACAAAATTCTGCAGCTGCATCAATACCAAAATACGAATCTATTATGGATAAAGAATCATCATAAGAACATTTGATAAAGTATGCGAAAGCGTATGGTTCATGCTTAAAAGTATCTATAGTATATGACTGTAGATTATTTTCAGGCTGATTATAATCCAAAGGTTTTAAGAAACATTCAAAGTCTGCATAGATTACAAATGGAATTTTCAACTGGTTTTGATAGTTTTCAAACTGAACAACATTTTCAGGAATATTCTTACCAAACTTATTAGTTTTTAACATTTTGCTAGGAAGTTTTGTTACTATATGATCACATCCATTTTTTTCATGTAAATCAAGTTTTGTTTGTGAGGTAAAACATATTAAACATCCATCACAAAAATATTTTGAAAAATTTGATTTGTTAATTTGAGAGAATAATAATCGTGACATATTTTTTATCCAACAATAATGACTATTTTTTCCATTAGTTATCAAAAGTAGATTTACATGTTTTGATTTTTTGTGATTAGTATAATGGAGCGGTCCGACTACTTCATATTTTGATTTACCATTGTTGTACAAAGTTTCAAATCCATAAACATTGATTGAGATATCATTTTGACTTTCAAACTTTGAAATATCTTTTAACTTCACAGGAAATTCTATACCATCGAAATTGAATTTATTAAAAAATTTATCATATGATGATGTTTTCTCAACATTATTGACAGCTGGAAAGATTGCACTAATCACACTCCATACAAAACAATATCCATCACTATTTCGAACATTAATAATTGCTTTTTTGTTAGTTATTGCCTTGGGAAGTGGAATGTAAGAAGAAGCTCTGGTAACATTATACTTATTAACGTTTACTTCCAAATGCATGATTTTTAACAACACCCAACCTGATCCATTTTCAGCAAATATTGAAACCTTTTCTTTTATTATTTCACAAAACGGTTAAAAAAATTTATTTAAATTACTTGATAAGCAAATTACTATATTTTGTGTATTAAATGATTTGATTTCTTCCATTTCCTTGGATTGAAGTAGGAATTTAGCGAATAATTCTAAATTTATTTTAAGAGAATTATTACTAGTTAAGTCTAGATTAACCAAATTGATCAATTTCGGCTTTACATCATCAAAAAATTCATCTAATATTACAAAATTCTTGGTTGGAGACAACATATATGTTTTAATTCTGTTTTTAAATGCAGAATACACAACTTTCACATCTTTGAAATTTTTTTTCATTACCACATCTTTATGTATTTTTGAACGTAAATGTCCACTTAATTTCTTTTCTTGGAACCACATATCACAATCACTACACCGTTTTAGAAACAGCTTATTAATTTTGGAGGTGTTATCACTTTTGCACTTTTTTGAAGGAGAAGTATACATCACTGATCTTTCACTTTTTCTCTTCGTTGCCATGCAGTCTGAATTCGATTGTTGACAACTAATTGAAGATTTTTTGTGACGATACATATTTGTTTTGTGATTAAACGTTTTATCGCAGCTACTACATTTAAACATTTTCACAAAGCTTAAGAATTGATTGATACAACCTGCTTCGTGCTAATCAACAATGTTACTGATCATAGAATACTGAGATAATAGGTCTATAATGATGCTGAAGAGAGCGAAGAGATCTCACAACTGCTTTTTTTTAATATAACTAGTTTTCAGATTGGTTAGCGTATATATTGGAATATAAGAGTGGGTTTATAATCATTGTAGAACACATTTTACAGTAAAACATGTGTGACGTCAGTGAAAATCCCAGTGCTGATGTTCAAGGTATAAAAGATGTATTAAACGATTTTCTACATTTCCAAAAAGAAGCAGATACTATCATGGATACAATGAGTCCATTGTATGTGTTCCCATCACCTTCATCATCCGAATCGGAGTTTCAACCTGCTCGAACATTTTTGATTCCGTTCAACCAACCTTCAGAATCATCATTGGAGGATGAAATACCAGAAGAAGCAGTGAATGCAGCCATGGACAAAGAAATGTGTATTGAAGAAATTGATCAATTATCCTCTCGAGTAAAATCAAAATTGAAGAAGCATGAAGAGGGGGTTCGTGACTGTCAAAAATTGTTAAATTTGTTAAAGGAAAGAAAGGAGATTGTATTAAAAGAGTATTTGTTAAAAACTAAACAAAGTAGTTTAGTGAGATTGATTTTTGAATAATACTTGTAATAAAATTTGAATTATTGGTTCCACTTTTCTTTGATATAAAACTGAATAAATAGTAAGTATAATCACAAAATTTATTGATCAAAGCTGATCCTTCATGAGTATAAAATGCTTGTTCATTCTTCACCAAAGTGTATTACATCTAGATATTGCAAGAAGAAAGGTCAGGGATTGATCAATCGTCTTATTGATAGACTTCCAGTTGAACTCCATTAACCAGGCTATCAGTTTTGTGGCCCAGGTACAAATTTGAAAGAAAGGTTAAATAGAGGTGATCTCGGCATCAATCCATTAGATGCAGCTTGTAAAGAACACGACATAGCATATTCTAAAACTAGCGATTTACCTCAACGACACGTAGCTGATAGTATTTTGGAAAATAAAGCTTGGCAAAGAGTAAAAGCAAAGGATTCATCCATAGGTGAAAAAATTGCTGCAATAACAGTAACAGGGTTAATGAAAGGAAAACGTAAGCTTGGGATGGGAATTAAGCAAACTGATAGAAAGAAGAAGAAACGAATAATCAAAACATCTGAAAAGATTGGTGGATTTTTACCTTTATTGCTCCCAATTTTGGGTGCACTAGGAGCGTTGGGTGGTGGTGCAGCTGGTATAGCTAAAGCTGTTAATGACATTAAAGTATCCAAGGAACAGCTTGAAGAATTACATAGACACAATAAAGAGATGGAAAAGCTTACCAAGGGATCTGGATTATTTATAAAACCATATAAAGGTGGTAAAATGAAGAGAAAAAATATAAAAAAAAAGTCGAAATAAAACTGCCACAAAGAGCTCTTTCTAATATAGACATAATAAAATTTGTTAAAGTGTTGAAAATTCCGCATTTCAGAGGAGTTTTTATGCGAGATAATCTTCCTAAAAAATGTTTAATAAATGAGTGTGGTATATTAAATCTAGACAGTATGAAAAATCGAGGAACACATTGGACTGCATATATCAAAAAAGAAAATAAAGTTTTATACTTTGATAGTTATGGAAACCTGAAACCTCCTACTGAACTTGTAACATATTTGAATACGTGCGGAAAAGTACACATTTGGTATTCTTATGAAGCTATACAAAAATATAATACAAACAATTGTGGACAATTGGCGATATCCTTCCTATATAATAATATGATCTAATTAAAAATATGATAGTATAAGAATTGCCTGTGTCATGACTACAACAATTACAATAACAGGAAATAATTCTGTTTTATCGGCGGATTTTAATCCTCCAATATTTTTAGATGATAATAAAGAATACTTTTTGGGGCTTGCAGACTTTGAAACATTTATGAGTATTCCTAACATACAACCAGGTCTTGATAAAATTTATATTGAAGATAAAGTCATAACAATCCCTGAAGGATCCTATGAATTGGCTGATATTGAAAAATATATAAAAAATCTAATTGGTGATATTTTTGAGGAAAAAGTTGAATTTAAGTTGAAAGCAAATACCAATACATTAAAGTGTCATCTTTATTGTACAAAAGACATTGATTTTACTCACAAGGATTCCTTAGCCAAATTATTGGGTTTTAAAAATCAAAAGATATCTTCCAAAACGCTAAGTGTGTCGGATGAAGTTGTGAATATTTGTAAAGTAAATGCGATTTGTATCGATTGTAACATTTGTGTTGGATCATACAACAATGGTCAACCTGTACATATTATTCATCAGTTTTTTCCCATCGTTCCATCTGGGTATAAAATAGTAGAGTCACCATTACCAATACTTTATTTCCCCATCAGCGTCAAAGCAATCAACAACATTACCGTTAAAATACTTGATCAAGACGGGGATTTGATCAATTTCCGAAACGAAACCATAACTATCCGATTACATTTGGAATATTAAAAACATATAAGCATGGTAATTAAATATAATTATCATCCTCGTTCAATACCTTATATAAAAGAGAATAATTCATCAAATCAAACTAGTTCAAAACAAAACTTTACCAAGTTAACATTGGAAAATCGAAGATTTCTACTCTCTCTAGGATTTAAACTATTGAAATAATGGATATACTGAATGTTAATGAAAAATTGTATATAGACAATTCAATCATAAGCTCTGAATTGCATTCATACCAACCATTCGTCTCTTCAAAATTTGAATACAACGATGAAATTCGAATACCTGTTCAAGAATTGGATATCTACACTTTACCTTCAGAAAGTCATCTTTATATTGAAGGTCGATTAGCAAATGATGAGGAAGCCTACACAAAAAGATTGCGATTTATCAACAATGGGATTGCATATCTGTTCAGAGAAATCCGTTATGAACTCAATGGAGTTACTATTGATTTCGTGAGAAATGTCGGATTGGCTTCAACGTTGAAAGGATATCTCTCATATAACACTAATGAAAGTTTAAAGCTACAAAATGCTGGTTGGTTTCCAAACAGAGAAGATAAAGAAAAAATATTAGTGGATGATTCAGGAAAATTTAATGTATCTATACCTTTAAAAATGTTAATGGGTTTTTTCGAAGACTATAAGAAAATTATTTTGAATATGAAGCAAGAATTAGTTTTGATTAGAGCAAGTAATGACTTGGATGCTGTGATATTTATTGATGATGTTCAACCTCCAATAACTAAAGTGGAAAATCCGAAGATCAACTTGGATAAAATTTATTGGAAAATACCACATATTCAAGTCGATATATCGCAACAACTAAGTTTAACAAAAATTCTTGAAACAAATAAAGATTTATTGATTGGATTTCGTAGTTGGGAAATTGTGGAATATTCTTCATTGCCTGAAGCATCTCGTCATACATGGCCTGTAAAAACCAGTAGCAAACTTGAAGCACCTCGTCATATAATTATTGGTTTTCAAGAGAATAGAAAAGGAATGGTTACAAAAGATATGAGTCAATTTGACAACATTGATTTAACAAATATCAGAGTATTTTTAAATTCTGAAAGATATCGATATCATGATCTATATTTAAATTTCAAAGAGAACAAATTCTCGGCACTTTATGAAATGTTTGCAAACTTTAAAAAATCCTACTATGATTTACAAAATGAACCAATTTTCAGCCCCATAGAATTTAAAAACAAATGTCCAATCACACACATTGATTGCTCCCATCAGAAAGAAACACTTCAAACTGGAACTGTTGTTATGAGAGTAGAATTCGAAACAAATTCCAACACAAAGAAAGATACATCAGTATACTGTCTTATTTTACATGATAAAGTATTTAGCTATAATCCATTAACAAAAATAGTGAAGCAGTTATAATGCGCATGCTTTCTGAAACAATATAAAAACTATCTCTATCTGAAAAAGTGAATCAGTATGTCCTCAGAATTGGAGCTTCGTTTGTCAAATTATTTGAAAAGATTGGAAGAATTAAAAAGACTTATTCAACTTTATAGTGATCAAAAACAAATGATGAATAAATTTTCAAAACTAAAAATATGAATTTACTAGTTTTGGATGTGCAAGGGTTTATGATTGAAAACAGCAAATTTATACCAAAAGAAATGGCAGCCTATGATGGAACTGAAATATGTCATTACATATTTAAATCTCCCTTTCCTATCAAATATTTATGTCCTGAACTATATAAACAAGCAAATTGGGTAATGAAGAATCATCATGGTATTTTGTGGAATGAAGGATTCACTCAAATGCATAAGTTTTCCGACATTGTAAAAAATATAACGCAGAATGTGGATCATGTTTACGTGAAAGGAAAAGAAAAAGCTCAGTATATTAGGAAATATCCACTCAAACCAGTAATAGAACTTGATGAAAATCCTGCTTTACCTATGAAAGAACCACATTGCTTTTACCATTCCTTGTCACCATCAATGTGTGCACTTACTAATGTTTTTTATTTATACAAACATTGTTTAATGACTGAATAAAACACAAAGATTTTTTTTATGATTTTTTCTTTAATTTCAATTCAAATAGTTCTTTATATATATTTACAGTACTAAATTTCTCCACTTCTCTCAAAAAATTCATCAGTTGCATTTTCTTCATTGTCTGAAGAAAGCTTCTTATGTCTAATGTCTCCAAGTACAAATCACATGCTTCACCTGCTTTTCGGTATCGTTTTATCAGTTTCTGACACTCTTCTTCAGAATACCATTTCCCCATCCCATAGTTAGCTTCATGTATAACGTCAAACTCCAAATCTCTGAATGTTTTGGATAGCTTTTCAACTTCAGAAATTATATGTTTTTCAAGTATATAGTATGACATGTTGAATGTATTGTGGTTGGATGAATTGATCATATTAACCTGTATGTATGAGAATAAATACAGAATTTGAAAATGTGGTGGGGATAACTTTTCATTTTTTTTATTCAAAACCATATGGCAGCACGATGACATTTTTATTCATTTTTTTGCATGCAAATGTGAAATTGTTAGGTCGATTTTGCAATTTTTTTTTTTACCAAAATGTATTAGGGAGAATATTGATATGATTTATAAAAAAAAAATGTACACTGATGTCACTATATATACATTCAATCATTTATTTTCAATGCAGCTGTTTACAAATGAAGTACAAGCATATTCTTCTACATTTTCTAAAATACAATCAGAATAAAAATTCATCAATTCCAATGCACAGCAAACATTAAAACTATTCGGATTATCAAACGGTGAAATCATACCATATATAGTTTTAATAATATCAATAGGTAGCAATGCTAGTCTATTTATTATACTATAGTAATATGTCGCAAAATCTTGATTTTTCAATAAATCAAAACGATATTTTATTAAATTAACTAAATTGATTAGTTCGGTGAAAGACTCGCCAGCCAGAAACAGTTCATTGCCTCCTTCTTGAGATATCTTGATGAGCCTCACACCATTGATGGCTTCGAAGTTAATCTTGTAGCCATCACCTTGAAACGGCTGCCAACCAGTCTTGTCTGAATACAGATAACTCAACATAATGCCTTGACTTTTTAGAAAAGACACCCATTGATTCTCATTCATAATTATATGTTGATTACTTCTTGCTTGTCCCAGTTTAATTACAGTCTCATAATTTTTTTGTAAAGAGAAACCAAGACTGATCCATTTTGATTTAGACTTTGTTAAAAAGTATCTGGTCTCACTAATTAGAACACCATCCCTTTTGGAACTGTCAACTTGTACTGATGTATTCATGTTGTACATTCACTGTTCACTTTCACTTCAACGTTAAATCTTTTGATCAACTCGAACACTGAGTATGTGAGGGATCATATATATACAGTTTTGGAAAATTGTGGGGTTGGTATTGGGGGGTCTCAATGATCTCTTTTTAAGCCAGAATGCCCGGATCACTAAGAGTGGGGTAGGAGTGGGGGGATCTCAATGATCTCTTTTTAAGCCAGAATTCCCGGATCACTAATAGTGGGGATGGGAGTGGGGGGATCTCAATGATCTCTTTTTAAGCCAGAACTCCTGAAAACTAACTACTAGAATGTTATCCATATTGTTCTAAATTGGGAATAGCAAGAATAATAATGATAAAAGCAATGAGTGGTTGAAGATTGGGGTTTAAAAAATAGAGACGAGGGCACCGATAACAGAGTGCGAGAAACAAGCGGTGAACGTCAACTAGATGAAAACTGAAAACAAACTTTCTAGTTTTCGCAAAGCGATTTTCCGAAATGGGCCCGTTCATCGATGGTCTAGAGTCTAGCGCAAACTCTTTTTAAGTGCTTTTTCCAGTGGGACTGAGTTAATCACACTAACATATGATTTGAAATATACAGGGGACCTAGTTTTATCCGGCAATATTCAAAATCTACTTATCAAAATAAGAATTCTTATTCAATGAACATTTTCTCAACTCCTCGTCAGTTTGGAGATATACACCTTCAAAGATGTTTAATATTTTATTGATTCAAAACAGTGAAATTAAAATTTTTCATGAACCAATTCAGTTGAAACCTGCTTTTTGTATTATTCTGAAAGGCGAAGAAATGTCCTCTCGAACCAAAATTGTAATTTTTATATTTTCTCCTATTTATTTTGAATGATTGTAAAAAAGCATGTTTTGCTTTATTTTAGTGGGTGTAGAATCTCAAGTATAGACCAATTAATGGCCTAGCGAGACTATACACCCCGTAGTTGACTAGTAGAACTATCTTTGTTATTTTAGAACTATAATTGTTAGATTAAATGTTTAAATATGGTAATATATTGATTGAATATATTGAAGCAATAAGAAAAACTTAGGAGTTTCACAGTTTTTTTGAAACTAGCTTCTTGTATTAAGTTTGGGTTTGAGATAAAAAAATCAATTTTTCTATGGCCCAATCGCTTTTTAGTAGATCAAACAGAAATTTTACAGCACTCCTGATTTTCGCTTTTCATGTGTTTTTTGGATTTGACTCAAATAAGTGGCAAGGAAACGCTTCGAAGTGTCCTCCTTTGTATCTTATGCACCTTTGGCATCTTTGGAGTATCAATTGCGTTGCAGCTGCTATCTGATCGGGACTTATTTGTTGACAGGAAGCTCGGAATGAAGCAATCAGATCTTCCCTGGTTTCTGGAGAGTTTCTGTGAACCAGAGCTTTCAAAGTACCTCACCAAAAAAAATCCAGTGGTGTCAGGTCGGGAGATCTTGCTGGCTAGGCTACAGGACCATTTCTGCCAATTTAGGGATCGTGGTAATTATTATTTTGAAAGAGTCGGTTGCAGTACGCGGGGCATCCATCTAATTGGAACCATAAGCGCTGTCTCACATTCAACAAAATATCTTCTAAAACATCAGAGAGCTCTTCTTCCAAGGGGAGTGAAAAATATTGTCAAACTTGAGATAATCCCAATACAATATTTCATTTTAAATAATTCCACAATAGTCCGGAAATCATATTTCAAAACAGCTTTGATTCATAGAAGAGGTCGATGCTCGCAAACGTTGCAATAATTAAATTATAAGTACATTTCCTCGATATTGTTAAATTATCTAGTGAGTAATACTATTCAGTTCCAACGGACTTGATTATAGTGCTGACAAGGAAGAATTGAAGTCAAGGTAGAAAATTGTAATTTCGGGATTCAGTTGAGAACCCGGGTGTCGCAAGGTCGCCTCAAAACTGTTTTGTAGTGAATGGCATTCGAGTGTTAGAAAGTGTGTCAATTGAAAAAAGTTATGTAAGTACAACTATTTATATTCCCTAGAAGACCGCAATTAATTGTTTAGGCTCAAATTTATTGATTCGATAATTTCTTATATAATTTTAATATTTTATTTTTCTTTGATTTTTGTTCTATATTATCAATAGATTCAAGTCAACGTTAACAATTTTTTCTTTCAACACTTCGATCCCAAGTCACACTTCCCTGGGTGTCACATATGATGGAGGCAGCCGTGTTTTTCTATAAATTATTTTACTAAAACAATAATAGGAAAGTTAACCAATTTTTTTATTTTACAAAATATCAATGGTTCTGGGGATACATTATACAAAGTCGCATAGCAATCATAAAAACTCTTGAAAAGTATTTTTTCCTTGAAAAAAAGTGAGAACGGAATATTCGTTTGGGCAAGGCTAGAAAACGACCCTTGCGACGACGCTACCACGTTTGAGCAGTCTTACGTTCGGCTTGCTTACTGTAGATTCTTCTGTTGGAATATAATTTGCCCCTCAATAACTTTCTTGTTTGTTTATGGATTTCATTGATTTTTGGATATGATATTAGTCAATATGTTCTGGTTGACACTCCGAGATGACGCTCTTCGAATTTTAGCCAGGATCGGACCTACAACATTTTTATCAGAATGTTGCATATTATGAGGTCGTTGCAAAAATGAACCACTTAACAGACCAACTGATTTTTTCGAGAAGGGCATTTGTAGGAAAAGCTTCCCGAAAAATATCAATATTCTTGAATCATAATCTATGAAACGATGTTTTTTTTTATTGGTATGATGATGATGGTGCTTGTCGGCAATTTAAAACTATTTCACTCCTCTATGATCAAGGCTTTCTTGAAACTCCATATAGCAACGTTGTTTGTTGAGAATTCGTAAAATTTATTACATTTTAGAATTTGCTTGGTTGATTTTAAAAAAGTCGACATGGTTCTATCTTTGGAAGATAAAATCCCGATTCAACGCTAATGAAAAAAAAAATTTCAAGTAAAATTGAATTAAATATATTTTTTCAAAAAAATATTGATAATTGAAGTTATAAAAAAATTCAGAATTCTAAAAGAGTCAAAAATTTGATAATTTTTCAACAAACCACTACGTTCCGATGGAATCTCAATAAATCTTGATGAAAGTGTACTGGAATATAGTCCTCATGTCGACAAGCACCATCACACAAAAAAAAGACGTGGTTTCTCAAGTTTCGGTCTTAAAATATTCAAAGTTTCGAGAAACCTTTTCCCACAAATGCCCTTCTTAAAAAACATGACATTTGGTCTGTAAATAGCGCAGTTCGTTTTTGCAACGATCTTAAATGCACCAATTTCATAAAACGTCGTAAGACCGATACTGGCCACCATTCGGAAGCTCAATTTCGGAGTATATAATGAAAGGTTTGTTTTCGAATTGGCGGCTTATAGGTAAATTGCGACAGATCATTTTCTATCTATTCACATTCAATTCACCAAATGTCAATTGGCTGCCAAAGAAAAAGTTTAACAATAATGCACGTGATCAAAATTCATCTCATCGGAACAATCAAATAAACTTGATAATAAAAGGAAAATCAAAATCAACATCATAACAAACCGCAAACAAACGGCGTAAAACGCCAATTTATCTAACCTCCAAATCCAGTTTTAATTTCTGCTTGAAGAATGCAATGTAACTCAGGCTTTCTTCAGAACATATTGACTAATATCATAATTGTCATATCCAAAAATCATTAAAATCCATAAAGAAAAAAGTTATTCAGGGTCAAATTGTGTTTCAACTTAATTAGGCCCACAGTTTATCAGATAAGGTTTAATCTGCATAGAAAGATGATTATCTTCAAAGATGAAGTAGATAGTAGCTGACCACATATCGTAAAAATGAAGTTATCACAAATAAGAAATAAATGCTACGGTACTCATCCTACTGGTAAAATAAGGGTTGTTTTATTTTTGAAAATTATCGTTATCTTGTTGATAATCATGGTTGTTTTGCGGAGGAAACAAGACTGAACCAACTTTATTACCGATAAGGAATTGAAAGATCAACTAAAAATGTTAGGTACCTAGTACCTACAGCGTACAGCACAAAACAAAATAATTTTTCACCATTTTTCAAACACAAGTTTCTCATTTTTATTCATCAGGTTTTTTGACGTAGTTAACATTAAATTGTCTGAACGTGAGAAAATATACAGTTTCATAATAATAATATGTTGTCCCACTAGATTGCGTCAAAAAGTCGGAAACTATAGTAATGTCCACATCCGGAAAGTCATGTGAATCAGCTTTTTGGAAGCATTCGTGCATATTTCAAAATCAATTTCACTCAATTAGGTACCCAACACAATATAAGATCAGTGTACAATCGATTTGTGACGATAGTAGATGCTTTATTAGCACGAATTAATGAATAAACCCATAAAAGCCAGTCGGTTTCCCGCGTACCTCGCTATAAGACTAGAGCGTCAAAGAGCGTTTTTACCGTTTCAAATAATATTAATATTTATAGCCCGATTTTATACTGAACGAATCATTGGATTTTTTTCAAACTTCACAGATGTTATAATGGGACTATTTTCTGTAGTTTAATGATGGTTTGAGACGTTATTTTGTGATTTTGTGAACTTTCCTATTGCGGTCCCTTCTCTTCAACTATTTTATTTTCAAAACTGCTTGTTTTTTCTTGTTTTGCGATGTTGCTTTATATCTGGGTTGAAATAATGATGTGTAGTCTTGAGTTTTCAACTATTCTATTTTCTTTAATGTGTATGTCGTTATTTTCCAAAATAATCGAAAATGAGCTCAAGAGACAAACTTGGAGATAAAGCACTATCAGTAAGAAATAATATGGCAATACAAAATATTCAAAAACGGAAAAATATAGACAAATCACGTTATGACCCATGGACTCCAGATGTGTTACTAAACCAAACATAGAGGCAATAATGAAAAAAAAAATAAAAAAAAAGAAAAACATAATTTGATCAGCAATCAAACTAACATATCATATTAACTTTATAAATTGAAAAGTTGATATATCAATACAATATAGTTTTACCATAAATATAAACCCGGTTTTAAGGGCTAGGTATGACAATAATATAGTAGTGCTTCAAACGTATTGTAGTTTCGATAAGGAAAATTACTCAGCGAACTTCTAATATTATTATTGTTAGGTTTGTCTGCAAAATATGCGTGCCGAGGAGGAATACTATATTAAAGTTGATGCTGGGGCTTATTAAAAACCTCTGCCTAATGCAAAATAGAATATAGGTAGAATGATGTGGTTGAGAGCGTCAACGAAAGTGAAGTCATACTGTTTGCTGATGACACAATGGTCTATGTAGTGGGTGAAAACATCGAAGACATGCAGAACATCATCAACCGAGAGCTCCAAAAGCTTTTTTTGTGGTTGTGTAGTGAAAAGCTTAGTCTAAATACCAAAAAGTCAAAATTTTGCATTTTTGGGAAAAAATCCCATACATCCCAGATTGACATAACCAGTCTCAGCGTTATCATAAATAACGAAAAATTATCATATGAAAAATAAATAAAATATTTGGGAACCATTCTTTACTGTAACTTGAATTTCAAATCCCACGCAGATAATGTAACAAGAAAATTCTCGAAAATGTGGGCTTCATCAGTAGGGTCGGGAAACAGCTTAGTATGAGCACAAAAATCACATTATACAATGCTATCGCATTACCCCACTTACAGTTTTGTTCATCCATTATGTATAATTTACCTGATTATAAAGTGCGACAAATACAAAAAATCCAGAACAGAGCAATGCGGGCAATCCTAAAATGTAACAGATATACGCCAATCAGATTGACGTTGGATACGTTAAATATGTTATCTGTAAGACAAAAAATCACTTTTTATGTAAACGTATTTATTTGTAAAATTAAAATGAAACTTCATCCTCCATATATCTGTGATAAAGTGAAGCTGTTTAGTGATGTCCATAGCTATAGTACACGAAACTTTGATAATTTTATTCTAAGTGGAAAATGTAGATCTAGTCAAACGCTAAGTTCCATCCTCTTTAAAGGACTGCTAGACTATAACAAACTTCCACAAGAAATTAAAAACTGTGATAACTTGCTGATCTTTAAACGACGACTCAAAGCATATGTCAGGCTCAATGTCTATTAAAAGGTTTTGAGTATTGTTTATTTGAATTTTTATACATTCATTGTGTAAAATGTGTACGCACCAATTATCTGTTGAGATTCTCTACGTTTTAATTATTTGTTCTACCTAATTTAATTATTTTACCTATTTATATTATATTATATTACACTTTTTCTTTGTAGCATTTTTGCTAATAAACGATCATCAATTTATTTAGTTATTTATGGAGGAAGCCTTCAATCACTGTCCCCTGTTGAAAAATTAATAAGTGCAAGCGTAGAATGTATTGAGGTTATTGGTTAATGCACTTGTTGAAAGTAAACTAGAGGCAAACCGCTAAGAAAAGGAGCCGGCTGTGGAATGTGCGCAGCAACCCAATTTTCAACGCGAGACTGCCCCCTGAACGTGATTGGTTGCAGATAACGCGCCATCGGCGTAGGTGCTCAATTTGTTATCTATCGTGTATTCTCTGTTTGTATCTTGTTTACTGCCAGCGACATTTTAGTTATTGTGTGAAACATTGGACGTGTTTAGCGAACCTCAGCAGCTGAGTTGCTGACCTGATCAAATTGGAATAACGACAGTTTGCGATTTGTTTTTGTTGATAATCAATTTGGATCATTTTTGCTGCGTGTTTTGCTTAGCAGCTGGAAGTAGGCAGACTCGCAAAACTATTCTTTTTGCGAATTTGATTAAGTCAGCAACTCAACTGCTGAGGTTCGCTTAACACGGTAAATGGCCGTGTTAAGCGAACCTCAGCAGTTGAGTTGCTGACTTAATCAAATTCGCAGTGAAACTGAAAGAGTGAGTATATGTCAAAATAATCATTTTTGAAACTCTATTTTTGAATATAAAATTTGTGTAAGTCAACAAAAGTTAAAAAGACATTTTTACACGAGAGAGAAAAAAGATAAATAACGTAGTGAGGATGACAAGGAAAGCTAAACACTGAAGGAACGGAATCTTGGATCTCGACTTCAACCTACTTCAAATGCCCAGATTGATTCAAAACTTTACACACGAATCGATGACATACAATAATTTCAAGTGAAAATGAGCTACAAAATAATAAATACTTTTGAATTAAACAAAATCCTTATTTTTTTACTTGACAAACGGAATAGACTGACTGGTTGACAATTGACGCTTTGACGGGACAATACATAGGCGCATTCTTTCGAACATGATCAGTGTGTCCTATTGTGCAACGTTGCCAAGGTAAAACAATAATGTTTTAAGCCTATACCGAGCCCAAGATCATTTGTCAAAACAATTTATTAGTCTTAACAGTTTTAATTTGAATAAATGAAATTTGTTTTTTGTGTGCTTATTTAGGAGTGATTCAGAAAAAAAACGACTTTATTACTACTAGTGTTGTATTGTAGGTACCTATAATTTATGAAAATACTCAAGTTCCTCATTTTTTCTGAAAACATACTTTTTGTTTCAAAAAAAATTGCGCTTTCTTTAATATAATATCTAATGCAAGACTCGATATTGTCAAAACTTTTTTTTTGTAAGCAAGGTTTTTTACCACGAATAACATTTTGTGAACTGGCTAAATAGTAACTGAAAATTTCTCCAATTTTTTGTGTTATCGGGTTAACTTGATATGTTGATAAAAATATTATTCCAATAATGCTATTTCCGCATTTATATTAAATGCTATTTAATCATTTTTTAATATTTACTGTAAAGTCATGATACGCCCCTGCCTGGGCGTTTTCTGTGCGTTTAAACACCTAGTAGACAGAGACAGCAAGTAACAGCCGCGCAACAGCAGTCCTTGTCTCGGCTTCTCTACTTGGCTGTTTAGCGTTTGCACTAGTGTCACTCTTTTATGGAAAACGGAAACGTATGGAAAGCAAGTGGTTATACCCCTTGGAGCGCTCCTCTAGCGTGCTTTTTACCTTGTTATTGAAGCCTAAATTGTATGCATGCAATTCAAACAGTAGGATAAATATCACCGTAAATTGGTAACACTCTAGATTATTTTTAAATTTGAAGTGAACAGTATAAAGATTCAGGGTTCCTCTCAAGAAAGTGAATAATTGAGGTAGAACGCGAATAATGAGTAAAATGAAAGTCTAATTTTGAAGCAATTGCTATATTGATGGGATCGAAATAAATGATGTTATGAAAAGCTACTAATTACCTCGAGGAAAAGAATGAAATGAGAAATTTGATAAAAAATCACCAGTAGGTTCGGGACAGAGGGCATACATCTTGTAAGAAGGCGGTAACAAAATCCTACACTATTTTATCAGTGAAATATGAAGTGAAAAAAAACATAATAGATTTCAATAAATACCATACTTGCAATATTCAAATGAAGAAAGGCTGTTATCAAATTTTACTTTTAAGCCAGATCTAGTTTTTTTTCAAGTAGCGCAATGAATGGTAGATGAAAAATAAATAAAATATAATGATCATGACTTGGATCAATTAAAAAAAAAAGAAATTGAAAAAAAAATGAATAATAATCAAGAAAGATACGAGAAAATATTTAGAGACAAAAAAAGTTGTATTTTCAGCTACTTTATCCGGAAAAAATAGAAAATAAAAAAAAACAGTGGCGCATATTTTTTCTTAAATTTATCCGTGAAACTGGATGGCACTGGAATTTATAATCACCATCTAGTAAGTGCTTATGAAGCATCTTGTTAAACTAGAATAATCTCCCAAAATTCAACAAAATCTTTTTTTTTTATTTGGTTCAGAAATGCGTATTTGGAATCACGGCCCATCATTGTAACACTCTGTATACAACCCGTTGTGATTGTTGCGTTTTTGGAGCTCTTTCAAACGATAAACTTATTCACGTATCGTCGAACAAAAAACAAAGACAGATACACCTAATATCGAACGCTTCAGAAAGAGACGTCCTTCATGGCAAATGGAGTTTTGTCTTTTTGCTTATATCAATTATTGGCAAGCTTCCGTACCCGATAGGCCAAAAATCATATAAGGTAGAGAAATCTTTGTCTTTCAAACCATCTAGTTACACGTCCCCTGTATTTTGAATCAGGAATTACTGTTTCAATATTTGTCTTGTAGAGTGTTCCGCATTTGTCGCGATTTCTTGAATTTTTCCTGTTCCGATAGCTTCGACTGTCTCTTTTCTAGCCCTGATGATACGTGAAATTTGAAGTTCTTGGAACTCAACAGACTGGTCTTCGTCTCTTTTGACGACTTGACTCCATTGCCTATAGTAGGAGAGCCAGTGTCATTTTCCAGTAATGATTTATTTAAGGCCTATTTTTTGAAAAAATGTTGTATGGACCCTTATCGAGTGTCACCCAAAAGGGTTTGCCCTGATCGCGGTTCCAAGGGGGTGGCGGAACGCCCCCAACATGTAAAAAAATTTGCATCTTTTTATCATTCAGTTAGGGCTGAATTTTTTACCAGTTGTTCTTTGGTGGTCCACAATCATCCTGAAAAATTGGCGGATCGATTGGCCGGTTTCTCAAGGGTTGCGGATCACCCTCAACATGTCGTGGGACCGATGAACTTTTTATGATTTAGTTGAGGCTGTAATTTTGATCAGATGTTCTTTGATCGCCCACAATCATCCGGAAATGTTGGCCGATCGATTGTCCGGTTCCTTAAGGTTGGCGGATCAACCCTAACATGTCACGGAAATATTGAACTTTTCATAATATTATTATTATTCAGTCAAGGCTGAATTTTTCACCAGTTGTTCTTTAGTAGCCTACAATCATCCAGAAAAATTGACGAATCGATGGGCCAGTTCCTTAAGGGTGGCGAATCAACCCCAACATGTCACGAAAATATTGAACTTTTCATAATATGATTCAGTCAAGGCTGAATTTTTCACCAGTTGGACTACCTCCAACATGTCGTAACAAATAATTAACTTTTCATGATATGATTCAGTTAGGGCTTATTTTTTCACCAGTTGTTCTTTGGTAGCCTACAATCATCCATAAAAATTGACGGATCGATTGGCGAGTTCCTTAAGGGTGGCGGATCAAGTCGTTCCGCCAGGTGCCTATATACTTAGAACCGCTATTTTGTCCACCAATTGACATATACACTTGAAATAGTTGCCACAATAACATACTAGAATATTCAGACTTTCATGAAAAGTTCATTGTTCACACGACATGTGGGGGGTGATCCGCTACCTTTAAGGAACTGGCCAATCAATCCGTTAATTTTTCTGGATGATTGTAGGCTACCAAAGAACAACTGGTGAAAAAATAAGCCCTAACTGAATCATATCATGAAAAGTTAATAATTGTGACAACGACATGTTGGAGGTAGTCTGCCACCTTTAAGAAACCAGGCAATCGGACCGCCAATTTTTCTGGATGATTGTAGACTACCAGAGAATAACTGGTGAAAAATTCAGCCTCAACTGAATCATATTATGAAAAATTCAATGTTTTCGTGACATATTTGGGGTGATCCGCCACCCTCATGGAACCGGCCAATCAATCCGCCAAATTTTCTGAATGATTAAAGGCTACCAAAGAACAACTGGTGAAAAATTTAGCCTTGACCAAATCATACTACGAAAAGTTCAATATTTCTGTGTGCTCAAAACTGAATGTCCCAATTGAACAGCATTTTAAAAAATCCCACAGGGGTTTTGAAACAGCAAAAATGTCCGTCCAAACTGTGCGCTCCCTTATTTGGGATAAGTAACGACATAAACCTTATCAACAGGCCATGCATTTTTTGAATCGGCCTGTTTCTGTTGTCAAACTGAATGATTGTTTTGATAATTTGTGTACAGTTATTTCTGAAGCGGCAGAATTCGCAGGTTTCAAAAAAATTACGCCCGCGTCAAAATCAAGTGAGTTCAAAAGGCCACGAAGGAGCTCCTGGTTTGACACCAAATGTTTTGAAGCGAAAAAAAATCTGAAACTTTCACTTGAAGCATTTAAAAACTCGCAATTTTCAGAGGAGTCCAAACTTGAATATCTTTCGGTCAAGAAGTTCTACAAAGATTTGATAATGCGCAAGAAAAGGGACTACAATTTTAAAGTCAGACAAAGCCTTTCAAGAGTATTTGATGAAAAGACTTTTTGGAATACCATAAAGCAACTCATTAATATTTCACCCAGCCATAATCTTGGCAAGGAAACTTGGGAAGCTTTGTTTGATTCAATGTATACTAAACGAAAGTTGGATAACCGACAATTTTTCGGTGCTTTGAATCATATTCTCGATTCACGAGTGGAACTTGATAAGCTCTATGTGGTGTTGACCAGATGCAAGAACAACAAGGCTCCAGGAATTGATGAAATACCTTATGAATTTATGAAGAACCTTTCTCAAAACTGACTGCAGTACTTTTGATCGCCTTTTTCCAAAATAATCAAAACACAAAAGGTGCCAGATGACCGGTGCCAGGTTCTCTCCTCAATGTTGTACAAGAAGGGTGATTCCGAGGATCCTTTAACTACTTACAGATCTAAGGCACTCGTCAATTCTTCCCTCAAAATATTCACACAAATATTTTTGCAGCGGCTCTTTCTTTGGATAGAGTCTAACAGTGTCATACCAGAGACTCAGTAGGGATTCATAAAGGGACGCGGTTGTATAGACAATGTCTTTGTCCTGAATTCAATAATCAATAATCATTTGAGACTGAGAGGTCGTGAAGTATTTGCAGCTTTCATAGATTTCAAACGGGCATTTGACTCTATTTCATGCGCTACTTTAGTCAAAGTTATACCTACGGCCTGAGCTCAAACTTTGTAAATGTTATCATATATGTATATGTTACGGCTAATATACAAACTTGGATAGTTTATAAACTAGCTAGAAAGTTTATAAACTAACCAAACCATTGGCTATTTTGATAAAAAAGACAATTTCCGCTAACAAAGCAGTTATCTTGCAAACTATCCAAGAATCTTGGCTGATTTACTTGACATCATTAAGAATGCCAAAATGGCTGGTTAGTTTGTAAACTATCCATAGCAATCTGGCTAATATGAAAACCATAATTTCTAGTAACATAAAATAGCCAAACCTTTGGCTGGTTTATAAACTAACCAAATTAATTTATAAATAAAGTTCGGTTATGAATATCAAATGTTATTGTTTGACAACAGAAGTCGTGGTCGGGTTTGTTTTCTTTCACATCAACGCTTTTAGTATCAGTTATTATTGTTGGAAAAATGGATCGGAAAGAGAAATTTAACGCCAGTTTATTAGAACTTTACAATAAGAAAGCAAATAATTCCAGACTTTACAATAAAAGTGGTTATAAAAGTGTTGTGGAAAGGTTAATAACGTTACCTGCCATTGGACCATCAGGTGCTGAAAAATCTGATTATTATTCCATGAAGCATTTTGATTTACAACGAGTAGATGTACAATATATTCTTCTAAGTGAAAAAACTGGCAAAATAATAGTTTGCATAGAGGATTTGTTTGATATTATTAAAGAATCTCATCAGTCAACTGGGCACGGCGGAAAACAAGTTACAACAAAGCTAATAAATCAAAAATATTCAAATGTTACCCAAAAAATTGTAACTTTGTTTATTGATGGATGTGAGAATTGTCAGTTAAAAAAGAACAAAGCACGGAAAGGAATTGTGGTGAAACCGATTTGTTCAAATAATCTAAATTCACGTTGCCAGGTGGACTTGACATTGATTTAAATAACTATGGATAAACAGTGAGTAAACCAAACACGGCGTATTCAGGACCGGTGAATGTAAACAACCAAGTTCAGATTTCGTCTTGCGCGTTTACAAACTTGCGGGGCGGCGAATCATGACGTATGGTGAAGCCCATTTAACAGGTCCGGACTCCGGTTTTTATAGAACTATTATAAGGGTACAATCATTTTATGGCATAATTACTTAATGTGGGTAAAGGTATGTTTGTCAAGGTATAAATAGGTAAGTTTATATAGTAGGTAGGTATAATTATCATGAATTTTGTAGTACGAACTCTGAGGAAAGGGAGTATAAGAAGATTTTTGTAATGCAAAACAAGTACATTAGTTCTTAATCGTTGACAAAAGATTGGAAAAAACTAAGGGCAAAATTATTGTTGAAATTTAATTATCAGTAGACTTGTTTGATTTTGATAAAATCACGCTGTATATGAGAAACAAATCATAAATATGTTTGAAAGGATTTACAGAGTGACCCATTTGAAAGCGGGTAACATTTTGATTTATGGATCGATTTTGACATTTTTTTTTTAAATGTAGGAACGGGAAAGGTTTATTTTGAGGCCATACGTCGCCCAGATTTTTTCAAAAACCAAGGCTATTAGAGCATATTCAGAGGCTGAAAAATCCAGAAAACATAATAGCGATTTTTTTAGAGAAAATCTGCCAATGCCACTGGATTTTTCATCCACTGAAATGGATCTGTACCGAATTTCATGAAAAAATATTCAATTGAAAAAAATATTTCTGTGTATATTTTTGTCAATTTCGTTTGTTTGTTTTCATTGTATTTTAACATAAGAATATGGAGATGCTGTCTCCAAACCTTCGTATAAGAATATCTATCAAATGTTGTTATTCAATAACTTTGTTGTGCTGGATTTGATATCGCAAAAGTTACGGGATAAAATGCTTCTTGGTGCATTATAAAATAATTCGTTAATTTTGAATATTTTTCATGAAATTTGGTACAGATCCATTTCAGGGTGTGACAAATCCAGTGGCGTAGGCAGATTTTTTCTAAAAAAAACGCTAATATTAATTTTGAATTTTTCAGCCTCTAAATATGATCTAGTAGTCCTTGAATTTTGGAAAAACTTGATGCCGTCTGGCCACAAAATAAACCTTTCGACCCTCCACATTTAAAAAAAAATACGTCAAAATCGCTCAATGAATAAAAATGTTATGGGGGTGGCCCGCTTACAAATGGGTCACTCTGTACAGTTGTCTAAAAATTTCAAGATACGACAAAAAGTCATTCTTGATAAAAGTTTTTGCCTGGTCCAAAAATTACATCTGTCGAAAAATATCCTTAAATATACAGGGATACAAAAAACTAACCGAATGTAAAAATTACTCAGAAGAAAATGCTGCTATTTATTATTGTTGTAATTTTAGACGGAAAACGATTAAAGAAAGAAAGGTATAATACAAGGCTGGTGAAAAAATTCGTGTAAATACAAGGCTGGTAAAAAAATTCGTGTAACTTCAGAAAATTTCAGATCGGTTTTCCGAACAAATATTTTATGAGTATCGATAAATCACTTTATGGGGCAGTATCATCAGCGTGTCTTACAATATCTCTACCTCTACAAATACAGAATGAAAAAGGAGGTAAACAATCCTATTTTGAATACTATAAAGTATAAAAGTATTCTTTCTTGTCTTCGTCAAAAGCAATAAACAAAAAAAACAAAATATTTCACTCATCACCGTCAAATGATGGATGTGAAAATGATAACAAATCATAACTTTAGGGAATTCCGCTACATATTGATCTATTTTGAGCTATCAGCGAAAAATCCCCTACAAATGATAGCGAAATTCCGCCCCAATCGGCAACACTGTAACAGATGACAATGATTCACGTGCTTTGCGTAGTCCGGTTCTGTTCGCTGTCAGCTTCTCCTCAAGACCGTTGCGATAGTATAAAACGCACCTAGTGTTCCAGTGCGCAATTCGAAAACGGAACGGTTTTATTTACATTTTTCTAGTTTGCGTCGATTTTTACGTGCGCTGAAACCCGTTTTTTCACCCATAGGCTGCCACTTTTGTATAGCTCAAGAGGCGGCCATTGCTTATCCATAGTTATTTAAATCAATGGGACTTGACCAAATATGTCCGTTTACGTCCAATGAAAACAAAAACAGCTAAAGAAACGGCTTACAATCATCTGGAGATGTTTACAGATTTGGGTAGTCCATGTGTGTTGCAAAGTTATAATGGGAGAGAATTTGCAAATCGAGTGAGTTAAAGATCTTTTCTTTAGTAATCCTACTATAACAACTGATTTTGATCACAATAATAACATGCTCTTTTTGGTTATTAAGGGCTCTGATAGTTATTTTAAAACAAAAAAAAAAAGTGTCTTTTTTTTCAGGTTATCGAAGAATTGATTGAACTTTGGCCAAATTGTCGAATAATACATGGCAAACCACGACATTCGCAGTCTCAAGGTTCAGTGGAAAAAGCAAACCAGGACTAGAAAATAAACTGGCATCCTGGATGAAAGATAATGACTCAACAAAATGGAATGAGGGTCTTCGATTTGTGCAGTTCTTTAAAAACAGGTTAGTATTTACCTACGAAGGTTAACATATGCAAATTTTTGCTATTTATAATAATTATTAAGTATTGTTTCCCGTGTCAGATATCAGACATTCAATTTTTTTTATTTATTTCATAGATGCTTTCACTCTGGAATTGGAAAAAGTCCTTATGAAGCACTATTTGGCGTCCCATGTAGGGATGATTTAAATGACCCTCCTGTTTCCTCCAGACAAAATAAGTATGTTAAAGAGCGAGGGAGATTTAGAACTTCTTCTTAAAAAATCACATGATGAAAATCCCCTTGAAGCAAACCAGGATGTCCCTTCCACAATGTTTGCAATTGCTAAACAAACAGAAACTATAGAAGTCGATATGATAGATCAAGAAATAAATGAAACTGAAGAAGGAGAAGTAGAAATAGGTAAAGAGCATTATAAATTATTATTATTTATGAAAATATGAAATTTTAGAAAAAGTGGAATCAAGTTATGTAACAGCGAATAATGAGTTGGAAAAAAATGAAAATGAGCCTACCAATAATAATTCAGATGAAATTATTATACTCACATTGCAAGACATACCTAAGTCTTCATCAATATTTGAAAAACATGACACTTCAAATGCAATAATTGAAATTGTTGAAAACAATGAAAATTTGCGAAGCTGGTCAATGTGCATAGAACGTATGTTTACTTTGTACTAACAGACAAAATAAAGAAAATATAAGAAATGAGTGCCGCGAAGCTCAAAAAAGGCAGGCTGAAAAAATGCTACAGGTTTCTTCTAAAAAATTCAAGCCCGGAGATGTTGGCATGACAGTACGTATACCAATACCAGACGTTAACAAAAGCCGTTCTGATCACAGAAATATTCAAGCGATAATCTTGAGTATTGAAGATAATTTTTATCGCCTTGGTACTGTTCATGGAGTGCTAAAACAAAACGAAATCAATTTGATTTATGCAAGAAAAATTTTTTGTCTGTTGATGATGTCAAAAAAGACACAGAGATAAGTATCATGGGAGCAGTAGGAAAACTTTTAGTGTCAGGTGCAACACAAGGGTATGTAAGGTGCCAATGTAAAGAACGCTGCATGAAAAAAAAATGTAAATGCATTTCTATGGGGTACACCTGTAACAGCAAATGTCACAATGAATCATGTTGCAATGAATAATAACCCTTTTGTTATCTTTTATGATGTGTTGAGATAACAATCTCAGGTACCTATTTATTTGAGAATGTTTTTTTTGTTCGTGCGTCCGGCATACACCCAAAGATATTTTTTATTTCCGAGTTTATTCCCTACTGTTAAAATAAATATTTTATAAGTAGATAATATATTGTACCTACTTTATTATTAATAAAAAATTCAAATCAAACTTTTCGTTTTATTCGAATCTATTTTTTTAGTTGATTTGAATTTGAATCTGAAAATTTAATTCATCAAATAAGTTAGTTTATAAGCTAGCCAAAGGTCTAGCTATTTTATGTTACTAGAAAATATGGTTTTCATACTAGCCAGATTGCTTTGGATAGTCCATAAACTAGCTATTCTGGTTTTCTTAATAGTTTCTACTAAATTAGCCAAGATTCTTGGATAGTTTGCAAAATATCTGCTATTTTAGTGGAAATTGCCTTTTCCATCAAAATAGCCAACGGTTTGGTTAGTTTATGAACTATCCAGCTAGTTTATGAACAACCAAGTTTGTATATTAGCCGTAACATATACAATCATGTCACCATGAAAGTGAAATCACCTGATGGCTCCACAAAATCGTTTGTATTATGCGATCCTCCAAGGGGAATCTCTAAGCCCGACACTGTTGAATTTATTCATTTCCGTCTTGGAAACTGTCTTTTCTGACCGGGTGCTCGTGGCTTGAGCATTGATGCCTTTGGTGATGTCCTGCTCTTGTTATATGCTGATGATTTGATCATCCTGGGAAATCCTGAGATCGATTTAAGGAAGAAACTCAGCATCTTGGAACAGTACGCAAATGAAAATCATCAAACTTTGATGAAGACAAATCAAAAATTATGGTTTTCAACCGAGCTGGTCGGCTTTATGATACGAACCAGTTTACGCTGAATGGTGTTCCTCTTGAGGTTGTGAAGGAAGTTACGTACCTTGGAGTCGTCTTTACTACATCGGGATCATTCCGAAATATGTGTGAGTACACTATGCTACGTACAAAGCAGGCATCTGGCTCTGTAATAAACTTGACAGCAAAGTCAAAAACTGGCTCGTTTGCAAGCAGTAAAAAACTTTTTGAAAGCACTCTCTTCAATATTTTCACAAACTGCCTTCCGATTTGGGGCCTAAAATTTGTAGATTGTCTGGAGAGAATCCAACTCTTCATTCACGAAAGATTTCTTCATCTTTCAAGAACCACCGCTTTTTCTCTTGTTAGATTGGAAGCTGGGTGTGTCCATTTATCGTATTTCGCATTTTAAGTAACTTTGAATTTTTTAGTGAAGGTTTTGTTTATGGAAAACAGTAGACTGCCCAGGATCTGCCTCAACCGTTAAATAGATCTCCTGCACACTGGCATTTCTGGAAAATATGATTGGTTGTCATGTTTTAAAAAATGGTTTGATCAATCCGGTATCTCCGACAGATGGACACTCAATGCACAAACTTTGAAATCAAATTACCATGCTATTTTACTACGTTTTTGTGAGCACTGTTTCATGGCGGATTGTGAAATAGCAAGTAACGCTAAGTTCACCATTTCTTACAGAGAACTTAGAATCACCTCCTATCCTGCCGAATACCTGTCATTTGATTGTTCATTGTTTGCTTGGCGTCTACCTGCCCAAATCCGCATGTGTTATAAATTCTACTGTGAGTTTTACTTTCGGGGAATATCATACGAGATAAAGCAGAACGCGCTGTGTTCAGTTTGTAACATGCAGGAGCTTGAATCGCTAAGTCAAGTTATGATCCATTGTCCTTTGTATACAAATCTGCGTCCACCGAGTTGAAGTGACTCTAATTCGTTTTTGAGCTTGTTAAATAACCTAACTACATGTTAAGTCAGGAAAATATGTTTTACATTAATAAATATTTTGAGGATGCGTTCATTTCTTAGAAATGAGTAATTTATTCGAATCTATATGCACTTCTTCTCTAGTACTTAAGTTCTTGTTAGTTTTTGTGTTAGTAATCTTAGGTTTAACCAGACCGAACTCAATTGTTACAAAAATGTATCTTTTTTTATAAACAATAAAGATTGAATTGAATTGAATTGAAGTTCAGTATTTCCGTGTCATGTTGGGGTTCATCAGCCACCCTTAAGGAACTGGCCAATCGATCCGCCAATTTTTTTTGATGATTGTAGGTTACTAAAGAACAACTGGTAAGAAATTCAGCCTTGACTAAATCATATTATGAAAAGTTCAATATTTCCGTGACATGTTGGGGTTGATCCGTCACCCTCAAGGAACTGGCCAATCGATACGCCAATTTTTCTGGATGATGGTCAAAATTTCAGCCTCAAGTGAATCATAGAAAGTTCATCGGTCCTACGACATGTTAAGGGTGATCCACCATCCTTGAGGAACCGGCAAATCGATCCGCCAATTTTTTTGGATGATTGTGGACTACCAAAGAACTACTTGTAAAAAGTTCAACCTCAACCAAATGATAAAAAGATGCAATTTTTTTCACATGTTGGTGGCGTTCCGACACCCTCTTGGGACCGCGATCAGGGCAAACCCTCTCGGATGACACTCGATTAGGGACCGTACAACATTCTTTCAAAAAATAAGCCTTAACCAAATCATTACTGAAAAATGTCACTGGCTCTTAGACTATTATGCTTCTGCACATGACATCTGAGTCCTTTCACCAGCAGTGGCGGCTTGTGGTTAATTATCTTGGGTCAAAAATAAATTTGTAATTAAGCATACTTGACACAAGTGAAATTTTCTTATCATTCATATCGAGCATCAATTGAACAATCTTGTTTTCGAGTCCATTTTCCTGTATAACATAAATTCAACTCACACAGTTCATATCAAGGTTTATACAAATTCATTCATTAAAAAACTCAAAAACAAATCAAATCAAATCAAAAATACTTTATTGTCGAGAATGTTTAAACATTCATTGACCAAGCATGTGTAGATACATTGAGATATAAAATGTTACGTAAATTAAAATATAAATAACAATCATAAACCTAACCTACATGAAATAAACTTGAAGCAACAATCATCATAAGACGGTTAAAAATTTCACATAATAATATAATAAAAGACATACGTAATACTACTACACGAGATTCAAAAAATAGTCAGTTAAGGTGTAATAGGCCCCATTCAATAGAATTTTCTCCACACTAGCTCTGAATTTTCGAATTTTTACTTACACTGTCGAATCTAGGATGGAAAATGATTATATTATATTCTTCTCCTGACCCCAACAAAGAATTCAAGAACTCTAGACCAAAAAAAAAGAAAAATGTCTTGATTTGGCATAGAACTACCTCCTTTCACCTTACAATTTGACTTCATTGTCATAAACAACTATTAGTTATTGAAGTCCAGACAACCATATCTTATTCACGACATAAATGAAGTCCTATCAGATAATTTTCCTGTGTATCATTAATAAAGTAACAGGTTACTAAAACTAAACATAAATTGTGTCATATACAATGACAAAAATATTTAAGGTATACGAAGAGGTCTAAATTTACTTGAAAGTAACCAAAAAAGTTCCCTCCAAAGACAAGAATATATTTCTTCTGAATTTAGGTGGAATATCACTAAATTATGACCAGTATTCTGTCATTATTGCTACCAGTCTGTCAAGTAATAACAAAGGTCGATATTTAGTCAATCTCGACTTTTTTGATGCCTTGAAAGTCAAAAATCTTTTGAGGTAAAAAGATGGAAAGTTTTTCAACTTTATGAGTAACCTCAAACGATCAAATTACTCGGGTGACAAACTTATTGGAAGTATTGGAATAACTCAGGTCATCAATTATTGCATATCGCAATTACTTTGAAGTTAAATCTTTCCATTTGGTCCGTCGTTTGTTCAAGCTCACGAGCTACGATTCTTTATTTCCAAAGTGATGAAGCCTGTCAGCTAGTTTAAAAGTGATAAGCATATTATTTTTTAAACTTATACGGTCACTGCATTCCTTTCACATCATTGTTACATTTCGAAGCAACTCCTTGTCACACCGAGCGGCCCCGGAGTCACACAGAGTTGCTAAGGCATGTAAAAGAAATGCATCAAATGAAGTACGAAGAACGCCTCCTGTCTCTTGGACGTCAAAATGTCAGAAAAAACATAACCAAACCAAATAACACCAAACCACAACAAAACACAATCAACAATCAACCAGGGACCAGGGTCTTATCCTCGATTCATGATTCAGTAGAAGTCAAATGAAGTGAAAACTAATTATTTCGGACGAATTAAATATGCTGTACAAAACCAACGTAGTTTTCAGTGTTTTCACTTCACCTGAATCTGGGTAGGAGCCCAGGAATGGCTGGCTGGCTGGATCATGAGTTTTAAAATAGAAAATAGGAGGTAACCAGTGATTTGTGCGATAAGCTGGCCTCGTTCGGTTCGAGATTAAGAATAAGAATACACAAGTTCAAGTTTTATAAATTGCCCTGATTGTAATCATAAACTTTGAAGTTTATTTTTGCTGCGAGAATTTGACCTTAGTCAAGGAAGAATGTCAATAAAGTCGAATATACTGGAATAATTAACTTATAGGTACAAAAGATAAGGACGGCCATATTTTAATTTCAGCAGAAAAAAATGACAATGTTTATGTCCAAATTTTTTGACTAATATCAGGGATATTCACACAATCAAATATGATCGGTTGGCAAGTTTGTTTCTAACTTTCCTAGGCTGTTCAAATTATTTTGGATTCAAGGTTATGTTCTGCAAGTTCGCAAACACTGTCAATAATTTATCGAAATGGACGTATATTCAGGGCGCATCAAGTTTCTGCAAGTATCTTCCCAATATTAGACAAAAAATATTATTTCGTGGCTGAATTTTTTTCCAATAATCAAACTACTTCGTGATTATTTTTGGTGCTATGCGCTAGACGTGAGAAAATTCAAACTCCATTATCATTCAGTTATAAACGAACATGCGACCCATGATTCTTTATCCTTGTTCTTCTCACATTCATATGCGAAAGTATTTCCTCTCTGTCGTGGTTTTTCACCAACAGGTAAGGATGAGGTGACATTTAGGACCAAAATATGGTCTGATTTCCCACATTTTGACGTAAAACAGGTTGATAGTTCCTTTATTCAACTTTCACCTATTGGTTGGCAAGAACCTATCGACGTGATTATTACTTCCAAATTACTTTAGTTTCTTTCCCCACATAGGGAAATTTGTGGACAAATGTCGGTAATTTTGCGCAATTCATAATTGGACATCATTATCTCTAGACCTATTCATAGGTCGACAAATTTAACCTTTTATGTTAGTTGAGACGGGTTAAATGCACACCGATCCAACTTTCCTCGCAAGCCTAACAGTATCATCCCTTCGAAGATATGTCAGCCGATCCAGGATCCACTTCATCACTCAAGAGCACTATAAGGGTTGATTTATACATAGTTAATCAAACTCTTAGCCTTGCTTCATTAGGAGTGGACAGAATCATGGGTACCCGAAAACTGCTGACACTGCATTTTTCCCAGTGGAGAATCCGAATCCCATGTTACGTCCGTGTTTTTTTGGCTTGGTTGGAAGTTCAAATCAAAGGACTACGGTGAGATGTCTACATATAGCCTAGACCTACGTAACGGTCGTTACTCATACACTCACGATCGTTGCCAATTCGATATCGGACGTTTAGCAAATTGGACTAATGCTGCAGACATGATGATGCTCGGATTCTATGTTTGAACCTACCATAGAACCAGACAACGCAGTGCCATATCAACCCATAGGAAGACAGTTTTGTGTTCAGAGACAAGGTTGTGAAAGACTTTATTTTCAAGAATTAATTGTGGTCGTTAGTGATGAGTTGATATGTATATGTATGTATACAGGGTGTCCGGTAAGTATATGGCATAATTTCAGGAGCATATAGGGAGGTCAAAACAACTCCAGTTTGTCATAAAACTTTTTTTTTTAAACTGCCTCCTAACCGAGATACAGAGCACTAAAGGGGTACTCATTGATTTAATTTTTCAGCTCTTACTTTTGAACCGGCTTGTATAATTTGATGAAATTTTAGTATGTTGTAAAGGCCCTGAAGACTCATAAAACCATGGTAAAGGATTTTAAAATGTAGGGGGTACCAGTAACGGACTGGCCACCAAACCATTTGGGTCCAATCTTTAACAGGTGTCATTTTACACAGCTGGAAACTAGTTTTTTCAATTTCTCTGACCTTTTTTCATAAAAAAGGTGCCTTTAATTGCTCCAATAAAACTAACCGTTTTCGAGAAAAATAGGTTCTTGTTTAACAGTTTATTGCAATAATACACTAAAATACTACTGCAATACACCAGTTGTTGGTGTGTGACATTGATGTCTCTGTTGCCAAATATAAAAATAAATACAAATTTTAACACAATTAAAAAGAACAATACTATCCAACACTCGACATATACCCGCTTTGAAGAATTGCTAAAAAAAAAACTGGCGTGGTTTTAACATAAAAATGTCTCTGGTTGAGAAAGAGTCATCAAAATAGTTCAATCAATTGGTAAAGCACACACTTTATACGTTGATCGTCGACCTTCACCATAAAGAGTCCTGACATCTACCACTCTATTGATACCATCACTGCCTGGATACAATTTCATGACTGCCTTTCCATAATAGTGGAGGAGTTTTGTCATCTAGAATCAGTACTAAACCACCAACTATTTGTACGTTGTCAAAATTTTGCTTACACGTGGTTCTGACTTGAAGTTCGCATATAGCTATTCTTTTTTCCAACGTTGCCAAAAATTCCGCACAATATTTTGTAGACGTTGAAACTTGTCCATCCTGTTTTCAGAAACATCAGAAATATCTGGATACGGAATTGCTTTCAATGCCTTGCCCATCAGAAAGTGTCCAGGTGTAAGTGCGTTTAAATCGTTGAGATACTGGGAAATAGGAGATTGGCCGCGAATTTAAAATACTTTCAATTTGTATTATTACTGTATTGAATTATTCGATATTTAAATTCGCATTTCCGAAGATTCTCTTGAAATGGAACTTAGCACTTTTGATTCCCGCCTTCCAGATACCACCAAAACTTGGAGATCGTGCTGGGATAAACTGCCATTTTATCATGTAATTTGAAAGAGTGTTGGCGATTTCTTCTTGATTTTTACTTAGAAATTGAAATGACTCTTTTAATTCACGGTCAGCGTCAACAAAAGTTGTCGCATTATCTGACCAAATACTTGTCGGTTTGCCTCGCCTGCCGACAAATCTATTCAAAGATGCCAGGAACGCATTTGTTGTTAGTTCAGTAACCATTTCGAAGTGAACAGCTTTGGTACATAGACAAATGAATAAACACATATAAACTTTGATTTGTCTTGCGCCGTGTGTCAATCGATCTTTTATCAAAAATGGTCCAGCATAATCAACTCCCACATTCGTGAAAACTTATGGTTCATTGATTCAAACGTTCGGCAAATTTCCCATCAAGTAACCAAAATGAGAAGGATTATATTTAAAACATCTAATGCAGCCTCTAATTACCTTTTTGCAAACATTTCTACCCGCTACTGGCCAAAAACGTTCTCTAACTGAGGCAAGTAAATGTTGTGCCCCACAATGCATGAGTCGTTTATATTCTTTCAATAAATAAGCTCGGTTAACTTATGCGAAGTAAAATTATTTTATGTTTTTTGTCAAAAGAATTTTCTGAGTGTTTGAGTCTACCTCCAACACGAATTAAATCATTGTGCATAGAAGGATTCAGATTCAGAGTCTTACTCTTTTTAACAACTCTGAATATTCGTAAGCAGAACATTCTTTTTGTACCTGCTTAATAAGAAAATAAAGAGCCTTTTCGAGTTCCTATGGTGTTAGTACTCCGTATTGTTCATTCTGAGATTTGCAGTTATTAAAAAATCTAAAAATCTAGGCTAAGACTCGGATTATTTCACTCAACTCAGAAAATCGGTTTAATAATGTTTCAATTGAAAGTACATTTTCATTGTCGATGAGAATATGAGATGAAACTATTTTCTGTTCAGGTACATCGGCATCAATTTCAATTCTTTGAATATTCCATTCTGAATTATTTTGTTCAAACCAGTCAGGTCCATACCACCAAAGGTAGGAACTTTGAGTTATTTTTAGACTTGCTCCTCGCGACAACAAATCAGAAGGATTTTCGTAACCTCTAATATGGTGCCATTCATTGATTTTGGTTAAAGATTGAATTTCACTAACCCGGTTTGCAACAAAGGTTTTCCATTTACTCGGCTAACCCTGTATCCAATTCAAGGTAACCATAGAGTCAGTCCAAAAATACTTGGAATTAAATTTGATTGCAAATGCATCCTGAACCTTTTTTGCTAAATTTGCTAAAGTGACGGCACTGCATAGTTCCTTCTAATTTTGGTAAACTGATTTGCTTAATCGCTGTTACGCGAGATTTTGCGCACAAAAGATTGGAGATAATATTATTTTTCGCTATTTGACAGCGAACATAGAAACATCCGCCATAGGCTCTTTCGCTAGAGTCGCAAAATCCATGCAGTTCAATACTTACATGTTTAGAAATCATAGCTTGACGTGGTATTTTAAAACTATTAATTTGAGTCAATCCGTTTTGGAATCTTATCCAATCAATTTTCAAATTTTCAGGAAGCTCGTCATCCCATGAAATCTGTATCTTCCACAGTTCTTGTATAAATGACTTTGCCACTATAATAACCGGTTGCAATAAACCTTGGGGATCATAGATTTGGCCAGTTATTAAAAAAAAACAATCTTTTCGTTATCGGTTTCCGTGCACTAGAGTTTGTAACTGAATATTGAATCAAATCTTGATTTGAATTCCAGATTATGCCCAAAGTTTTATTTGATTCACCTTCTTAAATATTTAATAAACCAACTGCCAAATCAGTGTTGACTTGAAACTTATTAAAAATTTCAAAATCATTACATAACCACTTTCTCAAAGGAAAACCATAATCATTCGGAATTTCTGCCAGCAGTCATATACAGCCTTCGAGCTTCAATTGCGATACCGCAAGAAATGCCATAATAAAAATGTATATAGGCATATTCCTTGTTTGAGAACACATTGGGCCTTTTAAATTCGTATGTTTTTCTTCTAGAGAGAATCAACACCGAACGAAATCGAAAATTACTAAACGAACGAACTGCAGATTTAATTCGTACGAAATTATTGTTGTGCCGTATCTGGCTTGCGATTATCCATAAACGCAGCAACGCCTTGATCATATTCCAGTTACTAAAGCAAAAAACAGGAAGTTTCAGAGCTCATTTTGAAATTCTGATAACCAACTAGAGTGTGAAACAATTGAATTTTTTTGAACGCTAACCGAGACCCAATATGAGAAGCTGAAGCTTTACAGAAACTGTGAAATCCCCAAGTTTGTTCAATGCTTGTTTACAGTCATTCAAAATAAATAGGAAAAGTTAAATAAATTACAATTTTGAGTTTACACACTTCTAAAAAGGGACATTACCTCAATTGCCTTTCAGGATAAAACTAACAGTCTCAACTAGATTTAGTTCATAATTTTTTTCAATTTAACTGTTTCAAATCAATAACACGTAAAAAAATCTTTGAAGATGTATATCTCGAGACTGACGAGAAGTTGAAAAAATGTTCATGGAAGAGAAATTGTTCATTTTGATTAGTAGAATCCCAATTTAGAATATTGTCGGATAAAACTTGGTCACCCTGTATATTTTCTTATGCACACAAATGCTAAGTGAAATATTCGCTTTGGTAGGAGCCAGTGCCATCTTCCGGTTGTGTTAAAACTGTTAAGTACTTCTAGGCATTGTTCTAGTCATTGTCATTGTTACCATACCTCATATGTGGTAATGGCTTACTTAACGTGTAATATTGTGTACTAAATCAAACTGCGTTAATTGTATTCAACACATTTTTGTCAAGTGAAAAGAGAGGTTATTTGTTCAAATTCCGGTGCAAATATGTCAAATGAGTTCAAATAATTCATGTTGTGTTTTTCTTCATAAAAAAAATATTTCGGAAAGTGTGGAGTTTCAGATTATTTTTCTGAATGTTTGGTACATTATCCATCATATATTACAATTGAGCATTTTTACGCTCAGGGCAATACTACAGCCTAATTTTCATAAAGCATATTCGATCTTCAAAAAGAAGCATGTGAATCATGGCGAACATTCAAACATTAAACTTGATATAACTAAAAACTAACTTTTTGTCACTTACATAATTTGTGCAGTAGACCATCGATATACAAAATATTTTTCTAATTAATAAATCAAAGAAGTTGGGCTACGAGAAAACGGGACGTGGCCACGAATTATGTAACACGTTTCTCGAAGTTTGTTTTTAAAACGATTTTATTCAGTTCTGAATTACAATAAATTAAAAATGGCATAAAAGCTATACAACGTCTATCAACAGACTGACTAATTCAAGCGAGAAACGCATAAGCATTAATTATAAAGTGGAATTGGATAGGTATGCTCGGTCAGCATAATCCTGGCTTGGACGGCGGATAACTCCTCCCTCCTTAGATTAGACCCATCCTGTTAAGGGATAGTTGAAGAGGGTGGCTGACTTCTTCTGGTTGAAGGGCTGACTGGTTGTCTTTTCCCTTCGTCCACTTCTTGATCAGCATCTTGACAGCAAGGTACCCGATGGCCAACAATACTGAAAAATATATTAGTACTGTCCATAGACTGGGCACCGTCTTGATATCGTCAAAAATTAGGTGTGGCTGATTTTCTTTGATTCTTTGCTTGATTTCGTGAAGTTCATCAAGGTGTATGTCTTGGAGTTGAAGTTGTAAGTCCAGAGTTGGTAGACTTCTGGGCTGGGTGTCGATGTCGGGGAAGATGATTGCTTTTCTATCGGTATTGGTCGTGTCTTTTGATGTGTCGTGATTTTAAACTGGCATCCTATGGAAAGGTGTAGTAGGTAGCTCCCAGAGATTCTCTGTGTTTGCCTCTGCTGGTTGCATTGGAGTTCAATGACGTCTTCTTGTGGGAAGGCTGGGATGTATTGGTTAGAGTCATCCAATTGGTTGATAATAGACTTGGCAATGGAAACTTCGATTTATTGACAGGTGGAAATGCTTTTTGTGTTTTCTAGTAGCTGTACTTCGCAAGGACATTTTGGTTGAATTTCTTCCTGCTTTTTTTCATTTTCGCACAGGTATAGATTGTGGAAGACTTCTTGACAGGGTGCTCCCATATATGCATAGTGTAATTGATTTTTGACCATGTATTTGTTTTTTGGAATAACTACCTTACACAGACTCTGATCTTTGATAGGAAATGAGTATAGTCGATAATAATCAAAGATATTGATATCGGTGATGTGTATTCTCAAAAGGTAAACTATTCTATTTTTTGATACGTAGCAATCAACTTTCATTACTTTTTCGAGTAGAAGCGTATTTTCCAAATTTATTGCTAAAGGCAAACGATTTTTTCCTATGATTTGCTCTAATTTTGAAAGTTCCCTGAAAAGATCACTGGTTTTTATTATGCTAGCATGTAAAACTTTCAATTTGGAAAAGGTGATTGAATTTTCAACATCCTGTAGGATAGAATCAGTGATTTCATAGGTATTGATAATTCGGATCAAGACATCTTTGATGAAGTACATATTGTCTCTGATTGTTCTATTCTGAACAAATAAACTTATGTGTTTGAGTTTGGTTTCAATAACTTTTTCATTTTGGTTTATTTGCTGAATGGATCGATTGAATTTGTCGATAACGCTTACTGATATTAGGTTTTGTTTTTGGATGGATTTTGCCAAATTGTCTTGGTTTTTCTCAAGATAATTTATAATCTTGTCATTACGTTCGCCATCAGCTGCGTCCAAATTTCCGCTGATCGATTTGAAAATTGATCCAATGGCATTGATCAAACCTCTTCTGAATCTTTGTGGGTGAGGTAATAAGCCTTTAATTTTGCTTTCCACTCTTTCTTGGGTCATTGTCATTAGCGTAATGTAATCTACTAGTTCAGCATAATATTCACTATGTTTCATAAGGGAATCCGTTACATTTAAAGATCGTTTGTGCAGTTTATTCACTTCGTCAATAATAGAGCTCAAGTCATAGTAATGTATAAGTGTGTAGGTGTATTCTGTTAGTCTTGCATTTCCCAATTTTATCGGTACAATTCCGGGATTGTCATCAAATTTCCTGAGTGTAATTCCGTCTCCGATTACGATTACGGCACCTGCAAGCCTAAAAATAATATTCGTCTTAGTCAAAACTGTATGTTCGGCGTAGTGGTCGTTTTAAATTACCCATATGGATTTTATTACGGGATTCGGTAGTAACTGTTTTTCTGTCGGGATTGGATGAAATGATTTTTGTGGGTTTTTGGAATTTGTTTGATAGTTTTTGTCGAATGAACTGTTTGGGGTATACCTGTTGGTCTGGTTTTCGTTAATTTTGGAAGTTAATTTTTGTTTTTTGTCCATTAATCTCTTATTCAATTCTGAATACATCAACTTTAATTTTTCTTTATGGTTGTCCACATAGTCGCTCAATATTAGTTGGTCCAATTTTATGTTGAAAGGATCGTTTGGGGAGATGTGCCCATTGATTACATCAATTGGTTTTATATTTGTTGTGGAATGGATTGAGTGATTGTAGGCTAGAATAGCGTAGATCATTTTTTGACTGATTGGTACACTACTATAATCTTGATTGTTCAATAGTCGTATGTGTTCTGACAAATTGGAGTGAAATCGTTCTATATTTCCGTTAGACTGTGAGTGTTTAGGTGAACAAAAGTGGAGACTTACTTTATGCAAACTAAGCATTTCAGTTAAAACAGTATTTTTGAATTCTGTTCCGTTATCTGCGACTATTTGTTTTGAAACACTATGATGTGAGAAAAATATCAAAAGTTTGTCGACGATTTCAGTTGCTGCCAATGAACAAAGCGGGTACGCTTGTGCGTATTTGGAAAAACTATCCATGATAGTCAAAAATTTTGTTTTATCTAATGTGTAGGTGTCGAGGTGTATGATTTCAAAAGGTTTTGATGGTGTTTGTGATACATTCATCTGTATCGTTACGGGGTGTCTTTCGTATTTGCTACGTTGGCAAATTTCACATTCATTTATAAATGACTGAACTGCATTTTTTAAATTCGCCCAATAATATTTGATTTTTATTCGTTCGAGGGTTTCATCTATTCCACGATGATTCGTCTTGGATTCGTGATAATTTTGAATAATTTCTGGTATATCTCTTTTGTCAGTCACATCAATTAATTTAGTTGAACATCGTTTTAATTTTATTGAAGGCCACTTGAAGATTCTTCGGATTGCTTCACAAAATGGTTCATATATTTCTGAGTTTTCGAAATATAAATGATATTGTTTATCCGGGATAATAAGCTCTTTGACGAAATTGATTCTATCCTGTTCGAAATTGTCTCTAGAGAGTTGAATGATGTGTCGTCTTTTTTTTTCAAATAATATTATCGTCTTGGGTTTCATTGGTGAGTGTAAAACAGATGTTATGATCAATTGATTCGCACCGTAGTTTACTGGTAAGTCTGCAATTGGCACGCCTACAATTGGGTTTTCGCTTGCGTTTGTATGAATCGTCATGTTGTCTTCGTCATCAGCTGGGTGCTGACTTGCTAAATCTTTATCAGGTTCTGTGATGTCAACCTGAGGTACGGTGGACAGTTGATCCAGATTTGTCTGATTTTCTAGTTCTTCACTGAAGTCATTGATGCATTGGACCAGTGGCTGAGTCGGTTCGTCAGGTATTGTTTCTTAAGTATGTAGTTCTATTCTTGAGAGTGCATCTGCATTGGTGTTTGATTTTCCTTTCTTGTATATGATGTTGTAGTCGAATTCTTCCAATTTTATTTTCCATCTTGTAAGCTTGGAACTCGGATCTTTGAGGTTGAAGAGCTACTGCAGAGGTTTGTGGTCTGTGATGAGGTTATTTTTTTTTCCAAAAATGTATGGGCGGAAATATTTTGTGGCCCATACTATAGCCAATAATTTTTTTTCGGTGGTCGAATAGTTCTTTTCCGAGTCATTCAGTGTCCTGGATGCGGGAAGGTCTTGTCCAATAACTCCTTGAGATAACACGGCTCCTATTGCGACATTACTTGCATCGGTAGTAAGATTAAATGGTTTTGAAAAATCTGGATATTTCAGTGTTGGATCGTTTATCAACAGATTTTTGCAATTTTCAAAACATTTACGGAATTTTTCATCGTGTTCAATCCTTGCTCCCTTTTTTAGGCATTTAGTCATGGCTTTCGTAAGTTTTGCGAAGTCCTTTATGAAGCGGCGGTAATATCCTAAGAGTCCTAGAAATCCTTCCAATTGTTTGGTGGTATTGGGAATTATAAAGCGTTTAATGGCATCAATTTTGTCGGGGTTTGGCTTAACTCCGTCTGCTGTCACCACATGACCAAGATAAGCGTCTCCGTCTGCTGTCACCACATGACCAAGATAAGTCACTTCTTTTCGTAAACATTCTGATTGATCCAATTGGATTTTACAATTCGATTCCCGTAGACGTTCAAAAACTTCTTTTGATCGTTCTAGGTGCTCTTGGAGTGAGGTCGAAAAAATGATTATATCGTCAAGATACACTAAACAGTTTTCATTCTGGATCCCTCGAAGTATGTTGTCCATAATTCTTTGGAAGGTCGCTGGCGCGTTCTTTAATCCAAACGGCATCCGCAGGAATTCGTAGTGTCCATTCTCAGTGTTAAAGGTGGTCTTTTCGATGTCATCTTCATGCATTTGGATTTGGTGAAAACCGCTGGCCAGGTCCAAGGTCGAAAAATACTGACACTTGCCAAGCTTGTCCAGAAGGTCCGTTATATTCGGTAGAGGGTATCTGTCGTCTAGGCTTTTGCTGTTCAATCCTCTAAAATCGATAACTACCCTCCACTTTTTTTGACCGGAAGCATCTTCTTTTTTCGGGACAACCCATATGGGGGAACTCAATGGTGAACTGCTAGCTCTGATAATTTTTTGTTCCAACATATTTTTGACTTGTCTTTCAACCGGTTTGTGTACAAAAGGATAACGGTACGACTTGGAGTATATGGATACTTCGTCACTGAGTTTTATTCTATGTTTAATTTTGCTAGTGAAGGTCAAAGGTTCATTCTCATTGTAGAAAATGTCTGGATATTCTTTTAATAATGCCACAATCTTGTATTTTTCTTCATTGTTAAGGTGATCAGTTCGAAATTTGACGTTGTGTTGACGGATTTTTCATTCTTATTTCCATCAAAATAATTCAGGTCAATTTCTTCGCTATTTCCAATGTCAAATTTTTCAACTTCAATTATATGGGAAAAATCCAAGGTAACTGGTTCGCAAGTATTATTCAGGATTGTTGTCAAAGCAAAACCATTATTTGCAACAGAAAGGCATTCAGGGATTTCACAATTATGCATTTTCTGATGAGGTATCAAGATTTCTTCATTTTTAACACAAGTCCTTACTTTAACAATTTGTTCCACACGTGGGGCTATTGTTACACAATTTATTTCAGGCGATGTTCTGTGAAATTGTAACTTGATACTAATGTGAAATGTTATGAAGAGTCCTTTGTCAAAGTCTAGACTGGCTTGAAGTAATTTAAGAGTATCAAGTCCGAGAAGTCCATCAAATACATTGTGGAACTTGAATAAATAGAATTTTAGGTTTTTATCTCTGGAAAGATTAAACATTTTTGGTGATGGTATCAGCGTGCTATATTGATGCGATGATTTTTGAAAAACTGTTGAGACTATGAATGGATCATTATGAATTCTGTCGGAAAATAGTTTCATTGCTAAATTTGGGTCGATAAATGATCTCGTAGAACCTGAGTCGATCAAGATTTTCAATCTAGTTTCAGGGAAGACAATATATGCTAATTCACTCGAATTAGACATATTAAAAGAAATGATGGGTGATTCCAGGTTTTGCGATTGTTCGGAGGCTTCAAGGAAAAATTTCCATTGTCGTTGGGTTCGTCAAGGTTTGGTTCGTTGACTGGATCGTATAGCTGGGGTTCAACGTCGGGTTCACAATAGTCATCATGTGGGTATGAAGCACAGGGTTGGCTTTGATACTGATTATCATATTGATTTTGATCAAAATACTCGTATTCTTCGGGTTCCAGGTAAGGAGAGTTTTGCGTTTCGGTGTTGTATAACTCTTCAAAGGTATACTTGGGTGGTCTTGGCTGCTGGTTTTGTTGAAATTGTTTATTTGGGTTGAAATTTCGGTTTTGATTAGGTTGAACATAACTTCTGTTGTGGGGAGGTTTGAAACGAGAACTTTCGATTCCTGACATTCCTGACTGTTGGGGTGCTGAGTTGTCCTTGTGAGTTTGGTCTAAAAACGTTTGTATTGTTTGGTCTTTGGGAATGTGATCGTCCAAAAACTTGTGAGTTAGTAAAAAATCTGTTTGGTTGTCTGTTGAACTGGGGTCGAGGCATGTTAACAGGTCCAGTTGGGAAGTTTTGTCTTATAGAACTGTTTTGGATTAACTGAGGAGAAAAAGAGTTTTGTTGGTTACCGTGGAAATTTTGGTTTTGTTGTTTCGATGGTCCTGGTGGTCTCAAAGATTTTGGTTGATTTTGGAAATAGTGCGTATTATGCTATTGAGTTACAAATTGAAGGGCTATTGCGAGATTAGCAGGTCTCATGCAGCGAATTGTTATAGGTAGTGGTTCTTTTAGTCCAGACAAAAATGTTTTCAGAGCAAGGTCATTGTACAGATTTCTCTTAAGTTGCTTCGCTTCATCATTGTTCTCATGAGCATCTACATACGAGCACAAGAAATTCAAAGTATGTAGAATACGGTCGTAAAATAAATTGGGACTTTCATTTTGGAATTGTTTCATCATGACTAAGTCTCGATTAAGACATGCTTCGTCTCTTTGGTCAGCAAAATTTCTAATACGGGTATTTTTCACTTCTTCAAAGGTATTGGCATTTTGAATATTCATGACCGATTTGGCTTGACCAGTAAGTTTACCAACAAGCGAATTCAGCAAATAAACATTTTGAAAATTTTGTTGATTTTGTCTATCATAAAAGGTGTCTATCAATACTTAATTGACAAGTACCGGTTTAAATCGTTTGGGTTCCCATCGTATTGCGGGACACAATTTAAATACTCGGGTTAAAATTGTTGCGCCATGTTTTCAAAAGTGGAATTATCAATATCTACTTGTGAATTATTTGATTTTTTTAAATCTAATGCTTCTACTACAACGTTAAAAACAGAGTCAGTTGAAGAAATTTCTAGTTTGATGGTTTTAAGTAAATTCGTGAGGTCATCAACAGACATAGGTCAATAATCAAAACACTTACATAAGCACTAGGAGTCCTTGGCTCACCATAGTATAAGGGCAAAGCTTTGGTTTGGCAATTGAAGTCCTCTCCAACTCCTTGTCCTTGCTAAGATAGGCGATGATGTCCTATCCACCGATGTTCAGAGGGTTGAAGTTCACAGCTCTTCGATAGATTGGGAATTTTCGATTTTCAGAGAAGTCCACTCTGTCACACTTTCGTACCGACGTCACAACTGTAGGCTCTCTCGGTCAATTCGTTAAAACGAAAAACTTAATACACGATTGTATCAATTTCCGAAAATCCATTCGACTGCGCCAATAAATAAATTGAAAATGGCATAAAAGCTCTACAACGTCTATCAACTGACTGACTAATTCAAGCGAGAAAAGCATAAGCATTAATTATAAAGTGGAATAGGATAGGCTCGGTCAGCATAATCCTGGCTTGGACGGCGAATAACTCACGCGATGATATCATTTCCTTCATCGTCAGGCGAATCCAAGGAATCTGCCTTTATAAATCCTGTTTCAACTTAATACATTGCTATAATAGTTGAACAGCAATACTTTAACAAACCAAAACTCATAGAACAATGACACAAAACACTTTGCTCAAAAAGCAAGATAAACGTTCAACTTGACGTAATGTGAACAGATCATGTTTTAAATATTATATTTACAGGGTGAGTTATTGATATGGGAAAGCTATATTGCGCCTACGCCGTTAACGATATCGAAATGAACAAAATGGATTTGAATACAAGAGGCCCCATTGCAGTTTGTGAAAATGTTTTTCGATAAACAGGGTGCATCATTTTTGCAGGGTATGCTTCAACATAGTTTTTTCAAAATGGCAACCCCCGCTTGCGCCTTTTCGGGCATCCCAAATTCGTTCGGTTTTTGAAAAATCACGTTGAGACTTCCCCAGCGCTCAAGCACCATACGTATTTTTCAATGAACATTTTTTTTTCAAAAGTTGATGGTTTGTGAAATAATTTTGTTTTTCTGAAAAATTCATAATTTCATCGATAATGTATGGAACGTGTCATGAAAATAACTCAATTCGACATACTCAATGTCAAAGTCGTTATCACTTTGAACACTTTTTGTGATTTGCAGTTGAATGTTCTCTCTATTTATTTGCCACACCTCAATATGAATAATTCAACTTGTTCTGACGACTCAATTTTCGCATTTTACATTTTACGATATTTTTCAAATTTGTCCCTTCACCCCCTTTACCCTTTCAGTCCTGACGTACACTGTAGTGTACCAAAATCTAACACTATTCAAATACAAACTACGAATCCAATTTCAACATCTGATCCCGCCGTGCACTTGTGCGTACCTTTTATTACGAATCTGACCCGGCTGCTATTATGGAGATAAAGCCAAACCAAAATTTCAAACGTATCCGAATACGTATGGAACTGCGCAAGTGCAGAAGGGATACGTTGACAGATTTGCGTTACGTTGTACGTATCGTAAGGGGCCCGTTACGATACGTAACGGTATACTTAACCGCCTACGAATATCTGTCTTTAAACGACAGACGTCAAAAATGTGTCAACAAAACAGCTGATGGTTTTTGTTTACAAAATTTGAATATTTCATCAAAGCTTCAAAATAAGTACGGAAATAAACATGTCGGCAGTTATGGTACCTACTTCCTTCCTAAACCGAAACAACTTCATACACTTAGCATTATTCAAATTGTTTAAATTAAAAGCTCCATACAGTGCAACAGCTCTATTGCCCAATAATTCTTCATCATGTTGATGATGACATCATCCAGATCATCATCCTGATCGTCGTCATCGGCAAACACAAAGTGGTCAACTAAAGCATTCATATTTTTCAAATTAAAACACGAATATACAGTGCTTTTCTTTAATGTCCCTCTCCCTTTTATTTTTGAACGGCTAAACTTAGAGACTTCAAATTCTAGGTGTTAAAATACAAGCATGTTTACTATGTTTTGACATGAAATTGACATATGAAAAATTCAAGATGGCGGCTGGGCACCATGTTGTTGGCACAATGTTTTTTCCAATAGGAATAGGGGTCATGTGACACCTTATTTTGAAGGTCCTGCTGAGTACTTCATAACCCTAGAATATTGAGTCGATATCTCTAAGTTCTACAAAATGGCGGTACATTCAATAACTACATTGATACATACACTTTAAAAAAAAAAATGTCAAATTCAATTTAAAAGATGCTTTTTTGATATTTTTGTCATCTATTCCTAACCCAAACTTTATTGAATTTGACGAATTTTTCAAAAAAGTGTATGTATCAATGTAGTAATTGAATGTACCGCCATTTTGTAGTACTTAGAGATATCGACTCAATATTCTAGGGTTATAAAGTACTTAGCAGGACCTTCAAAATGAGGTGTCACATGACCCCTATTCCTATCAAAAAAACATTCCAAAATGGCGCCCAGCCGCCATCTTGAATTTTCCATATGTCAATTTTATGTCAAAACATGGTCAACATGCTTGTATTTCAGCACCTAGAATTTGAAGTCTCTAAGTTGAGCCATTCAAGAAATAAAAGGGGGGGGACATTGAAGAAATGCACTGTATTTAGTTCGAATTCAAACGATGGAACATCACGACATGACATATGTACCTGACATTTGAAAGGAAGATTGGTATACGTATGAGCGATACGGTGATAAGTGGCTTTATATGGCTTTCTTCTCCATCAACGTAACACGATGCTTTACATATACGTATACGGATACGTTTGAAAAATGGCAATTGGCTTTATCTCCCTATTATCTGTGAGTACAACTTTGAACTTTTGAGTCCACTCAATCGTGAAAAGCATGTTGCGCAGTAGACTACTTGTCGTCTATTCGTTTATATCATGGTTATTTGTTAGGTAGAATTTGCTGTTTTGGAGTGAAAATATTTTTTCATGATATAGAAGGCTTGGAAAAATAGATATATTGTGTTTTTTTGTGAAGTAATATTTTTGTTTGAGTCTCTTGACCTACTGGAACTACATGTACACTGTACTGTACATTGGGACTCACGGGAGGTACGTTTACATAACCTCTTCGTTTGTTGTATTTTGTGAGACACCGTAGTTTTTAGGTTTTTCCACTGAAAATGAGCAACCGATAACAAATTTCTCTGATACGGAAAACGTGTGTAGTATTTCGAAAATGGTGGTTCCGAAAAAGAGGGTCTTAGTGAAGAGGATGATCCCGAGGATGATGGATGGGAAGGAGACGACAATAGAGAAAATGTCTTGAACAACATTGATGTTGGTAATTTGCTATATTATGCTTATGCGATGTTTTTTTAGAAACTGGATTATTGTCATACTTATTTTATTTGTAGACCTAGGGCTTGAAATTTCCAAAAATAATCTGGATGAGCTCCAAAGAGAAGTAACCATAGGTGACAGCATTGTGAATCAAGAGCAAGACAAAACTGTAATTTTTGTCACATACAGAAAAAAGTATAACAAGCGAGAAGTTATTTTTTTTATGTCCAAGTCATGTATTCTCATGATTTCCTTATATGTAGTGGTGGTATTGACGGTGCCTTCAAGACCTGATGTAAACTGTAGTGTACACGTCAAATGTCAAAATTTGAAGGGTGTTGACAGTTTTGGAAGATACTAAATATGTTTCAAAAAACAAATAAGCCGTTGTACAAGATTAAAATTGTTTCCAACAACACACATTAATTCGGGACTGGAAGGTTAAATTGGGGTGGCTGGTCACTTTCGAATTTCAAATGGAATGATGTATTTATTATTTTAAAATACGAATCTATATAAAATATGTAGTCTGTTTACATTTTTTTCAATTGCTCTACTGGGTTACGGAATTATGATCAAAAATTGTTCAATTCAATAATTATCTCTGTATTACAGTTATGGAGTAACTGTAACTAGGAGACGAGTCGCAATGCATTGAAAAAGGTCCAGTTTTCAAATTGTGATTCGGGTTTTAAATGTTACAGCTAGATGTCTAAGTGTCGCAAGTGAGGTCATGCATTTTGTGATTTTATTATTTTTATTTATTTTTTACGTGCGCAGACGGTCAAAATGCATGAACGATCGTTACAAATGATGCTCATATGAAATCGTTAGATATATTATTGTACTGCAGACTCAATCAATGCAAAATACAATCGGAGTAAACACCGTGGTGAGACAAACCTTCTGAAGTTATCTTACATAATCATGCATATTATGCTACAATAAAACAACAATATTCAACACTCTTCAATAAAAATGACAATTGATTAAATTTGATTCATTGCACTTATGTCTATTAGAAATGAATCACTGCGTGAAGTGAAGTCTCTATTTAGCAGCGTTAGTATAAATTAGTTACAATAATAATCATAAATCAATCATACAAATGATATAGTAGATAATGATAAAAGTGGCTGATGAATAAAGGTGTTGAGTCCACACACGAAAACGTAAAAATTATTAGAACGCTTATGGATATAATTATGGTATAATAATGAATATAAATAGATTGTGTTAAAAAAAACGAAATCAGTTTACAAATAGCAAGGTAAAAATGAGCGGTGTGAAAGATAATTATTATTATTATTACACATGTTGTTCACATGGAACTGTAGGAATCTATTGAAATCATACAAATCAAGTATCATAGTTTTTTACTTCATTTGGAAGTTTATTAAATTCAGCGAAACATTTATAGAATAGACTGTATTTTGTCTTGATTGTACGACATGTCTGTAAGTGGTCTTCTTGATTTGAACTATTTGTAAAATTTTGTAGAGCAACAAATACGCTTCAATATGCAGTGCGAACATGTATTTATATAAATCTAACTTACAGTGTGTCAAGTTTCTACCATTCAGTTACAAGAAATATATTTTCTTTTTGTCATTTTCCAGCCAAATTAAATTGAATGTCAAAGTTGAGATTGAGAATAATATGGAGATAGGGGGAGGGGTACTTGAAAGAAGTCAAACAATCAATTTCCAAACAATTTTATGCTCAAATCTTCGTGAATGTATCAGATTTATGATCAGACAATGAAATTATACTGACAAATAGGTCGCCGTTGACAACAACGATAAACTCATAGACGAAAATAAAAAAAAAAAGACTAAAGGGGACCTCACTGTCAATAACAGCGCCCTGAAATGAACTAATTAAAAAGGATATTTTCAAACATGACAAAAATTTCGAAATAAAACTGTTTGCTAACGATACTATGATGTGAATTTGTGGTTCGAATCTCTCCTCAATGTTGGAATCTCTCAATGAAGACCTTTCAAGAATTGAAAATTGATTGGACAACAATACCATGGCGGTCAATATAAATAAATGCAAATTTGGAGTGTTTGAAATGTCTAGGACAATAAGAAAATTGGACAATCAAGTCATGAACATATCTCTGAATATCAAATCGCCAGAACAAGATCAATCAAGTAGGAGGAATGTTGGACGAAAATTTGAACCTCAATAACCATATTGTTCTACAATTTTTCACGGCATAACTCAGAAAAAGTTTAAACAACTCCAGAAGATCAAGAACCGAGTGCTTCGTAATATTTGGTTGTGCAATAGGTACACGCCCACAAAACTTATGCTGAATACACTACAGGTGATGAATGTGAAACAAACAATATTTAATCGGACATTTATTTTCATCTTCAAAATGAAAATTGGCTTGGCACCGGAATATTTCTGTAGAAAACTTAAATATGTCAATGAAGTTCACAATTATGAGACACGCAATGTCCCGAATTTTTATGTTGCCACTAGTCGCCTGAACAAAACGTTTGGCAGCGTATTCTACAAAAGACTAGCACAATTTAATGTTCTTCCACCTGGAAAAAATTCGCAAAAACTGGACATCTTCAAGAAGAAAATACTTGAATATATTTTGACAATTATTGATTGACGGACTGTGATATTTCCTTTTCATTTTATATAACTGATGTACCTGATTTTTTTTATCAATTTTTGTGCCTGTGATACCAATACATTTACTTCTACTTTTACAACTTTTATAACCATTTTTATGCAACATATTTCCTCTGTTTATTATATGTATATTTATTTTTTTGCATAGCACTGGCTAAATAAACGTATTCTTCTTCTTCTTTTTCAAAGGAGGGACGTTTTTTCAGGGATTTTCGTATGTTGTTTCGTCTCCTAGTTACAGTCCTCCATAATTACAGTTCATTATCTATTAATGGGTATATGGGAAGCAATTCTACACGCTTGATGCAAGGATGAGATAGAAGATCCCGCTGTACTGTATATTTTTCGCATAAGTCTATCCTTTTCTAACGCCTGGGGACGGCCCCTAAACCAAGCGAAAACTATACAGTACAGCGGGATCCTCTATCTCATCCTGGCATCAAGTGTCGCTCGTTGTTCAAATTGGACGGTTCCCGTATAGAGTTAAATGATATATGTTACAGTTATCCTGCATCCTTTACCATGGAAACCCCAGTGTAATCGTGAAATGTGTAAAATTATCACGTCACCAAAATGTAAAAAAAAATGAAGCCTTTTTAAAAGTGAAGCATTTGGATGAAAAACAACAAAATAATAAGATATGGTCAGGAACGGATGAATTGAAGCGCATCTAAATAAACAGGGTGAGTCTAAAATAAGTGCGCATTTGACTTGGTGAATAGAGTATTTACTCTACAATACTCTATTCACCATCACTTTTTGTACAAGAACTTGTGTCTGCAAAATTAACGATTTTTTGTCTGTTGATTCAACATTTTCCAAGCGATTTGAATAACATTTTCAGAGTAGTGTTCTATATCAAGCAAAAAAGTGCAGCACTTTGCATAGTGGTTATAAAATCAACTGATTTCCATTTTTCTTGGAACTTGAAATAAGTTGATTTTTTTGACATAACTTTGATTGTTATTTTTCAAGTCAAAAAACTACCTTTTTTGCTTAAAAATGAACGAAACATTAAAGAATGATTTTTACCCAGTGAAGACTTGATAACGCAGCACCTTTCTCCAAAAAGAAAAGACGTTCTATAGCTTTGCTTCTGGAAAAGTTGAACTCAAACGAATTTACAAAAAGATGCACAGGAACCCGGACATACTTCCTGAAAGTTTGAACAAAATCACACGAGGCCGATAAAAATGTCTGGGTGCCTATTCTGGGACCGATAGAACGGTCATATCGAGAGAAAGAGAGAGACAGTAAACGGAGAATTATCTGGAGGTGGTTTATCTCTCTCGTATGACCGTTTTATCGGTCCCAGAATCGGTACCCTGGACGGATTCTCTTAGCCGATCCCTCGGATCCTCCTACGCGATGGAGCTGAGGTAGGTGGAATCAACTGGTGCTGGACTGTTCACGTTTCGATGAGTTATGTTGAATTTTGATTCTTGTTATTCAAATTACGTGAATTTAATTTAATTTATTGTTTCAAAATATCAAAATCCCGCGAGTTTGAACTATAGATGGTGATCTAAAACAATCGATATTTTTTGATAGTAGTGCACTTCTATCAAACGTATCATCACGCACTCGTACATTTTTTTAATATTGATCGATTGATTTTCCAGTTATTTTTACTTGAAAACGTATATTATGTAATAGTGAATTGGTGTAACCTTTTTCAAGATATTTCATTGCACTTAAAGTAATCCATGCAATGTGGTTTCGAATGGAGAATTTTGAAAATAAACATAGGAGGCATCGAAAACGCCGTTCTCACGGTAATTTTGACAAGTATCTCGATGTTCAATGTTCCATATAAAAACAAAATTAAAAAAATAAAGAAAAATAATTTCTTTAAAAAAAAAAGTTAATTTTCTTTATCAAGAAACATTAAGCATTCAAGCTTATGTCAAAATTACCGTGACAATGGCGTTTTCGATGCCTCCTATGTTTATTTTTTCCATTCGAAACCACATTGCATGGATTACTTAAGTGCAATGAAATATCTCAAGAAAAGGTTACCCCTATTCACTTTTACAAAGTATACGTTTTTGAGTAGAAATAACTGGAAAATCAATCGATCAATATTGAAGAAATGTACGAGTGCGTACAAAAAAGTTATGACTATTTGAATGAGTGGAAAGGTGTGTAAATGGCGCCCCCTACAAGTGAGAGCAATTCCGTGCTCAGATTTGAATTTTGCATGTCAAAACTACCCCCATATATCAAATTTTATCAATATAACTTGATTATTTCCAAAGTTATTCATATAAATCAAAAATTAAAACTCAACTTTGACAATTATTGTAAATTGTCCATGTTTGGGCAGGTGATAGATTGGTGAGGGTGGAAGGAAAATTCTTTTTTAATTAGACAAAAAAGGAATTTTCCTCTCACCCTCACCAATCTCTCAACTTTGACACCCTGTATCTTGGTAGGTATTGAGATTTGACGGGTAGTTGTGAAGCTCAAACATAATATTTTGTCCCAGAATATATGCAGTTGTTCCATTGCCCGTTAATTTTGCAACACCCTGTATTTTCGTTAATGCAGAAGCTTATGAGGTCACATTTCATTTTAGGCCCAAGTCGAAGAAGAAAATATCGAACAGCTCAGAAAAATTTGAAAAAAAACCCATTACAGTTTTTGGAACAAAAAAAACAATGATAAATTATTGAAAGTGAGATCGACAGAACTAGAGATTGAGGAAAAAGGACAGCAAATAGATTCTGAGAGACTGAAGTAGGAAAAACAGCGACTGATATTTGACAAGGAAAAGTTTCTCATGGAAAAAGAATAAAGGCAAGCCGTACTCGAGCTACTGAAAACTCAACAATCACTAGTAAATGAACTTCTTCACAAAATATCTGATCATCCCTAATTTGTCAAGTAGTTCTGAAATTTCACTATCACTTTCCTCATGGTTTTAGTGCTCAGACTAACAATAAAAATTTTTCCTGTATTTGAGGTTCCCTCCACTATTTTCTTCTAACTTGACAAAAATTAATGTGTATGGTATATCCATTTGTAGGTGTATATCCATAGTATTATGGAAAAATAAATGTTTGTTAATTTGATATTGCAATAAAAGTTAGCTCAACATGTTTATGTTGGAGGTTTTTAGTCTATTCAGAATAAAATATAATTTAGTTAGTAACCTGGTTGATGTTGACTATTGACATTGGGGTCATTTCTCAAAAGAGTTTGTTGTTTATGTTTAATGATCTTTTATCATTCATATTATGTTGTTGACCATGTTTATATGGAATTTTTTTATTTTGAAATCAACAATTTGCATAAATAAAAGTCAATTTCATAATTTACTCACTTTTATTTCTTCAGTTAATCTAAGAAATCAGATTTTTTCAAAATATCTACAACTATAAAAAATAAGTAGCAGTTCAGAATAATCATACAAATTGAATTATTTATTCCAAAATAGAGAAACTGTCCAAAACTGAAGTGACCAGTCATTCTTGCCAAATAAACTGTCAAGTTGTTCGTCGGCACAGGAATCACGAATCACTTATGAACGATTTGATTTGCGGAAAAAATGAAATAGAAATGTTATTGACAGACGTCCAGGATCACTGCAGATATTCTTCTAATTCAATAGCCTCAATGTTGAAGGTTTTTGCTGTTTGATTTCCTTATAAGCAGGTATGACAATTGGTCAAAATAACTGCGGTAGCATACATAAGACCTACTTCTTGCAAAAGCAAAACTCCTGCTGTTCTGGAATCAGATTATTTCTGGTTTGGAAATGGTGTTAAAAGCAACTCCCTCATTCCATAGGCCTTCTCGCCATAAACAATAAAAAATTCCCCATTAGGATACCTGGCGCTTTCATCTAATTGATTGTAGAGTTGCGATTTTCTAAGAATAGTGGCATCATGCTTTCTCCCTTCATAACCACCTCATCAGTTTGGAATTGGTGTTCTTTCTGCATTCACTGCATTAGCATATAATCTGAATCGATCAAGATTCAACCATCGCAGATTTCTCAAACTTGAGAGTAAATGCCCAAAAGTATTATATATGTGATTCATCATATAGTCAATCACCTTCGATAATGCTGGAACTGATCTACCAAACAAGGGTTCCAAATCACTGAGCCGGTTGGGATACGATAATCTTCTCAAAATAATGCAGAGTCCTTCTTGACCAGAGAATTTATGTCCACTCTCCGTTCTGAACTCATTTGGTAGTCTGAGAGCACGCGCTTACCTGGGTGTATCCTTTTTTTCGAAGCGAAAATATAGTTTGCACTCCGTTTCAGATAAATTGTTGAAATCAAAGTCTCCATATATCTCAGCTTTGTTCAATCTATTATTCGGTTTATTTAAGACTTCTAGCAACAGAGCATATCCAAGTCGCTATCAGAATCTGAGGATTCTAGGGCTGCCAAATCCTCATGTAAGTCGTGCATCATGTTATCGGACTGTTTATGCAAATAGAACAGCAAAACTATTACTTCTTCAGAACGTTGACCAAAGTGCCTGAGGTCGATCTTTGTGGCTTGGAACTGTGTCTTAGAGCGAATTTATATCCTCAAATCCAAGCATCAACAATTGATGAACTAACATCAACAAAGACAAAACAATTAGGTTAGGGTACGAATCTTATGATGACAAAGATGACAGAGAAATTCTTTCGTTAACGGCAAGCGGCTCGTCCCGTATCAGGCGATTGCGAAAACACTTTTTTGTACAACCTACACGTGAATTTCACTTTTCAATGCATGCAAAGCAGGCGGAAAGCCGCTAATTTTGGCGGCCGGGCGCAAAAGTAGGTCGTCTAGCAACGGTTCCTTGGATCCCAACGCCTCTGAATATAATAACCACGTGACAGTCTAGCATACTAGAAGGAACTAATCAAGTGACAATCTCGGTGGCAATGAATCCGCACCACAAAAGAATACGGGAACACACCTATATTGTAACCATGATTGACAATTGACAGTTGTCACTTGTCAGTTGTCTGACTTGTCAGCAGTGTAGTGCAGTGTATCGATTATTTATTTTTGATTTTCATAATTATTCTTTTTTAAATGATTACAAACTGGTTGTACAAAAGAAACTGTTTGCACCACGGACGAAAGTTGATTTTGATCGGCTTATATCTGCCCTCGCTTCGCTCGTGCTGCTACTTATACCCTCGTCAAAATCATCTACTTTATGCCCTTGATACAAAATGTACTATTTCGGGAGCTGTCAAATAGCGGCAATGTTAACGTTTATGTCTATGTTAAGCGTCAGAATGTACGCATCATCGAAAACTGCCTATTGTCGTCGTCGTTAAGCATGTTTTTCCGAACCGCTCTACCCCTTTATTACTCTATGACTGATCTCTATGACGTGACAAGTGACTGCTATGACGCAATTACACGAAGGACAGCCAAGAGGGAAAAAAGGCGCCAAAAAATACGATTTTCCGATAAATTTCCACAAAATTTGCCAGGCGAAGCAACAAAACAAAATAATTGATTGGGAAAATGGAATAAAGAAACAGAATTACGTTTTTTCTGCCTCTATGACTGATGATGTATGCTTTTTCTATGATGATGAAAGCTCCATGTGTTGATTTCGGCTTCGATTTGATGATAGATGCTACGGAGATGCACTCACTACGTTGAGATTGGTGCTCCGATGATGCAATCATCACGTTTTCATTTCAGCTTCGATTTTTCAGTAATGAACTGTTATTCGGACGAAGGACCAATGTTTGGGACACTCTATACTGTCGATATTCATAAAGCACACACTAATTTTTGTTGTAAAATGATTTATTGCAGACTTCTTGCTTATTCTCCGTACAAGAAATTATATCGATTGACATACATCATCATTCATTGACAGTTGAACAAACGGTGTTGCCACCTTCTCATAATGACGTATTGCATTGGCATTGCTAGATGTAACAGTAATCAGAACCCAATGCAGTAATGACTCATCGATAAGCTAAGAAATTGAATTAGTCTACACACAAGCAGAATGGGTTGATTTCTAGTGTGTCTGGAAACATGCAGTGTAATGAATCTGTTGATCATGACTTGTTGTCAAATGTTGACAGAATCAAGAAATTCAAGGTCATTTTTGTTCAGTAACCAGCAAGATTTAGTCAAAACTTCCTCAATGTCCCATAGGATTTTCCAAGTTGGACATTCCAGAGAGTATCGTTTTGGCAAATGCGATTTTTCATATTCCAAGTCAAGTTGATATTCCACTTAAGACAGGGAATGAGCATCGAAAATTGGGCGAATCTGTTTCGTTGGCAAAACGACGTATCTTATCGTTAAAGGAAAAATTTCACCAGAATAGTGATTTATTTGAGCAATATTCTGAATTCATTCATGAATACCCTAGAATTGGGGGAAACTTTGACCTGCGGAGGGTTACTTTGATCAGCTTTAACACCCACGTCTTGGTCTGATTTTGGAGGTTTTTACAACTTTTCGCTTTGTTACAAGTTCATAACACAGAGAATCTCCTGAAGAAAATTAAAAAAAAAACTATAAAATAAATAGAAGATTAAAAAAAACGTAGCTATCAAAGTAATCCCGCTGGTCATATGTGGATAACGGTCATGCTAGGTATGTTCCACTTGATCTAAAAAGTCAGGAAAACGATCACAAGTATTTCATTCCACATCATTGTGTGATCAGAAACAACAAAACTAATAACACGTTCAAGAGTAGTTTTTGGCGCCTCAATGGAAACAACTTCAAATTATTTTTTTAATAACATATGTTCAAAGGGAATGGTTGTTCAGCCAGTACTATTTGATATTTTGTGTCGATTTGATAGTTATTTGTATGCTGTTGTTGGTGACATTACGAAAATGTATCGTCAAATATTGATCAATCCTAATCAAACTATCCTACGAAATATTTTGTGGCGAAAAAAACCAGCAGAGGATTTGAAATGTATAGAATTATTGACTGTCAGTTATGGAAATAATTTTGCTCCATATGCGGCGACAAGTTGTCTTCTTGAGTTGTCTAGCAAATTGCCAAAGTGAGTATCCACTTGCTGCAAATGCTATAAAATGACAAACGTATATGGATGACATATCATGTGGTACACAGTGCTCAGATCAAATTTCAAAAGTCAGCAATGAGTTAATCCAGCTTCTTCAACTAAGTGAGTTTAAGCTTCATAAATTGTGTTCGAACTCTGATGAATAATTCAATAAAAATATCTTCCTGGAAAAGGAGCTTCAAAATATAACATCACTTCAGAAGGCGATTCTAATCAAACTCTTGGGGTTTTGTGGAATCCTTAATCAGACACTTTCTCGGTTTATTTACCTAAAAATATGTGTATCAATGGCCCTGTTATGAAAAGAAGTGTTTTGACTGTCCGAGTGTTGTGAAAGCAATGATTTGGTGTGAGAAATTGAATTGGGATGACCTGTGGATGAAAAATTGGAAAACATGGGGCTAAGTTTTTCTCAAGGTCTCTATAAACCATCAGAATTGAAAGAAACAAAAACAAAAACTTCTGATTGCTGCTGGAGATACATTCCATCCAAAATGAACCCATCTGATCATCTGTCTTGGGGTCTTACCTATGGAGAAATAATCGAATCTAAATTGTGGGGGACTAACCCCAACTAACCCAAAACTCTAATAAGCCTGTGCTTTGAATTTAAATTTCTTCAAATTTTCATCTTATCTTACGGATATACCTGAACGGGAAAAAAAGTATTGTGCTTTTCAGCAATAGTAAACCAGGATTATATTATGATGAAAATTTGATACCAGTAAATTCTAGCCAATCATACGCTTGCATTTTAACATGTTGCTATGGCAACGACCTAATTTTTTCGGAAATCACCCTATCCATAATCACGTGACTGAAAGATTAATAAGTGGAAATTTCCCTGGCTTTGACAGCTCTCAAAAACACTTACCAGAGACAATTTATTTCTCTATGAGACTTATTTTTCATGAAAATTTCATATTTTCACAGCCTGACAAATCCTTCACTGGCCATTCACAATCAAAAACACAAACGACTATTCGCCAAGCAGAACAACTGGTTAACAATAACTGAAAATATCATGATATAGGAACAATTTTCCAAAACGAACACTGCACTGGGATTATGTAAAGGTTATAGACATAGACAGTTCATGTCTTGGTCTATGTCTAATCCAGTCGCGATCACGTAAGGAACTTCGTATGACTTCGGCTGGTTTTCGTGTTGTCACGAATTTCATAGAATAGAAAGAGGAATGTTGGTCTGTCTAATTATATGCATCCTTATCGCTCTCGCGTTGAAGGATGTACCTTTTTCAGTCCAACGATAGACATGAAAAATCGACAGTGAGTGAGTGAGGTTATGTTAATGTTTTGTTCATGTATGCCTAATCAAAAAAGCAACAATTTCAATCAATTGTGAGCGTTCACTGTATTTCATTAGTTCAAGATATAGGTACCTATGTCAAATTTCTTCTTACGATTATTTAAACCTTATTTAAACCCATCGAATGGGAGGTCATGATAAACTATAGGTGTGGAGGAAAACCCCGAACTATAGTTGCAAACCATTTTATGGGGCACGCTTCAGATGGTGTGTGCCAAAACAAAAAATGGGACATTTTGAGGAATCAACTAAACGGCATGGGTTTTGGACAAAAAAAGTTTTGTTAAATGGCAGGACGATAAGTGTTTTGATAACATTTCAATATAGTATAATATGCACGGATTTTGGATAGTGATGGACCTAAATTCAGTGGGTACTATAGGTAATTATTTCGGTTTTCCAAAATTAGCTGGACCTATTCACATTGAAAATAACTGCCTTTTGAAACTGACCGATAGATATAACTGTTTTGGAAATACCTTTAACGCGTACAATGTATTTATGTGAAACAAGAAACTCCATTTTCATCTATTTATCTATAGGTATTTTTTGATTGAATTGATAAATTTCAAAAATGGCAGCGTACAACTAGGAAAATTTCTAGGGGAATTTCATTTGTAACCAAAAAGATCCCACGTTCTTAGGTTTGATAGTAGCTCCATAACATATACCGAGCATTTACGGATACCTCAACGAATATAAACGATCGACAAAGACAATACCATACGTAATGACTGATGGAATAGACTGGGTCTGTCTATGTCCATGTCTATGTCTATGTCAATGTCTATGTCTATCATTTACATAATCCCACTGCTGAAATCTGATGATCATCAGCTGATGACGTTGAGAAACATAAACGACAAACGACGTGAAAGTGGCTTCGGACAAGAATAATCGATAATATCATAGCTTCATCTGTGCGCATCGTTGCCAAGTTCTATATTATATCGTTTTTCAACCTACTGTTTGTTCAATGCTTTCCTGCGGTTACGTCACAGTATTTGACGTTTGCCAGTATGTCGTAGGTTGATCGCTCTGTACGTGACATTTGTCATTTGTCAAATTGGTAAGAACCACCCTCGTCCAGACATAAGTGAAATTTTTGTAAATGTGTACGAGAGAGACAGAAGATTATGACGTAACCGCAAAAGCATTGAACAAACAGTATTTTACATTTTGCGAAGGCGGAAAAGTATATTTCATCAATGTTAATTTTGGGTTTGAGTTTTGAATATGGGCATATTCGAAACTCAAACTCAAAACTAACATGAAAAAATAAAGTCTTTCACCTCAGAAAAAAATAAAAAAAGTTCTTAAAATATATATTTTTCTTTAAGTTGGCGACGATGCGTGCTGTTGGAGCTGTCGTATTTATTTCATATGCACACCGACCGTCGTCACGAATAATGAACAGTCGTTTCGCGTTCCGTTTAAATTACACCAAATATGTGACTTTTCATTGTTTAATTATTTAAAACTGGGCATATAATACGGCTTCTAAAGATCATAATATTAATTTGGGGACTAATTCCAATGAATAAATCTGTAATTTGCTTCGTTTGAAATTTATGGAACCAGAGCCGTCTATATTGTAATACAAGCCATGAAGTAATGGTTTTGGCAACACCACGTGTGGTCTCGATTGAGGTTATGTTCACTTCTAGTTCCAACAATGAAACTCTAGACAGCTCTGCAACTATTCAACTACTGATTACTGATTACTGAAGTACAGGCACTACGAGTTTCGGGCTGTTGGCCCCGACACCGCAGCCTCTAGTTGGGCTTATTGTATCTTCTCTGTGCCTGTCTCTCAGTCGAAGAGCTCCATTGCCCGAATAAGGTTTATGACTCGTTCTACTGTTTCCCTACTGTTTCCCTGTCCGTCCTTTGAGGAGTGGTTGTGATTCTATTCAACTATCTTCAACCTGCTTTCATTCAACTTCAAATTGAATTTTGAAAAACTGAGAAACACGGTGAAAAATGAAGTGATTTTTGCGTTTAGATTGAGGTGAGTGGATAGGTAATAGAAGGTAGTAGAGATATCGCAATCTAACAGTCAATATTTTCATGATAGACTGGTAGATAGTTTCATATTATGGTATTTGTGTGTCTTTGCCTTTCGGGGAATACTGGATGAGAAAAATACATATTCAAATAGGAAAACTTGATTAAATAATATGCCTCATCCTGGATTTCTCACACATATAAGCACCAGCTTCTATGTCATGCGGAAAAACTAGAATAAACAAGTTCTGTTTCGCTCACTTTGGAAAATCAATATGGCGACGTAGATAGGTAGTGCTTTCTGGTTAATCAGTTTTGAACGTTATTATCAACTCCAGTCCTTCAGAAACTGCTTCAATCACATCCCAAAATCTGTTACCATCTACCTATCTTCCAGTTTTAATCTTTTATTGTTCAGAATTAATATTTCTTCCCAACAAATCATAAAACTCTTGTTAGGTTTGGATATATTTAAAGTAAATTTGTACGTCATGAGGTGATGAACATCATACCTGTTCCGATAATATATAAGTTATTCTTTCAAATTACAGTTTCATTGAACAATTTTCGTATCTCGTAATCGTGATAAACCTTAATTTTCAAAGAAATCCTCTTCAATCAATGCAAAATTTTGACCATCGTTGACGTTAGATGCGACGTTGCAATTGTTACTTCATGGCTTGTATTACAATTTAGACGGCTCTGCAAACACCCAATTGTTTGTAGTTCTTCTCAAATAGTTTTGGCATGAAATTTTCGTGCCGAATCTCCCGCGAGCTTGAATTAGAAATCCGGACATTTTTTCTCGTCTCGAATTTTTCAAGAAACTCGACAAAATTTCCGGAAATAATTCGAGCTCTAGGAAGATTAGGTATAAGTGAAAGTCTTGGATATATTTTCTGATTTCACGAAATTGCAAAGAGTTATTGCATATTACTCTAGATTTCACTATAATTTACGAAGTGAAATCAAAGACAGGATGTCCGGAACGCTTGAAGTTCATGAATAAGATGAAGCATTACATGTTGTCATCCCGATTCAAAACCATCATTATTTTCATAAAATTGCTTGACTTACAAGTAATAGGTTTTGCCAAATAAAAAATATCATAGTCTATGATCATAGCGGAATAATACGGGTTGGGGGAAGATTATCCAATTCTCATCTGACATTTTCTCAAAAACATCCAATACTTGTTTCTCCTAAATGTCATGTTGTCAAATTGTTTTTGAAAAGAGAACATTTAAAGCTCTACCATGCTGGTCCACAAACTGTATTGACGAAGGTACACCTCAGATTTTGGCCTTCTGATGGTCTTCGTCCCATAAAAAGTATAATTTACAAATGAATGCCCTGCTTCTGATTCAAAGCGAAGTCAACAGAGCAAATCATGACAGATTTTCCAAAAGACAGAGACTCCATGTCCAGATCTTTCTTGAAGGTAAGTGTGGGCGGGTCCTGTCTTGCGAAAATCTTCAAATCTTAGACGAGCACCCAAAATTAAGGCTTATATCTCTATATTTGTATGCATGGCAGTTAAATGTTTGAACTAGTATCATCATTATCAACTGATAATTTTGTTTGACAAAGCGTATCATTGCAAGACGAGGAAAGCCTGCGGTTATCTATTCTGATAATGCCTCAAACTTTTTGGGTTCAAGTAATCAGTGTAGAGAACTGTATGAATTTTCCAAAAGTTAAAGTAACGTTGAATCAATTGAAACTTATCTTTCAAACAATTGAGTTCAGTGGAAATTATTTCCGCCTCATTCACCTCATGGGACTTTTGAAGAGTTAAGTACATCTTTGGCTTGTGTTGAAGCTAATATGATTTCAAGACCTTTGACAATATTATCAAACGATTCCCGTTGACTCCTGGTCATTTTTTGATTGGTGATAATGTATCGGCTTATTCAGATAAATCTGAATGTGATATTCCGAATAACAGATTTGACATTTATCAAGAAATTGTAAAATTCCGACAACTTTTCTGGAAAAGATGGAGTCAGGAGTATTTGAACCGACTCGAAGCGACTGCAGAAAAGACTTAAATGGCTAGTGCCATCTGAAAATTTGAAAGTCAATCAGGTAGTTTTGATCAAAGAGGACGATCAACCACCATTGAAAATGACACTTGGTAGAATAGTTGAAATGCCTCAGTCTACTAATGGTAAAGTCCGTTGGATTAAAATAAAAACGCAAAATGGAATCTACTTTAGATCTATTAGAAAAATGTGTCCGTTGCCAGAAATTGTCAATGATTTGTAATCTGTAACCTAGATAAAGAGTTGTTAAATTGCAGGAGTTATGTTCAAATTTAAATTACAATAAGATGTAAAATGAAAGTTTTGTAACATAGCTTTGCCAGGTGTGTTTACAAGATTTGACAAAAAGTCATTCATAAAAAAGTCACAAAAAAGTCAATGAAGAATTCACTAAACATTCACACAAATTCTATCAAAAATTTAACACGAAGCTCATACTTTGTATAGCTATGTTGCTATAATAACCCTCAGAGTTTATTATGTGGAAGTATCTATCATTAGTCTTGATCCCAATTGTGCTTCAACAATAGATGGGTATTTGTACACCCAAGTTGGGTTTCAATATACAGGGGTGACTCTAAAAAGTGCGAAAAAAACTGTAACATATACCCCTGAGGTCAAAATATTTTGAACTGCCGCAATTTATAACTTCAAGTCCAAAATTGCACCATTTCCGAGATACAGGGTGGTTAAGTTTAAAATTAAAAACCGATTTTTCTCATTATTTTGGACACTTTTTCACATTTTTCTTTAAAAATTGGTTTATGGGGTTTTGTGGTACCCGAAATTTGATTATGAAGTTCGTTCCACTGTGGCCGCTAGAGGGTGCCCTACAATGCACATTTTGTAGTTTGAAATAGTCATAACTATTTTCCCAGTGTTCTTTAATGTTTCATCAATAAATAAGATTCTCCAGATAATTTGAAGTGAAAAAGATACTCTTGTTGAAGTTCTTTCCAGTGAAACGTTTTCGGGATATTTTCATTCAAAGAGTTCCATACCACACCCAAATATTCGACCACTTTACGCGATCATCTAAAAAAATTATTAACCAAATCACCATATTATGTTCCTGCTGTCAAAATAAGACGTTTTAAAGCAGCTTATCTCCATCTGAAATTTCACCGTTTCCGAGATACATACGACATACGATTACTTTACGCGAACGTTTCAAAAAATTATTTATGAAATTACCATATTTTCCTGAAGTAAAAATAAGACTTTTTCAAGCAACTTACCTCAATTCGACATTTCACCGTTAATGAGATACAGCACGTAGAAGCGAATATCAGGAATTTTTCGAAGTGACATGGAACTCTTTAAATGGAAATATTTCGAAAATGGCCTACTTGAGCGAACTTTGACAAGAGTAGCTTTCCTACTTTATATTATCTGGAAAATCTTTTTTTTCACTGGAAGATGAAAAAAAATAGGTAAAATAGTTATGACCATTTTAATCTACAAAATGTGCAGTGAAAGGCGCCCTCTGACTGCCACAGTAAAACGAACTTCATGTTGACTTTCTCATACCACACCCCTGTATACCAACTTTCAAAGCAACATGTGGAAAAGTGTCCCAAATAATCAATTTCTAATTTTAAACTTGAGCAGCCCGTATCTCGGAAACGATGCAATATAGGACTACAATAAATAGCGGTAAATCACCATATTTTGACCTCAGGAGTTTATGGTGGAGTTTTTCCGCACCTTTTAGAGACACCCTGTACAGTCAATCCAATTTATCAGGATCAAAGAAAATTCGTTGAAGCTTCGAAGCTGCTTTATGAATGAACCTATGTTGTGTTCATCATAAACAAAACTAGTGGAACATTTCGTCGGTACAATGTCAGACCCACGAATGTACAAATTGGACATTTCGAAATAATCGACTTTAAAAAATTTGCTTAGCTGTGAAAAGTCGGTTACTAGAGCAAAAAAAAACTTATAGAACTATTAGGAGACACAACTTTGTTTTGAAAAGGTTGTGAAAACTGTAAATAAAAATAAATTAATCGGCACATTCGCGAGGTGCTCATTGCAAGTGAACAAAGTAGAATCTTAGGTAAACATGGAATGGAACAAGGCTTCTCTCTTATTTTTTTGACATTCGTGTTAGTGGCTGTGTATAGTAGTATGGGCCGAGATATATTAATTGGTGCACTTACTTGAAAATGTCTTACTTTGCACATTCGTGAGTCTGGCATTGTACCGACGATATATCATTGGTGATATGATTATGGATTTATTGAATGGGCTAAATACAGCCATAACATGCAAGAACATTGTGACTACTCTGTTTATCAAGTGAATAATAAACAAAATACAACACGAATAATGAATACTAGTTAAACAATAACGTATCATGTTCTAAATTATAAGAGCATAGAGGTTGAGACAACATTAATAAACATTCTCTATAACGGATTATCATCTGCCGAGACATTCAGCCCAGACGCACGCACGACAGTTTGCTAGCGCTATACTGTCAAAAAACGCGGTTTTGAATTAGTTTGTAAATCAAGAGTGAGTGCTTCATATCAGTGATGTACCAAAGTGTCTGAAATAACAAAATTAAATCGAACATACAAGTCGGCTATCGAGGAATCAATCAAATTCCATTTAACTGGCACGCGGATCCGCTGATAGTCGTGATAACATTATCGCACTACATGGGTGAAGGCGACATACACCACTGGTTTATATAGTGTTATTCGAGATTAGCCATACAAGACGGAAAGTGCTATCAACTGTTCGCATTCATTGTGAATCATGAGCACTGAATCACTCCCCACGGAGCAAAAACAACTATATAAACTCCTTATTGAGGCGCAAAATCAACAAACCGAAGCAATTAATGGAAAAATAGAAAACATAATTCCCAAACTAAATGAAATACGAGGCGACGTGGATCATTTGAAGAAACGGAATTTATCACTCGAGTGAAAACTCAGAAGAAACAATATAGTGATATTTGGGTTGAGGGGTTTGGATGCAAAAATTTTACTGGACCAAGTTCTAAGCAAACTAAACACCACCTTACAAATTAATTCACGGCTAACAGACATCAACAACTGCTATAAACTGGGAAAGACTGAGGACAGCCCTTTGATCTTGGAATTTGTGTCTTACTTGAGGAAATCGGAGGTTTTCCGAAACAAAGATAAATTGAAAGATCTCAAATCCCTGGGCATAGCTATCGCTAACGATCGATGCAAAGAAGACTAAATTATAGATAAGAAGCTCAGAAAACATCTCAACATAGCACCATTCACTTTTACAAAGTATACGTTTTTGAGTAGAAATAACTGGAAAATCAATCGATCAATATTGAAGAAATGTACGAGTGCGTACAAAAAAGTTATGACTATTTGAATGAGTGGAAAGGTGTGTAAATGGCGCCCCCTACAAGTGAGAGCAATTCCGTGCTCAGATTTGAATTTTGCATGTGAAAACTACCCCCATATATCAAATTTTATCAATATAACTTGATTATTTCCAAAGTTATTCATATAAATCAAAAATTAAAACTCAACTTTGACAATTATTGTAAATTGTCCATGTTTGGGCAGGTGATAGATTGGTGAGGGTGAAAGGAAAATTCTTTTTTAATTAGACAAAAAAGGAATTTTCCTCTCACCCTCACCAATCTCTCAACTTTGACACCCTGTATCTTGGTAGGTATTGAGATTTGACGGGTAGTTGTGAAGCTCAAACATAATATTTTGTCCCAGAATATATGCAGTTGTTCCATTGCCCGTTAATTTTGCAACACCCTGTATTTTCGTTAATGCAGAAGCTTATGAGGTCACATTTCATTTTAGGCCCAAGTCGAAGAAGAAAATATCGAACAGCTCAGAAAAATTTGAAAAAAAACCCATTACAGTTTTTGGAACAAAAAAAACAATGATAAATTATTGAAAGTGAGATTGACAGAACTAGAGATTGAGGAAAAAGGACAGCAAATAGATTCTGAGAGACTGAAGTAGGAAAAACCGCGACTGATATTTGACAAGGAAAAGTTTCTCATGGAAAAAGAATAAAGGCAAGCCGTACTCGAGCTACTGAAAACTCAACAATCACTAGTAAATGAACTTCTTCACAAAATATCTGATCATCCCTAATTTGTCAAGTAGTTCTGAAATTTCACTATCACTTTCCTCATGGTTTTAGTGCTCAGACTAACAATAAAAATTTTTCCTGTATTTGAGGTTCCCTCCACTATTTTCTTCTAACTTGACAAAAATTAATGTGTATGGTATATCCATTTGTAGGTGTATATCCATAGTATTATGGAAAAATAAATGTTTGTTAATTTGATATTGCAATAAAAGTTAGCTCAACATGTTTATGTTGGAGGTTTTTAGTCTATTCAGAATAAAATATAATTTAGTTAGTAACCTGGTTGATGTTGACTATTGACATTGGGGTCATTTCTCAAAAGAGTTTGTTGTTTATGTTTAATGATCTTTTATCATTCATATTATGTTGTTGACCATGTTTATATGGAATTTTTTTATTTTGAAATCAACAATTTGCATAAATAAAAGTCAATTTCATAATTTACTCACTTTTATTTCTTCAGTTAATCTAAGAAATCAGATTTTTTCAAAATATCTACAACTATAAAAAATAAGTAGCAGTTCAGAATAATCATACAAATTGAATTATTTATTCCAAAATAGAGAAACTGTCCAAAACTGAAGTGACCAGTCATTCTTGCCAAATAAACTGTCAAGTTGTTCGTCGGCACAGGAATCACGAATCACTTATGAACGATTTGATTTGCGGAAAAAATGAAATAGAAATGTTATTGACAGACGTCCAGGATCACTGCAGATATTCTTCTAATTCAATAGCCTCAATGTTGAAGGTTTTTGCTGTTTGATTTCCTTATAAGCAGGTATGACAATTGGTCAAAATAACTGCGGTAGCATACATAAGACCTACTTCTTGCAAAAGCAAAACTCCTGCTGTTCTGGAATCAGATTATTTCTGGTTTGGAAATGGTGTTAAAAGCAACTCCCTCATTCCATAGGCCTTCTCGCCATAAACAATAAAAAATTCCCCATTAGGATACCTGGCGCTTTCATCTAATTGATTGTAGAGTTGCGATTTTCTAAGAATAGTGGCATCATGCTTTCTCCCTTCATAACCACCTCATCAGTTTGGAATTGGTGTTCTTTCTGCATTCACTGCATTAGCATATAATCTGAATCGATCAAGATTCAACCATCGCAGATTTCTCAAACTTGAGAGTAAATGCCCAAAAGTATTATATATGTGATTCATCATATAGTCAATCACCTTCGATAATGCTGGAACTGATCTACCAAACAAGGGTTCCAAATCACTGAGCCGGTTGGGATACGATAATCTTCTCAAAATAATGCAGAGTCCTTCTTGACCAGAGAATTTATGTCCACTCTCCGTTCTGAACTCATTTGGTAGTCTGAGAGCACGCGCTTACCTGGGTGTATCCTTTTTTTCGAAGCGAAAATATAGTTTGCACTCCGTTTCAGATAAATTGTTGAAATCAAAGTCTCCATATATCTCAGCTTTGTTCAATCTATTATTCGGTTTATTTAAGACTTCTAGCAACAGAGCATATCCAAGTCGCTATCAGAATCTGAGGATTCTAGGGCTGCCAAATCCTCATGTAAGTCGTGCATCATGTTATCGGACTGTTTATGCAAATAGAACAGCAAAACTATTACTTCTTCAGAACGTTGACCAAAGTGCCTGAGGTCGATCTTTGTGGCTTGGAACTGTGTCTTAGAGCGAATTTATATCCTCAAATCCAAGCATCAACAATTGATGAACTAACATCAACAAAGACAAAACAATTAGGTTAGGGTACGAATCTTATGATGACAAAGATGACAGAGAAATTCTTTCGTTAACGGCAAGCGGCTCGTCCCGTATCAGGCGATTGCGAAAACACTTTTTTGTACAACCTACACGTGAATTTCACTTTTCAATGCATGCAAAGCAGGCGGAAAGCCGCTAATTTTGGCGGCCGGGCGCAAAAGTAGGTCGTCTAGCAACGGTTCCTTGGATCCCAACGCCTCTGAATATAATAACCACGTGACAGTCTAGCATACTAGAAGGAACTAATCAAGTGACAATCTCGGTGGCAATGAATCCGCACCACAAAAGAATACGGGAACACACCTATATTGTAACCATGATTGACAATTGACAGTTGTCACTTGTCAGTTGTCTGACTTGTCAGCAGTGTAGTGCAGTGTATCGATTATTTATTTTTGATTTTCATAATTATTCTTTTTTAAATGATTACAAACTGGTTGTACAAAAGAAACTGTTTGCACCACGGACGAAAGTTGATTTTGATCGGCTTATATCTGCCCTCGCTTCGCTCGTGCTGCTACTTATACCCTCGTCAAAATCATCTACTTTATGCCCTTGATACAAAATGTACTATTTCGGGAGCTGTCAAATAGCGGCAATGTTAACGTTTATGTCTATGTTAAGCGTCAGAATGTACGCATCATCGAAAACTGCCTATTGTCGTCGTCGTTAAGCATGTTTTTCCGAACCGCTCTACCCCTTTATTACTCTATGACTGATCTCTATGACGTGACAAGTGACTGCTATGACGCAATTACACGAAGGACAGCCAAGAGGGAAAAAAGGCGCCAAAAAATACGATTTTCCGATAAATTTCCACAAAATTTGCCAGGCGAAGCAACAAAACAAAATAATTGATTGGGAAAATGGAATAAAGAAACAGAATTACGTTTTTTCTGCCTCTATGACTGATGATGTATGCTTTTTCTATGATGATGAAAGCTCCATGTGTTGATTTCGGCTTCGATTTGATGATAGATGCTACGGAGATGCACTCACTACGTTGAGATTGGTGCTCCGATGATGCAATCATCACGTTTTCATTTCAGCTTCGATTTTTCAGTAATGAACTGTTATTCGGACGAAGGACCAATGTTTGGGACACTCTATACTGTCGATATTCATAAAGCACACACTAATTTTTGTTGTAAAATGATTTATTGCAGACTTCTTGCTTATTCTCCGTACAAGAAATTATATCGATTGACATACATCATCATTCATTGACAGTTGAACAAACGGTGTTGCCACCTTCTCATAATGACGTATTGCATTGGCATTGCTAGATGTAACAGTAATCAGAACCCAATGCAGTAATGACTCATCGATAAGCTAAGAAATTGAATTAGTCTACACACAAGCAGAATGGGTTGATTTCTAGTGTGTCTGGAAACATGCAGTGTAATGAATCTGTTGATCATGACTTGTTGTCAAATGTTGACAGAATCAAGAAATTCAAGGTCATTTTTGTTCAGTAACCAGCAAGATTTAGTCAAAACTTCCTCAATGTCCCATAGGATTTTCCAAGTTGGACATTCCAGAGAGTATCGTTTTGGCAAATGCGATTTTTCATATTCCAAGTCAAGTTGATATTCCACTTAAGACAGGGAATGAGCATCGAAAATTGGGCGAATCTGTTTCGTTGGCAAAACGACGTATCTTATCGTTAAAGGAAAAATTTCACCAGAATAGTGATTTATTTGAGCAATATTCTGAATTCATTCATGAATACCCTAGAATTGGGGGAAACTTTGACCTGCGGAGGGTTACTTTGATCAGCTTTAACACCCACGTCTTGGTCTGATTTTGGAGGTTTTTACAACTTTTCGCTTTGTTACAAGTTCATAACACAGAGAATCTCCTGAAGAAAATTAAAAAAAAAACTATAAAATAAATAGAAGATTAAAAAAAACGTAGCTATCAAAGTAATCCCGCTGGTCATATGTGGATAACGGTCATGCTAGGTATGTTCCACTTGATCTAAAAAGTCAGGAAAACGATCACAAGTATTTCATTCCACATCATTGTGTGATCAGAAACAACAAAACTAATAACACGTTCAAGAGTAGTTTTTGGCGCCTCAATGGAAACAACTTCAAATTATTTTTTTAATAACATATGTTCAAAGGGAATGGTTGTTCAGCCAGTACTATTTGATATTTTGTGTCGATTTGATAGTTATTTGTATGCTGTTGTTGGTGACATTACGAAAATGTATCGTCAAATATTGATCAATCCTAATCAAACTATCCTACGAAATATTTTGTGGCGAAAAAAACCAGCAGAGGATTTGAAATGTATAGAATTATTGACTGTCAGTTATGGAAATAATTTTGCTCCATATGCGGCGACAAGTTGTCTTCTTGAGTTGTCTAGCAAATTGCCAAAGTGAGTATCCACTTGCTGCAAATGCTATAAAATGACAAACGTATATGGATGACATATCATGTGGTACACAGTGCTCAGATCAAATTTCAAAAGTCAGCAATGAGTTAATCCAGCTTCTTCAACTAAGTGAGTTTAAGCTTCATAAATTGTGTTCGAACTCTGATGAATAATTCAATAAAAATATCTTCCTGGAAAAGGAGCTTCAAAATATAACATCACTTCAGAAGGCGATTCTAATCAAACTCTTGGGGTTTTGTGGAATCCTTAATCAGACACTTTCTCGGTTTATTTACCTAAAAATATGTGTATCAATGGCCCTGTTATGAAAAGAAGTGTTTTGACTGTCCGAGTGTTGTGAAAGCAATGATTTGGTGTGAGAAATTGAATTGGGATGACCTGTGGATGAAAAATTGGAAAACATGGGGCTAAGTTTTTCTCAAGGTCTCTATAAACCATCAGAATTGAAAGAAACAAAAACAAAAACTTCTGATTGCTGCTGGAGATACATTCCATCCAAAATGAACCCATCTGATCATCTGTCTTGGGGTCTTACCTATGGAGAAATAATCGAATCTAAATTGTGGGGGACTAACCCCAACTAACCCAAAACTCTAATAAGCCTGTGCTTTGAATTTAAATTTCTTCAAATTTTCATCTTATCTTACGGATATACCTGAACGGGAAAAAAAGTATTGTGCTTTTCAGCAATAGTAAACCAGGATTATATTATGATGAAAATTTGATACCAGTAAATTCTAGCCAATCATACGCTTGCATTTTAACATGTTGCTATGGCAACGACCTAATTTTTTCGGAAATCACCCTATCCATAATCACGTGACTGAAAGATTAATAAGTGGAAATTTCCCTGGCTTTGACAGCTCTCAAAAACACTTACCAGAGACAATTTATTTCTCTATGAGACTTATTTTTCATGAAAATTTCATATTTTCACAGCCTGACAAATCCTTCACTGGCCATTCACAATCAAAAACACAAACGACTATTCGCCAAGCAGAACAACTGGTTAACAATAACTGAAAATATCATGATATAGGAACAATTTTCCAAAACGAACACTGCACTGGGATTATGTAAAGGTTATAGACATAGACAGTTCATGTCTTGGTCTATGTCTAATCCAGTCGCGATCACGTAAGGAACTTCGTATGACTTCGGCTGGTTTTCGTGTTGTCACGAATTTCATAGAATAGAAAGAGGAATGTTGGTCTGTCTAATTATATGCATCCTTATCGCTCTCGCGTTGAAGGATGTACCTTTTTCAGTCCAACGATAGACATGAAAAATCGACAGTGAGTGAGTGAGGTTATGTTAATGTTTTGTTCATGTATGCCTAATCAAAAAAGCAACAATTTCAATCAATTGTGAGCGTTCACTGTATTTCATTAGTTCAAGATATAGGTACCTATGTCAAATTTCTTCTTACGATTATTTAAACCTTATTTAAACCCATCGAATGGGAGGTCATGATAAACTATAGGTGTGGAGGAAAACCCCGAACTATAGTTGCAAACCATTTTATGGGGCACGCTTCAGATGGTGTGTGCCAAAACAAAAAATGGGACATTTTGAGGAATCAACTAAACGGCATGGGTTTTGGACAAAAAAAGTTTTGTTAAATGGCAGGACGATAAGTGTTTTGATAACATTTCAATATAGTATAATATGCACGGATTTTGGATAGTGATGGACCTAAATTCAGTGGGTACTATAGGTAATTATTTCGGTTTTCCAAAATTAGCTGGACCTATTCACATTGAAAATAACTGCCTTTTGAAACTGACCGATAGATATAACTGTTTTGGAAATACCTTTAACGCGTACAATGTATTTATGTGAAACAAGAAACTCCATTTTCATCTATTTATCTATAGGTATTTTTTGATTGAATTGATAAATTTCAAAAATGGCAGCGTACAACTAGGAAAATTTCTAGGGGAATTTCATTTGTAACCAAAAAGATCCCACGTTCTTAGGTTTGATAGTAGCTCCATAACATATACCGAGCATTTACGGATACCTCAACGAATATAAACGATCGACAAAGACAATACCATACGTAATGACTGATGGAATAGACTGGGTCTGTCTATGTCCATGTCTATGTCTATGTCAATGTCTATGTCTATCATTTACATAATCCCACTGCTGAAATCTGATGATCATCAGCTGATGACGTTGAGAAACATAAACGACAAACGACGTGAAAGTGGCTTCGGACAAGAATAATCGATAATATCATAGCTTCATCTGTGCGCATCGTTGCCAAGTTCTATATTATATCGTTTTTCAACCTACTGTTTGTTCAATGCTTTCCTGCGGTTACGTCACAGTATTTGACGTTTGCCAGTATGTCGTAGGTTGATCGCTCTGTACGTGACATTTGTCATTTGTCAAATTGGTAAGAACCACCCTCGTCCAGACATAAGTGAAATTTTTGTAAATGTGTACGAGAGAGACAGAAGATTATGACGTAACCGCAAAAGCATTGAACAAACAGTATTTTACATTTTGCGAAGGCGGAAAAGTATATTTCATCAATGTTAATTTTGGGTTTGAGTTTTGAATATGGGCATATTCGAAACTCAAACTCAAAACTAACATGAAAAAATAAAGTCTTTCACCTCAGAAAAAAATAAAAAAAGTTCTTAAAATATATATTTTTCTTTAAGTTGGCGACGATGCGTGCTGTTGGAGCTGTCGTATTTATTTCATATGCACACCGACCGTCGTCACGAATAATGAACAGTCGTTTCGCGTTCCGTTTAAATTACACCAAATATGTGACTTTTCATTGTTTAATTATTTAAAACTGGGCATATAATACGGCTTCTAAAGATCATAATATTAATTTGGGGACTAATTCCAATGAATAAATCTGTAATTTGCTTCGTTTGAAATTTATGGAACCAGAGCCGTCTATATTGTAATACAAGCCATGAAGTAATGGTTTTGGCAACACCACGTGTGGTCTCGATTGAGGTTATGTTCACTTCTAGTTCCAACAATGAAACTCTAGACAGCTCTGCAACTATTCAACTACTGATTACTGATTACTGAAGTACAGGCACTACGAGTTTCGGGCTGTTGGCCCCGACACCGCAGCCTCTAGTTGGGCTTATTGTATCTTCTCTGTGCCTGTCTCTCAGTCGAAGAGCTCCATTGCCCGAATAAGGTTTATGACTCGTTCTACTGTTTCCCTACTGTTTCCCTGTCCGTCCTTTGAGGAGTGGTTGTGATTCTATTCAACTATCTTCAACCTGCTTTCATTCAACTTCAAATTGAATTTTGAAAAACTGAGAAACACGGTGAAAAATGAAGTGATTTTTGCGTTTAGATTGAGGTGAGTGGATAGGTAATAGAAGGTAGTAGAGATATCGCAATCTAACAGTCAATATTTTCATGATAGACTGGTAGATAGTTTCATATTATGGTATTTGTGTGTCTTTGCCTTTCGGGGAATACTGGATGAGAAAAATACATATTCAAATAGGAAAACTTGATTAAATAATATGCCTCATCCTGGATTTCTCACACATATAAGCACCAGCTTCTATGTCATGCGGAAAAACTAGAATAAACAAGTTCTGTTTCGCTCACTTTGGAAAATCAATATGGCGACGTAGATAGGTAGTGCTTTCTGGTTAATCAGTTTTGAACGTTATTATCAACTCCAGTCCTTCAGAAACTGCTTCAATCACATCCCAAAATCTGTTACCATCTACCTATCTTCCAGTTTTAATCTTTTATTGTTCAGAATTAATATTTCTTCCCAACAAATCATAAAACTCTTGTTAGGTTTGGATATATTTAAAGTAAATTTGTACGTCATGAGGTGATGAACATCATACCTGTTCCGATAATATATAAGTTATTCTTTCAAATTACAGTTTCATTGAACAATTTTCGTATCTCGTAATCGTGATAAACCTTAATTTTCAAAGAAATCCTCTTCAATCAATGCAAAATTTTGACCATCGTTGACGTTAGATGCGACGTTGCAATTGTTACTTCATGGCTTGTATTACAATTTAGACGGCTCTGCAAACACCCAATTGTTTGTAGTTCTTCTCAAATAGTTTTGGCATGAAATTTTCGTGCCGAATCTCCCGCGAGCTTGAATTAGAAATCCGGACATTTTTTCTCGTCTCGAATTTTTCAAGAAACTCGACAAAATTTCCGGAAATAATTCGAGCTCTAGGAAGATTAGGTATAAGTGAAAGTCTTGGATATATTTTCTGATTTCACGAAATTGCAAAGAGTTATTGCATATTACTCTAGATTTCACTATAATTTACGAAGTGAAATCAAAGACAGGATGTCCGGAACGCTTGAAGTTCATGAATAAGATGAAGCATTACATGTTGTCATCCCGATTCAAAACCATCATTATTTTCATAAAATTGCTTGACTTACAAGTAATAGGTTTTGCCAAATAAAAAATATCATAGTCTATGATCATAGCGGAATAATACGGGTTGGGGGAAGATTATCCAATTCTCATCTGACATTTTCTCAAAAACATCCAATACTTGTTTCTCCTAAATGTCATGTTGTCAAATTGTTTTTGAAAAGAGAACATTTAAAGCTCTACCATGCTGGTCCACAAACTGTATTGACGAAGGTACACCTCAGATTTTGGCCTTCTGATGGTCTTCGTCCCATAAAAAGTATAATTTACAAATGAATGCCCTGCTTCTGATTCAAAGCGAAGTCAACAGAGCAAATCATGACAGATTTTCCAAAAGACAGAGACTCCATGTCCAGATCTTTCTTGAAGGTAAGTGTGGGCGGGTCCTGTCTTGCGAAAATCTTCAAATCTTAGACGAGCACCCAAAATTAAGGCTTATATCTCTATATTTGTATGCATGGCAGTTAAATGTTTGAACTAGTATCATCATTATCAACTGATAATTTTGTTTGACAAAGCGTATCATTGCAAGACGAGGAAAGCCTGCGGTTATCTATTCTGATAATGCCTCAAACTTTTTGGGTTCAAGTAATCAGTGTAGAGAACTGTATGAATTTTCCAAAAGTTAAAGTAACGTTGAATCAATTGAAACTTATCTTTCAAACAATTGAGTTCAGTGGAAATTATTTCCGCCTCATTCACCTCATGGGACTTTTGAAGAGTTAAGTACATCTTTGGCTTGTGTTGAAGCTAATATGATTTCAAGACCTTTGACAATATTATCAAACGATTCCCGTTGACTCCTGGTCATTTTTTGATTGGTGATAATGTATCGGCTTATTCAGATAAATCTGAATGTGATATTCCGAATAACAGATTTGACATTTATCAAGAAATTGTAAAATTCCGACAACTTTTCTGGAAAAGATGGAGTCAGGAGTATTTGAACCGACTCGAAGCGACTGCAGAAAAGACTTAAATGGCTAGTGCCATCTGAAAATTTGAAAGTCAATCAGGTAGTTTTGATCAAAGAGGACGATCAACCACCATTGAAAATGACACTTGGTAGAATAGTTGAAATGCCTCAGTCTACTAATGGTAAAGTCCGTTGGATTAAAATAAAAACGCAAAATGGAATCTACTTTAGATCTATTAGAAAAATGTGTCCGTTGCCAGAAATTGTCAATGATTTGTAATCTGTAACCTAGATAAAGAGTTGTTAAATTGCAGGAGTTATGTTCAAATTTAAATTACAATAAGATGTAAAATGAAAGTTTTGTAACATAGCTTTGCCAGGTGTGTTTACAAGATTTGACAAAAAGTCATTCATAAAAAAGTCACAAAAAAGTCAATGAAGAATTCACTAAACATTCACACAAATTCTATCAAAAATTTAACACGAAGCTCATACTTTGTATAGCTATGTTGCTATAATAACCCTCAGAGTTTATTATGTGGAAGTATCTATCATTAGTCTTGATCCCAATTGTGCTTCAACAATAGATGGGTATTTGTACACCCAAGTTGGGTTTCAATATACAGGGGTGACTCTAAAAAGTGCGAAAAAAACTGTAACATATACCCCTGAGGTCAAAATATTTTGAACTGCCGCAATTTATAACTTCAAGTCCAAAATTGCACCATTTCCGAGATACAGGGTGGTTAAGTTTAAAATTAAAAACCGATTTTTCTCATTATTTTGGACACTTTTTCACATTTTTCTTTAAAAATTGGTTTATGGGGTTTTGTGGTACCCGAAATTTGATTATGAAGTTCGTTCCACTGTGGCCGCTAGAGGGTGCCCTACAATGCACATTTTGTAGTTTGAAATAGTCATAACTATTTTCCCAGTGTTCTTTTATGTTTCATCAATAAATAAGATTCTCCAGATAATTTGAAGTGAAAAAGATACTCTTGTTGAAGTTCTTTCCAGTGAAACGTTTTCGGGATATTTTCATTCAAAGAGTTCCATACCACACCCAAATATTCGACCACTTTACGCGATCATCTAAAAAAATTATTAACCAAATCACCATATTATGTTCCTGCTGTCAAAATAAGACGTTTTAAAGCAGCTTATCTCCATCTGAAATTTCACCGTTTCCGAGATACATACGACATACGATTACTTTACGCGAACGTTTCAAAAAATTATTTATGAAATTACCATATTTTCCTGAAGTAAAAATAAGACTTTTTCAAGCAACTTACCTCAATTCGACATTTCACCGTTAATGAGATACAGCACGTAGAAGCGAATATCAGGAATTTTTCGAAGTGACATGGAACTCTTTAAATGGAAATATTTCGAAAATGGCCTACTTGAGCGAACTTTGACAAGAGTAGCTTTCCTACTTTATATTATCTGGAAAATCTTTTTTTTCACTGGAAGATGAAAAAAAATAGGTAAAATAGTTATGACCATTTTAATCTACAAAATGTGCAGTGAAAGACGCCCTCTGACTGCCACAGTAAAACGAACTTCATGTTGACTTTCTCATACCACACCCCTGTATACCAACTTTCAAAGCAACATGTGGAAAAGTGTCCCAAATAATCAATTTCTAATTTTAAACTTGAGCAGCCCGTATCTCGGAAACGATGCAATATAGGACTACAATAAATAGCGGTAAATCACCATATTTTGACCTCAGGAGTTTATGGTGGAGTTTTTCCGCACCTTTTAGAGACACCCTGTACAGTCAATCCAATTTATCAGGATCAAAGAAAATTCGTTGAAGCTTCGAAGCTGCTTTATGAATGAACCTATGTTGTGTTCATCATAAACAAAACTAGTGGAACATTTCGTCGGTACAATGTCAGACCCACGAATGTACAAATTGGACATTTCGAAATAATCGACTTTAAAAAATTTGCTTAGCTGTGAAAAGTCGGTTACTAGAGCAAAAAAAAACTTATAGAACTATTAGGAGACACAACTTTGTTTTGAAAAGGTTGTGAAAACTGTAAATAAAAATAAATTAATCGGCACATTCGCGAGGTGCTCATTGCAAGTGAACAAAGTAGAATCTTAGGTAAACATGGAATGGAACAAGGCTTCTCTCTTATTTTTTTGACATTCGTGTTAGTGGCTGTGTATAGTAGTATGGGCCGAGATATATTAATTGGTGCACTTACTTGAAAATGTCTTACTTTGCACATTCGTGAGTCTGGCATTGTACCGACGATATATCATTGGTGATATGATTATGGATTTATTGAATGGGCTAAATACAGCCATAACATGCAAGAACATTGTGACTACTCTGTTTATCAAGTGAATAATAAACAAAATACAACACGAATAATGAATACTAGTTAAACAATAACGTATCATGTTCTAAATTATAAGAGCATAGAGGTTGAGACAACATTAATAAACATTCTCTATAACGGATTATCATCTGCCGAGACATTCAGCCCAGACGCACGCACGACAGTTTGCTAGCGCTATACTGTCAAAAAACGCGGTTTTGAATTAGTTTGTAAATCAAGAGTGAGTGCTTCATATCAGTGATGTACCAAAGTGTCTGAAATAACAAAATTAAATCGAACATACAAGTCGGCTATCGAGGAATCAATCAAATTCCATTTAACTGGCACGCGGATCCGCTGATAGTCGTGATAACATTATCGCACTACATGGGTGAAGGCGACATACACCACTGGTTTATATAGTGTTATTCGAGATTAGCCATACAAGACGGAAAGTGCTATCAACTGTTCGCATTCATTGTGAATCATGAGCACTGAATCACTCCCCACGGAGCAAAAACAACTATATAAACTCCTTATTGAGGCGCAAAATCAACAAACCGAAGCAATTAATGGAAAAATAGAAAACATAATTCCCAAACTAAATGAAATACGAGGCGACGTGGATCATTTGAAGAAACGGAATTTATCACTCGAGTGAAAACTCAGAAGAAACAATATAGTGATATTTGGGTTGAGGGGTTTGGATGCAAAAATTTTACTGGACCAAGTTCTAAGCAAACTAAACACCACCTTACAAATTAATTCACGGCTAACAGACATCAACAACTGCTATAAACTGGGAAAGACTGAGGACAGTCCTTTGATCTTGGAATTTGTGTCTTACTTGAGGAAATCGGAGGTTTTCCGAAACAAAGATAAATTGAAAGATCTCAAATCCCTGGGCATAGCTATCGCTAACGATCGATGCAAAGAAGACTAAATTATAGATAAGAAGCTCAGAAAACATCTCAACATAGCCCGCTCACAAAAGTGTGAGGCGAAAATTGTTGGTGAAAACCTCATAGTAACAACCAGACGTTCACGTACTCTGACTTGGTCATAGAAAACCAATCAGGACAGAAAGAATCCGCGGACCGCGACTGTGAAAATACCGTCATACCAACACCTTCACAGCAACATGGCGAAAAACAATCCGTTGACCACCGAAGTCGAGCAAAACAGTATCCTTTCCAACCGCTGGCGAAACCTACCTCCAACTATACCAACACTACAAAAAGAAAGCGACCAAAGATATTCTCATACACTAGTCCAGTTTACACACGGAGCCAAAAAAAGTGAGTTGATGAATTTGTGAAAGATAAATGCTATTATTAGGATAAACGTTGTCATTTATTTTCATTGAGTCGTATATCATAATAATAAAATTTTATTCACTGGGTGGAAGGAGGTGTAATTGAATTGAATATAATCGGATTCCTACTTGATAAATTATCGCCATCCTCACTTCGATATTTTTTTCATGAGTGGTGGAGCTTTGGTAATTTATAATTTATAAGATAATAAAATGTATAAATATGTTAGTGAATCTAGCCTCAAGGATGTTGAAACTTTGGAAAGGGGTACCACCGCTGAGGCAAAGGATGAATTAAGTAATGAAAATTGCCTTACAATTTTTCACACAAACACAAGAAGCTTGCAGAAGAACTTCATAGAAATGGGGGTAATGTGAGATCAGTTTGACAAATTATTCGACGTAGTGGCGCTAACCAAAACTTGGACCAAACCTGATTCAGCAATCTTCAATATTGAAAATTACACTAAAATATACAGGGTGACAATTTGAAAAGGACCAGCATTCGATTTTGTCCAAACCCATGATAGTATGAAGATTTGGTGAGACACATCAATTTAGATATCGAGGGGGAGAACTTTTGAGGTATCTGTTGTTTCTCTGGAATCAACCCTTTCACGCCCAGGGTAGCTACCCCTAAAATTTCAAATAGAAACTCCCACTTATATTGCGATTTTTAGAATCTTCACGTTATTCTCCATACGCTACATCACTTTTTTTTCAAAATTGTTCCCAACCTCACAAAAATTCCCAATCGAACAGAATCAATTATTCTTTGAACTGATGATAGTATGAAAATTTGGTAAGACACGTCAACAACTTTTGAGGTATCTATTGATCTTTTCAAATTTCATATAGCAGCCTCCACTTATTCCGCGATTTTTGACATATTCATGCAATTCCCAATAAGCTACATCACTTTTTTTTCAAAAATAAAGTACATAACCTCACAATTGTTCTGTTTGTGAAATTGAGAATTCCAATTAAAAAAAGGAATCAATCTAGATGTATCTCTAGATTGATGTAGCTTATTGGGAGGAACTCAAAAATGACAAAAGAAATGTAAGTTTTTATTCAAAATCTTAAGGTAGGCGCCCTGGAAGTTGAGAGTTGAAAGTTATATGACAGTTAACATCTCATAAGTTGTTCCCCTTGATATCTCCATTGATATCTTTTACAAAATCTCCATACCGTCATTTCAGTCTAAGAAATTATAATTATTGCTGTCCGTTTGTGAAGAATTGTGAGGTCATGTAGTCCAATTTAAAAAAAAAGAAGCAACTAATCAAGAATAGCATAAATATTTTAAAAAATCGAGGAAAATAAGTGGAAAATTTCAAGGGTTGTTACCCTGAGAGTGAGAAAATCAATAGATATGTCAAAAGATGTTCCCCTCGATATCTAAATTGACGTATCTCACCCAATTTTCATACTATCATCAATTCAAGGAATAATTAATTCTGTTCGTTTGATAATTATTGTGAGGCTGGGAACTTCAATAAAAAAAATGATGTAGCGTATGGAGAATAACGTGACGATTTCAAAAATCGCAAGATACGTGGAGGTTGCTATTTGAAATTTCAGGGGTAGCTATACCCTGGGCGTGAGAGGGTTGATTCCAGAGAAACAACAGATACCTTAAAACTTGTCCCCCTCGATATCTAAATTGACGTGTCTCGCCTAATACTATCATTAGTTTGGACACAATCAAATGCTGGTCCTTTTTAAATTGTCACCCTGTATAATTTCGGAAAAATTGACAGAAGCGATGGTGTAGTGTTGTATATAAAAAAGGGTCACAGGTTTTCTAATAGAATAATTGACATCGCCGGCATATTGTGCATTCGAGTAGAGATTAGATTTTCAAATAATAAAACGATAAACTGCCATTTATCGCCCACACTCTATAAATATAAACACGTTTATTGAAGAGTTATCAAAATATGTAGGGTCGAACGCATCCGTCGACACAGAAATCATTCTGGGAGACATACATATCAACATATTAGGCAACTCCTCAGATGCCAACAATTATTTGAATGTCCTCTACGAAAATGGTTTCAAGTGCACAATAAATGAAACACTCGAACAGTTCGCAGTTCGGCATCTTGCTTGGACCATATATTTTTCAGAAACCCATCGGTAGATCTCCAAAACTTGCAGCCTTTTATTCTTTACTCAGAGATATCAGATCACTACCTCATAATATTGCAGTATCCTAACATTGGAGAAACGGAAAGGAAGTGCTTCCGAAAACAGTTTATCGACTACAATAAGCTGAAGAAGATCCTAACCACTTGCAATCTATACGTTTTAAATACTTTAAAAGATCTTGAGAACGGAACCGACGTTTTTCTAGACAAAATCAGTCAATGATTGGAACAAAGCACTTTTAGCAAAAACATTTTTGTGAAAGTCAAGAAGAAGCCATGGGTAACCAAGGGTATCATGGAGATGATGACACATAGGGTTATTCTATATAAACAATACAAACGATCAAAATCTGAAGAAGATTTGGATGTGTACAGACATTTTCGGAATAATACAGTGAAACTAATAACAAAACAAAAGTAGATATATTACAGGAACAAATTTCAACACAATAAAAATAACAGCAAATAACTATGGGAAACGTTCAATGAATACACTCCAACACAGAAAAAAACTTCTCACCAGCAATCATTCCGTTTACTAAATGATAACAACATAGAGGAGACCAGCCCAGAAGCGGTCAGCAACATATTCAACAGATACTACGCAGAGATAGGTAAAAAAATGGCAGATTTGATTAAAGAAAATTTAAAAACTGATACAAACTTCAACGATATCTTATCAAAGACTGCCAACAGATCGTCAATATTTTTGAAACCAATCACAGCAATTGAGGTTATAGGCTATTTAAACTCATTAAAGCAATGTTCTGCACCAGGAGCAGATGGAATAACGAGTGTACTCATAAAAAATGTAACTCCGATCATAGCCAAACCTCTAACATATATTTTCAACTTAATAATAACCACGGGTACATTCCCCAGTCAATTTAAAACAACTATAATAACAACCATTTACAAAAAGGAGGACAGCAACCAGACAGAAAACTATAGACCCATCATTTTAATATCTACGATAGCAAGAATTTTTGAAAAAGCCCTAAAATATCAAATCAAGAGTAAGAGAGAAACATAACTTAGTGTCAAATTTTCAATTTGGATTAAAAAAAAACTCGTCCTTTTACGATGCTATAAGTCTGACAATATCGGAAATAACAAAGCATCTAGACAATGGAAAGCCCAGCGCCGCAGTTTTTATTGACTTGGCGAAAGCCTTTGATACTGTCTCACATCGGATATTATTGGCAAAGCTTGAAAACTGTGGTATAAGAGGCACGGCACTAACGCTGATACGGAGCTACCTAGACGATAAGGAACAGAGAGTGAAAATAAAAGACTCTTGTAGCGAGAGTAGTATGATTAAATATGGTATACCGCAAGGCACTGTACTAGGACCCATATTATTTATAATTTATATCAACGATATTTTAAATCTAGAGCTTTTTGGCAAAGAAATTTCCTTCGCAGATGACACTGTATTGGTAGCTTATGGCGACACGTGGCAAGAAGTCGAATCAAAAATATCTTCCGATTTATCTAAACTCATAAAATGGCTTGACGCTCACCTGTTGACAATAAATCTAAAGAAAACGAAGTCTTGGCATTCGCTATTAAAAAACGCAATCTGCCAACAAGCCATACTATTTCTATTCATTTACCTTTCAGAAAAGATGAAATCTGGAGAAAAGAATCGACAAATCGAGTGACTTATCTAGGGATAATAATCGACTGTCAACTGAAGTGGAACTTTCAAATTGAGTTACTGACAAAACGCCTTAGATCTTCAACATTCATGTTCAAACAACTAAGCAAAGTAATGGACTTAAATAGTCACAAAGGTATTTACTTCTCATTGGTTCAATCCATTTTAACATATCGAATCATTGGATGGGGTGCGGCATGTAAAGCGACTATGAAGCCGTTGCAAATTGTACAAAAAAAGGTTATTAAAATTATGTTCGGCTTGAATTATCGCTTTTTGTCAGACCAATTATTCCAATACACTTGCCTTCTGAATATAAAAAACACATACAACAGAGCATCATTGATACGAGCTGTCAAAATGTACCCCCTGAAACGCACAATAAACCCGGCATACGAAACCAGAAGCACCAACAATGACAACTTGACGATACCATTTTTCCAAAAAACTTTTACGCAAAGAAATCATATCTTCGTTGGAATGATGCTTCACAATTCACTTCCCCTGCAACTAAAAAATAAAAAACATCAGATAAACTTTGAAAAGAAACTCACTTCGTGGCTGATTTCAGAAAGCCTCTGTGAACTTTTGTCTGTAGGGTACATTCCTGAAGTCCCCGCGGTGGTAGGTTAGATTCCATGTATCTACACTAATCTACATTTGATGATAAATTTGCTAGCGAGGCCACAATAATTAAGTATTGTTGATGATTGTCTCCTTTTAATTTTTTTATTTGTAATTTTTGCCGTTGTTTCATTATAACCCAATTCCTAAGGCGAGCATAATATGTTATATTATATGATAATACACCTATTATTTTGTAGTCAAAGTGATAATCAATCTGAACTAACTGAAAATCTGACAAGTAATCGTCCAGTGAAGCAACTGCTTTGGAAAATTGTAATGTCTCTAACAAAAATAAAAAAAAAAAAAATAAAAAACATGCATTGAGTGAGAGGATGTATATTTATTTCTATCTAGATATGTATTCCGATATTAATAATTGTATATTTGTTATGCAGAAATGAATGTACTTTTGATTGATTGATTGATTGAATATCTTTAATATTCTTTAATATCGAATTGGCATTAATTGATTGGACTTGAATACTTTTTTTTTTCAGTTTAATTGAGAGTTAAATGATCATGAACAGCATTGATTTTCAAAGAAAACTGCCCCGATAGCAGCTTGACCGATTAGGAGGAAAATAATCATCATCATTGATTTAGTAATATTGAGATTGTGATGCCTATTAATTACCAAATAATGAGGATACTTTGACCTGTGTTCGAGCAAACAGAATTATTTTGCAAAAGAGTAAGAGACGGAGAGACTATAGATGGAAAGAAAGCATCTGAAATCAAATCAAAAAATGCTCTAAGAAAAATACAAGCATAATTTGAGAAATCCATTAACCTTGATAAGACCAAGTAGAAAAACGTTCAAGTCGAGTACACACGTACCCCACTTAATTTATATTAAGTTTTGAATAAATGGACAATCTAAAAAGTAGAACAAACTGAAATTTTTTGTTTTTATAAATTTTAGTCTGCTTTACAAACGGTTCCAAGATTTCATTCCAACTGAATATCTCTGATCCTCTTGCAATCAAAATCAGTGTAAAAAAGCTGATAAAAGGATTTGTGATGTGAATGAGGTTGCTTTTCATGGGCCAATAATACCAGTAGGGACTATTATTTTATTCGGTATGTTGGATAAAACAGATTGGACTTTTGTGAAATCAAATTCAAATGCGTATTGCAAAACATTGTGATTATGGAAATACTTACCACCAGCTATGACTTGTCACTTCAGCTAAAGCAAAGCAGTGAAGAAATAAATTTAGACGCGAGTTCAGACGTTATCACCAACAATCCATAGATGAAGCTAATAACAACGACAATTATTTTAAAAAAATCAAATAGTTATAATGAGCTACATCCAGCTTGAAAGATAACAAATAATGCGAAAGGCGCCTCTCGCAAACAAAATGTTGCAAATGACAAATCAGCTGAACAGTCCATTCTACCAGTAATATTGATAAAACTAGTGCAACACTATACCAAACAGCTTATGATCAGGATTCACAACACAATATAAATATTTTGACAGGAAGCAGCTTTTCTTCAAAAGTTTTATTCAGACGCGAGCCACGCAGCCCGAAAAGCAGCACGGTAGCCCCTAGCGGACTGGCTGGCCAAATGTTCACACGCATCGCGAACCATAAGTCAGTGAAATCATGGCGGACACCCCCAACGTCAATATTGGGACGACTATTCTATTTCTCTATGACTTCAACTGATAACATTCGAGAAAATCTTAATTCTATACTAAAGCACAGGTTCGCGTGCACAAGCACATTCATCCTTTGAACTTTGCAAAAAAAACCGCAGCAGCCTATTCACACGCTTGTGCTCATGTTCGTTCCCGTTGAATGTCGCATGAAACGCAGGTACTATTGAAAAGTAACTTTTATTGAGGTCAGGGATGCCATCAATTTTTCAAAACCTAAGATCAGTAAGGATACCTTGGGCTTTATAGTAGTTTAATTAAAAAAGATCAGGGATTCTTTCATAGTCTATTCCTCTCACCATACTAATGTGGATTAAAACGTACAGATTGTATATAATTTCCGATAATTTTATAATTTTCATCCCTACGTCTTTATACAGATAGTATATTGCAAGTGCAGCCGTTATTATGATTATTTCTAAGAATGGAATTTTTATGCTAGTTCTACATTCTCGCGAGACGCTTGAAGTGCGATAGTGTAAATGGCATTACTCGCTCAGCCTCGCTGTGAAGTCTCGCACTCGCGCAGTCTCCGTTCTATGTCGGAAGGCGCAAGCATGAGGCACTTCGGGGAGAATGTAATCCCGTCATCAGAGTCGGAAGGCGGAGCGCGAGCGCGCATATCTAGATTGAATGATTTTTTTTCCCGGGATTCCATTCTCGCCCGAGGCGCCTCGTGCTCGCGCTTTCCGACATAGAACGGAAACAGCGCGAGTGCGAGACTTCACAGAGAAGCTGAGCGAGCGCTACGATTTACACTCTCGCACTCGGAGTGTCTCGCGAGAATGTAAACTAGCGATATTGGTTCATGTTTACCCCCGAACTAGGAAGTTTGCAAGTCATTAGGCCATTTTGGCATTTAAATGAGGGTCGTTTCAAGAAACTCAAGGCGAAAAGACGCAAAAAAGTATCGAAAATAGCCGTTTCTCCTAGTTTTTGATTTTTGAATACGTGAAGAGATTCTGGTAAGACGAAGATAAAAGTAAAAAGCGGGGTGTTTTTTTTTCGGTGAAGTCGTGAAGTATTATTGTGAACGACTGTGATTGAAATTCACGTGTCGCGTTTTGTGTTCCGTACTGACTGTGAGCATTTTTGTTTTCTGTTTCCCGTAATAAATACCACGACCACAAACCTACACTTATGAACTCGTGCATAAAGCAAATTTTTAATCCAAAAGCTTGCAAAAGTCCTATATTCAAAAAAGTGAAGATAACGAGATCAATAAAACAGACAGAGAAGATGTAAGGGCGGCTATGATGGATATGCTCATGAAACTAGTGGTGTATCGAGCAGAATTCCCAAGCACTTTACTAAGGGTGACATGGTTCTTGAAAGGGCCATTTAAGTCGGTTTCCCGATGATCAAGAGTAGACGGTTGGCATCTAACCATTCCTTGACCTCTGCGATATCCGATGCTATGTTGTTCGCCAAATCAATCGATGTGAGCCCACGCCAGGTGATGGAAGTATCCTCTGTAAATAAGGTGAACCCAATAATGCTCAGCTTTGCCAAATCAATCACCCAAAATAAAAACGATATCGGTCCCAGTATGGTATCTTGAAAAACATCGCAAATCACAGGACCCAATTCGGAAGAAAAATTCCCTAAGACTTCTGATGCTCCTCCCGTTATCATATGTACCAATAGTTTCTGGATCAAAACTTGATAATCAACACAGTCGGCTGCTTTCGAAAAATCACAGAATTCGACAGATTCTGGTCTTATTTCGTTCCAATTCACAAAAACATCCCCTAATTATTTGTGAATGACATCCATAGTCCCCCGACCAGCTTGAAAACCAATCTGACAATGGTGAAGGATATTGAACGCCTCCAAGAAAGTGGGCTGCCTTTTTTTGGTCATAATTTGTCGATGATTTTGAAAAGGATGGGTGAAAGCAAGATATGACAAAAACCTTGGACACACCATACAGTGCGGCTCTAAAAGGTCCCCCTCCCTTTTTTTTATGTGTGCACCAAAAATTTTAAAACTTGACATACTTCAATTGCTGTCGAAATACTACTTTTTGATGTTACTGACGTACTTTTAGTATTCAAGATGGCGGCTGGGCGCCATTTTGAACCATTTTTTTAAACGGGAAGGGGGGTCGTGTGACACCTCTTTTTGAAGATCCTGATGAGTACTTCATAACCCTTGAATATTGAGTCGATATCTTCAAGAACTACAAAATGGCGGTCCATTTAATTACTACATTGATACACACTTTAAAAAAAAAATCGTCAAATTCAATTCAAAAGATGCTGGAAATATTCTTGACATTAAGTTTGGGTTAGGAATAGATGAAAAAAATGTCAAAAAAGCATCTTTTGCATTGAACTTGACGATTTTTTTCAAAAAGTGTATGTATCAATGTAGTAATTAAATGTACCGCCATTTTGTAGTACTTGAAGATATCGACTAAATGTTCTAGGGTTATAAAGTACTCATCAGGATCTTCAAAATGAGATGTCACACGACCCCCCTTTCCATTCAAAAAAATGTTTCAAAATGGCGCACAGCCGCCATCTTGAATACTAATGGACCAAATTTTGCATAAAAGCTGCGAAGCGCAAATCGGCGGAAAGGTATCAAAAGGAGTTTGAGGCTTTCTGCGAATTGCGCAAAATCTTCCGTGTAGATAAGACAGTGAACGAAAATATCGTGTTTGGTGCAAGCCAAACCGTGTTACCATGTTACCAATGCAATTTCACAGTCTTTGATGATGCAAAATGTCATTTTTGGAGTGGTCAAGTAATTTTTTTTCACAGTCTCTGATGATGTAAAGTATCATTTACCGGACTGGTTTTGGGTCCGGTAAATGATACTTTACGGTACAGTATGAAATAAAATAATTAATTATATCATTTTGAGTCATTTATATTGAGTCTCCTCAGGTAAACTGTCTTGGTTGGATCCATTGTCTGAATTTACAAGATGATTCAGGAGGAAATGGAAACATTTTAAAGATATGTTTAAGAGGTCAAGATAAGAAAGATCTCCTATGTCCTGATCTTTGTTTATTTATTTTTATCTATAGATTATCTGAATAAACTACTCAAAGACATATGTATGTGATTTATTTTATTTTTCTATCATCTACCTATTTGATTGTTAATAAGGTTTTTTAGTTTTTAAATAATAATAATTGACCAAAGTAACCTATCCCTGAGACAAACAAGGTCGGTTATTTTAAATGTTAACTAGAAATTCCGATGAATCTCTAACCGTAGCTCGTACGTTCACTCAAACTGATTTGATAAGTTTGAGTTATCATCATTACTTCTACTAGACTCTACCTGCGCACTCCGTCTTCTTGATGCAAGATATTATCAGCTTGATTCCGGAGGAACCCAATATCAGAATAAGTCAACCTACAGTTTCCAAATATCTACATGAAATGTCTTGTGAGTCATCCTGAGATTTCAAACACACAAATCACCTGATTTTACGAATTTAGAGGATTTGTCCATTTTGAAAAGATATTTTGACGTATATACCAACATTCAAAGTATCCGCACATATCGAAAATACTTTAATTTGTTGTTACTTTTGAAAAAGGCATACCAGCAGCATTCAGCAAATCCAAAAATTCAAATGAACCGCTGGAAGCTGCAATGTGATGGTTGAGTTCATCTGAAGTGAAGCACACACCTGCGAACTTAAACGGGCATACCAAAACGGGACGCTTAACTAGAAAACTTTATGGTTTTGAGAAAATCCACTTCAAAGATTCAAAACACATAAAAACATACTTGTGGACTGATGGACAACTTGCACATTTTTCAAAAAGATGAAAAATATAAAGATTAGTAACTACTGATGCCATTGATGTTCAAAAAATCAACCTACGACCCCTTTTATTGTAGTAACCGTCAATTTAAGAGCGACAATCAACATCCACTACGTCACAGAATACATCATCTTTCTCCGTCTGACGTATTGTCTGAGATAACTCTCTCTCTCGAGAAAGAGCGTAATACGACTCCACCCCGTTTTCGATCATAAAGTGGAATTTGCGTTTTCTTTTGTATTTATTCAGTATATTTTTGGGTATTTTGGAAAAAAATTCTGCTGATGACTTTCTAATTTTGTCTAGAATACATATATAAAATTTCAAGTCATTTGGAAATGTATGCAGATTGTCCATTGAAAGGACTTGATGTCCATAAATGTATTTCCCAATTTATGATTTGCTTATCTCTGACCTTTTTCTGTTTTATACTTTAGTTCAAAAACTTGAGTTATCTATAGTTGTTGCTGAAAATCTCTTCTGAGAAATAGAGTATACTTATCTTTTATCTTATCCATCCAATTAAACCCAAACTATCCGCTAGAAAAAAATAATTTATTTGGAACGAAAAATCAACACACATTAGTTCCAATAAAACCCAAAATAATTCTCACTCAAAACAACTTGAATATCAATATCACTGATGTCACTTTCGGAAACTGCCATGTGTGAGGCATTGTTTTCTTTGGAATAGGAGTTTTTGAAAAATACCTTATACATACTCACTAGGGAGGTCTGGAGAATTCATTTTGGACAAAGACATAATATGGACACCCGTGTGACACCCGTGTGGGGTTGCTGGTCCCCCATCGGGCGCCTCCCCAGGCGGCGGATAGGGGAATGCCTCCCAGATATGGTAGGTACCGGGGAAATTGAATACCCCGGGGCGGACCAAAACCAGCACCTAAGAACGATGTGTGACAAACCTGAGGACTTTGAACCCCAAGTGAGTTGCAATCTCACCGTTGGTTCCGACCGGGTGAAAGCCCCGGTGGCCAACGCTGGCCCCACGGATTTTGGGGAGGGCCAATCACACGTTCTGGCATCCAAGGAACAACCAAACCTCGATGTAACTCCTCATGAACCAACCACGGGTAACCAGGGAAGCAGTGATGCAATCCCCGGTGCCGGTGTATCTGCCATTAGTACAGGCGTTGGCAACATCAGCCTGAACAAAATGGCAAAGCTTTCCGGAGCCCAGCGAAGGAAGCTTGCGATTGAGAGGGCTAAAGCCAAGGAAGAGCCTTTACGGCCTCGTAAACCGAGGACAAATAGAAATCCCGGATATAGAACCCTCCCAAATAGCTCAGGGAACACTGGGAAACCTGATGCTCGGGCCTCAGAGCCTGGAGCATCAGGTAAACCTAGGACCCCTGCAAACAAATCCTCTGCAAGGAGGGGTCGCTCTGAGGGCAACACACCAACCCCAGAAAAAAGCGCCAAGAAAAGGTCACGGCAGGGGGATGCTGAATTAACACCCAGTACGTCAACTGGGGAAACTTACAGCAAAACCCTAGCCGGGCTTAGAATGGCCATCACTTCCGAAAAATATCCGGATGAAACCTTCACTGAGGAGCAGTGTAGAGGCCTACAACAGTCTCTACTCCGTTTAAATGCGAACCCGGAACTGGCCCTCAGTTCAAGAACAGCAGCTCCAGAGGTGGGGTGATTTATATCACTTGCGCCAATGAAGCTGCCAAGACTTGGCTGCTGCGGGTGGTTCCAGGCTTCAGCCCCTACGAGGGAACCAGTCTTTGGATTGGCCTGGCACACAGAGTGGTGCCAGTTGTGAGGGCTGCTGTCTGGATACCGACAAAATCCGCGGAAATCAAGGAACCGGCACAAGCTCTCCAGTTCCTCAAAACCCAGAACATGGGGCTGAAGACCGAGTACTGGAGAATAATCAGCCACAAGACGGACAATGAGGGCATGACACTCATTGTCGGTCTTGATAGCAGATCTCTGAAGGAGCTGCAAAACCGGAATCTCCGGGCCTACTTTGGGTTAATGCAGCTAACCTTCAGACTTTTCAAGAAGGAGGCTCCCGATGCTGAGGGTAATACAAATAAACCTTCAGCACAGTAAGGGAGCATCTGCTGCCCTTTGCCAACAGCTGACAAAGAAAAACATAGACCTGGCCATCATCCAAGAACCCTGGATTACGAAGGGGAAAATAGCTGGTCTAGGAAACACTGGAGGTAAGATCTTTTACAAGGAGCAAACAACAGGTAACGTGAGAGCTTGCATATACGTGAGAAACGGAGTGCAGGCTCTCAATATTAAAGAACTAGATTCCAGGGATCAAGTAGCCGTCCAACTAAGCTACAAAGGGGAAGGAACCCAGAAGGACATCATAATAGCCTCGGTTTACCTTCCCTACGATGCACCCAGACCCCCACCATCGGAAGACCTGGAGAAACTAGTAAATCACTGTGGGCAGAGAAACCTACAGTGTATAATAGGTATGGACGCCAACTCGCATCACACCATCTGGGGGAGCAGCGATATCAACAAAAGAGGTGAGTCTTTATTTGATTTTATTATAACCCATGATTTGGAGATTCTAAACAAGGGCAACAAGCCTACTTTTGCAAACCGCATACGGTCGGAAGTTATTGATGTCACTCTGTCCACCTCCCGTATCAATCCCGATATCCAGCGGTGGCGCGTATCCGATGAACCATCCCTGTCGGAGCATAGGTATATACTGATGGAAATCAATAGTATTGACAAGCCGTCAGAAATGTACCGCAACCCACGCAAAACAAACTGGACTAAATACCGAGAGGAGCTGGAGGCGGGGTTGAGCGGGATCAAGGAACGTATGCGTGACAGATTTGATGTTGAGGTGGTAGCGGAACAACTACAAAACGCCATAATTTACTCATACCATCAAAGCTGTCCGCTAATCCGGCGTTCTTCATGCAAGGACACAACCTGGTGGAACGAGAAACTTGACAAGATGAAGGGGGAAACACGCAGACTCTTCAATGTGGCCAAGAAAACCGGTGAATGGGATGAATACCACCATACTCTGACGAAATACAACAAGGAATTTAGGGAAGCTAAGAGGAACTCCTGGAGGAAGTTTTGCACTGAGGTCGAAGAAACCTCGGAAGGCGCACGCCTCCAGAGAATCCTCCACCAATGGAAACACTAAAGAAACCAAATGGGGAATACACGAAAAATGGCGAAGAAACCATTTAGACACTACTCAGGGCACACTTTCCAGACTCGACCATGATCAACTCGCAACAGGGAACCAACTCCCTATTTCCTGAGATCCTCCGGATGAGAGGATCAAGAGATGATTGGGTCATAGCCCGACTGATTGTGACACCAAATAGAATCGAATGGGCCATAAACTCATTCGAACCATACAAAGCACCTGGATGCGATGGGATAATACCGGCACACCGGCAGCAGGGCGAAGCCCAACTCATATCGATGCTTTGCCAACTATTCAGAGCAAGCCTGGCAACGGGACACAAACCCATGATATGGAAACTCTCACGAGTGGTCTTTATACCGAAACCCGGGAAAGATAGCTCTCAGCCCAAGGCATTCAGACCAATAAATTTCTCGTCGTTTCTACTCAAAACGATGGAGAAAGTGATTGAAAGGCACATTAGGGAGACCTCCCTAATAGAGAGGCCACTACACAAAAACCAAAACGCCTATTAACCATGTGAAACTGCTCTGCATGAACTCGCCATAAAATAGAGCAATCACTGAACAACCAAGGAGTTGCCCTAGCTGCATTCCTTGATATAGAAGGAGCATTTGATCACACCTCCTGCGATTCAATGACCACGGCAATCAATCTGCGTGAAATTAAAGACACATTTTGTAGGTGGATAAGAAACATGCTGAAAGGTAGGAGGATTCAAGCAACTATGCTTGACAAAACTGTCACTATAGAGGCACCCCCAGGGTAGAGTCTTGTCCCCTCTCCTCTGGAACCTAGTCGCAGATGAACTACTGGTAGAGTTAAACAGCAAAGGTTTCTACGCCCAAGGCTATGCCGATGACGTAGCAATACTTATCACTGGCAAACACACCAAGACAATATCAGAACTGATGCAGACAGCTCTGACAATCGTAGAAGATTGGTGCAGGAAGGTGAACCTGAAGGTCAATCCTGAGAAAACCTCCCGGGTCAGCTTCACGAGAAAGAGGAACACAGCGGAATTATTCAAACCCATGTTCTTTGGACAAGAACTGCAGGTGGTAAGAGAAGTCAAATACCTAGGCATCATCCTGGATGACAAACTCACATGGAATTCACACCTACGGAAAATAGTGAATCAAGGTAAAGCCACAATAATGGCAACAAAAAGAGCGATAGGAAAGAATTGGGGCATAAATCCGCGCATTGTACACTGGCTCTACTGTACCGTGGTAAGACCCACCCTTGCTTATAGCTCTGTTGTCTGGTGGCTAAAAATCGAGCAGCGACAAGCAGACACGGAACTTGCAAAAGTTCAGAGTCTAGCATGTCTCTGTGTAACGGGAGCCATGAAAACTACTCCAACACTTGCCATGGAGGCCATGCTTAACCTACCTCCTTTCTATATCAAATGGAAGATATCTATATCAAAATGGAAGCAAGAATGGGAGCATATAGTCTTAGCAAGGACACACTAAGATAACCAGCACAGTCACGAACCACTTAGTAACAATGAGGAGTGATATCATGTTGAAAAATATCAAATTTAGCACGTTCCCCAAGACCAAGCTAATATGGGAAGAGGAAACGGTGAAACAACTCCGGATGGCTAATGGGGCAATATGGTACACGGACCGCTCCAAAACAAGCTGGGGAAAATCCAAAGTCGGAAACATGTGAACCACTCGGGATGTACGCTACAGTTTTCCAGGCAGAAGTGCATGCAATAAACGTATGCGTGCGAAAGAATCTCAGGAGAGGCTACAGAGGAAGGAAAATCCTTATCCTTAGTGACAGCCAAGCTGCAATCAAAACCATCTCCTGTCGGGAAACCAAATCCAAACAAGTCATTGACTGTCAGCAAAACCTTGTCACACTGGGAGATGTCACTCTTGGATGGATACCAGGACACACATGGATAGCTGGGAACGAGCGGGCGGATATACTAGCACGCAAAGCTGCAAACACACCACTTCTGGGTCCAGAACCTGCTATTGGTATTACAAAATCCTCTGTGAGAGGTTGTTCAAAAAACAACAGAAAGCTAGATGGTGCCAATCACCAGGTCTGAAACACAGTGAATTTATGATGGCAGACGAGATCGAATCATCATTTTCTGGAAGCCTACTGAAACTCAGCAGGAATCAGCTTAGGAAAGTAACTGGTATATTAACTGGACACTGCACTCTAAGGAAACACATGCATATCATGGGTCTTTTTAACAAGGAACCCATTTGTAGGCTGTGCAACGAGGAGGAGGAAACAGCCTCCCACATTGTATTCGAATGTGAAGCGCTGGCGTACTGGAGAAGAGATAATGGGGAATTCACAACCACTCCTCAAAGGACGGACAGAGAAACAGTAGAACGAGTCATAAACCTTATTTGGGCAATGGAGCTCTTCGACTGAGAGACAGGCACAGAGAAGATACAATAAGCCCAACTAGAGGCTGCGGTGTCGGGGCCAACAGCCCGAAACTCGTAGCGCCTGTACTTCAGTAATCAGTAATCAGTAAGACATAATGGCGTCATATTTTTCTTTTCTGAGAAGTAGTTGACTTTGAAACAAATGCTCTAGATTGGTATTTACAGAGTTAAACTATTCAGCAACCAAGAAATGCACCTCTTGTTTCAAGAACACACATAGACATCTCATCAAGACCAAAAAAACTTTACCGGCGAGAAACTCAATAATGGGAGTGCTACAACTAGATATCTCAAGTTGTCTATAGGTAGTGATCGTATGTATATCGTGTGAGTTATCTTTTTGTGGTCACTCTCTAAATGAGTCGAGTTACTCGTACAAGATATCTAGTTGAAAATAGGTCAGATCAAACTGTATAGCTCAGAGTGCATGCATTTCGAATTATCCAGTTGCTGCACTAGGAGACGATATAACCTTTACATAATGATAGACCAGGACCAAGAAGCGCAGGGCGGAGCGGAGGCGAAAGGGGGAACAGCAGGCTGTAACCGGCCAGCCAACTCCTCAAGACGCCAATGCTCGCGAGTCCTCAGGACCCGAAAGGGTAAAGAAGACCCCTGTGCAGCGACCCCCAACAAGGGGCCCACGACGCAGGGACGCTGGACGTGCAGCTAAACAGCTAAAACACGTCGAGCTCCCTGAGTGCCCGGCCTCTTGTAGAGATGAACCAGGGCCTTCCACGCCCAGAGACATCGAAGGTGGGAGAAAAAGAGAGCGTCCAGATAAGGTGACGCCCCCCGAGAGACGAGCGAAGAGACCTAGGGGTGGGACCCGAGGGGTCGCTGGCCGGGCCGGGGGCTCTTCTGAGGAACAGACCGAACTCGGCGCGGTTGGCACCAGCGGTTATCCTCCTAGAGGGAGAAGCCACCACAGTTACACCAGAGGAAGCGGCGGAGATCCGAGGACACCTCATCACCCAGATGAGGTTGACCATGGCGGGCCCCGCGGAAGGCCCCCGAGGCCCAGAACTTCGGTTCCGGAATTCGGGTCTTCAGGAGAACGGTTGGTTTCTGGTGACGGCTGAGGACGATACCTCTCGCGTCTGGCTGCTGACAACATGTCCGCCACTAGTAAGCGGTGGAAAGACTTTCAAGGCTTACCCAGCCACGGAAGCCCCTCGTCCCGTCAAGATCGCGTTCACGATCTGAAGCCAGGACCATCCCGAGGCCAGGACGATCCTGGAGATGCTGGATCCAGAACAGGTCCCTAGGTACCACTTTCTGGCACCACCTAGAGACGAAGAGAACCCCAGGGGAATGGCGTCTCGTCTTCCGAGTGAGTCGGGAGACGACGAAAAGGCTCGATGCAGTGAGTTGGACCATGTTCTTCGAACTGGTTTCGATAAGGGTCTCCAGGGATAACACCCAACGATGACCCGCCCAGCCCACAACATCGACAACCTCCAAACCCCTGGGGAAAAGGAAGGAGCCGACAGGCCAGTAGAGGGAGGCCCCAATCCATTAGTGCCTCGCAATGGATACTATACGGGTAAGTCAGATTAACCTCCAACACAGCCGAGACGCAACCGCCGAGTTAGTGAGCGTCATGGCAGGTAGGAGGGGTAAAGTTGTTCTAATCCAAGAGCCTTACTGCTTCAGGGATAACATCAGAGGCCTAGAGTCCTTCGGTATGACCATCTACACCGGCCATGGAGGACCAGATCGACCACGGACCTGTATAGCGGCATCCAAGGAGCTACAGGTAACTCACCACAGTTGGGAACCAAGGATGCCACCGTGATCCTTCTGGAACACAACCACAAAGGGTGAGTTGCTATAAATAAGTCTCTATCTGCCGTATGATACTGTGCGTTTACCTCCTACGGAAGATCTCATTAAAATCGTTCAGTTTATCAAAAAGTCTAGTTTTCCCGCCGTTATCGGATGCGACGCGAACGCACACAATACCATCTGGGGTAGCACCGAAACAAACGCGAGAGGCATGGTTCTGTTAGAGTACCTCACAGCGGAAAACCTTGAAGTTGCCAATAAGAATGCCGAACAGACCTTTGTCAGTCGCGTCAGACAAGAGGTCATAGACATAACGGTTGTGACGCATAATTATCTGGATAAAGTGTTGAAGTGGAGTGTCACAAATGACATTACAATGTCCGATCACAGGTTAATCCGCTTCTCCTTGCAAGCGGACAGGGAAGCACCGATACTGAAGCGGAACCCGAAGGCGACTGACTGGGACAAATCCAAAACTTGTCTAAGCAAGTCCATGGGCTCCAAAGGTCGGCAGATTTTCTCCTCAGGTGAAATAGATGCGGAGGTTCAATCCCTGATGAATGCAATTAACACCGCATTTGAAGAGTCTTGCCCACTCTGGAGAGCGGGGACCAAAAAAGTCCCATGGTGGAATGACTCTCTGGAGCGCCTTGAAAAGGAAGCCAGGAGGTCGCACCGCCGAGCACTTCAGGGTAAATCGCAAGCCAACTGGGACAGCTTTGTTGAAGCCAGAAGAAAATTCAAGTCAGAGGTAAGAAAGAGCAAGAGAGCTGCATGGCGTGGAATCTGTGGGGAGATAAAATCTCTCTCAGAATCAACTTGGCTATTGAGGCTTCTTAGCTCAGAGGGAAAAACAGAGAAAGGGCTGTTGAAAAAAGAAGACAACACATGGACCGATAACATGGGGGTTACTCTACACCTTCTTCTACGCACTCATTTTCCAGGAAAAGGCAATAGACCTACCCAGGAGCCCCTCCCTATCCTCAATGCGGACTGGGAAACGGCTGACAAAGTCGTAACCGACGAAGCAATCGAGTGAGTCATAAGTGAGTTCAGTCCATACAAGGCTGCAGGTCCTGATGGTATTTTCCCGGCGATGATGCAAAGGGCTAGGCACCTGATGCAACCTTGGCTAAAGAACATCTTTAGAGCAAGCATCGCCTTGGGACACGTTCCAAACGCTTTGAAAACCGCCAAGGTAGTCTTCATACCCAAAGTTGGGAAGGAGAACTACGGACTGCCAAAATCCCACAGATCGATTAGTCTAACATCTTTCGAAGCTAAAACCTTGGACAGATTGATTGATAGGTACTCGACAGAGAAAATCCTTTCAACATTTCCTCTTCATAGGAACCAGCATGCCTACTGCAAGGGCAAAAGCACGGAGTCGGCTCTCCATGCGGTAGTGCGACAATCTGAAAAGGCCATCAACGACAAGGAAATGGCTCTAACACTATTCTTTGACGTCGAAGGAGCTTTTGATAAGGCCAAAACCGGCGCTATTTGCGAGGCACTCACAAGCAAGGGGGTTCCCTCTTCCATCGTGAGGTGGGTCTGGTCCTTCCTTCGTGACCGCCAAGTAAAAGCGTCCTTGGGAGGCTACCAGGTTGAGGCAGAAGTCCAAGGAGGCTGCCTCCAAGGCAGCTGTCTCTCCCGCAGACTATGGTGTCTGATGATGGACAGCCTCCTCACAAGGTTGGATGCAGAAGGATTTTACACTCAAGCGTACGCGGACGATGGACTGGTGCTAGTGAGGAAAAACACCTAGGGATCGTCTGTGAGCGGATGAAGCGAGCCTGTGAGATAGTAGAAACATGGTGTGGAGAGATGGGACTGTCAGTAAACTCCTCCAAAACAGAGCTCATCCTCTTCACCAAAAGAAGGAATATCCGGGAATTCAAGCCACTCACGATGTACGGGACCACACTGTCACTCAGGCAGGCTACTAACGTAGAAACCCCACGTTGAAAGGACAATAAAAAAAGGAACAGCAACTCTGTGGCTACTGCGTCGAGTGGTTGGAAGACAGTGGAGCCTAAAACCCCAGATCATGCATTGGCTCTGCCAGGCTGTCATCAGGCCGATTATCTCATACGGATCCGTGGGCTGGTGGCCGGCAACCGATAAGACCACTTATGTACTAAAACTAGACCTACTGCAAAGGATGGCTTGTTTGGGTACAACAGGCGCAATGAGGACAACTCCTGGAGCAGCACTGAACATCCTCCTTGGACCGCCAGAGCTAGGACTCTGGGTGAAGAGGGAAGCGATGGCCTCCTATAGTAGGATGGTTGCCCAGAAGACATGGAGGAACATGGGAATGGAAGTTGGCCACACCAGGATATCATCACTGGTGCGGTGCGAGTTACCGCTTCTATCGGCCGGGTTGACAGCCACGGATGGTCGCCTCAGACTCCGGAAGAGCTTTGAGGTGCACGTACCGACGAGGGAAGAGTGGCTGACCAAACCGATGGAGACGCCTGGCAACACTCAAGTCTGGTTCACAGATGGCTCCAAGGCTGAACGCACGGGTTCGACTGGAGCCGGAGTTTTCAGGGCTGACAGAAACACTGGCGAAGCCTTTCCCCTTGGAGGACTTGCAACAGTCTTCCAGGTGGAAATATTCGCTATCCTAGAGGTTGCCTCTAGACGAGGTAAAAAGAGGATTGGAGAATAACATTGTTATCTACTCCGACAGTCAAGCGGCACTCAAAGCAATATCCAAACCAAGAATAAGCTGTCCACTGGTCCAGGATTGTAGGGATGCGCTACAAGTGCTGGATGAGAACAAGAGGGTCAAACTAGTATGGGTACCGGGGCACGCGGGGATCACCGGCAATGAGCAAGCGGACAAGCTGGCCAAACGAGGATCCGCCACGCGACTGTCCGGACCGGAACCATTTCTAGGCCTTAGTAAACAACTTATCTCGTGCACTCTCAATGAATGGGCGTGGGAGAGGACAGTTGAGAACTGGAACAGTAACCCATTATACAGGCAGGCCAAAGAGACGATATCAGAACCTCACAGGCCAAGGACGGCCCAATTGCTGAACAAGAGCAGTAAGGCACTGAGCACCATCGTTGGCGTTCTGACAGGTCATTGCAGGCTCAACAGACACCTGCATTTGTTAGGAATAAGCGAATCTCCCCTATGCCCCCACTGCAGAAGGGCGGAAAAAACCTCATACCACCTGCTGGGAGTTTGCGACAGGTGGGGTCGCTTAGGAAGGAAGGTCCCAGGAACAGCTACCATCCCCAGGCAAGAGTTGGGGTACCTGAGCTGGGAAAGTCTGTTCCTATTCACGACGGAAACGGGCCGGTTTGAGTAGCTGGGTTGGCCAAGCGGGGATGGCGAAAAGGGCCACTAGGCCTACTCGCCGGGCTTTGCCACCCCACCTTTACCATTACCATTACCATGATAGACCAGTTCTCTGAGCATTAGAAATCATCAATCACAACATTTTTCTGAAATTTTTCTAAATCGTTTTTATTTTTTACCGACCACATTTGAAAATATATTTCAAAATAGATGGAACTTTTTCATTGCCACTTTTTGCCTTTTACAAGATAGATATGCATGGGGATCTCGTAAACCGTAAGAGATACAAGGTCGGCCAAATCGAGGCAGAGTTGCGTATTTTGATGCTCAACAAAATGCCGTTTTGAAAAGCCAAGTAATTCTGACTAGGTCCGAAATTATCCGGAAAAAATCGAAATTCTTCAAAATTGTTTTCATTTTTCTCCGACCTCATTTGAAGAGATTTTTTTAAATAAATGGAACTTTTTCATTGCCACTCTTTGCCCTTCACAAGATAGCGTTATTAAATTGAAGAAACGACGTTCCGTTTATGAGCAGCCATCATCAACTTTGTTTTTTTAAATACGGTCCTGGATTTTTCATCACGGATTTTGAGAGCCTCTTATGTTCCTAAACCAACGATGTATCGCAATTATTCAAAACATTCATATTGAAGGATTTTTCCATAAGAACTCATGTGGTAAAGAGAGACAAAAAATAAATTTTCAATAAGATTAAAAACAAACACCTTACTTGTTTGTGCGATACATCGTTGGTTCAGAAACATAAGAGGCTCTTAAGATCCGCAATAAAAAATCCAGGGCAGTATTTAAAAAAAACAAAGTTGATGATGGCTGGTCATGGACGAAACGTCGGTTCTTCAATTTGATAACGCTATCTTGTAAAGGATAAAAAATGGCAATGAGAAAGTTTCATTCATTTAAAAAATCTCTTCAAATGAGGTCGGAAAAAAAAGAAAACAATTTTGAAGAATTTCGATTTTGGGATAATTTTGGACGTAGTCGGAATTACTTGACTTTCAGAACGGCATCAAAATACGCAACTTTGCCTCACTTTGGCCGACCTTGTATCTCTTATGGTTTACGAGATCCCCATGACACTCGAATTTGTGACACATTGTGTATTTCCGGAACCAATCTGGAAATCAAGATATTTTTTTATCGATAGGTAAACTGTGGGAGAGGGTGACTCTAGTTATTCCGTTAGTATGAAAAGTTTGGTTTTTTTCTGAAACAGCGCTCAACATTAACCGTTTTCGCACTTTCGCAGTATTATTTTTAGTAAGAAAAGTTGCTATACCATATCTGCGTACGGAACAAAGCCAAGAGTTCGAAAACGTTTTTGGGAAAAGAACCAGCATTCTGAGTTTAATAGATGACGTAGCCGCGTTTCATTATTGTGCGTTGAAGTGTCACCATCTAGCTGCTGGCGCCGCCGCGCCGCTCCGAGCAGACGTTGCTTGTTTAGAGGTTGGTCGTGAACACCCTGTATTGTATTAGAATGTACAGTGTGACATGACCACACTGTATATATTATCACAGTACAGGGTGTTCACGACCAACATCAAGTCTTCCAACCCTCGGTTATGAGTTACTCACAACTTTGAGATTTGTGGTTTTCGAAGTTGCAGCACGTAGTGTTGAAAATTGTATCGGTGGCGGAATGCAAATCAGAACCTCTTTGTTACACTCAACTGACACTTTATTTATACTTGAACTGAATTTTGTAAGTTAAAAGAAGGAGTTAGTTTTGATCATGTGTCATAACGAAAAAAATATGAATAGGACTAGGAATGCCTGTTTGTATTAGCGACAAACAGTTTTGTCGCCAACCAACACCCAAGCTAATTACGTAAAAATCGCACTTGTGAAACGTGGGTACCATGAAAAACAAAACAAGGGTTTTAGTGAAATTAACCCAGTTATGATTTGGGCTGGTTTACTTGGTAAATTAAAATTGGCTAGTTTCTACTTTACAACAATCTGAAGATAGGAGCTTTCTGGGTGGCCATGTCTTCATTCCTTTTTTTCTTTTCATGTTGGGCTAGAATTCAATTTTGCCCAGTGCTCAGGAAACTGTTCAAAAATAATCCATAGAAGACTCCTAAACAGACTTCTCAGAGGCTTTTGGCAAAACTTCTATGTGAGAAGCCTGCTAAATAGAAAGAATCAAAAATAGCAATGCATGAGACGTTTTGACCTGGTGAGCGTACATTGGAAATTCCTAGTCTGCTCTGGGTCTGATTTTGTTTTCTCGTATCAGCCAGCTGTAAACAAGGTTTTATTCGAAAAAGGTACAAACTACTTTTTTGATGCAGACAGAGACTCACCAACACCAACGCAACCTCAAAACTTGACATTGTTGGATGGATCTAGTTTTCCGTACTAAGACCATATGAAAAATGTATCACTGATGAAGACGGGCAAGGATAAAAGAGGTCAGGCAGTAGATCATGTGACTTAACGAAAACTGTCAGGATGATGAATTCAGTTTTTTGATTTGCGTCAGTATGAAGCAGCCAAATAATATTAGCAGTGGCAAATTGCACATTGTGTCTCCGAATAACGAAAGGAAACTTAGAGGGGTAATTGTATGAGTCAAAATAATGGTGGAAAGTCCTATAACAAAAATTCGAAATCTCAATATTTCTCGAGTTACAGGCAGTCAAAAATCATATTTTTTTTCTTGTCATTGATATATTCTGATTATTCCTTATCGAATCAAAATAAGATTTTATACACAGTTTTAGCTTGTTCCTCTGTAACGTTCTGTGGAAAAAATGTTTCTTAAAGTAATACACCATATTCTTACCTTAAAACACCAAAACATAGAAAAGGGCATTGTCACAATTAGTAACAAGACACTGCCAATTGTTGCTGCAAACTCCACGCACCCCATAGTATTAGGTTTTTCTGGAAAATAATAATATTTGACTAAAGCTGAAATAACTATCAAAAGCATAAAAATACTGAAACAAGGTTTTGATTGGTATTGTGTTAACGGGTTTGGGTCTAACTTCATTAACGCGAGCTCATTGAAAAAGATTGGGTTTGGATGTATAGTGGCGCACCGAAAAATTTAGTCTGGAGGAGGTTTTTTCATCAAAAGGTACTTTGAGAGAGTCGAGAGCAATTTTTCTTTTTGATTTTCCCTTCTTGATTAATCTCTCCTCATATACAGTAGGAAAAGTTCTTTCGTATTTGCCGCTCCTGAGTTAATATTCAGAGATTCATGAGAACGTCATTGAGTCTTTGGGTTTAACAAATACACAATCGAGTCTGAGAACAGGCCATGTTACGGCTATGCTATAAATACGCACCTAGGCAGTTCAAATTCCGCTGTCGTATCACTGACGGGTCGCTGGCGATCGACTTTGCATACGGGTTTTTCCCTTTCTTTCTCTGTCGTCAATTTTTTTTCGAATCCACTTGAAACAAAAATCTAGTGTGTGTATAATACCATGAAAAAAACAATTAAATTGATACCTACGTAAAATAGTTTTTCTTTTATTGACCTTTCAAATCAGATCCATGTTTATTTATCAAGGTGATAATTTACAAAACGTTTTTTAACATGAAGATCTTGAATATATTCTGGGATGTCGCGTTCCATTTTTACCAAACAAAATATAACTCAGCCTAATCAAAACGAACCCAATCCAACGCCTACTGCTAACTCAAAACTTGCCTGTGAAAACAAAAAAAAACGGCTGCATTTTTGACTTTGCGCATGTTAATTCATATTCCCTATAAGCAACAAAACGTACCTATGCGAAAAATATTGCATATAATGCCAACATAGCAGAAAACAGTAAATAAAGTGAATTATAACCTTTATCGACAATAAGCTTCATTTTTATGAAATGGTTTTTCACTTCACAGACTCTGTGGGCGAGTTTCAACCCCCAAACCCTCCCCCCATATACAAACTGTCAATTCCAAAAAAAAAGACATCATCGAGGAATTATGATGATCTTGAACTTCTTGACTCAAAAGAAGTCAAGATAACCACGGAAACTCAATTATCACTTTTCTTAATTCCTTGAAAAAAATTGAAAATTATATCTTGTAAAAATTACTTTTTTCGTGATGTTTTGGATTGTACACCATGTCCCATTTTGGTCAAGACTTCAGGGTATCGCAGCTAGTAATAGATAAAGAGCATTTCGATTTTCGCGATGCCACTTTTCTTTAAAACTTACAATGCCGAAAACAGAAATAACCTATTTCGTTTCATTTCTTAGATACAGGGTGAAAATTAAAGTTTGCACTTTTTGGGGTGCTGTCATATCTCACTCACTAGTTGACAAAGAAAAAACTAAAAATAGGTCCTGATAGATACTTTTGCGTAGAATCCAGTGGCGCGGTTATAAAAGAACGGGTCATCATTCATGAGTTACAGCAAAAAACTTGGTATTTTCAAAAAGGAACGCCCTGTATTTTTTCTATGTCAAATATTGTGTGAGATATGCGAGCACCCCAAAAAATGCAAGCTTTTGTTTTCGCCCTCTATCACGGAAAAGTGGCACGGGTTCGCGGTAACTGCAATGCTCTTTCTTTATTAATAACTAAGATACCCAGCAGTCTTGACCAAAATGGGACACAGTGTATATCACAACAAAGTTTGTCAAATATTCTGGTCGATGTAGAGAGAGAAAAGAAATACAATACGTAATGTGGCACATGTTGAAGAGGTCCGAAGATAAAGCGACCGTTACTTTTATGGTTGTGCGTGGAAGCTCCGGGTCTGAACTTATATTTCACCACAATATTTTCTTTTAGTCTGGTCAGTGGATCTCAGAGATTGTATGATTTTGGAAAATCTCTTGCGCCGATGGGGCTGCTGAAACTTGGCTGCTGCGGGTGGTCCCGGACCTAAGCCCTTCCGATGGAACGAATCTACTGATTTGCCTGGCCCACAAGAAGCTGCCAGTCGTGAGGGCTGCCGTCTGGATACCCAAAAAATCTGCGGTAGTCAAGGAGCCTGTACAAGCTCTCCAGCTCGCTATTGCTCAGAACGTTAAGCTCAGGACAGAGGACTTGTCCGTCATCAGTCTGATAGTGAGGGCATGACTCTCGTAGTCGGTCCTAATGACAGATCTCTAAAAGAGCTGCAAAACCGGAATCTTCGGGGCTATTTTGGACTCAAGCAGTTAGCCTTCAGACTTTCGAAGAAGCTCCCAATGCTGAACGTAATCCAGATAAATATTCAGCAAAGTGGAGCAGCAACAGCTGCTCTTTGCGAGTACATGGCAAAGAATACACTAGACCTGTCCATAATAATTCAAGAACCCTGGATCATCAAGCGCAGAAAAACCAAACCAGGAAACACTGATGGTGGGATATTCTATGATGAGAAACCCACAGAAAACATCAGGGTCTGGAGAAGTGGCGATATCAACAAAAGAGGTGAGTCCCTATTGGAATATATAATAACCAATAATTTGGTCATCCTAAATGATGGAAACAAACTTAGTTTTGTCACCGGTAGATGGTACGCGGGAACTAGCGAAAAAACCATTGAGATACTACCTCTGTCCGCACTTCCTAGGCTTGACTATAAACAACTTGTTACGGGGATCCAACTCCCTAGCTATGGAGGCCATGCTTAGTCTCCCTCCTCTAGATATCTTTATCAAAATGGAAGAATGGGGATGTATAGGCTGAGTAACACCAAAAGCCAAAACCACTGAAACTCCCAAGAGCACACTAAGGTCTCCAGCACAATCTCTATACCCTTATTAACAATGAGGAGTGATATCATGCTACCAACTTTGAAACGCCTTCAAAAACCAACTCACACTAGAAAGAGAAAACGGTATAACAACTGGTGTAATTTGGTGAACAGACGGTCCAAATCATGTCGGGGGACAGGCGCCAGAATCGTAGGGCAAAAACCCATCTTAAAAATCATTTGAACCACTTGAGAAGCAGGCTACTATAATTTTCTAACGGAAATTCATGCAGTTAACGTCTGCGTCCATGGAAGTATCAGGAGAGGCTACGAAGGATGAAGACCACTGATCCTGAGTGAGCCAAGCGGCAATCAGAACTCTTCTCGGTCGGGAAACTAAACTCAAGCAAAACCTTGCAAATGCGAATTTTAGCGATTATAAAATTTTGCACAAGATAAACCCCGATTCAACAGAATTTGCTAAGACCTAAAGATTTCAAAAAAGAAATGTAGGTTTGTAGGTTTTTATAATGGGTCACCCATTTCCATTAATTTGAGTATTATTATGAATACTATGTTTTCTTTTTGTTAATTTCGAGTTTTTTCAAGTAAGGTATCTATAGAAAAATAAAAAAATCTATTTGAATAGTCAAGGCTATTCAAAAACAAACCTAATAATAAATCAAGCTCACGGAGTAATAACGGAAAATGGAAATCATGCTCTTGTCCCGCAAAGACGCTTAGAATGTGACCGTCATTTTGCTGTAAATGCAAAATGTAAATAAATGTATCTTTTTGAATATTTAATCTAAGGAAAATCCAATCATCGTCCACTGGAAGTCCACTGGATTTTGGTGAAAATCAACTTAGGAAAGTAAAAGGGACAACAACTGGACCTCTTCAATGACGAAGCCATATGTACGCTATTTGATGAAAAGGAGGAAACAGCCCCACACAGACGATCTGGAGAAGGGAGAAGAGGGAATTGACACTCATTCCTCAAAAGACAGACAAAGAAATAGTAGGAAGAGCTTTAAATCTTATTCAGGCAATGCAGCTTTGACTGGAAAACAGGCACAGAGAAAACACACAAAGCCCAGATATCAAAAAATGCACCAAGCTTCCAACCAAATAAAAACAAATTTGTGATGACACCAAAGTATCATCACAGCCTGTGGCCCCGAAATTTGTAAATATCAGACCACCCTCGTGCCACATCGTCGAAGCCCATAGAGCGCGCCCGGTCGGACGAGAGTGAAGACCCATAGTGAGGACCGACGAGGGGGCTATAGATTAACAAGCTGGACAGTACGGAGAGTAGTACCGCTTGAGGTGCTGTGTCGGACGGTACGCTCCTGAGGTATCCACCGATGTGTTGAGTCGGTAATTACAAAACCCCTCTATTTTGGTATTGGTATGGTTGGGGGGGCAAACCACTGCCCGGCGAGTAGGCCTTGAAGGCCCTTTTCGCTAACCCCAGGACCATTGCAGTTCTAACTAAGTTGATGATGGAGAACATCACCTAGTTATATATTGAACTAGCAGGACCAATTAATTAAGGCTAACTATTAAACTTTTCGACTGTCAGTAATTGATAATACTGCAGTCTACTCAGTAGCGTTAGCCAATGAGAGTGCCACTAAATACAGAACAGAAAATAATTTCTGCCCACCGCGGGGATCGAACCTACGTCAATCAGAACTAACGGTCTTTCAAGCCGGCGTGTTACACGCTCGGCCACCGCGTCCCGAACCCCCTCTAACTAACATGTTGAGTTGGTTAGAACATCCTGGCTTCCTGTTTCGGACGTGTTGAGTCTCGAAACCTCCAGACCAGACGAGTTGAGTTTGGTTCATCTTGTTTCGGACGTGTTGAGTCCCGAAACCTCCCTACCAGACAAGTAGAGTTTAGTGTCAACCCTTGCGGACGCCCTTCGCACGAGAGCCTCTCTACCTGATGCTAGTTGGTGACCTGAGACGAGCGGTCAAGGACCCAGACTCCTACACGGTGATAGCTGAATATATTTTAAACATATGTTTGGAAAGGTAATAAATAGTTCATTTGGAAAAATAGTGTAGGGCGTCTTCTGGTCAGGAAAATTGAGCTACCTCGAAACCTTTTTACAAAGTTAGCGCCCGAGCCAAATTGAAACAAGAAACGACGACATGAGCGACAGCGAAGCTTGCGGATTGAAAATCGCACACAAGACGTGGTGAATCTGCCGCCTTGGCAAACCAGAACCACAACAGACCATGTTGAGGGCGGGTTTAGACCCCGAAAAGAAAGTAAGCGACTTACGCTGAAGATTGGTAAGACACCTTGAAGAAACGAGTATGGAAGGCAAGGATATAAAGGCAGATCAAATGACCACAGAAGAAAACACACCAGACACTGGAAATATTGATGACACGAGAGAGTCGCCGCGTCTAGGGATACTACCATTCAACGACGACTCATCAGTCTTGGACAAAGTCCAAAAGTGGGATCAGTTTTTCAAAGGATCAGGAGATCCGGTCGAGTTCTTAGAACGTTTAGCGGAATTGAAACTGGGTAACCGAATCTCAGGTGATCAGATGCTGAGAGCTCTTCCGGAGTAATTAAAAGAAAAAGCGATTTCATGATATAGAAATAACTGCAAACACTGGCAGAATTGGAAGGACGAAAGGACTTCCTGGAGGATTTCACTAGTTTCTTCATGCCACTTAATCAAGAGACAGAACTCGAGGAGATCAGAGGCATTGTCCCTTTAATTTTTTTCAAACAAAGGTACAGACCACGAAATCTGGCAATGCAGAAAGTTTATAACGACGAAGTAGATAAGATGTTGGAAGAGAACATCATAGAAAAATCAAATAGTCCGTACAGTTCACTGATAGTACTCATCGGAAAGAGAAACAAGACTTATCGCTTTTGAGTGAATTTCAGGAAGATAAACGAGGCAACCAAAAAAGACGCATATCCGCTGCCCTACATGAATCACATTATAGAAAAGCTCCGCGCAGCAGATTACATCTCCACATTATAGTTGAAAAATGGTTATTGGCAAGTACCTCTCTTCGAAGAAAGCAGACCAATCACAGTCTGTATAGTACCAGGTAGAGGGCTTTATCAGTTCAAGGTGCTTCCATTTGTACTTCACTGCGCAGCCGCAACGTTCCAGAGACTTCTTGATTCAATAATGGGACCCGAGATGGGTCCACTAGCTTTTGCATACCTCGACGACATAGTGGTACTAGTTAGAACATTTGAGAAGCATCTGTCTTACCTAAAAGAGGTATTCCCTCGATTGAGAGCCACAAACCCGCAAATTAAAGAAGAGACATGCCATTTTTGCAAGGAGGAAATTGGATATTTGGGACACGTGGTAAACAAAGAGAGTATCAGAACGGACGAGGATAAGGTTATAGCAATCAGAGAATGGCAAGCACCCCCGACAGTCAAACAATCAAGAAAATTCCTGGGAGTCACGTCCTGGTACCGCAGATTTATCAGAGACTTCTCCACTTTGACAGCACCATTTAATAAATAATTGAAAAAAAGTGAAGATGGAGATTGGATCCATAACAGGACAGCCCGTTCAAAAATGTAAAGGAGTTGCTGACAAAAGCACCAATTTTAGTCTGTCCGGATTTTTCAAAACGGTTTTTCCTACAAACGGATGCCAGCAACGTTGGATTGGGACCAGCTTCATCACAGAAGGATGAAGAAGGTCACGAGAGAGTCATAGCTTACGCCATCGCCAGTCGCACGATAGTAGACGCAGAAGGGAAATTACATTTTTAGTGGACTCATTAATATTATTAGGTCGAGTATTTGTTAAATTAGAGCGAAGTGTGTTATTAGTTTTGAAAATGGTCCGTATATTATATGTCTGACCTAAACGTTTCAGTTTATGAGAAATTCCAGGTATGTATGAAATAATTAAATTAGTTATGGGTATATTCTGTTCTTGTTGTCTGGTTTGTTCAAAACACTTTTTAATAAAATTCATTGGATAATTATTTTTTGATAAAACGTCTCTTATGAAATCTTTTTTGGATTCAAAATTATCATTATCACAAATTATTTTTGCTCTATCATATAGACTTTTTACCACACCTTTTTTAATGTTCAATGGATGATTGGAATTGAGATTAAGATATCTATTTGTGTGGGTTGGTTTTCTATAAATTTTTGTTTTGAAATTTTGAAAATCTTTCTTTATTAGTATATCTAAAAAGGAAATTTCATTATTTTGTTCTTTTTCAATTGTAAATTTGATCGTGGGTTCTTTATCATTTATGTGAATTAAGAAATCATTAAGTTTTGGTTCGTCATATTCATATATAGAAAAAATATCATCTACATATCTCCACCAAATCATTGGTTTGTATCTTTATGTTTCTACATAAATTGTTTCAAAATGTTCCATGAAAATATTACTTAAAAGTGGAGATAAAGGAGAACCCATTGCCATGCCAAAATCTTGTTGATAAAATTCATCATTATATTGAAAATATGTTGTTTTAACACAAATTGTTAAAAGTTCCAGAATAGCATCAATATCCAAGTCTGTTCTTTCTTTTGATAGGTTTTATCATTTACTAATAGACTTTTTTCAGGTAATATTGAAGATCGGGTGTATAAACACTAGTTTGATTGATATTTGATAGGGTGTGGCGAAATACCCAAAAAAATCTTGTGAATTATGGATGCGCCACAAAACTACAGAGCATATCTACTAGACAGGTATAGGGCTTATTTATGTTGTGTTTTTAGATCATTAGAAAATGATATAAAAAAACTATCTCATTCAAAAAACTCATTGACTTTTCTTTGTAGATGTAGGCAACATAACATTATACCCAAAGCTTTTAGACTTAAAACATCATATACTGATGAAAAACCAACACGAATTCTTGAAAGAGCTAGTAAAGCGTTGATAAGAGAACGAATTCAATTTCATAGATCTCATATAGAAAGACTCAATTTCAATTTAAACAAAACAAAAAGAAATATAGAGATGCAAGTTACTTATTACGACTTTGATCATATTTGTCATTGTTAAGATAATAGTTTTCAATTATATTTCTCTCAACAAAAAAATATTCAAGTCAATAAATTTAACAAATTAATAAATGAAAGTATAGATCCTAATACAGAACAAACTACAAACAATGACATGATAGAAAAAACTACTATAAATTTATCTGATAAAATTCTCTCAAATGATGAAAAGAATGTTTTATCAAAAGGTTTGAATTTTGCTGTTACACCAAAAATTATAAATAAATTAGATATTATTTCATCTATAGAAGCAACAACACATTTACATTTACCAGAAGAACAACAAGAAGAATTTAGAATTGGATCAAAATTGATTTTGAATAAATCTTATAACATTAAACAAAATATCAATCATGCAGAACGTTTAGCAATAAAAAATTTGAAGTCCGATCATAATATAAAAATACTTCCTGCAGATAAAGGTAATGCAACAGTAATTTCAGATAGCACAACTTATGAAAATAAAATAATGTCTCTAATAAATGATGGAAATTATACAAAACTGAATAAAGATCCAACAGAACGTTTTGAAAGACAAATATATTCTAAACTTAAAAAACATAAAAGATTTTTTTCAAATAATGAAAGATCTAAACTAACACCACATAATAGTAAAGCACCACATTTTTACGGTGTACCAAAAATACATAAACAAAATATACCATTAAGACCAATAGTCAGTAGTATAAACTCACCAACTCATGCATTAGCAAGATTTTCATTAAACATACTCACTCCTTTAACAGGTAACACACAATCATACATAAAAAATTCACAACATTTCTTAGAGAAATTATCAAATATCAATTATAATCCCAATAATCTTCTTGTTAGTTTTGATGTAGTAAGTCTTTTCACTAATGTACCTGTTGATAAAACATTGATGATCATAAGAGATAAACTTGAAAATGATACACATTTAAAAGAAAGAACAGACTTGGATATCGATGCTATTCTGGAACTTTTAACAATTTGTGTTAAAACAACATATTTTCAATATAATGATGAATTTTATCAACAAGATTTTGGTATGGCAATGGGTTCTCCTTTATCTCCACTTTTAAGTAATATTTTCATGGAACATTTTGAAACAATTTATGTGGAAACATATACACTGTGGGCCGAAATAAAGGAGTACATTTTTTAATTGAAAATATATTTTTTGTTTTTTGGACGATTTAATTTCTTTTTGCAGGACTAATAACCTAACATGTCCTCAACATGACTGTAAATTAGAAAGCAAAAATAATGCACAGGGTCGGACTTTTAAAAAAAAATATATAACAGTGAATTTGAAGTCGTTGCAAATGAAAACTGTCTTAGCTAAAATTGTACTAATATGCTTTTTCGGTAGATAAACTATCCAGAACACTTCAGTAAAAAGATAATTTTCCAAAATTACCGGATTCGCGAAATACCATTTTTTTATTAAATCACTTTTTAACAAATAACACATTTATGAAAACAGTTTAGTAACTTTCAAACTTGGAGTAAAATATTATGGATGTGGCTACCATTATTGTTTACCACTTCTTGAAGTCGTCTGCGCCATAAATTGATAGCCCCATTTATTGCACCCTGTTCAAAATGGTTCCAAACAAACTGCATTTTTTCTTTGAGCTGCTGGATTGTTTCAAATTGTTGTCCGTCATACAAATTTTGTTCGAAAATTCCCCAAATTGAATTATCAACTGGATTTAATTCTGGGCTGTTGGGTGGCCACATTTCTGGCTCAATATAATCCGGGCAATTTTCACTCAAGAACATCCTTGTACTGTGGGAAGTGTGCGAGGGAGCACTATCCTGTTGGAAAGTGTAATCGTAACAAACATCTTCAATTTCCGGTAATAGGTGCTGCAAGATTTGTTCTTGATACGTTTCTGAATTGAGTTTTACCCCAGCATCAACAAAAATTAGACGAGATTTTCCCAACATGGATACTGCAACAGAGACCATTACACCTTTTGAGAAATGACTTCTTTCAATCAAAAGATGCTCTAAAGGTATTTCTCTCTTAAATATTTGTACGTCAGAATATACCCTATTATTCTGGGTATTTTTAGGTGGCCGTAAATAAAACATTTTTTCATCTGAAAACCATATTTTTCTAATGTCTTCGCGGGAGCGGAATCTTCGTAATAGCAAATTACATCTTTCCAATCGTTTTTCTCTTACATTGGCCGTAAGTCTTTGACAGTAAACTTTTTTAAATATTTTAAGATGGCAGTCTTCTTATAATGATTCTCCGAACTGACGTACGGGAAATCCTAGTTATTTTTGCGATTTTCCTTGTTGCAACAGTTTGGCCAGGTTGCAAATTTCCTAAAACAACCCTTACTTTACCAATATTTTCTTCAGTTCTCGAGCTTCGCTTCCTTCCTCTTCCACGTTTATTTTCAATAGACTCATCGTTTTCCCTTAGATGTCTTAAGAACTTTCCTTTCGTTCCAATATGCCAATTTTTCTCAGGAAATTCATTTACAATTTTTCTTGCACCATAATTATATTTTTCACGGAAATATTTGATTAATAATCTGTCCTCTTTGCTCAAAAGTGGCATTATCAACTGACTAATTTACTTATTTAGCTGTAAATGTCAAACAAATCCCATGGCAACCTGAGCAGTATGGCCTACTAAGTAAAATTGACATAAAAGAAGTGGTAAACAATAATGGTGGCCACATTCATAATATTTTACTCTAAGTTTTAAAATTACTAAACTGTTTTCATAAATGTGTTATTGGTTAAAATGTTATTTAATAAAAAAATGGTATTTCGCGAATCCGATGATTTCGGAAAATTTCCTTTTTACTGAAGTGTTCCGGATAGTTTATCTACCGAAAAGGCATATTAGTACAATTTTAGCTAAGACAGTTTTCATTTGCAACGAGCTCAAATGCACTGTTATATATATTTTTTTATAAGTCCCACCCTGTACATTATTTTTGCTTTCAAATTTACAGTCATGTTGAGGACATGTTAGGTTATTAGCCCTGCAAAAAGAAATTGAATCGCCCGGAAAATAAAAAATATACTTTCAATTAAAAAATGTACTCCTTTATTTCGTTTATATATGAATATGATGAACCAAAACTTAATGATTTTTTAATTCACATAAATGATAAAGAACCCACGATCAAATTTACAATTGAAAAAGAACAAAATAATGAGATTCCCTTTTTAGACTAATAAAGAAAGATTTTCAAAATTTCAAAACAAAAATTTATAGAAAACCAACCCACACAAATAGATATCTTAATTTCAATTCCAATCATCCATTGAACATTAAAAAAGGTGTGGTAAAAAGTCTATATGATAGAGCAGAAATAATTTGTGATAATGATAATTTTGAATCCGAAAAAGATTTCATAAGAGACGTTTTATCAAAAAATAATTATCCCATGAATTTTATTGAAAAGTGTTTTGATAGTTTTGAACAAACCAGACAACAAGAACAGAATATACCCATAACTAATTTAATTATTCCATACATACCTGGAATTTCTCATAAACTGAAACGTTTAGGTCAGACATATAATATACGGACCATTTTCAAAACTAATAACACACTTCGCTCTAATTTAACAAATACTCGACCTAATAATATTAATGAGTACACTAAAAATGTAATTTATAAAATTCCTTGTGAATGTAATAAATTCTATATTGGAGAAACCTCACGACCTTTAAAAAAGAGAATTAAGGAACATAAATCATACATGAAAAAAATCGGGAATTTGTCAACATGCATTTGATAAAAATCATAGAATAAATTGGGATAATTCAAAAATCTTAGCAAAGGAGCCATGTTCTAAAAACTTAAAGAAAGTGCATATATTATGTTAAATTCTAATGAATGTTTAGCAACTTGCTCTGTAAATTTAAGTAATACATGGTTACCTTTATTAAGAAATTGAACATAGCCCAAAAAAGTAAATTATAAATACTGAACATATGTGAAGTTAAACAATCAACACCACACACTTCAACGTCAGTAAAAGTGACATTTTGTGCCAAAAACACGAAAAAGTCAATTTCACTACAAAAAACGAACTATATTTTTAGAATTTGAGTTAATTGTTCCAGTTTTAGGTTTTCACTGACGACGGGAGCAGATTCGTTCCCGAAACGTTTGATATTGATAGGTTTTATCATTTACTAATAGACTTTTTTCAGGTAATATAGAAGATCGGGTGTATAAACACTAGTTTGATTGATATTTGATAGGGTGTGGCGAAATACCCAAAAAAATCTTGTAAAATATGAAAACTATTAATCTATTTTTTCAAATGGAAACCCCTAATTTTTATTATTTTATCTTATTGTGCATTAAAAATAAAGGTGAGTTTGTATAAGACTGTCCTCTCCAAAATATTTTTTTTTTTTTTTTTTTTTAAATTTTTGGAATGAACAATATCAGGTAAACTCATCCTTATTTTCAATGTACAATAAGATAAAATCATAAAAATTAGGGGTTTCCTTTCGAAAAAATTGATTTTTGGCCGTTTTCTGAATTTAATTTTTGATCTTATTTTTGGCCCACCCTGTAATAATAGTTTTCATATTGCTGTGCAAAATCTATCAAAATAGGTCCTTTTGAACAAGAAATCCAATACCAATTAAATAATGAAGGCTTTCTTATACGTGAATTCCACATTTAAATAGGAGCCTTCAAACGTCATTTTTGACATAAAAACTAAAATATTTCAAAAACGCTCATACTTAGGTATAGAACATGATACATGAATTTCACGTAGAATCCAAAAATGTAATTATATAAAGGGTGTTCCATTTGAAAGAAGCGAGTTGGCACCTACTTCCGGTATAACCGGAAGTCGCGCAAGGAAGCTATTATTTCATTTGAAGAGAGCATCCTTTTGAACCTCACCATACAAATTTTCAGAATTCCAATCGTTTTATTTCCCGAAATATTTGAAAGGACGGTCACCGTGAGACACCCTGTATAGCAGTAGCTTGGTCTCTATAGAAAGGTGTTTTCCAATTCTGGACAAAAAAATTACCTTTTTGGAGTACTTTCTTATAATGTAATCATCGTGGGTCCGAAAACAGAGGTTTTCATCCAGCATTACTCAAAGATACTTGATCGCCGTTTCATGTTGAATAGTGTTGTTGTTTATAAGAATATTCATGAGGTTGAGGTTAATATTCGATAATCTAGACTTTTCAGCGAATACACAGAATTTGGACTTGGTGACATTTAAACTTAATCTATTACAACATAACCAGTTTGACAATAATCTCAATTTCCTATTCATTGACACTTGTAACTACTGAATGTCTTTACCAATCACATACACCATGTTGTCAAAAAGTTCTATCCTAGCATCATTCAGCACATTAACAATATCATATATATAAAGCAAAAACAGTATCGGACTTAACACTGTTTTTTGAGGTACACCATGTAACACACATCTAGGAGTTGATCCCGCATTTTTGAATTTTACAATTTGTGATCGGTTTCCCAAGTAAGACTTGAACCAGTTAAAAACATTATTTGCCAGTCCCATCTTTTCCAATTTCGTCAGAAGAATATCCCTGTTTGTGGTCTTGAATGCCCGTCGAAAATCCAGAAAAATCGCCAACACGTAATTGTCTTTGTCTATTTCTTTCACAAACTCGTGTTCATAATCACAGTTTCACAAGAATGCTCCTGCCTAAAACCCAACTGATTAGAAACAATGATGCTATTTGAATCACAATAGCTCAGCAACTGATCCTCAACTGCGATCTCCAAGAGCTTCTTGTAACCCGGAAAACCGTTTATTGGCCTGAACTCACAACTCTGCTTAGCATTTGGTAACTTGGGTACCGGTGTTACCGTTGAGCACTTCCATGCTTCTGGGAAAACACCATCATAGGTCAATGACGTATTGATGACATCAAGCATTCTGTTTGCTATCACCTGGAAGGCATCTTAAAAAATTTTTGTAGAAATTCCATTTTCTCCTCCACCAACGTTTTTCATTTTGTCCACATATTTTTTCATTTCTGACATCGAAATTGTTCTCAATTCTTTCAGCTGACATGAGTAGTTACTGACATATCTCAAGGATTCTGCTAATATATTTCCAGTTGTCCGGATGTTAGAGACAATCTCTGAACAAAAAATTTATTGAACTCATCAGCAATTTTGGATTTTTTCTTAAAGAGCCTACCATCAAACAATATATCATTTGAAAGACTGTTTTTCCACAGTTCATGTGAATTTCTTCTATTGTTGTCAATAGTTTCCTTAAAAAATGTCTCTTTTTCCGTTTTTATTTCACGAACTATTTTATTTCTGATTTTTTCGTAGTCATTCCAAATGCCATAATTTTTTTTTATGAATTGCTCTATAATACAAACGGTCTCTCTCTAACATCATGTTTTTAATTTCACCAGTTATCCATTTTTTATTTATATACTTTTGTTCAACATTTAAAGTAGCTTCGGGGAACATTCTCATTCTATTTAGGATTCCGGTAATATATGCAACAAATGAATCAGCCAACATATTGATATCAGTAACATCGCCATTCTACTGAGTGTTCATCAGCTCGTGCTGAAATAAATCTATATCGTACTCCTTCATACTTCTCTTTGAAAAAACCAATGACTCATTCCCCTGTTTTTTTGCGTCAACATGAATTGTGAGAATACTATGATCAATTATCTTCGGTGTATGGAGAATTCTATGTTTTATATTCTTGTTACTTGTGAAAATATAATCGGTCATAGTTTGACTGGTATTTGTTATTCTGGTTGGTGTTTTCACAATCTGTTTCAAGCCATGCAGGTAAATGGTATTAAGTATTTTTTCACCATAAAAAGTTGGTTTAAGAAGGTCAAAATTAAAGTCCCCAACCATTATGTTGATCCCATCAAAATCGCTTATTTCATCCAAGTATTTTTCAAAAAAGTCGATGAAACATCCATTTCTCGTGTTGAGTGGATGATATAGTACTGTATACAAATACTTTGAAACTTTTTCGCATATTTGAATCGACATTAACCATACATAATTATCAACATATTTGTTTGAAATCAGTCTATACTCACAGCCATTTCTGATTAGGGCCATCACACCCCCGATCCTCCTTTTAGTCGTAAAACATTGCTCAACACGGTAAGAAGTTCACTGTCACAGATGTCTGACGGCACATGAGTCTCACACAAAAGCACCAACCGAGGTTTATTGTCATTTGAGAATATCATAATGTCATCTTTGTTATTTAGAAAGCCCTGGCAGTTAAAATACACAATATCACAGTTTTGTTCGTTATCACAGTCTAATTGCTACTTGAAATATTTACGTTGTTACAGTCCTTCTATGCGCTTATATGTTTCACATTTAACAATACCTCAAGTTGTGTGATCACAGTTCAGATTTAACCCGTATTATTCCTTTGAGACAATACAATTTATACACTTAATGACGTCACTTTTACAATCCTCAATATCGTGGTCTTCACTACATTGAGCACACGCACTTTTTTCCTTGCAATCTTTTTTTATATGTCCATATTTACAGTAGTTATAAATCGAGTTATGCCATTATCGTTAAAAACTCGACAACGATTTCAACCAATAATAGTTTTCTCACGATTTATAAAGTATTTATATGTGTCCGCATCTACTTTCTAAGATCAAATTGAATTTTCTATATTGTAAATTTTGTTTTACGAACTATTTTGATTTTTTTATTCTCATTGGGGTCCAGATCATTCTGTTTTTTGATCTTATCAATGAATTCACAGTCGATATTTCAATAGTCGTTCTCATTTATTCCAACGTTCTTCAAGCGATGGTTCAAATATTTTGGAATTTCCACTACATATTGTTCCCCAAGTTTTTCCTGGATTTGCAGTTGTATATCATCAATCCCCTTTTCGGCGCCACAAGTCAAGATTAATCCTCCTTTTTTTGGTAGTTTGACTCATAGATACTACAGTTCACAACTCACTAGGATTAACTTTAGTTCTGAGGTCTTCTTTGATTTTGTTAGCGTCTTATTGGCCGTTTTTCTGTTTGACAACAAGAATTCTATTTTCGGTTTTTGTTACAGTAGAGTACGATTTTCTCAAAATATTATGTGGTTCTGGCTAAATACGTCTTTGCTGCAATTCGATCTATAGAAAATAAATCTTCTTTTTAAATTTGATATTTCCATTCAGCAATAATTCCATTTTATCACTCATAAGGATATTACTTTTCATAAAAATTTCCAACTTTACATTGATTTGCTCAATTTCACTTTCAAAAGTGTCTTCAACTTTAATTTTTCTTCTTGAGCGTTCCGTTCTAGAATTTCCGCTTTTAATTATCTCACTGGTCTTGACATTACAAGATTTACATTTCCAAATTGATTTTCGCATGTGAAATCCTCTAGGCTCTACAGATTCACATTTTCCATGAAAGTATTGGTTGCATGTGATACATTGGATAACACATTTGATGTAATCAAAAACTTGTTCACAATCGAGACAAATTGATTCTTCATCAGGTTCAATTTCATTTCCTTCCATCACTATGAGCTCGTTCGTTTCGGATTTCGAGCGATATGACTTTTTGCTGGTCGGCTTATCACCGGCGCCGTTTGAATCGTCGTTCAATGCACTTAGCACGGGAGACAAAAACCTATATTAGTTTATGGTTTTTATAAAACACTACTCCGGTTAATCACAAATAACATGCACTACATTATTATCAAAAAAGAACAATTCACTACACAATGACTTTGATAATATTCGCAACTTTATCGGAGCAGCCAAATAAACGTTCATTCAGATCAGCAGTCAGACGAACAAGCGAATGCAATCTCAACATCAGATACTTAGTACAACAAAAAGAAAAAGGAATTAGTGAGATATTCAAAGAATAGCCCAGATAATATCGCGATGGCTTAAAGTGTAAACCGACTAACTCCACTTTTTATCAAAAATTGAGATTTTGCACCAGATTAAAGTTAACCATTCAGCGGTTTCACTGACAAAATATCTAACTCCAATAAAATTTTATATTTCCTAAAAATCGCCTCACCCAAACCGACTATCTCCATAGCACCAAAATGTGTATATTGTAAACCAACTAACTCCAATAATATTACTAGCCATTCGTCCTTTGAATCAGTGAGTCTGAACACGTGGCGCGGGAATCGTCCCGATTTTCCTGAATTAATTTTAATTCTGACTGTGAAAGTGCTCCAAAACCCTTGTGATATAATCAGGTAAGAGAATTGGAATGTCAACTGTGTATTGGTTTGAATATTTTTGATGCTATCATCCGTTCTTATCAAAAAAGGAGCGGTAGCGATCTGGATTCATTTCTTTTTCGATAAAAATGCTACGAGATTCTTATTTTAGTAAATATTTTTGGAGCTCATCATAAATCAACATTTGTCAACCTACCCAGTACATAATTCCAAAAGATGTTTGTAATGTTTCTCCTATTGATTTGCAGATTTGAAAACGGACAAACAAAGGTGACTTCGCGTGCGAGAAAAATACTGACTATGGCTCAGGAAATGCAACGTGATGAAGGTTTGTTGCACGAAGTCGAAAATAATCCCAACTCTATCAATGATTTGCCCGTTGTATTTAAAGACATCATTGATCAAGATGATGTTCGTCATGGTGCACCTGAGCTACTCCGTAGTTACGAAGAGAAGAATAATATTATACTTGATTGTGGAAACTCAGCCTTTATCGAAAATAATAATATAATCATGGAATATGTTGAAGGTTCTGCAGATATACCCACACCACGTAGTCCTGAAATCTCCCAAGATGCTATCTCTGATAGTGAATCAGAGGTTCATTTGGTAGACTATTCTGGACATTCAGATTCAGATGAATATTATTATGTCCCTGATGAGCCAAGAGACCGCAGGAAACGGAGCAAGAAATGCGAAGTGAATAAATCAACCTGGACAGAAAACAACCGCGCGAAGAGAGAGAATGGTGCTAAGTATTATGGAAGAAAAAAAGAAGGGAGCGATTGGAATTACAAGATTCTGCGAGAACCCAGAAGCATTAAGAACAGATGCACAAGCAAGATTAACGAAAAAGGGAAAATCAAATGCCACTTATTGACTGAAGAGGATCGAAAGTCCAATTTCAACTTTTTCTGGAAGATGACATGGGGTGAAAAAAGAGTTTTGGTTGATAGCTTGGTGATAATGTTGCCAACTTATCCTCCAAGAGACAGAGAAAACACAGTTTCCAGAAGAAATCATTCAATTGTTTATAGATTACGAAAGGATGGGCAGACAATTTTTTGAATTTTTTTGAATACGCTTTGTCTGGGTAACTGATGTCTTGAAGTGGAAAAAAATCACCAAAGCTGGAAATCTACGGGAGGTTCGGAGTGAACATACATCTGAGAAGTCCAATCCTAGTCTCCGCTCAATTTCAGCTTTCTCCAAGGAGAATAAAGCACTCGATAATTTTTTTGAAAACCTGCCAACTCTGGAATCACATTATTGTCGGAAGTCATAACAAAAAAACTACATCTTGCCTGAGTGGTCCTCAAAAAGGTCGTTGTATGATTTCTATAAAAAAAACTGGTGTAAGGATCAGATCGTAAGGCCATTGTCAGTCTGCATTTTCAATAATATGTTGGATAAAAAAAATAAATCATTGTTTATTCCTAAAAAAGACCAATTCCTGATCTGCAGCTCTCATAAGCTGGGACAATATTCTGACGACGAGTATTCTGCTCACATTGAAAGGAAGAATGAAGCTCGAATTGAGAAGGATATGGATAAGCAGAACGGGACTTTTGTATTTACGATGGACCTTCAAGCAGTTCTTCTAGCTTCGAAGTCCAATGTCTCCAGCTTATATTATATAGACGAAGCTTTGTGTACATAACTTCTGCGTATTTAATTTGAAAACGAAAGAAGGCACCTGCTTCTTATGGAATGAAAGTGAAGGAGGTTTGAATGGTGAGGAGTTTGCCACACTTGTTGCGAGATTTTTGATGGATGAAGTGCTACCGGAACAGAAAAAAGAGGATCTGATGAAAAAATCATTCTGTATAGCGACGGTTGTACATATCAAAATAGAAACGTAGTGATGATCAATGTGTTAATGAATCTGGCTGTCAAACATAGTGTCATGATTGAGCAAAAGTTCTTAGAAGTCGGACACACCCAGATGGAGGCAGACAGCATGCATGCCACCATCGAAAAACGCTTAAAAAATAAAATAATGAACGTTCCAGCTGACTACATAGATATTTGTAAAGAAGCCAGAAAGAATCCAGCGCCCTACAAAGTCCACTACGTAACATGCGAATTCTTCAAAAGATTTGAGGAAATTCGTTTCTTTAACTCAATCAGACAAAAAAAGGAGATCCAGAGGTTTGCTTTGTGAATTCCAAACTACTCGAAAAGTCAAAATAGCTGTTCCAGGTAATCGAATTGAGAGCCATCAAGTACAGCCCAAACGGTGAAGTATCATACAAATTAAGATTTGGAGATAAATGGACCATTCTCCCTCAGCAACGCGATAAACATGCAGATAGTAAGGATTGGAATGAGCTGCTCGCTCTGTAAACGTGTAGAAGAAAGATAAAAAAAAAAAAATTTGATGACCTGCAACAATTGAAAAAATTGAAACAATTGGACGAAACGCTGAGCAGTCGGCCAAGCTGTTGGACAAGGTAAGGGAACTGTTCGGGACGTCTCCAAAGTTGTTGCTAATTCAAGCTACGGTTGCTTCCAAGGTGGTGGTCCTTGTCAAGGTGTCGATTGGTTTGGTGAAACCAGTGCCGGTTGTAGGTGTATTGTTGTATGGAAATCTCGTTGTTAATTAAAACTGTTTCAGACTGTCGACTGATGACCCCAAGACAAAAAAAACCTAAGAAGAAATACGGTTGTAACATTGACTTTTTAGTTAATAAAAAAACTTGAATGAAATTTACCATCAAATGAATAAATTTTGGCCAAAATGATTTAAATTGATTAATGTACAGGAAAATATCTTATGTTTGATTTTACCTCTGCAATTCAACACTCTTGGTGGTGTAAAACGTAATGGAATGATCAGCCATATCATGGAAACTAATTACTTCACAAATCACTCAATCAACAAAAAGAAGATGATAAAAAAAAGAGTTGTGCAGGGTTTCGCTCAGCAGACACGGTGGTGTTTCTTCGTCTGTTTTTTCCTTGCTGCTGGTGTTCCGTCTCTCTCCAACTGTATTCTAATATAATATCCAACAAGAACAGCAGTTTATTAATAGGAATTAATAGGCTGTTGGTAACCTTTGACTTCCTACATGGAAAGAAGGGGCACAATAGATTTCACTGGCCGAACGTGCAACCGACAAAAATGTTCAACTTTCTACAACCTGAATCTCCAAACCAAAATATCCGTCTAAGACGTTTATTGAATCGCCAAATAGACAGGTAGTTTCACAAATCACAAAAAACCAAACGCGATTCAATAAATAAAATTGGATTACTTTTCCATAAATCCCAAATATAGGTTAATTAATCATAGGCAGATCCACGGTTTTCAGATTCCAGATTGGAAATCGACGCCGAAAATTCCTGTCCGTGTCAAATTCTCATGATAAAATGAGGTTAGGACTGGTACCAGAAAAGCAGCAAAGGTAGAGCAGCAACAAAATCACCGGCATCATCGTAAAGTGCTGGAGGTAGATTGCACAAACAATCCTCCATTAATCAAGAAAACACAGACAGCACCAAGAAAAGTGACCCCATCCTCACTAACAATCCCCAATCGAGAAAAAGAACGACATCCGTGCCATACATTCAACGCAGATCGACAGTGAAAATACACACGTCACGTAATCTAAAAAACACGTCTGGCAACGGTGTCACATCGCACAGCAAAAGCTCACAACCTAAAATCGAACAGCTGACTTAAAGGGATTCGGTTTAAAAACACCAACAAACGTAACTTCCCGTAAAAAGAACCATCAGTGACTAAAATATGGCACACGAGTTTTTCAAAACCATTGCCATGTCCTGAAAGTGTGTGTGTGTAATATGGGCCAAATCTAGTTAAATACAGGACCATATTTCTTGCCAGCCAAACTCATAACAGGGATGGATGGAGTTTGAAGAGAAGTTATTGGGAGGAAAGATGCTATTACGATGTGGCAACCAAGTAAGTAACAGTCATTCTTCATGCTGCCTGAGTTTATAAAGTCAGTGGTTGAAAACCGTGTGTTTTGCACACAGTCCTGATACTGAAGAACTAAAATTCCGCAATCTCAACCATTATGGAACAAAAATACGTAGAGTCAAAAACATCCCGTGACAATTCTCTGTTTTGGAGGTGTTGAGTCTCGAAACCTCCCGACCAGACAAGTAGAGTCTGGTGTCAACCCTTGCGGACGTGCTGCGCACGAGAGCCTTTCTACCAGATGCCTGAGGTGACCTGAGACGAGCTGTCAAGGACGCAGAGACCCACCAGACTCCCACGCAGGGATAGCTGAATAAATTTTGTACATATTTTTGGGAAGTTAATAAATTGTTCATTAGGCAAAATAGTTTAGGACTTCTTCCTGTCAGAAAAATTGAGCTACGTCGAAACCTCTTCACAAATTTTGGACAGAATTGCAATCAATATACAAAAGAGCAGACTTTCATGTTGCCTCCAACTAAAAAGCTACGGACTGATACGCTTATTAGTAGCACGACAGCAGCCAATATTGAGCAATTGCTACTCAGTAGCATGTGTGAATGTGCTTTGCTATAGAAACAGTCGTTTGATTTTCGAACATGCTATCTGTATCGCGGGATGAGAGGGGACTTTCTTTGAAAAGTTCGAGCGCGTCTGAACAGGCTTGCCTATGTACGCTAGGCAAGAATCGGTTGAGTTGCGTCAGGGGAGATAAGAAGTATTTGATCTTTGCAACAAACTATCGGAAGCAATAGGTTGATTATTTGAACATTACTGGCATCTGTACTTGATAATCCTAATATTTCTCATATTTCCAAGAAATATTCAGATTGACCAAGTATTAAACTAACAAGTCAAGTCCTATCTCACATTCCACAGCGAATATCGAAGCAGAAATCGCCTGACAAAACAAACGTATTCCGAGAGCAAGAATCAATAATTACACTTTTTCGGTCATGATAGTGCTCTCGTTTCCTTTGTAAGTTTGAAAAGATATAGTATCATTATTCTCATTGGTTAGTCTAACATTTTCTATGTGGTAAAAGGTAATGAGGGCTTTCGCAAAACTCACACCTTGTTGACTATTTCACGATTTTCCTTACTATCCGACATGTTTCTAGGATCACTGATTTTTGCATGTCCGTTATTAGTTGTAGTGGTATATTGTGTTTTTTGAATCCTGCGGGTATCTCCGGTCGTATGAGGCCAGTGACTGAGATGACTACGGGGAGAATGAGGACTTCTTCCATTTTCCACATCGATTCTAGTTCTTCAGGTAGATCCGTGTATTTTTGTATTTTCTCTGCTATTGTCTTCTGTATGTTGTGATCCAGAGGGTGTGCAATATCTATTAACGTTGTGATTTTATTGATTTTGTCTGTTAGTCCTCGGTCCCAGTATATTTTATAATTTTGGTTCTCATTGACTTGGTCTGGTGTGTATTTGTAGTACGGCTCTTCTATTGTTTTTATGTTATGTTTGTGGGTATTTATGGAGGATCTTGGCTGTCAGATTGTGCCTGTTTAGGTATTCTGTCTGTGCTAAGCTAGGACATCCTGATGTTATGTATTGTATCGTTTCGGGCATTGATTTACAAATTCTACAGTTATAATTTTGTATGTTAGTTTTTGTAATATATTTTTGGTAATTTCTTGTCGGTACAACCTGGTCCTGTATGTAGTATATGAATCCTTCTGTTTCACCATACAGGTGTCCAAGTTCGATCCATTTGGTTGACAGCTGATGTTGTTTATCGAGGTCGTTCTTGAATCTGCCATGAAGTTTTTTGCTGTTCCATGTCTGTGTGATGTTTGTGAAGAATGTTTTCTTGTCTATCTGCTGTAGTTGTGTGTGTTTGCTGAGTGGTGTGTATCTTTTGTCTGCTTGTTTGATGGATGCGTGTAATGATGACTGAGTTGCCTTCAAGTTGAAGTATCTTTGTAAGCTGTATATTTGAAAGTTGTGTGTTAATTCTACAGTGCGGCTCCCCCCCCTTTTTTTTTTAATGTGTGCACCAAAAATTTTTAAACTTGGCATACTTCAATTGCTGTCGAAATACTACTTCTTGATGTTACTGACGTACTTTTAGTGATCAAGATGGCTGCTGGGCGCCATTTTGAAACATTCTTTTAAATGGAAAGGGGGTCGTGTGACACCTCATTTTGAAGATCCTGACGAGTACTTTATAACCCTTGAATATTGAGTCGATATCTTTAAGTACCACAAAATGGCGGTACATTTAATGACTACATTGATACATACACTTTTGAAAAAAATTGTCAAATTTAATTCAAAAGATGCTGGAAATATTCATGACATAAAGTTTAGGTAAGGAATAAATGACAAAAATGTCAAAAAAGCATCTTTTGAATTGAACTTGACGAATTTTTTCAAAAAGTGTATGTATCAATGTAGTAATTGAATGTACCGCCATTTTGTAGTACTTAAAGATATCGACTCAATATTCTAGGGTTATAAAGTACTCATCAGGATCTTCAAAATGAGGTGTCACACGAGCCCCCTTTCTATTCATTTTTTTTTTTTCAAAATGTCGCCCAGCCGCCTTCTTGAATACTAAAAGTACGTCAGTGACATCGAAAAGTAGTATTTCGACAGCAATTAAAGTATGCCAAGTTTCAAAATTTTTGGTGCACACATTAAAAAAAAGGGGGGGGGTACCTTCTAGAGCCGCACTGTATATTGATGAGTCCTCTTCCTCCTTGTTTCCTGGGTAGGTATAATCTCTCAACAGCCGAGTTTGGATGTAGGGCTCTATTATCCGTGAGAATTTTTCTTGTCAGTCTGTCTAGTGCTTGTACGTCTGTGATGGTCCACTGTATGACTCCGAATGAGTACGTTACTATCGGTATTGGCCAGGTATTTATGGCTTTGATTTTATTTTTTTGCATTAAGTTGTGTATGCATGACTTTTCTTAATCTGTTCTTGTTTTTTTTTTTCTATGGTCTCTTTCATTTCTTTTGTTTTATGTGTGAATGTTTCATTTACTCCTAAGTATTTGTATGTTTCGTTGTTAGGTAGTGTGGGAAATGAAATGTTGTTGATTAGAAGCTCTATGATGTTCGTTTTTGTGGTTTTGCCTTTTTTCGCTATAATTGATGCGCATTTATCTAGTCCGAAGTTCATTCGTATGTCTTTAGAGAACGTGACAGTGGTTTCTAATAGCGAGGATAGTTGATTTTTGCCCGGAGAATATAACTTTGTGTCTCCTTGGAATATTCCTTTTCTAATCTTTATGTTATTAGTTTCAAGATCTATTTGGGGTAGAGTGAGTATATGTTTTGTTTCCCAATTTTCCATAGTTTGTTTCAGGAACCGTATGATGTTCAGATCGATTTTATAAATTTCTAAAATGCGAAGCAACCATGAATGAGGAATGGAGTCATAAGCTTTTTGATAGTCTATCCAGGCATCTGCTATGTTTCTGCCGTTTGCTTCTGCTTGCCTCGTTATCACCCTGTCTAATATCAGTTGCTCTTAGCAGCCTTTCTTTCCTTTTGTACATCCTTTTTCTTCTTCATGTTCGATTTTTTGCTCTGTGATATGTTTTGTTACTTTTTCAGCTATTTTTTTTGTGATAATCTTGTAAATAGTGTTCAGGCATGTAATGGGTCTGTAGTTTTTAGAGTCGTCTGTGTTCTCGTTTTTAGGTTTGAGATATGTTATGCCATGTGTTAAGGATAGTGGGACTTCTGCTGGGTGGGTGATTACATGTTGGATTATTTGTGCCATTTTTCCATGTAGTGACGTCAGATTTTTCCAGAAATAATTATAAATTTTATCTGGCCCTGGTGCCTCCCAGTTTGGCAGCTTTTTTAGTATGAGTTTCAATTCATCCGTCGTTATTTCATATGGTAGCATTGGCTCTACTGTCTCTGTTTACTTTTGCTCTGTTTTGATCCACTTACCATTCTCGTGTTCCACTGGTTCTGACCATAGTGACTTCCGGTATTTTCGACTTCTGCCTGTTTTGGCACTTCAATATCCTTTGCCTCCTCGCAAATTTTTGTAAAAATGCTTTTCGTTTGATGTGAAGTTCATGTTGTCTTGCTTCGTTTTATAAGAAATGATGTACCTCTTCAGTTTTTAACTGTCAAACTGATTAGTTTTTGTTTCAGTGTGTCTATTGCTTCTGTTATTTGTCCTGTTCTTGTACCTGAACCCGTATTCCGTGTACGTGTGGAATTCTAGCAACATGTCGCTTTCCCATCATTTTACACAGAGAGCGACGTGTTGCTATGGAATTCCACAGTACACGGAATACGGGTCCTGGGTTCGTATTTATGTTGAATTTTTTGTAAAGTCTGTCATGTTTTTGTTTTGGGGCTACCAATGAATTATTCATTTGTGTAAGATCACTACGAATTTTACTTATTTTGCGTTCACCGAGGTCTACACATTATTTTTCTGCTAACAAAATAATATTATACCTTACTGTAGATAATATTATTTCCTACTACTTACATCAGAAAACACGAGATAGTTGATCATCAAAAATATTGATCATCATCATTTATATGTCCCAGAAAATATTCAATCACAATGGAGTTTATTCATAATTAATCTGCATCGACGCTAGCTTTAAACCGTAATTTGACAAGAAAAATAAATTCTTGCCTTTAGGGCAATCACTTGCAACACAGTTACGAACCTAGTTCAACTCCATGGGCAGAAGTAACCCGGACAGGAAAGTGAATAGCGATGCAGGCTATTGACCACTTTCAACGCGACCACAGCTTATAAATGGCACAGCTGGTTCACTACGTATCGGATCTTTTGAAATACGTGTCTCTGAAGCGATTTGCCAAAATTCCTTCAAATTTGCTCAAGTGCGGCCGCGGAATGTGACTTCTACGAGGAAGTAGAAATATTAAAAAGCGCTTAGTCGAGCGCTATTGAAATACGAGGAGCGGTTGACAAAATTCACATACGAGAATCATTGTTTGAATTCTAATGTTTTAGTTAAATGAAAGACAATATTTATAAGCATTTCCACAAAAACAATGTAAAAAGCAATGTTTAAAATAAGCGTTTATCCAAATATGAATACACAAACATTGAAATAAACTCTACATAACACAGAATAATAAATCCTAAAAAACTATACATATCTATAGATGTTTCAAAATTTGTAATTTGGGATTTTGCTTTTGTACCTTGTGTAGAACATCATTTCTTTTAAATCGTCATTGTTACTATATTTTTATTAATTTCATTGTTCATTCACTTCACTTTACATAAAATACGTTCTACCCCTCAATTGAGGCTGTTTTGCTCACCATCTATTTAGGAGCTCTCTATTGTAAAAGCATGATTAGCCCAGGACAAACGAATTATTATCAAAACAGTCGTAGTTGACCTCAGCATGCGTTCAGACGGGTACACGCAAGTGTTGTCCAATGGAGCAATGTTGTTGTTGATTATTATAATCACGTGAGTTATGTACTTCCTATGGGTTTGTGAGTGACTACCACTGAGGGTAGAGTACAGATCTGTTAGAATTAGCTCCAGGCCCTTTGTGGTGGGAGTGGCGTGCTGTGCCTCGGTGTTATTTGGTAGGATGGTAACATCAGGGAGGCTCTACGTAGGCATCGATTGACATGAAAGATCACAGGATATAGTTTACTGGGCCCTTTGTCCAATTCATTGGGATACTTTGCTTTTTCGCGAGAGTTGAAGTATCCAGGGAAGCCTTCACTCATTACAGGTGACACTAGATAGTCGTCGAAGATTATTATTGTACGATTATTATTATCACCATGATAAGAGTTTGAATACTGATGTAATGGACGATGTTATTGATCAGAATGGATAAAGAGGTGGCCAATCATCCCCTGGTGAGTTATTATTATTGACTTGTTGACAGAACAGTAATTTTGGTATTATCTATTTCATATCTTGCCCGAATCATGCCCAATAAACTTGATACCATTTCCGATTGATTGATTGAGTGAATTTGCATTCTGAGGACCCATTCGTGAGAGCAGCTTTGGCAGGTGAAATGATTGCAATTACTGATTTTATACTTGCAACTTTTGACACCCACAAATAAGCAAATTGAAAAGTAATTAACAAAGAGTTTTTTTTAATAAGTTTCTGGATAGATACGAATAAAAATTATGTAAATGCCTTCACTTCAAATGTTTTGAAATAAACTTATACACTTTTGTGATGGAGACCCCTATTCAGTTGATATCCGGTGACGCGACCGTCCTTCTCTCAACAGCATTTCTGGTGTTGTCGTATCTAATTCACTTGTTAACGGTCCGTGTTATTTGGCAAAAAACAATCATTCTGTTGAATGTGGAAAATCCGAAAAACAAATCGGTGATGTGAGTGAAAAACGACAAAAAATGAAAAAGTGCCACTTCGAAGGAGAAAGTTTATAGTATGTGGGACTTTATCTCTGGCTCATTTTTTTTTTCGACAAAGGCATCAGTCTTCAATTCCACTGGTAAATTCTAATCACAATCTGGATAAATTGCCGTAAAAGTTTTCCTTCTGCAATATTCTGGAACGACGAGAGACGGAAAGGATTCATCCTGGTAGTGGATGTCTGCACTACTGAAGGGCAGTAGTTAAGAGTGTTCGATACAAAATACGATCAAATCACCTATGGATGTCTTGGCAGACATCACAAAAATCATGACATGGCAGACATGAAATTCTCTTTTTAACCTAAGTTTTGCTTTGTTCTCTTATCGACTTTTTGAAAAGTTTTGAGTTTTTGAGTTTCTGTGCTTTCTATAAATCGAAATTGGTTCTTCTCAGAACTCAACAAGTGTTGTCGCTGTATTTTTGGTCACTAAGATTATTTTTTTTGGGCGAGCCCACGTTGGCGCTCTTTTCTTCTAGATTTCTGAAGTGAGCTTCGCAATGAATTAAGGCATCCTTATACAAACATACTGAGGCTTGATGTCTCAACACATTTATGTAAGCGATGGCGTTGATTGAATTATTCAATCAACGGCGATGGGGAGCTGGTAAATGCTTTTGAGGAGGTACTATCATCTGATTATACTGGAATCGACTCCTGCTTGTAAATTTAGTTTTCCCACGTACAAAGCAATGTGTAAATTGATCGTTTAGTATTATGAGTACCATCGGATTCAAAGGCAGTATTGAGGATGAATTAATGTTTTTTTTTTTATTTTAAACAATTTCGTTCTACGCTTGATAGACTCTAATTTTAATAATGATTCTGAATCCAACGATATATCATAGGTATTAAACAGTATTGTTCAGAAAATAATATAAATTTTCAAGTTTTTGTTCATATTTTCGGAACGCTGCAAACCTGTCAAAATTCGATGAATAGTTGTCACATTTGGAAGCAGGTGATGAGAGAAATAGATGGTTGCTTGGGGAGAAAAATAACATTAATATATTTTTGTACATTTGTATGAGCAATACAGCCCCTCTTAAAACCCAGCGATGTTTCACTAAAAATTAAATCGAAAGGTTTGATGTCCATCCAGCGACAGTTAATTGAAGAAGCTGACGGCAAGCAGACATAGTTTGGTCCTTCGAGTCGGATAGAAGAATTGGAGAACAAAGGAAACACCGCCGAATGCAGATACAAGGTTGAATTAGCAGCCCAATATCATACCCTATACTCGAAGTCACGTACCTATCACATCCACGTCCATAACGCACTGAAAAGGTTCTCGTTTGAGAAGCTGTCTTGATCGGAGGTAAAGGTAAAGCAAACCTTTTCTCATTTTCATTTTTTTCGCATATCGTTTTGATATCATTTCACGTACCTTCCACTTGTGTTAATGTCGATATTTTTATACACGTTATAGTTTTTTTTTCACGTATAATGAATGTTTCGTACATCTCGTAGCTCGTAAATTAATTCAAATCCACACAATTCAAGCTACCAACTGGTATTCCAGAGTAGTTTGAAATTTCTCGTCAATAATTTTAACGTTTTGTTTTTCTCGAACTATCGATACATTTTAGTCGCTATAATACACTATTTGGGTTGTAAAATCTTATCAGAACACCCAAATATCTTGTACTCTCGCATATGATTGCACATTAGGTATTTTGACAATTTACAAAAGTCAATATGACAGAACGATCAAATGAGGATAAAAGGTTAATAGCTCGTCGCGGACAAATTGAAGCCGAACTTACGCGGTTTTAAACTTATTTAGATAAGTATACTGCCGAAAAATACTTGCGCATAGAAATCAAAACTCGTTACGAAGCCAGAATTCAAAACTATACAGGGTGAGCTCGAGGATGTCATGCTGGCCGCAGGTATTCTGAATCAAGATCAAGCAAGCGTGGATCGCGAAGATTTTCAAAAAAAGTATTTCAATGCTTTTTCAACTGCGAAAGATCTTATTTCCCATCTTTCACCACAAGCAAATTCCAATACTCGAATGTTCACTCCTTTCGGAGTACCGCCTTTACAAATGAATGCAAAATTACAACCCATAAAAATTCCCGAATTTTCAGGCCAATATTTTGAATGGCAAAGATTCAGAGACAAATTTACAGCTTTAGTTCACAATAACAATACATTGCACAATATTGAAAAATTCTATCATCTTCAATATTGTTTGAAAGGTGAGGCCGCTCAAGTCATGGCATCGTTACCCCTCTCGGACGTTAATCATATCACCGATTTTAAATTATTAACAGAGAGATTCGATAACCAAAAGGCTATAATCAACGCGCATCTCAAAGAAATATTCGATTCACCAAACGTACATAAAGAATCTTCACATTACGCAATATTCTCGATACATTTTTGAAAAATACACGAGCTTTGGAGAGCTTAGGCGAACCTATTGATACTTCTAGTACTATTTTAATATATCTCTTGAACTCGAAACTGGATTTTTGTACAAAACGCAAGTGGGAACAGTTCAGTAGAGATATCGCTAAGCCCAAAATAGATGTTTTTTCTCAATTTCTAACGCAAAGATGCCAGGTCTTAGAGGCTTTACATACAAAATCTACCCCAAGCCCAAGCTATCGTCAAAAACAAAGCTTTCAGTCGTTTGAATCAACAAGTCCTGATTGCCCTTCCTGTAATGATAAACATTTAATTTATTCATGTCCACAATTTGAATCGTCCTCAGTTGCGTCTTGTTTTGAGGAAGTAAAACGATTATCACTTTGCACAAATTGCTTGCCAAAGGGACATAGAAATTCGGAGTGTGAGTCAACAGGTTGTAGGATTTGCAATGCGAGACATTCCACTCTTTTACATCAACCAGGAGCGTCTTTTTCAAACAATGTAACCCCGAAAACGGTTGGTTTTCAATCAAAATCCAATCCTCAAAGTCACGTTAATATCTCGCTAACTCATGAAGGGAATACTTCAATGAATAACGATAATACGATTAATGCTCTCGAAAATACCCAAAATGATTCCAACCCCAACCCAAATGAAATTCAAAACTGCACAGCGTTGTCACATCATTCTATGAAAAACTCATAACTTTTTGTTCTGTTATCTACTGCGCTCATTCAAGTTTTTGATGTGAACAATGTTCCACTTTCGTGCCGTGTTCTACTCGATAGTGGCTCACAGTCCAATTTTATTACTCGGGACATGGCCAGTCGACTAAATTTTAAATCACGAAGAATAAATATTCTTGTTTCCGGAATAAATCAAATCAAGACAACAATAAATGAGCAAGTTGACATTATGCTTTTGTCCATTCATAGTTCATACAAGTCAAATATTTCTTGCTTAATTATTGACAAAATTAGCGATTTTACTCCACAAATAGCCTTCGATGAAGCAAATTTAAATATACCTCATCTTCCTCTCGCTGATCCCGATTTTAACGTCGCCTCAAGCATAGATATGCCTATCGGTTCTTCAATATTTCACAATTTACTTTCTGAAGGTCGTATCAAACTAGGCAACAAATTACCTGTATTACAAAACAGCGTTCTTGGCTGGATAGTAGCGGGTAACAGACCTATAAACCAACGACTATCAAAATGTTTCTTCTTGAACTCACATTCAAGTGATGATGATCATGATTTGAATGCTCAAATAGAAAAATTTTGGAAGATCGGGGAAATTCCCAAGAACCCGGAAAAATCATGGACAACAGAAGAACTCGAATGCGAACAACATTTCTTGAATACCTTTTCTAGAACTGAGCAGGGTAGGTTCATTCTGAAATTACCATTAAAGGGCAATTTTTCAGAACTTGGTGAGTCCGAAAATCGGTCATTAAACCGATTGTATTCGATAGAACAAAAACTGTCCAAGAACAGGGATTTAAAAGTTCATTATAATGAGTTCATGCACGAATATGAAAATCTTGGTCATATGACACAAATTTCACAAGATCAGAAATCTTTAACCCCGATTTATTATTTACCTCAAATTTATCATTGAATGATGTTTTAATGGATGGTCCGACATTACAAAACGATCTTTTTTCTATTTTATTGAGATTTCGAAAACACAATGTAGTTTTTATTGGCGACTTGACAAGAATGTATCGTCAAATATTAATACATCCTGAACATCAGAATTTGCAAAGGATACTTTGGCGAGACAGTCCTCAGGATGAAGTGAAATATTATAAGTTGCAAACGTTAACTTATGGTGAAAAACCAGCTTCATTTCTAGCCACACGATGTCTTAAACAAATCGCCATAGAAAATATTGATAGATACCCCACTGAATGTGATGTAATCAATAAAGATATGTACATGGATGATATCTTAACAGGTTCGTCGGATAGTGCTGTGCTATCCAAAATACGTAAAGATTTGACTAGTCTTTTGTTAGAATATGGGTTCGAAATGAGAAAATTTCAATCCAATGATATCGATTTTCTAAATAAAATATCATGTGATTTGGATATGCAATATATGATCACGGATGACTCATCTAACAAAACTTCAGGTGTATGTTGGATTCCTTCTCTAGATTTATTTCGATATATAGGTCAAGAGATAAATTTTGATCCTAGTAACGCCACCAAACGATACATAGGTACTTTCCTTTATCGCTAAAATATTCGATCCACTTTGTCTTTCAGGTCCTATTTCAGTTCGAGCCAAGCTTGACATGCAAAATTTGTGGCAACTTCAATTACAGTGTGATGAGCCCATTCCTGCGACAATCTACGCGCAATGGGTCGATTTTCAAAAGCTTTTTTAGGCATTCAATATTTACAAATACGTAGACGTATATTAGTAACTAGCCCTCGTGATGTTCAAATTCATGCTTTTTTAGATTCTAGTGGAAAATCTTATGGGTGCGCAACATATTTACGCTATATAGATGATCAAGGTCACATCGAATGTCATATACTTTGTGCGAAATCCCCTGTCGCACCGTTAAAATCTATTTCTCTTTCACGTTTAGAGCTCTGTGGAGCCCAATTGATGTCTCGACCATTATCTAAATGTGAATCAATTCTAGATCTGTTCATTGATGACGTGTTTCTTTGGACAGATTCTTCCATAGTTTTATCTTGGATAGCAGGTCAGCCCCAAATGTGGAAAAACTTTGTTAGTAACCGGGTGTCAGAAATTCAATCACCAACATCGGTTAAAGATTGGAATCACAAAGCTTCTTTTCTTAACCCCGCGGATATTATTTCTCGTGGTTTTTCTCTACACTATTTAAAGTATTTAAATCTGTGGTGGAACGGGTCTGACATTCTTCAAACATCTTTTGAGCATTGGCCAACTGATTGTAATATTTCGAATTTTGCGAAAAATGTCGATGGAGTTCCCGAATTTAAATCTCAAACATTTCTCAATTTCGACAATGAAACACTAGACATATTTGGAAAATATTCGGATTATAACAAATTTATTCGTGTATTTGGTTTTTGCTTGAGATTCATTATTAATTTGAAATTGAGTAAAGAAAATAGAGTGTACTCTAAAGTTTTATCTCCTTAGGAAATAGATATAAGCATAGAGTCGCTTTCGAGAATAGTACAACGAACCGCATCTTACGCTGATTTATAATCACTTCAAGAAGCTGGTTTTGTTAGTTCCAAGAGTAAATTGAAATCGTTATCACCTATCCTTGAGAGTGGTTTGATTCGAGTCGGCGGTAGACTCGAAAATGCGAATGTTTCTTACAACTCAAAACACCCAATAATTATTCCTCAATCACACCCGTTCACACGTTTGATTATTAAAAACGAACATGGACGCTGTTTACATGCTGGTACACAAACAACAACTCTTTCCTTTATAAGACAAAAATTTTGGCCTTTGAGTGGTAGAAATTCTGTTAAAAATTACATACGAAAGTGTATATTGTGTTTCAAGTCAAAACCCAAAACTTCAATTGCTAAAATGGGTCAATTACCGGCTTCACGAGTAATTCCTAATTTCCCATTTTTCTCTTCTTCAGTTGATTTTGCTGGTCCATATGACTTGAAAGATGGAAAATTGAAAAATCGCAAGATTATAAAGGCATACATTCCCGTATTTGTCTGTATGTCTACGGAAACTGTACACCTCGAACTTATTTCTGATCTGACTAGCGATGGTTTTTTGAATGTGCTTAGAAGGTTCGTTTCTAGGCAAGGTTTATGTAAAGATTTATATTGCGATAATGCTACAAACGTTGTAGGCGCAAATAACGAGCTGTTAAGCATCCAGAATTTGACAAATTCTGTAAATGTGAATAACTTTTTAACAAATAATCAAATCAAATTTCATTTTACAACACCTTGGTCTCCCAATTTTGGTGGACTTTGGGAGGCTGCAGTGAAGTCTACGAAACATCATTCGAGGCGCGTTTTGAATCATTTAACGTATGAAGAATTTTATTTCATTTTAACACAAGTAGAAGCGGTTCTCAATTCTCGTCCTATCACTCCTTTATCCAATGATCCCTCCGATCTCGAAGCCCTGACCCCGGGACATTTCCTCATTGGACGAGTGCAGTTCCACAAAGAAATTTGATTGACGTGAAAGTCAATTATTTGAAGAGATATAACCTGACTCAACAAATAGTCCAGCATTTTTGGTCAAGGTGGATGAGGAATACCTTCATTTATTACAACAACGTACAAAATGGCAATCAGGAAATCCACAACTTGCCGTTGGAACTATGTTTCTGATAAAGGAGGACAACTTACCACCCCACTATTGGCCACTGGGCAGGATCGTCGAGACACACCCTGGTACGGATTCGATAGTGCGTGTCGTAAGTGTGTTGACGAAAGGTGGACTGTTTAAACGTGACGTTTCTAACGTGTTCTCCCGATAAATGAGGACTCTTGAATGACTGTATAACTAGATAGTGACTGTTTCAAGTTTTTGATTTTAATTTTGATCAAGACATTTGAATAGCATTCTGTTGAAAGCCTAATCTTTCAAGGGCGGCGAAATGTTCAGAAAATAATATAGATTTTCAAGTTTTTCTTCATATTTTCGGAACGCTGCAAACCTGTCAAAATTCGATGACTAGTTGTCACATTTGGAAGCAGGCGAAGAGAAAAAAAGATGGTTGCTTGGAGAGAAAAATAACATTAATATATTTTTGTAAATTTGTGTGAGCAATACAGCCTCTCTTGAAACCCAGCGGTGTTTCACTTAGAATTGAATCGAAAGGTTTGATGTCCGTCCAGCGACATCAAATTTAAAAAGCTCACGGCAAGCAAACAAGTATCTTGACGTATGGAGGTAAAAAAGCCATCATCATTGTGGATTGTGTCATCTTTAGTCAGTATACGCATTAGGTCGGTTGGAAGAACAATCACAAACCAGTCAGAGCCAATCAGCATTTGGAGTGTCCAATGGATGAAGGAGGTATGTAACAAAATAACTTTTTTGAAAAATTCAGGTCCAAAAATTATCAAAAGAAATCTTGTGTCATTATCAATTTTCTATATTCAAAGTAATATTTTTCGATGTATTATGACTAAAAAGTATTTTCTAGCATACATGTGTTTCCAATTTTTTTTTCAGTAGCCGAAATTTTGAAAAAAAATGTTAATCACCTCTTTTCATTCATAATGAAAGAAGCATCAACTCAGCTTATTACGAAACCAAAGAAAGTTACAAAATGATATTTTTTCACGAAGACACTCAAAATACAAGATTTTCAATTTATTTTTCTTAACTCCATGTTCGTTGATGATATGTTTGTAGATAGTGAGGCCTCACAATTAATTTCATCTGATCATTAAGGTTTTCGATGTTTTCGTCGAGTAGCTCTCCGTATCTCCTCTCGATTCCCGGTAACTCAATATGAGAAGGATTAGAATCATTCAAGCACGCGTTTCTAATTACATCGATATTTCTAAATGGAGTGAACTCCTATATTCGTTAACTTGAATCCATTTCACTGCATCCCTGAACTGGAACTCTGTTTTGTTCATAAAATTTCTCATGGACACAACATCTTTCCTCTGAATGGCATATTTAAACTCTATTTACAAAAAACACAATAAACTTGAGACCAGATATAGACGTGACGTTTATTAACTTTTATTTATGGATAAACGTGTTCTTATGCGGATGTAGAAGACAACACATATCTAATATGAATAAAGGAGGCAAGAGATGGTTACCTCATTTATTCATCAGAAATCGACTAAACTATGTCAGCTATCTCCTTTAACCATCTGTCAACTTCACAATTTCTTGAATTTTAGAGCCAGAGTCGGCGGTAAGTGACAGTTGGTCATATGTCTCCTTCATTCATGAAAAAATGTTACTTCTTGGAAAAATGTCAGTTACCTCCTTCATCCATCGGACCCTTCATTTGTTATTGCAGTTAGCAGACTGATTTCTGACTGATATTGGCCAAATCGATTAAACGCTGACCTGATATAAATTTAGTGTAAAGTCTATTTCCATCGATCTTTTTTAGTTAATTCGGGAAAATACTGTTTCAAGAATTCATATTTGCAATTTCGAACAATCATGCCTTATCCTTATTTCTTCCTGTGTTCATTTGACTTCGCATTTCCAGTGTATTTTTTCTCCTCTGTAAGATAAAGCAATCAGATTTTTGATTCAGCGTTTCGTTCCATCTTCCATCCCAATCATCATAGTTGAACCTTGAAACTCTAACGAGCAAATAGGAACTACTTGATATTTAGCAATAAATATTAACAACCAATATGGGAATAGGAAGAACTGTCTTGTAAACATAATACTAGTTTTTGTGTATTTTCATTCACGCACTTATATCTCCTTCTTTTTGGTAAAAGTTGACCTAACATTGTTTTCATTAAAATACGTTGTAGTTGGTGGCAAATCAATGATAATTTATCTTATTGCAAAAACAGAAACTTGAAAATAGATCCAGAAGTGATCACTATTAGACGGTTATTGTTTTCTATTTATCTATCCCATAACATGTTACTTGTCAGAAAATGTAGGGCTATCGTGTGCTAATTATATGGCACTTCCAAAATCTGCAATCATGACTGTTATTAACACGACGACGGATTCGCGATATCGTCTGCTATTTACAAGGTGGATTTTGGCTACACTCATGCCAGACCCGATTTGCGATCCTCGGCGCTGTTAACAATTATGCATCCGGGCTACCTACTTACCACTTGCAACGCTACTATTTTTTACCGGCCAGCGTATCTCGGAACTGTCGTATCTACTACACTTATGTGAACGCCTTGTGCAAGTGGGCGAGCAGGAGTTGTGTTTTTTCAAAGTAAAAAATCCATCTGATGCTCTTTTCGAATCCCCTCTGCTGATCCAATCCCTGACCCATATTCTTGTCCGATGACCATATTCCTTTCCAATTTTGCTGATCAGTTCTTCAATCATTATTTTGGTAAGTCGACGTAAAGGTTTTCTCAACTTTTTCTTCCGCAAACCTCCAGAACCACGAGGTACAGACAAACGAAAATTATTCATTCTGACATTATGGACGTATTACTAGGACTAGTGCACTTACTGAAACTTGTAAGTGTAGACACCCTCTGTATTTATGAATGCGACAGTAGCTTACCTGGCTAGCTACAAGAGCAAGTAACTAGGCTAGGAACTATACCAATGTTAACCTGGTTGTTCAGTGGACACGACAGCACCTAAATACGCTGGAAAGGATAGAAAAGTCGCGTTGCAATTGGTAAGTAGTTTCCTAGCCCCGATGGCTATTCAATATTCACTCTCCTTGTACTAGTAGTGGTGCAAGTACATTCCTATGTAGTTACACGAGGTTAGTGACACTGTCTTGCAAGTGGCTGGTGTGGTGCAAATCCATCTACTACAATGTGAACACGGCTTTCAGGAGTGAATTGAATCAGCAACAACTAGTTGCTCTTGCATCTATTGAGAAATATATAATTATTGTTTGGCTGTAGGCCCAGGTAAACCTTAGGTAATTCATTCAATTTCTAATAATGTCTTGATAAGTTGCCTTTAGTATTTTGTCTGAAGAGGTTTCTTGTATCCAGAAGTTGGGTCCTCCTCAACTATAAAACAATGCGTAACCACTGATTGCCAACAAAATTAAATTCACTCTTTTTGACTTATCAAACTGTTATTTGTCGAGCAAGAACAGAATTTGAGGTCAGGCATCAGATATTTGGAGTACCTAGGGCATAACTTTCTCGTAGGCTTACGAAACAGAGAAAGAAAATTAACATCTATTTTATTTTTATTGGTCATCTGAAGGTCGGAGACTTTAATCCGACTTTCAGATGATCAATAGAATCAAATGATAATCCACTTTTTCTGTTTCATATTTCTGTGTCATATTTCGTGTATACAGGGTGATCGAATTCGAGAATATTTATGCATATCATCGATGAGTCATTAACAATCATAAGAGACACAGCATACAACGTCAGTTAAATGGAGACATATTGCGCGATTTGATGCTTGACAAAATGCCGTATCGAAACTTGACAATTCCGAACGCTTCCGGAGATATCCGGAAATAACCGATTTTTTTAAACTCCTTTTTTAGTTTGTTCTGAATTGTTTATTTGAAGAGATCATTTTTTAATAGCGAATGACACATTTTCATGGCCACTTTCCTCTTTAAGAAACTGCAGTGAAAATTGATATCTGACGTTTTGAACTTTTTCGCCCCAATCATCAACATTTTTCCCAGAAACGAAACTTACCCACATATATAATATATATATACAATATCGGACAAAAGTTGAGCAACAAAGCTAATTTCTAATCATGTTCAAATAGAAAAAATTATCGGGTTCATATTTTTGGCTGATTCTGATAAAATAGATATTAAGCTTATACTGTAAGTAAATTTTCGAGTCAGTTTAAGAAGGGTTAATAATAATTATTATGAAATTTCACGAAAATGGAAACGACAAAAGTAGAGCAACCAAATGTTTTTATTTTATTGGATCAACAGTAGCAATTTCACTTACATTGTTGTGTAGTTGAGTGAAAATTTTGAGAATTGCACGAATTTGTATTATTTTGAATTTAAATACAATGAAAAAATGTGGAAATTGTTATCTGATATGCACTTAGTCAAAAACTTGTAAGTTCATTGTTTATTCTCGTGGCAACTAGAACTTGATTGTTGGTTCTCATGGCAACAAGTCTTTTGTTCTCTGGTAGTGGATCTGGATCGTCGTGTGCACATAACATGAGCTTGAAATCCTTCAGGGTTTCAAAAAAAGAAATTAATCATGTCTGGTCAGGCAACACTGCAATCTTTGATACAGGACGCTTGAATTTGCCTCGCTCGGTTTTGATAGTCACTGATCGAATAATGTTATCTGCCCCAGGGTTTGTATGGAGGATTCTTCCCAACTGCCACTTCAGAGGTGGTAGCCCATCTTCTCGTATGATAATGAGTGTACCAGGTTTTAATGACTCTGGTAACTTTTTCTTCCATTTCACTCATTGTTGTAGCTGGGTGATGTATTATGTGGACCATTTTGACCAGAAGTGTTGTAATAGTTACTGCATTCTCTGGAATCTTGCCAGGTGGTTTTCTTTTATACCAAGCAATTCCTGCTCTGGTATAGTTGTGAGGGTTTCGCCGATCAAGAGGTGTGCGGGAGTGAGGGAATTAAGGTCATTGGGATCATTAAACAGAGAAAAGAGGGGTCTTGAATCAAGACAAGCTTCTATTTGATATAGAACAGTACAGAATTCTTCAAAAGTTAGAGCAGCTATTCCTATAGCACGTTCCAAGTGATATTTAATGGATTTTACCCCAGACTCCCAGAGTCCCTCGAAATGTGGTGCTCATGGTGTGATAAACTTCCATTGAATACCCTCATTAGATAAGTCATCAACAATGGTGTCAGTGTGTAATTGAAAAATCTTTTAATTTCATTATTGGCGCCTACAAACGTTGTGCCATTATCGGAATGTATTTCTGAACACCTACCACGCCTTGTCATGAAACGTCGTAACGCTGCTTAAAAACACTCAGTAGTAAGGTCACTTACAACCTCCAAATGAATGGCCTTACTGGCAAAACAAATGAAAAGAGACACATAAGCCTTTGTAGTTTTAAAATTGCGACATTTTCTATCACGATTAAAAAATGGCCCTGCGTAGTCTAGACCCGTTATAGTAAAAGGTCATATAGGCGTTACACGAGACACCGGGAGATTACCCATTACGTATCTTTCTGGTTTATTTGTGAATCGAAAACAACGTACGCAATCATGTACTACCTTTCTCACCAAATTTCGACCAGAAATGGGCCAAAATTGCTCCCTTATTGATGCAAGAAGGGCTTGTGGACCTGCGTGTAGAAGCCTCAAGTGCTCATGTTTCGCAACTAAAAATGTGAAATGATGTTTAGCGGGTAAAATGGCAAGCGACCGCCAACTCTAATCACCTTAGTATTTTCGTCAAAAAATGGGTTCAACCCAAACAATTTTCTATTATTACTCAGGTCTTGCGATCGAGATAATCTATAATATTCATCAGGAAATGACTGTTTTTGGACTGTTTGAACTAAGAGAATTAAAGCATGATTTAGCTGTTCAACACTGAGACAACCAGTTCTTGTGAGTTGCTTATGTTTCGAATTATTGTTTGTAAATATTAAAACATACGCAAAAATCCTCTTCAGCCTTATTAATGATGAATATTTGTTGAGTTCATCCAAAGTAAACGTTGAAATATGAACAAACGTATTTTTTGTGTTGAGTTCAGGTGAAATTGAGCTATCCATTATATCAGTTTCTAGGCCATAAGTCGGCCATTTTTCGGGATCAAGCTTGAGCCATGGTGAGTAGATCTGCAGGATTGTCCAATGTGTTGATATATCTCCAAGATTCGATTTAACTCAAACTCCGAATCTAAGATATTCTGTTAGCCACAAAAATCTTTAATAAATGTGGTGAGGTATTGATAGTAAGGACGATTGTAGAATCACACCAATACGTTATAGATTCGTGAATGTTGGTAAATAAAGAAATTACTTTGTCAATCAACTCAGCGAGCAATAGTGCACCTCATAGTTCCAGTCTGGGCACTGTGATTATCTTAAGAGGTGCGACTCGTGTCTTTGAGCAGCAAAGATTTGCTGTGAGTTCCCAAACTTATCTTGGCATCTTATGTAAACACAAGCTCCATAAGCCGACTGCAAAGCGTCGCAAAAGTCATGTTTTTGAATCGAAACTGGATTTATTGATAAAACGTGTCGTGGTATTCTGATATCATTGATTTTTGACAGTTCAAAGCGATAAAAACACCACATAGTATGTAAGTCCGAAGGAATGGATTCATCCAAGGCGAGTTTGAATTTTCATAATTCCTGTAGGATGACTTTATAGAGCTAATTGTTATAGGTGAGAGAATACCAAGTGGATCAAAAATTTGAGCCGTAGAAGAAAGAATTTGTCTTTTCATAACTTTCGAGTTCTGTTCAAAAATGTTTATAGAAAATTGTAAAACATCGTTGGAAGAGTTCCAAAGTGAACCCAAAGTCTTATGATGTTTCTCCTGTCCAATTTGTAAAAGTTCTGGGACACAATCTCGTAGGGAATCTACATTTGAAGTCCATTTACGTAACATGAAGCCATATTTAAGTAAATGTTCGTCTATGCCGATTTTTATGTCATGTAATTCTTCAACGGTGTTGCAGCCTGTAAGTAGATCATCAACATAAAAGTCGTGTAAAATAAAAGACGCAAGTTTTGGATAGTTATCAATGTTTTCATAAGCCGCTTCATGCAGAAATCTAAAAGCCAAAAAAGCTGCGCGTGCTGTGCCGTACGTTACAGTGTTCAATGTATACTCACCAACTTGTTCCTCTGAGGTAAAAAAGTATTTTTTGAATACATCGATCTTCTTGTTTGACAAGTATTTGGCAGTACATTTTCTCAACAAATAATTCCATAGCTGATCCGTGCATATCTTCATCTCACTGTCACCTTCTCAGTCTATCAATTTGTTTGAATGTTCTTATTGATTATTAGACAATGGGGGGCTATTGGACTATGGGGGGGCTATAGCCCCTGTACCCCCCGTAGATCCGCCACTGTTCTCCACCTCCTCTACTGCTTTCTTCGGTTCCCAGATCATTCTTCATCAAGCGCGAATACTGAGTTTCCACGGTTGCCAGTATCTGTATTTAACACTATCACGATATCAAGATTTCGTAGGTATTATAAGGGTTCCCCGACTTTTTCAGTCAAATTATGTTATTCCAATCTACTTTAGACCTCCAACATGCATATGGGAACACGATTTTTTGAAGAATTTGAAATCTCCAATTTTTCCATTATTTCCGACGGAAATACTTACATCACTAGTCTTGCTCCAGGGTAGATCTTAAATAAAAGCTAAAACGTTTTGAGGTGGAAAAACCAAGATACCTACTTATCTAATTAATTTAATTCCGGAACATCCTTCAATAATCTTTTATAATGATTGCGCTGGGCTTCGCCGTATTTTTTTTTGATTACTCTTAGAAAATTGCCGCCCCTCAAATTTTGTCGCTCTACGCCGAGGCCTTTTGTGCGTAATGGAAAATACGGCACTGGTTCCCGTCTAAGTTTATTATGCAAAATGAGATCTTCCATGTTATTTTCGTTAGCTCCGGCCAATATTACTGCTGCTTCATTCATGATGCTATTGGAATAACACTTTAATTTTCAATGACATTGATTACCTTGTATGTCAGTTTAGGTTGTGTTGTATGAAACATTTGACATTCTGTCTGTTTGACATCTTTAACGGCTGGCGTAATAAGATAACGCGCAGTTATTACCGCAACGCATGCGGTATTGCAATTGGCAATATCTCTCCATTATGATGAATTGCGTTACATTTTCTGCAACCCATAGATTTACAGTCTTTGGTGGTATGATTGTTGTTAAGGCAATCAATGAAAAGACGTGAGCGTTTTGCAGTGTTGAACCTATTGAAAGGAGTAAGCTTGGCAAAATCAGGACACGTATGTTATATCTAAAATATTCGACGACCTTGATTAGCGACCAGTCAAGCACCTCATTGCCTCACTACGGGAACCGCTGATCCAGCAATCTTCCGCGATGTGCCAACAATGCTGCATAGGCAATATTAGTTTATAAATAGAAGTAACTGTTCGATTTTTCAATATTGTATCTCCCGATTTCTATTTTTCCCGAGGAAAAATCCTTATCGCAAAACAACTTTATTCGCATTAAAACTTTCAAATAATCAAGTAACAATGGCCCAAGCTCGTCAAACTAGTCAAGATACTGTAACGACTATCGAACTAGAACCATACAAACTTTCCGAAATTTTTTCTATTGTCCCAGAATTTGATGGCGACCAAATCTTTCTAGGAAATTTTATCAACGCATGCGATTGTGCGTTTGATATGGCAACTACACAACAACAATTTTTTTTGGTGATTCATATTAAAAACAAACTTAGAGGTAGAGCAGCTCAGCTAATCAATTCTAGAAATCCTAACACTTACCTCGAAATCAAGCAACTTTTAAATCTACACTTTGGTGATTCCCGTGACCTTTCATAACTTATCCAAGATCTTCAAAGACTAAAAAAAACTCCAGATGAATCACCCTTGACATTCTTTAATAGACTTCAAGTTCTGAATACAAAAATGCATCCGAGCATTCAAAAATCCGCTACTCTGAAAAGAGACCAGAAAAAAGCCCAAACCACTCTTATTGAAACTATGGCCCTAAATACACTCCTTACTGGCCTAGAACCAAGACTAGGACAATTAATTCGTGCTAGCAATCCGACAACCCTCCTAGAAGCTCAAAGCAGAATCAAAAAAGAGCTGCAACTCTCATATTTGGAGAACCAAAAAATTGGTAGACCAAACGCCCAAAAAATTAGTCGACCCAACTCTCAAATCCCCAAATGTTCGTCATGCAACCGCACTGGTCATAACGCACACCAGTGTAGACAATTCCCTAATCGTTCTAACTTCAATCCAAACCACCCATCATTCAATCCAAACTTTCAAAGGTCAAATAACTTCAACAACAATTCCACTAACTTCTCTGGTCAAACCAGACAACAACATCAACCCCAAAACCCACAACGTCCATTCAATTCCAACTCTCAATATCAAAAACCAAACTTTTCATCAAATCAGATGCGCCCTTTGCATCATCTCAACGAACCTTTCGACAATACTGGTAATACTGATACCTATACAGAGTATCCCAGTTACGATTTTCAAGAACATTACAAAAATGTTCAATTTTCCGAAGAAGATTCCGCAGTAACCATTGATAATAGTTATGAGGATTTTCTAACGCGTCCTACAGACCACCAACCCGACAACTCATTTCAGGATGCAATCTTAGACATCCAGACCCAAATCCAAGCCTTGAATTTGGACAACATGGATCCAAATCTGAACTTCCCAGAACAGACATTCCTTTAAGCCAACTTCTAACTGTAAACTCCAAAAATCTCTATTACATCAACGATCGCAACAACAAATTCAAATTTCTCATAGATACCGGCGCAAGAATTTCTATTTTTAAAGAAAACGCTGCAACACAATCTCCAACACGATTCCCCGTAAATATTACCATCCAAGGTATTACCAACCAGAAACTTTCCATAAACACTTCCACTCTTGTCCCTTTCAATGTAGGTGACCCTCACAAAGTGTACATTTACAATCTTGATATAGATTTTGATGGTATATTGGGTTTAGATTTTCTAGAACATCATGAATGTGTTATCGATTTAAAAACTAAAGAACTCATTACAAATTTCAAAACGATCCCCCTGTATAAAGTAAATGAGGAATTTATGCACAAGCAAAATAAAAAACATCATGTTCGTACAACAGGAAAACGTAATCAAATTTCATTAGATGCTAGAACTGAAATGACATGTAAGTTAACATGTAATTTGACTAATACTGACGCTATTCTACACTCGCAAGAAAAAGATAAGGTCAGATTACCTCACGCGTTGGTTAAAGTGAATGGAAAAGGTGAATTTTACACTTCCATTGTAAACGTAAACGCCATGCCTGAAACTGTTGACTTTTCAGATCTTAATATAGAACCACTTGACCCATTCTTAAACAATGATGAAACAATTTTTAATTTTAACCCCGATTTTGACAACACAACCATTTTTGATAGGAATACATTCATAAAAGATCAATTAAGAACTGAACATTTAAATATCGAAGAAAAGGAAATAATAACTCAACTTTGCCTTGATTTTTCTGACATATTTTACCTCGAAAGTGACATACTCTCCTTCACCAATGAAATTAAACACTCTATCGACACTAATAACGCAAGACCTGTTTTCACTAAATCTTACCGTTATCCACAAGTCCATAAGGAAGAGGTGAAATCCCAAATAAAAAAAATGCTCGATCAACACATCATTCGCCCCTCAATTTCCCCGTGGTCTTCACCCGTTTGGGTTGTGCCAAAAAAAATTGATGCGTCTGGCAAACCTAAATGGCGTGTCGTGATCGACTATAGAAAGCTCAACGAGTTAACTGTAGACGACAAATACCCTCTACCAAACATTTCTGATCTTCTGGATCAATTGGGAAAATGCCAATATTTCCCCACACTTGACTTGGCATCCGGTTTTCACCAGATCGAAATGATCCCAAAAGACATCCCGAAAACAGCATTCTCCGTAGAAAACGGACATTACGAGTTTATTCGTATGCCATTTGGATTAAAGAACTCTCCCTCCACCTTTCAGAGAGTAATGGACAACATCCTCCTTGGTATCCAAAACGAAAGATGCTTAGTCTACATGGACGACATAATAATTTATTCCCCCACTATCAATGAGCACATTTCCAGGTTAACAGAAGTCTTCAAACGTCTTCGCAAAGCGAACCTGAAAATCCAACCAGATAAGTGTGAATTTCTTCGTAAAGAAGTTGCTTATCTTGACCATTTGATAACCCAAGATGGAGTGAAACCTAACCCATCCAAAGTCGAGTGTATCCAAAACTTTCCGTCCCCAAAATGCTCTAAGGACATAAAATCTTTCTTAGGTTTAGCGGGCTACTACAGACGCTTCATCCCAAATTTTGCAAAAACTTCCAAACCACTCACGAAACTTCTTCAAAAAGATATTCCATTCATTTTCAACTCGGAATGCGAAACATCCTCTAATATCAGACCCAATTCTTATCTATCCCAACTTCGAAGAAACCTTCCTCTTAACAACCGACGCAAGTGCTTTCGCAATTGGCGCTGTTCTTTCACAAGGACCCATTATTAAAGACCTTCCTGTAGCATATGCCTCTAGAACTCTATGCGCTGCAGAAACCAAATACTCCACCATAGAACGCGAACTCCTTGCAATAGTCTGGGCAGTTAAGCATTTTCGCCCGTATCTTTTGGTCGCAAATTTATATTAGTTACTGATCATCGCCCTTTGACCTGGCTTTTTTTCATCAAAGATCCAGGAAGTCGTCTAGCTCGATGGCGGCTCAAGCTTGATTATAGAATCGAATATAAACCTGGTAAAATTAATAAAAATGCTGACGCATTATCTCGAATAAAAATCAACCTTTTCCAAAAATGTTCAGAATTCCAACAAAAAGTTTCCGTTTTTGCTTCAAACGACTACGACATTCACAATCAACCATCAACCTCATATGAACTACCTCCAATCGAAAAACAAAACGAAACGTTCAATGACACGACAAACGATGACGAAGTCACAGAAGAATACAACAGGTTTGTACACCTTTACAAAACAAAATCAATGATTGATTACTCAAAAATTGATTCTTCAAACTCACAACTTTTAGACAAATCTAGCAAAAACATTGTCACATTTTTCACCCAAGTAAAATTAGAAGATCTTCATCAAAAGATAATGAATGATATTTTCGAAGAAAATGCTAACTTTCATTCAAATGAAGTGAACATACTTCACAGCAAATCTGTTAAAGATCGTAAATACTTTATAATCCCACTACCATATGATAACAACATAGTAGTACCACGCCTCTTTTATTCGTTATACACGTGCCGTGACAAATTTGATATTTCTCAAACTTATCAAGTAGAAAATAATCTCGAACTTCCAATCCTTGAAATATTCTCTTTCATTTTCAATGACAAAGATATAAAAATCCAAGTATGTCAAAACATTGTAAAAACTCCCGATGACGACGAAAGACCAATAATTATAGACCAATACCATTCTGGCAAAACTAATTTACACCGTGGAATAAATGAAACCATTAAACGCATAAGAACCAAATATAATTGGCCCGGTTTAACAAAAGACGTAGACCAATTCATAAAAAGTTGCGAAATATGCCAAAAACTAAAAATCTGTCGAAAAAACCTTAGTACTCCCCTCGTCATTACCGAAACTCCAGAAACTCCATTTCAAAGGATAAACATAGACCTCTTCGAGTTTCCTACTCGCAACCATGCCCTCACTATTCGAGATAAACTCACCAAATTCACTCAGGCCTACCCTGTAAGTGACAAGAAAGCAAGTACAATCGTGAACACCCTTCTTGTTTTCTTTCAACACTTTGGTACCCCTTTAAGAATACATTGCGACCGTGGTCAAGAATTCGACAATACTCTTGTCAAAGACCTTTGTGAGATGTTTGACATTAAACTCACATTTTCCAGTGTCAGTCATCTCCAATCTAATGGATCTCTTGAACGGTTTCATGCAACACTCACTGAAATGATCCGAGCTCACAAAGCCGATCACTCAGACGAACACCATTCAACATTCTCCCATATGCAGTCATCTGTTATAACAACACTAAAAACAAAACTCACGGATTTACCCCCTACGAACTGATATTTGGGCATACATCTAATAGACCTCCTGAAACTCTTTATAACCAAGAACAACTCATTTCCAAATACATTCGAGAGCTCAACAACAAAATGGAATATTATTACAAAGTTGCACGATCAAGAACCAACCTTCAAAAAGAAAAATCCAAGATTAGATTCGATAAGAATGTATCCAAGAAAATTCCAGAATATAAGGTAGGTGACAAAGTATATGTTAAAGAATCCCAAATTAGAGACAAAGCTCAGAATAGTTTTAACGGACCATTTGAATTTACCGAAGTTTATGAAACTTCAGCAAAAGTAAAAAATCTATCTACTAATCAGTCATCAAAAATAAACTTCGATAGACTAAAACCTTTCTATGACTAGTCTATTTCATTTCAGACGACATGGCTTTTTACGAAGGTCAGATAAAAGCCTTGGATCTTTGCGAATCTCTAATGGAAAGCTATTCATTTTTAGAAGATTCTCTAAATGATATCTTGAGTGCCATAACATTCGCCAGATTAAAAATATTGCATAGTTCAATAATAACTCCTAGAGATTAAGTCACCTCCCTTCAAGAAATAGCGCGCTCTCTCTCAAGAAACATTCTCCCTCTACCAACTTATACTTCCAAAGTCGCTCAATATCTTGACATAATAGAATTAGAAGCGTATCAATCTGACAATAAAGTTGTTTTCATCCTGAAAATACATTTAATCGATCCTGAATTCTACACCCTCTTTCGAATCTTTCCTATCCCAGTATTGGACAATCGAACAGGTGTCTTTCACATTTTACCAACAACTCAAAAATATATCGCGCGTGATGACAATTCTTTACTTTACGTATCTCCACAAGAGTTACACAGCTGTAAACAACTACAGAACAACATGAAGATGTGTTCTGATGTTCTCCAATATCCAATAGATAATAGCCTAGTTTACATCGATAACTCGTTTAGTTCGGTCCGATAGGACCAAGTGGGTGGGGATAGTACGGTAGGACCAATGATTGCTTCTCGCCCGTTTACACCGTCTTGCCACGCGTTAACTAAATCTGTACGCCCGCAATTCGTCAAATGTCAAAAACAAGTCGAAATTATTCATCAACACAATTCGTAACCAGAAAAAACATGAGTAAGTACGCTCAGATTGCCTTAGAAACTCAGAACCAACACAATTCACAATAATAACAATCAACATAACCTCATAATTTTGATCCAGATCGAACCAAATTTAGTTCGGTACACTTGCTGGCGAGTACCGAACCAAGAGCGGACCAGCTTAGTCCGCAACTGTCTACACCATTCGAACCAAATATTTGGTCCGGATAAAGTCCGAATTTGGTACTTGGTCCGCGGACCAAGTTGTCGGTATAAACTAGGCTAGTGATGCTATCTGTGGAGCACAGCTTTTAAGACAACCTACCACACTTCCCAAGACATGTCAAACTTCACTTCTCCTGGCTAGCGACTACAATGTACAAGAAGTCGCTCAGAATCACTGGCTTATCACAGTGCTGACCCTCTGCCAATCTCAATCCGATGCGGCAACCGAAATATGGTCACTAACATGCTCAGAACAAACTCTTTTCTGAAGCTTCAACCAAACTGCAATGCCTTCATTGGAAGTACAAGACTACACTCCAAGTACCCAATTGAAAAATACCAGAACGTCACATACAACAGTCATCCGGTAAAAATTCCTTACAACTGCTGCGACCATCTTCCAGAGAAACTTGCCGTCCCAGAACTGACACCACTAAAGTTGAGCAAGTTAAACAAAGAAGATCTCAATATGGCACAGCACAGGCTCAACCAATACTCGGAGGAACTGGACAACCTACTGGACTAGCCCTTAATAACCAAACATATTCACTGGTTTAACATGTTCCTGTTCATGCTCATCATCATCATTGTAATCATTTACATCCGCTGTAAATGCCGACGCAGATGCCCTAATAGACTCAGCCTAACCAATGGTGACGACCCTTCAGACCCTCCGAAGCCTGAAAAGCAAACATTGTTGCGCCAAAAACTCCGAAAACTCGTCCCTAGAAGACGTACAAACATCCATCCAGAAGAATTCACATAATAAGACTTCGAACTGAGATGCGACCCAATCCACCAGTGAAAGTTGTTGCAATGCATCAACTTTCTTATAAAATGGGGAGTTGTTATATCTAAAATATACGACGACCTTGATTAGCGACCAGTCAAGCACCTCATTGCCTCACTACGGGAACCGCTGATCCAGCAATCTTCCGCGATGTGCCAACAATGCTGCCTAGGCAATATAAGTTTATAAATAGGAGTGCTTTTTAGTTTTAAGGACATTCATTTATATTCATTTTTGTAATCAATTTAGTTAAGAACACATTAATTTCACTTTATCATAACCTCTGTATTAATTTTGAATAAAAGTATTTTTAAAAAAATTGGATTGTGAAGTGTTGGAGATAACACGTATATATGGCATGTTGTTTGTTACAAAGAATATATTTGGTATCTTGAGAAGAATGAAATGATTTTGACTTGTTGATGGAAAAATGTCCCCTTGAGTTGGCGTTGGTGTTATAGTGTGTACGAGCATCCTTTTCATGAGAATGCATTGATTCCAGAATGCGGCATCATTCCTTCAAGAATTCAAGCAAATCATCCATTGAGGGTAATTCATCTTTATTATTTTGTGATTCCCATGCACGGCGCGTGATAGTATCAAATTTTGAACAGATCCAATATACAGGGTCGTGCAACCAAGATGGGGTGGACGATTGTGGGAAAATGGTGAGAGATTTGGATAATTTTTTTTTGTTTATCATAGTTAGTCGAAAAGGCTATGTTTTAAAATATAGCCATAGTACAGGGTGTCCCAAAAAGTCTATGGCAAACCAAACTTGTATTTTTTTAAATGGAACACCCTGTATATTAATTGATATTCCAATTTTTCCTTCAATTTTGAACAAAAATTCTGATACAAGTAATGTCATTAAATTCAACCGTTATCGAGATATCGCGTTTTAAAAATGGCATTTTTGCAACTTTGACATGCTATAAAACTCAAACTATTCAAGTTAGAGGAAAATGGTTTGCCCTTTCCTATCTTAACTTTTCAAGAGCTCTTCTGTCATTTGTATAGAAGGTACCGTCAACTGCCAACTTTTTTCGCCACATTTTGACATTTTTTCACAAGAATGAATTTAATCTTCTTGAATAGCTCTTGAAAAGTTAAGATAGAGATGTGCAATCCATTTTCCTCTAACTTGAATAGTTTGAGTTTTATAGCATGTCAAAGTTGCAAAAATGCCATTTTTAAAACGTGATATCTCGATACCGGTTGAATTTAGGAACATTAGTTGTATCACAATTTTTGTTCCAAATTGAAGAAAGAATTGAAATATCAATCAATATACAAGGGGTTCCATTAAAAATAAATACAGGTTTGGTTTGTCATAATCTTTTTGGGACACCCTGTACTATGACTATATTTTTAAAACATAGCCTTTTTGACTAACTATAATATACAAAAGAAAATATCCAAATCTCTTACCATTTTCCCACAATCGTCCACCTCATCTTGGTTGCACCACCCTGTATATGCAAATCATCTCAAGAATCTGTAGGCCGACCTAAAACATTCAATGCTCGCAAATGTTTGTGTGTTTCATCTAAAAGACGTCTAAGGCTTTCATGTGACTCTTTTACGAGGTTTGGTAATGTGAAAAGTGACCTCATGTGATTGTTTAGAAGATTCCATGCAATTGTGTAATCATCATCACAGACTTGCAAAGAATTAATGGACCGCAGAACCTTTCAAGCGCAAATATTGAAATTTTTGTACGTTAGAAAGTTTCACATTTTCATGAATAATAGACTGAAAACAGTCACGAAAAAATAACCATTGCTCAAAAGACCCATCAAATGATGGTAAGTTTAAAGGTAGTAATTTAATTTCCATAATTGAGGACTCAGTTGATTGTGAGTTACTGACATGATTGGTTGTAGTTTTGTTCACTTGATTGTCATGTTGATCCAAAAAACTTTTCACAGAGGAGATCATTTGATAATGACTGTCCTCAAATTCTTGTCGTTCATGTGAATGTTAATCAAAATTTGTATCATAGTCGGGGTCATTGATTTCAACAATCAGCTGTACCTCATTAACTTGTTCTAGAATCTCTTCGGCTCTAGATAAGCGATCACGTAGATTTACCAGATCAACTGATTCTTGATCCTTAATCCTGTCCAAGTGTTGGATAAATCGAGTAAGAGAGCCCTTAATGCTCCCACGTTTTACCTTATTCGGGTCAGACATGTTTAAAAAAAATGTGTATTTAAAGTTTGAAACAATTCAGAATTCGTAATAATTGCTGATTCGCAGAGTTAAGTAAAGTAAAAATTATCAAATATTCTTGAAACGTGCAGGATGATGAAAGTGAAGTAGTAAATAGGTTCAATGTAGTCTGACGTGTGATGTCAAAGTCGAATAGAAACTTCAAGTGATGAAGGAAAGGAACACTGGGAATGAGAATGAAAAGGAACGCACTGACCTCGTAGATTTTCTTCAGTTTCCTCTGCACTTCCGTAGGTTGTAGTAGAATGATGCTCATACGTCGTAATGTCCAGGACGATCACAACTTCGTCGGTCAAAAGCTGCAACAGCTAATACACGGCAGCAATAGCCGAACGTAGAGCAGTCGTTGTGGTTGCAAAAATCCAATTTTCTTTGCTGATTTCTTCAAATATCCGTAATCGAAGGACCAAATTTTGTGTAGTAAAGTTGTAATTTTGAGATTTGCACAAATTTGTATTATTTTAAATCAAATAACAATGAAAAAATGTGGAAACTGTTATCTGACATGCACTTTGTCAAAAGGCTGTAAGTTGATTGTTTATTCTCATGGCAACTAGAACTTGATTGTTCGTTCTCATGGCAACGAGTCTTTTGTTCTCTGGTAGTGGATCTGGATCGTCGTGTGCACATAACATACATATTATTAATTAATAGAATAGCCATTATTAGAGTCACTGGATGCAACGGCGCGGCATTGACTAAATCAACTTTTGAATGACATTGTCCGGAAGATTTGTCTAAACTTCACCAATTTTATCTATCAATGATTGTTTATTTGGAAACATTTGTCTACGAATGTGACGTTCCACTTGTTCCAAGAGATTCTCAATGGGGTTAAGGTCTGGCGACTCTGCCGGCTACTGCAAAACTCGAACGTTGTTGCATGACATTAACATGAGCAAAAGAGATCGCGGTCTCTAAGTTAACAATCATTTGATTCACTGTATTGAGTTGAAATATAATATTGTCTAGCATGAGCGAAAAATACAATGCACTTGAGATATCGTATTGCAAGTTTTCCAATTGCTTTATTCTGCTGAAAACGATGTTTTGATTCTGGTTAATTTTGTCTAGGTCTGTGGTGTAGGAGTCAATGACGTTTTGCAAGATCGTAATTTCTATTTTTATGTCGGATTGGAGATTTTGTTGATTCTGAGTTAAAGTGCTGAAATAGTTCTCAAATCTGGTTTCATCATCTGAATCAAGATCTCCGAACAACCATTTGTTAGCTTTTCCTACAATATTGCTCAGTCCTCGTTTTGGACGATTTGTTGTTTTAAATAATTTTGAATTTGATAAAACTGTTCGAAAAAGGTCAAGGGCTTGTTTGTATCTGTTTACTGTCAGAATCGCGAAATTTTTTGTAATATTCCCAGACATTATTGTTTTGTTTGGTTTATTCAAGAGTGATTCAATATTAGATAAACAGTCTGTAATTTGAGTCAGGTTTATGTGATAGTGGAATGTATGTTTCGTTGTCGTTATGTAGGTTTGTCCAAGGGATGTAGGTAAAATTGGGTTATTTACCACTTTTACTTCTAAGGTTGTAACTATGAGGGGTAGGAATGGGAATAGGAATGTTGGTTTCATCTGGAACAAAAGAACGTTGAGGCTCTTGTGAATGGGTTTGTTTTGGGTTATGATGGTATTTCCAGTGTCAGTTACAGAGGTGTTTATTTTTTTGTATTTATTGGTTTGCTTTACTTTAGATTTCTGTGGAAAAGTTTTTGTAAATAAAGGTTTATTAGGGTCTATAGCGGGAACATGTATTCTGGTCTGTGTATTCTTGTTTGCTCTCTCGAGGTTCGAGTTTTGTTTGAATGTCAGTTGTTCTAGGAGATTTTTATTCATTATTTTAATATTTTTGGAATGATCCAGCATGTACTCGTTGATTATTTGTTTTTCCGAAAGTTCTAAAGGGTTTTCATAATCTGATTTTCCTCGCATTATTCGAAAAGGTGTATATTTCAAAGCACTATGGGTAAAATTATTGTAAGAGAGAATAGCATATTTCATTAAGTTTATGATATTGTCGTTGGGTTTTTCTTTTGAGGTCGTTTTCCAGGTTTGGCCAATAATTATGTTTTTTGAGAGCAACAATGTTTTCTTGTATACTTCGATGAGATGTCTTTGTTTCGTGGTATTTAATTATTAACTTTAATTTTTAACTGTTGATCTTCGGGATTTTCTATATCTTCTAACAAGGTGTTAGAGATGTACAACGTAAATGAGTTGTTTGTAAAATACTTTTGAAAAGTTCTCAAGATGATTGGCTCGAGTGATTTGTTAATAAAGTGACAATATGTGCTTTTTGGAACAAAATGTTCTTTAATAATTTTACAGAGATCTTCTTCTGATAGATCGTTTTGAAGGAAAATAAATGTTCTTTGTTTTGTGAAAATTTGAGTATTTTGGATTCTATTCTGATTGTTATTAGAATAACGAAATATTGTTTGATTTTTATACAAATTAACAGATTTTTGTACAGGGTGATTCATTTTCAGCGACAGGGTGCCAGTTCTCGTAAACTATCCATCGTAGAGGCTTCATAATAAAGTGGTGGGGGAAGTTCAATTGTTTTATTAAACAAACGGAGATTTCTCCCGTTTCGCTTGACCGATTTTAACGAACTTGGGCTCACATGAAAGAGAATAGTCTGCGCTATAAAATGCTCATTTGCTTTTAAATTTGTAACATTCCCGTCGTCGCTGGATGGCGTTAACTGAAATGGTAGCATATTTTTGAGTTTTTTCCAAAAAAATCAAATGTAATGGTGTATCCATTTTCATATATTTTAAAAGGGGATACATTGTTCTATGAAAAAAAAAAAAAATTGTTGTTTGTTTTTATAGGAAAATGTATCCCCTTTTAAAATATATAAAATTGAATATACCATTACATTTGATTTTTTTGGAAAAAACTCAAAAACATGCTATCATTTCAGTTAACGCCATCTAGCGGCGACGGCGAAGGTCAAAAATTCAAAACCAAAAAAGTTTTTTGAAGTGCAGATCATGATCTTTCATATGAGCCCAAGCTCGTTCAAATCGGTCAAGCGAAACGAGAGAAATCTCCGTTTGTTTAATAAAACAATTGAACTTCTCCCACCACTTTGTTATGATAGATAGAAAAAAACGTTTTGGACAAAAAGTGTTGGTAAATAGTCAGTAAATCCGAAAATGAGCTCATCAATATATTTTCATTGGACAAAAGTCCATAAAAATCATATTTTCTTCTTGGTGTTGGTTGTTACGCCCCCTAGCGACCATTTCAGAAACTTGAAAATATTTTCCAGGTTTTTCTCTTGGTCGTTTTAGTAATAAATTTTTTTGCCGCAAGTCTCTACGATGAATAGTTTACGAGAACTGGCACCCTGTCGCTGAAAATGAATCACCCTGTACATATGGTGCTCGTAATATTGGATTTTCGACACTAGAATGTTGTGTGTTGTCGTCGTCGGTATCTTGTTTCTTTGTTGCCAAAATTCTTGTCTTTTTAGTCTTTGTAGGGGGTTTAATCATTCTGTCCGAATGAATAATTACGTTTAGGCTGGAAGACCGGTCAGGTATTTCAACAATTGATGACAAGAGGTCATCAAGATCGTCGTTTGGTAATTCTGGTATTTCAGTAGGGTCGAAGTTCAGAAAAATAGATAGCATATCGTCCACGATTGGGTTAATTTGGATTCGGAAGAGCGCATCAGCATTGGTATTTTTTTTTTCCTGGTTTGTGGTGAGGAATATATCTATATTCCTCAATTTTCATGTGCCATCTGTTAAGTTTGCAATTTGGCTCTTTCATGTTCATTACCCAATTCAACGGTTTATGATCGGTGATCATATTGAAGGTATTCCCATAGAGATAAGGTCTGAAGTATTTGGTTGCCCAGACTACGGCTAATAACTCTTTTTCCGTGGTACTGTAGTTAATTTCAGCAGGGTTCAACGTGCGAGAGGCATAAGCAATTGGTGGGTCATTTCCAATAGGTCCCTGCGATAGTATGGCTCCCAATGCGTGATTTGACGCATCCGTCGTGAGATTGAACGGTTTTGAAAAATCTGGATTTTGAAGAATGGGGTCGTTGATAAGAATGTCTTTGCAGGTTTGGAAGCAAGTGACAAATTCAGGAGTGGCCTTCACTTTTTGATTTTCCTTGAGACATTTCGTCATAGGTTTTGTGAGATAAGCGAAACCTTTTATAAACTTTCTGTAATATCCAATGAGGCCTAAGAAAGATTTTATCTCTTTTGGAGTTGAAGGCATGGGGAATTTTTGAATAGCTTCTATTTTTCTGGAAATGGGTTAAACGCCTTCAGGTGTATTGACATGTCCTTAGAATTCCACGGTTTTTGCTAAAAATTCGCATTTTGTCTAGTTGTATTTTTAGATTGTGGTCTTGATGTCGTTTGAAAACTTGTCTAAGATTAGCAATATGCTCTTGGAGGCATGTTGAGAATATGATTATATCATCCATATAGACCAGACATACTTTTCCTTGAAGATCTTTGAGGACGTTGTCCATAACTCGTTGGAACGTTGCAGGGGCATTTTTCAGTCCGGCATTCTGATGTATTCGTAGTGTCCGTTTTCGACACTACATGCCGTTTTGGCGATGGAATTTGGATGCATCTCGATTTGGTGGAAACCCGATGCTAGGTCGAGGGTAGTGAAGTACTGGCTTCTACCTAATTTGTCCAGTATATCAGATATATGCACAATTAATGTAAATTGAGAGAAAAAAAAAATGTAGACATGTATACACCCTACACCATTTCAAATGGTATAGTATGGGGTTTTTTGATAATATATATATATATATATATATATTATATATATATATATATCGGATATATTAGGGATTGGATATTTATCGTCAATTGACTTCTCGTTGATTTTACGATAATCAATTACGATTCGCCACTTTTGCTTGCCGGACGCATCTACTTTTTTGGGTACTACCCAGACGGGGGACGACCAGGGACTGGAAGATGGACGGATGATTCCATCATCAAGCATTTGAGCTATTTGTTTTTGTACTTTCTATTTGTGTACGTACGGGTATCTATATGATCGGGTATGAACAGGAATATTATCTTTTGTTTTGATTTCATGTTTCACGTTGTTTGTGAAAGCAATTTCTGGTTGGGTTTGTGTGGAATATTAGGGAATTGAAGAATCAATTTTTCCGGATGGTTCTTCTCTTCTTTGTTGAGGTGTTGTGACCTGATGAGAGAAAAGTCACTTTTTTCTTCGGAGTCGCCAAAAATATAATCTGAAGAGATTTGTTCAATGTTGAAAATTTCGTAATTTTCGGAATAAAATATGTGACACTTTGAAGAGATGAACTCTTTGTCGAAAATAATTATGTCGCTTTGATCGGATCTATTTTGGATTTCCAACGGTATTGAACCGTTATTTACTGTCAAGAGTGATGGGGGGATTTCACAAATACCATTGGAGATATATGGAATGAGTATTTCGGAGCCTTCAGGGAGATTAGTGGCTATCTTCTTGATAACAACAGTGTTGGATGGAATTTCGACTTTTTGCGTCTCAAATTCGTTTCGATAAACTAGGGGTATGCAGGTAGTGTCGTCATAAAGAGTTTGATTGGTCAGGTCAATATTTTAACCAAGTCGTCGTAAATCTCTGATACCGATGATGCCGTCGAAGTAATCATGAAAATTATATAAAATCAAATCTATGTCTGTATGAAGGTTGAAATCTTTAAGAAGAGGAATCCTTGCTTTGTATTGCGTTTATGATTCCCCGTTGCAGGTAACTAAAGAATGATTAGAATTGACAATTGAATTTGGAAAAAAAAATCGGCAATAATAGGTCTTATTAAAGAAGTATGGCACCCGGTGTCGATCAAAAGTTGAGCAGGCGGATTTTCTATTTTGATATAGGGCAGGGAATTTACTTGGAAGCTGTTGAGATTTAGCGCGAATTTTGTTTTGAGCAGGGTTTTCTCTTGAGTATACATTGATTGGTTTGCCAAAGACTTGTCTGGCTGTTGGAAAATGTTGCCCAATTGGCCTAGATTGCATATGAACTGGTCGGCTTGGAAATGACGGTCTTTGGACAGAGTTATTGCTTTTGAAATGTTGGAAAGTATCAGGGGGGTTATTTGAAGGTATATCATTTCTATAAAACATTTGATTTAGTGTCTGCATAGGTTTTGGAATTTGAGAGTTTTGGTGTTAGTCATTGAAATTATTTGGTCTCTGATTTGTTGATTGATAGGTCAGTCGCGAATTGATTTGTTGTTCGATAAGGGAATGGTTGACAACGATAGTGTTAGCGTCTTCTAGAGTTTGAGGGTTTTGAAACATTAATATAGTTCTTAATTCACTTGGAGAGTTCGACATTAATACAGTCACGGAAGTTAATTCCGTTTGTTCGATCAATGCAATTTTAGTCGGTTGTGCTAAAGTTAGATCTGATGTAGTTTTCGAAGAAATACGAGATTTAAGAATTTTTAAACGTTCAATAAAATCTAAATTGCTTTCATTACGGTTTTTACACAAAAGGTTTAGTTGTTGTGATAAAACTTGTCGATTTATTCTGTCGCCGAATTTTAGTCTAAGAGCGGTTCTAATTTCCGGCCATGTAGTTAGATCTGGACGACAAAGTAAAAAGTCTCCGGCTTCATCCGTCAATTTTGTGCAAATTAAAGCAACAACGAATTCTTTTAAAGATTCGTCTTGTGTTCCTACGTAATATCTATTATAAAATTTGTCTACACTTGCAATAAAAAACTCTAAGTGCTCGCTCTTTCCCGAAAATGATCTGAGAGTATGAGAGATTTCTTTTGCTGCAGTAATAGACATATTCTGTGTTCTCAAATTGGTCGAATCGGTTAGATTTAGGTTCGAAATACTTGCAATTAGATTAATTATTTCAGTGTTAGACTCACTCATCAATTTGTTCGAGTAAACGGGATCAAAATCGCACGAGAACAAAATTTGAAAATAGAAAGTCACACACAAATCGTAAATTAAGGAATGATAAGTCAAGGGAAGCTCACTTACATTTGCTTTACTGCTTTGCAATGGTGATGTCCACTTGGAGGTTGAACCGAAGATTTCAGGTTCTCTTCTTGGTTAACAGTTGAAACTGACAATTTTCATGGAGTAAACGCCAGTTAAGTGAACTTCTTTGACGCACTTCACAAAAAAAACTTTTATTTAGACGAAAAAAATTATTACAACAAATATGGACTTGTTCTATACTATTAAAAGTAAAAGGCAAAAATCCCATCTAATCGTTACATTGCAATATTTATATGCTATGATAATGCTTAGTTGACAAAATGTACAAAGTTTGTCTATAAACTTTGGTAGCGGCGTGACCCCGGGCGATGACGTGACCTGGGGTGATGACCTGGAGGTGGTTACATAACTCGCGTTACTATTGAGCATTTAAAACTTAATGTCAAAAAAATGCATTTGTTTTATCAGTGAAAATTCTTGTTGTCATGGATAAATCATTGCCTACTTACGTGTATCCAAATTGGTATTTGTATACAGTATCTTGCATTGTATAAATTATAATATCGGGCATTGCATATATTTTTCATAGTGTTGCTCTACTTTTGGTCGATAGTGTATACAGGGTGTTTCAAAAACATGTTTCCAAACTTCAAGGGGTTATTTCTTACACAAAAGTATCACGATAGAACCCATCTTGCCTAAACCGAAAGTTGATATTGACAGAGATAGAGGGTATCAAAGAAAAATGTTAATTTTTGATTTTTTTATATAACTTTGGAAATATTCAAGTTATTTTGATAAAGTTTGGTACATGAGAATTGTTTGACATGCGAAATCCAAATCTGACGATTTGGCTTTTGCTTGTAGGGGACACACCTTTTAACTCATTCAAATACCCATAATTTTTTTGTATGCACTCGTACTTTTTTTTTTTATTGAAAAATTGATTTTTCCGTCATATTCACAAAAGAAATGTAAACCTTGTAAGAGTAGCTAGAAGTGACCCTTTTCAAGATATTCGCACTTGAAGTAATACATGCAATGTGGTTTTAAGTGGCAAATTTTGAAAATAAACGCGGGTGGCGGTGAAAACTGCGTTCTCATGATAATTTTGACAGTTGGTTAAACGTACAATGTTTCTTATAGAAAAAAAATAAAAAATGAAAAATTTAAAAAAAATAGAAAAAAATTAAAAAAATACGAAATCAAGTTTATTTTTTTTGTATATAAAAAATATGGAAACAAATGTCTAAATAAGCATGATGACGTCGTTTTCAGCGCCACCCATGTCTATTCTCAAAATTTTCCATATAAAATCACACTGCATGGATAACTTTAAGTGCGAATATCTTGAAAAAGGTTTCTCCTAGCCACCCTTACAAGGTATACCTTTCTAATGTAAATCAAATTTTCGTTAAAAAAAAAAGTACGAGTGTATTCAAAAAAGTTATGGCTATTTGAATGAGTTAAAAGGTGTCTGAGTGGCGCCCCCTACAAGTAAGAGCCAAATCAAGGTCAGATTTGAATTTCGTATGTCAAACAATCCTCATATATCAAATTTTATCAAATAACTCGATTATTTCAAAAGTTATTTGAAAAAATCAAAAACTAAAATTCAAGTAAGTGAGACTAATCTAAATCATATTCTGGTAGTCCTGAAGAAGAGACCAAATAGATCTCGAAAGCTCGACATAACCTCAAAGGGTTTTTCTTTACCTCATGGCCACTTCGTAAATGAAGAATCAATCAAGACTGCATTCCCACTAATCTTAACGTTTTAAATTATGGAACACATCACATAAAAGTCATAAAACGAAAGCATGTGGGGCCTCAAAAATATATTTTAAAGAAAAGTTGACAAAACAATACCCATAAATAGCTACTCACATATATTATTACAGAGAAGAAGGGTAGTATTGACTGACTAGCTAAACATCAAGCCTGGTGTTCTTGGGGTTACTGATTACTGAATTACTGATTACTGAAGTACAGGCGCTACGAGTTTCGGGCTGTTGGCCCCGACACCGCAGCCTCTAGTTGGGCTTATTGTATCTTCTCTGTGCCTGTCTCTCAGTCGAAGAGCTCCATTGCCCGAATAAGGTTTATGACTCGTTCTACTGTTTTCCTGTCCGTCCTTTGAGGAGTGGTTGTGAATTCCCCATTATCTCTTCTCCAGTACGCCAGCGCTTCACATTCGAATACAATGGGGGAGGCTGTTTCCTCCTCCTCGTTGCACAGCCTACATATGGGTTCCTCGTTGAAAAGACCCATGATATGCATGTGTTTCCTTAGAGTGCAGTGTCCAGTTAATATACCTGTTACTTTCCTAAGCTGATTCCTGCTGAGTTTCAATAGGCTTCCAGAAAATGATGATTCGATCTCGTCTGCCATCATTAATTTACTGTGTTTCAGACCTGGTGATTGGCACCATCTAGCTTTCTGTTGTTTTTTGGACCAACAGTTCAGCCAACCTCTCACAGAGGATTTTGTAATACCAATAGCAGATTCTGGACCCAGAAGTGGTGTGTTTGCAGCTTTGCGTGCTAGTAGATCCGCCCGCTCGTTCCCAGCTATCCCTGTGTGTCCTGGTATCCATCCAAGATTGACATCGTTAGATACTCCCAGTGTGACAAGGTTTTGCTGACAGTCCATGACTTGTTTGGATTTGGTTTCCCGACAGGAGATGGTTTTGATTGCAGCTTGGCTGTCACTAAGGATAAGGATTTTCCTTCCTCTGTAGCCTCTCCTGAGATTCTCTTGCACGCATACGTTTATTGCATGTACTTCTGCCTGGAAAACTGTAGCGTACATCCCGAGTGGTTCACATGTTTCCCACTTTGGATTTTCACCTACGATTCCGCCACCAGTTCCCCGGCTTGTTTTGGAGCCGTCTGTGTACCATATTGCCCCATTAGCCATCCGGAGTTGTTTCACCGTTTCCTCTCCCCATATTAGCTTGGTCTTGGGAGACGTGCTAAAGTTGAGTTGGGGTTGCAGTCATATGACTGTATTCATACACACAACATATGCTTACGTTTTACGATTTTTATGTCATGTGTTCCATAGTTTAGAACGTTTCAACTATGTTTTTTTTATTGTTTCAATATACAAATTCCTAAATATTTTTTTTAATGTCACAGGACCCAATTACTTTTACTTCAACTTCAAATAACTATCGTTTTCTAGATATGGGGCTGTCTCAACTCAAATGGATCACTCCGTATAACAAAGACGAAACTCAAATAAATCTATGTATCATGTTTTCTTAGATGTCTGTATTAATCATGAATTTGGTACAATTCAAATAAAGCCAGAAAAAAAATACTTGGAAGGTTAATTCTTCTACTCAAGAATCAGTGTTCGGTGATGTGAGAGAAACATTGACGAGAAAATGTCAAAGTTTATTTCCTGCGATGCATCAGAAATAAAATGTTCCAATGACTGTGAAAAATATGCGAATTGCATTAACAGCCTAAACCAAGAAAGCTCAAGAGGTTGTGAAGATCATTAATCCAAGACTTTAATATGCTTCAGAATTTCTGAAATTGTTTTACAGTTTTGAGTTTACACATAAAACCAATTGGACGGCCCCATAATAGCGCTATAATAGTATTTAATGCAAGGCGCGAAGGAGACGACTTTTTCCTTGTTTTGCAGTGCACCAAATCGCGTCAATTGTTGCCTAGGCGATCAATATTAATTTGCTCATTGACAATCAAATTGACCATCTCGGGGAAGCTCATCACATTTTTTTGAAAATATGAAAAATATAAGGATTAGTAAGAACTGATACCATTGATTTTTAAAAAATCTACCCACGACCTCTAATAATGTAGTATATATCTCCGTCTGACGTATTGACTGAGATGACTCTCTCTCTCTCGGGAGGGTGATATGGCCCCATTCCTTTTGCGATCATGCAGTGAGATACGCGTCTTTTTTTTCATTTATTCAGTATATTTTTGGGTATTTCTAAAACATTTTTTCGCTGGTGACTTTCAAATAATGTCTAGAATAAGTATATAAAATTTCAAGTAATTTGAAAATGTATGCAAATTGTCCATTGCGAGTCAGTTTCATTCATAAAAAAAGTGTGATCACATCAGACAACCAATAAGAGTCCTTCAAGATACGCCTTTCGACTATTTTCGAGTCGTGTTGCCGCTTCTCCGAAGCCGATAATAATATTTGGAAAAAAATCTACTCATAAGGTCTTGAGAAAACTAGTTATTAATTGAAAAGAGATTCAAAAATGTACGTCAATATACTTTGAGCTTTCCTTGTCAATATTTGTAATTATAAAAATCGATTCTAAATGAGCTTTGTTTTGCATTTTGGTAGTTTAATATGGCAATATCGATTTATTTTATACGAATTTTTTCCGTTGTTACACATCCGTTTGCCACACTGTAAATGATGTGTGTTTTAATAAAAGTGTAAGATTTGAATTGAGTGCCATTTTGGCTTTCATAATGACACATAATTATTACATGACAGATCGATAGAGGACAGATGGGAGTTTTTTTCCGGATCCGCTTTTTGTGGGGCCCATTTTCACCCCGATTGGTTCGCGTTTACAGGCAAACCGTCCGCATTTGGGGCTCAGAGAATTGATGAGAAAGCAATGCGCACCCAACAGTCACTTGTTTTGGATGCATTGCTTTCTCAAGAATTAATCGTTGATTTTTTGAGTCCCAAATGCGGCAGTTTTGCCTGTTAACGAAGACATCGAGGTGAAAATGAGCCTCATCACTGAAAATGATTTTGTGTGAAAAATCTGCGTTCCGAAAATCAAAAAGCGGTTCCGGAAAAAAATCTTACATCTGTCCTCATTCAATCTGTCATGTTATAATCAAGTGTCATTATGACAGCCAAAATTGAACGCAATTCAAATCTTGCAACTTTATTGAAACATCCTTTATTAGGAAAACCACAAAACAAATTATAGAAACTGAACTTTGAGTGCCTCAAACTCTGATATAGCTTGGTGCATGTTAAATGAACTTATGCTCGATTGAGATAATCAGCAAACAATTAAGTCTTCCTTGTATCATTGGGGACCTCAAATACGTTTTAATTTTAGTTTTCAACCTACTATCAGGTCCTCTCACCAGATGCAAGTGAGATTAGACGTGAGTATAATATTCTTGAAGCTATGGTATAACATTTGAAAACATCGTTATGAGATTATTTTCAAAAATATATTGCAAAATTATTTGATTCGGCCGAAATCGCTGTTGTACATGCAGTAAATGTAGTCACCAAACCTATATTCTATTAAACAAATCAATCTCGTCAATGTCTGAATCTTCGCGAGACATCAAGTTGAAGTTAACTGAAATAAGTTCATATGGAATTTTTTTGATGTTTGACATTGACGATTATAGTTTATTATGTTTGACGTTGACGTTTATAGTTTATTATGATTCTTGTTCATTGTTGATATAAATCTTTGATTTATTGAATGATGGTGGCTCATGTTTATGATCATATTTGGTTTTTGGAACTTTTTGAGATTTATCTGTTTTTGACTCTGAGAGATTATCATTGTCCAAAGTTAACATTACTTCTCATTAGTTTAGCCTTAATGGGTATATTGATGATTAAACTTGTAATTTTTCAACCTCAAGATACGTTTATTACTTTGTTATCAATAATTGTTATGTCATAATGATTACGCTTGCATCATTGAGTATTATTGTCTCCCCTCAAAGTTTGTTGGTAAAAAATAATCTATGAGATATCCACAAAAAAAATAGTATATGGAAGTCTATTAAAATAATAAATCCACAATTATGAATCATAAAAACAAAAATAAGTGGAAATTAGATAATAAACGCGTGCATATCTTGATGTTGAGAAATTATGATCTTAATAAGATTTATACTGATTTAGACATATTTTGTAGTATATTTTCGCAAATTGGAAAAAAAAACTGTTTTTAAATAATCAAAGTATACATAATACAAACAAATAAAAATTGAAGCACTAAACAGAAATGTTTCATTGCACAATCCATGTCTTCAACTCTTTAACATCAATGTCTGCAAACACTGGCACATTGTGGATAATACCCTGACCCTGACCCAGTTATTTCCTGATTTTGATAGCTTATGCACAATAGGTCGTATCCCCTGAACAGTAAATTTCACAGGAGATATAAAAACCTTCACTGTCACCGTATTAAAGATATTTTTGACATTTTCCTGGGCAAATTACAACTTAATTATAACCACGAAAAGTATTTCATAGGCATTTTCGAACTATTTTTGTTAAACAGGGTTTCCCTGAAATGACTGACTGTACAACATTTAACCACAAATTCCTTAACCAAAAATAAGGTTATCTAGGCAAACTTACCTATATCCAAAAATGCTGCGTTAAGCCTACAGAGGGCGTCAAAGACTGAAAAAAAATGTTGGTTTTTCCTACATTTTTCGAAAACTTGCAGGTCGATTATTGATAATTTTTTTTGGAATTGACTTTTTGATAATTCAGATGATTTTATCTAATGGTTCAATGTATTGGGGAGTTTTTCTCTTTTTTGAAAAATGTCGCTGGGATAAGTGGTTGTGCCAGAAAAAAGATATTTTCAATTAGCTGCACAGATATTTTATGATTGATCAATTTTTTTCTACCATAACCACTTATCCCAACAAATTTTTTCAAGAGAGGAAAAAACTTTCCCACACACACCGCATTATTCGATAAAAACATCTGAATTATCATAAAGTCAATTCCATAAAAACTCAGTTACGTCATATGACTCATATGCAGCTATATCTTTTCATTTTTTATTGATTTGACTTTCTGATAATTCAGACGTTTTCATCATATTTAGTGCAGTGCATAGGAAAGCTTTTTCCTCTCTTGAAAAAAAATGCTGGGATAAGTGGTTATGCTAGAAAAAATGATTCAATAATAAAGTTTCTGAGTACATAAATGAAAATATTTTTTTCTGACACAATCACTTATCCCAGCAAAATTTCTCCAGATAGAGAAAAACTCTCCAATACATCAAACTATTAGATAAAAGCATCTGAATTATCAAAAAGTCAACTCCAAAAAAAAAATCAAAACTAATAACTGCATGTGACGTCACGTTTATAACACTGCCGGTTAATTACAACCGGTCGCTATGGAAAAAAAACGTCATTTTATGGTCCAAGACTAGGTATCAAAAATTATCAAAACCGATCTGCACGTCTTCGAAAAATGTAGGAAAAACCAAAATTTTCTTGAATCTTTGACGCCCTCTGTAGGCTTAACGAAGCAGTATTGGATTATAATGAGGTTTCGGGGTAGCTCAATTTTCCTCGCCGGAAAAAGTCCCACACTATCTTCCCAAATAAACTATCTATTAACTACTCCAAAAATATGTACAGAAGTCATTATATACAAATATACATTTGTTGGAGTCTGGTCTGTTCTAGTGGGGTTATGTCTGGTGTACCCTGGTTCCTGTAGATAGAGGAAATGAATTCTCATCGTGTCCAGGAGGTTAGCTCTAACCCCTACTAGTCTGGTTTTCAGACTCCATGCGTCCAAAACGGGTTATACCAAACTCCACACGTCCGGAACAGGATTTCCTAATTGACTCAGCACGTCAATCAGGACAGGACCGTATCTGTCGACTCAACACGTCGACGGATACCTGAAGATTACCCGCCTGACTCAACACGTCAGGTGGTACCCGGAGCACCACTCAACTCAACACATCCAGCGGTACTGCCTTCCGAACTGTCCAGCTTGATCATTTATAGTCCCCACGTCGGGTACCCACTCTCGTCCGACCGGGCGCACTTGGTGGGTTTTGGCGATGTGGTACGAGAGCGGTCTGATATCAACATATACCAGGGCTACAGGCTGTGATGATCCTCTGGTGTCATCACAGGATATAGGTAAGATTGCCTAGATCGCCTCATTTTCGGTTAAGGAATTTGTGGTTGAACGTTGTACAGTCATTTCAGGGACACCCTGTATAGTTTGTGTGATATGTCCTATTGCATACGGTTGCATGTCGGTTACGACCTATTGAGTATTAATTGTGAACTTTAAATAAAAGCAAAGCGAACGTTTGCTTGAGTGACATTGAAAATAGGTAAAAAAAGGATTGCCTTAAAAACTGATTGCTTCGAGACATTTTATGAAACAAGAAATAGATCAATAAATAGGTTTGATCCTTGGTTCAATCTACCTATCTTTTTTTTTTGTTGTCTTTTAGAAGGCATCTTCTCGAACTAACTTTTTGAATTCAACCGTTCCTGTCTGACGTTTTTTCGATTGTGTTGTAGATTTTTGCACAGTATAAATAAACTAGTACACTCACACTCGCCGAAAGTCCTTTGAACTTTATCTGTCACTTTCTGTTGATCCAAATGGTTGCAGAAATTTCCGACTGCCGATATTTCCCTGCAACGGCACTGTGTGCTGCGCGAACGCGGTGGAAACTTATAGACAGTTCTAGAAGGATCTGGGGTATTTTTGCATTTTCGGCAAAGGGGCTGGCCTGGGATATATACAGGGTGTTACTTGATGGTATGTCATAATTTCAAGGGGAGTTCCTGGATAAATTTCAAGTCGAAAAAGTCATATAAACTTGGGTCTAAAAAAAATAAGAAATAAATAAAATAAAATGAAATAAAATTAAATAAATTAAAATGAAAATAAATTAATAAAAATAAAAATAGTAAAATGTGTGTGTTCAATACCATAATATCCTGTGGCAAAATTCATTTCAATATCTCAAACCGTCTTTGGAAAATGTATTAAAAACTGAAAATAAAATAGATCTTTAACACCCTGTACCTTAAAAACCAAGCATTTCAAGACCCAAGTTTATATGACCTTTTCGACCTAAAATTTATCCAGGAACTCCCCCTTGAAATTATGTCATACCATTAAGTAACACCCTCTATAAGGCAGCCGCCATTTCAGTTTAGTTCAGTTCAGTTATTGATTGAGAGGGAAATATAAATCATAAAACATAAGTAGGCGGCGATTGTAATATACATTCTTTGTAGATAACGAGTGCTGTACATAGTGACTAGAAATAAATAAATTAAAACTGAACGGTGTTTTCTATAGCGAGAAATATTACATTGGTTTCAAAAGTGGGATGTATCGTGTGCTATGATAACGGACATAAATATTCGCTATAATAGCCAGGAATCCTTTAATCCACTTGAAAGCACTAGTCTTTCAATCGGATTAAAGTGTATCCAAGCTGAGAAAAGAGTTGGACGAGCGTGATTTGGATACGAGTGGGAAGAAGGCTGATCTACAACAGAGACTTCGTGAGGCTTTATTGGAAAATTACATTGATCCTGATACGTTTTAATTCGAGATTCCTGATCCCAATGCAGTGAAAAGATTATTGGAAGAGAACTCGAGGAAGCTGGAACAAAAGTTTGAAGAATCTTCTAGAGCCATGGAAGAAAAATTGGAAGTGAACTTCAATTAATCTTCTGGAGCTATGGAAGAGAACTCGAGGAAATTGGAGAAGATTGAAGAATCTTCTAGAGCTTTGGAACAAAAGTTCAAAGAATCCTATAGATCTATGGAAGAGAGAATGGAAGAGAAGCTCAAAGAAACTTGAAAAAAAAAGAAAATAAGGCAATCTTCAATTCTTTATCGTCCACAGACTGGTGGATGCGCTGGCATTAGCCCTGAAGTTTGAAGCGGCAAAGCAGTGATCAGGATGGAGGAACAGGATGTTCTGGAGGAGAACAGCTTCGACGCAAATGTGAGAAGACTCGTCAAGGAAATGGAGGCGTTCAAGCGAAGAACGTTACGATTCTGGAATTGAAGAGAGCTTCGCCACATTTGTAGTCGATGCAAGAAGGAGAGACAAGCACCTTCTTCGACGTCGGAAAACTAGAAATGGTCGATGCGAAGGGGCAATCGTCGACCTATAACCAGTATGCCTCAAGGAAAACCGTCATAGTTGCCTCTTTGGGACCCAAACAGAACAGTGTGTTTGTAGATTGCTGGATCAATGGATAACATCGCACCATGCTTCTGGATAGAGGTGCGACGGAAACGATCATCAGGCCCGATATTGTCACAACACCAACAATGATCAGACCAACAAAGTGGCGACTACGAACGGCAACAGGAGACCTGGCAAGAGTGCATGGTGAAGTGTAAGCGGCAGTGACTCTGGGAAGCAACAGCGTCAAACATCCAATGCTGGTTGCTGACATTGAAAAAGAAATCATCATCGGAATGGACAGCATGAATTCTCGAGGCTTCCAATTGGATTTCAAATATGTAACATTGAGAGTCAACAATGGGGATGTGGTTCTACATGGAAAGGAAAAGGAGATAGTGCGTGAATTGCTGGTTGGAGATGCTCCGATTCTAGAAAGGAGCGAGTTGATTCTGAGGGCTCGCTTCGGAGAAAAAGTGGAGGAAGGAAGCACCGTTATGAGCCAAAATTGCACACGGACGAGGGATTGCTTGTGGAAAAACTCTGGTACAAGTGAAGAGAACTGTGCCTGTCAGAGTGATGAACGTCAACTATCACTCAGTGAGCCTTGCGAGAGGAACTGTTTTGGGGCTCTGCTCGTCAATTTCCTCCGTGGTGCGACAAGTGTGCGAGATTGAGGCGACAAATCCTGAGTTCACGGAAGAAGAATTTAGTCGCCTCTCCAAAGGACTGAATAAGGGACGCTTGAGAGGTCGATTAGAAAGTTCAGCAATATCTTTGACAACGGAACGGGAGAAAAGGATCCGACAAGCGTGGTACAGCACAAAATTAACACCAAAGGTGCACCACTCATCCGTCTATCTGCTAGGAGACTACCTTTGGCGAAGAAGGAGGAAGCGAACAAGACAATTCAGGACATGGAGAAAGGCGGTATTGTAACGGTTCGAAAAGTACTAACTCTATCACTTAGAATTTTCTTGAAATCGACCTTGAAACTTCTCAAGTACCTAGCTACTTTTGCGTTTAAGCCCCGCCCGATTTTCAGAAGTATCTACAGTTCAATATGGCTGACAAAATCATACCTTCAACTTCATGTAAAACTCTGGTTTAATAAGTTTATTTATCAAGTTGTGTATTATTATAGATACGTCTTTTATTGATTTTTCCAACAACTACGTTTTTGACCAACATATCTTTCTCCTATTCAACGCCATTTTCTTGCTGCTGCTCCACTTTTCTGAAACCTAGAACCAACGTATTTCAATTGAATTATTGATCAGCAAATCAATTAATCCTGCCAAATTTCCAGTCCACGATAATTTCCCATCATACAGTCACAGTTCACAAAGTTTTTTTTTGTCTCTTTTTATCTTTAGAACGATGAGTTTTTCCGTAAATTTCCATTTGCCCTGATTTTCACATTCTGTCACCATTTTCGTCTATTTCGGTTATTGTTCTTCAATTAATTGTCTTCCCTTGGTTTCTTGGACTCAATCTTTTTTCTACAATCCATTTTTTCGTGAAAATACACTCGTTTTCTTACCCATTTTCTTGATCATGTAACGACTGAAATTTCCTACATTCGCTGCGTTTCGTCATGAGAACAATTTCTCTCTTATTTTTCCTCCACACAAAATCGACAAGGAGACTAAACCTCCTTGTCGATTTTCCCCGTCTATTTTCACTGATTTCCTACTCAAAACAGGTGGTTTGTTCTGTTTACATCTGGTTTTTCAACTCTGAAAATATCGCATATTTCAGATAACGACTTCGTTGATTCAGCTATAATTCTTCAAAATCGATATTTGTTCAATTCTACTTTTGGTAATTTTCTCATTTCTGTGTTTTCTTCTACATTTTCTGGATTTTCCGCGTTGTTTGGTTTCAGTTCAGCTGACATTTTACTTTTTGGTGACATTAAGTAGATATTTGCGGTTTTGCTGTTACAAATCGCAATTATTGCATTTTGTAGGATTTTCTAGCCCTGTTGCCGGAGTGTTGATTCTTTCGGAAGCGTTCGAATTCAGACATTGTTTTCTCATTTTGCCTATTTGGTTTTGACTTTTCAGCCCTTCATTGTGTCATGAGTGAAGCAAGTTTATGTTATTCTTTTAATTTTTCTTCGTAACCATTTGATAAACTTGAACCGTTTCTTCCAGCAGTCGCATTAACATCATTTTTGAATACTTCCTGGAACTAGGTTTTAACGCCCTATTCGCCCTAGTGAACGCCCATTTTGCTACGTGATCCCTTACTGAACAGTTGCTGGAGAAAATAACTGGTTATTTGAGATATCTTAAGTGGATTAGAAGTTATTATTTTCTAAATTTCACTTTCTCCATTGGCTTTTATTGCTTTTGTCAATATTTTTGGTTTATTACCGCGAAGAAGTGAACATCTACGTATGTAGGGTTTGAGGCAACAATCTCAGGTGAGAATCACGTTTGCTATTGGTCGTTCATCAGCCTTATTTTCAACGTTTCCACATGTAGTCTGATAAAAAGGAATCAAAGCCATCGCAATCACCCAGGGTTACTGAATACCCCAATACCAAAAACCTTGGTTTTCCCGAAAACTAGCCAAAACCAGTGCAGCCACTCACAATACGCATTTTCCGACAAAGTGAACAGTGTGAAACCCTTGATTGAGGTAAGCTTCAAAAGTAATTCAATTACACTTGTTTATTTGTCATTTTCTTTGGACTGCTAAAATCAAAACTTTCCTTTTTACTTAGAACTCACTTGGTTATATTTTCAAAGTAATCAATTTTCTCAACCATTTCTTTTCAAGTGTTACATTCTTTTCTGGATTCATTCCGTTTGATCAATAACTTGCTTTTGAGTTGTCTGGGTATCGACTTCATTATTCGCATCAATTGCTAGCTATACGTTATTACTTAGTGAACTTGGTGTGGAGTTGATGATCGCATATACCAGGGTAGTTACAAAAGTTTAGAACTCTAAAGTTTTTCTTATTCTTGATCAAACAGTGTCAAATAACTTTCTTTTCCTTCTATGGCAATTTGAGCTTTGAGTTAGTCAGCCGATCAAAACGTTTAATTAAATTTCAATTTCACTCACTATACTTGTTTTAAATATTTTTGAACAATCTTTTTTCTTAGGGGTTTTCTCCCCTGCATATTTTCAAGTTTTATGTTGGACAAAGTTGACAAAGTTGTTAGGCCACACAATCATCAACAGATACGTTGAGGTGCACTTTAACCAAGTTGAGGAACACAGATAAGCGAATATAATATTATCCCATAACTAACAACCAGCCCTTTATATTGAATAAACGAGGATTGAATTTGATTCATTGTTTCATTTGTTTTTCTCAAAAGCTCTAGCTCTCTAATTCAGTTTGTGATCAAAGTGCCCAATTACAGCAGGGAGATTACCAGTTTTTGCCAATTAAAACTGGTGGCGCCTACTACTCACCTCGAGCTCTCCAACGTTTGATTTGAATTTTATTTTTATTGAGTTAATTAGCCAGTGCTAACTTGCACGCAAATAACTAAGATCACAAACTTTTGAAAAGCGTGGCAGTATCATCGAGCCTTCAAGTAGTCCGTGGTCATCGCCAGTAGTGCTGGTCAAAAAGAAGGATCGTTCAACTCGGTTCTGTGTGAACTATCGTTAGCTGAACAACGCGACTAAAAAAGACCCTCTACCACTAATCGACAGGTGAAACTTATGCTAGGATAATCATGAGTCGCGAACTCCGCCTGCCCTGCGATCTGAAGTTTGGCTGTCCACCCGGTGGAGATGTCGCTGGAGAAGACTACGCGAGCGATCTTGGTAGAAAAATGTACGATATACACCAGCGAGTCCGTCTGATCATTCAAAGTGCCAGCGATATGATGAAGGATACCTACACAACCCACAGAGGCGACGTGGCTTTTTCTCAAAACTGCAAAGTTCTTGAGATTTAGGAGCGAATCAATGGCGTCGTCTACAGGATTCGAAAGCCACCACGAGGAAAACCGAGGGTTGTTCACTTCAGGCCGCTGAAGTGAGGCATCAGGTCATTATACTTTAAAGCACCGGCCAAATATTCGTTGGCTCACTGGATCACTGAAGACCTCAGCATGATGAGTGGACTTGCTGCTGCTTTTAAACGAAAATTCGGACAACTGGACCATCTGCAACGACAAAGGCCAGAGGTGGGAGAGGTTCTACAAATCAGAGAAGGGACAGAACACATGTTCTACCTTGTGACGAGGAAGATTCCAAAATACCTGACCACCTACGGTGATGTCTGGAGCGCCCTCAATCATCTTCGAAACTTGATGATGTCACAGGAACTGACTCATTTGGCCATTCCGAGGATGACCAATGACCGCGTGGACTGGCGTGTAGTGAGAAGCATGCTGGGGAGTGGCGTTGACATCCTGGTGTTCTGCTTTCCTTCCAGGAGGACGAACCAAAGGTCAGTGGACCGCTTTTTTCATGGTTCATCGCACTGCAAGTTTAGGGACACATGCCGATACCAAGGGGGCAATGTGACGAGACATCATTTCGTCGCCGATATTTGTCCTGCAACGCCACTGTGTGCTGCGCGAACGCGGTGGAAACCTATAAACAGTTCTAGAAGTTCGGCGGCGATTGTGATGTAAATTGTTTGTGAATAATGAGTGCTGTACATTGTGACTTGAAATAAATAAATTGAAACTGAACAGTGATTTCTGTAGCAAAAATATTACAATAGTTACCAAGGTTACGCCAGAGTTGTATTTTATTTGTCTAAGTGTTAAAACAATATCTCAACTTTCCAAATAGATAGGTTTGACCAAAAATTTTTTATAATTATCATCAACTTGCGATATGCATCCGATGGATTCTTAACATTTTCTTTGTACTGGTTTCTTCATTGTTTGTTATTTTTCCTTGTTTCGTTTTTAAGTCTGCATACTCTGTGTTTTCCTTGGACTTCCTATTTCCTTGTTTCTTGTCAAAATCTTCACTATCATACGGTAAACATGAGTAAGTCCTCCAGTTCTGTGGGCAATACGGAAGTTAGTTTTTGTAAGTCCTTGATTTTTTTGTACACAAAAATATTGGTCACAGAGGATCAGATGAGCTACTGCTGTTAGTATCCATCATCAGAGCAGCTTCTAAAATACGAGCACTTCAACTGGACCTCCTTTAGTAGACAAAAAATCTGATTGTCGCAGCTTTAATTCAGTTGCAAATGTGGGATACGACGTATAAGAAGTCAGTGCAGTACGTCGTAACCCACAAATTTAAAGTAAGGTTACTCGAACAAATAAACACATAACAATACACAAAAAACGTAAAATTCATGATATTTTTCATGCGATGTCTATGATAATAATATATGCTTACCATGCATAAAACACTTAAAATCGACAGAAATATCCAACTCTTTTGCAGGATTTTTTTGTAGAGCACAAACAACAGCATAACAGGTACTTACCTACTCAGGGTTACGCCTTGATGCACTGAAACAATGTTTTGTGGCTTCCGACCTATCACGCTTCATTTTTACCTTGACTGGGCATACGACCTTTTGAAATAAGAGAGTAGTAAGCTTCTCGTGAACTGCTAAGACTTACGACGTTTTGTAGAAGCATAGTTTTAACGGTTAAAATCAAACGGTGCAAAAAAACAAAAACGCATTTTATGTGGCTTACGACCTATTGCGTCTAAGCCATCGCATATCCTCTTTGTTCATAAAAGTTCAGTGCAACCAATACCTCAAATTAAATCAAACACATTATCGAGGGAAAAAATAAAGTGGGCATTGAACGGTTACGAGCCGTACAAAGCGGCGGGACCGGACGAAATAATGCCAATCATGTTACAGAAATCCCTCGACAGCATATTTGATACCTGGTCGAAATATACTCGGATTGTCTCCAATTGGGATACACACCAGGTAGATGGAGGGTAGTCAAAGTTGTTTTTATACCCAAATCGAGAAGATCAAATAACTCAACTCCAAATCAGCCTATCATCTTTCTTGCTAAAGACACTGGAAAAGCTGATTGACCTGCACATAAGAGAATCAACTAGGGTAAAAATGCAATGTCCGGATCAACATGCTCACCCTAAGGGTGAGTCAACTGATAGCGCCTTGCATGAAGCTGTGAGAACAATTGGAAAATCTCTCGATGACAAAGAATACACGCTGGGCACCTTTCTAGACATAGAGAAGCATTCAATAATGTCACGACCAAGGCCAATGAGAGAGAAATAGAACCAATCATCATCAACTGGACAATGAAAATGCCGAAAAGCAGGATTAAAATCTCAGAAATTGGGAATTGTTCTATAAGGAAAAAAACAAGAAGAGGGGCATCACAAGGAGGAGTTATCCCTCCACTCTTGTGGTTGATCGTAGTAAACTCGATCTTTAAAACCTTCAGAGTACCAAGAATAAAGATGGTAGCATATCCAGACGATGTGGCAATCCTGGTAGTGGGAAAAGCTCGTCAACTATCAGTGAAATCCTGGGATCTGCATTGAAGGAACTTTTCACATGGGCAGGACAGAACCACACATTCGGGGGGACAAACTCTTAGGCTTTTTAACGAGGCAAAGTACCTAGGGATCATTCTAGACTCAAAGCTCTCCTGGAAAAAACACCGAGAAAAGAATGAAAAGAGGTCTCAATGCATATATATATGTATATACAGGGTTTTTCACTTAAAACTCCCCACGTCAATATCTCGGAAAGTAAGTAAGTAAGTAATCCATTTATTTAGCATAAAGCTACACAAGTTTACAGTTTTAAATTATTGTATAAGTATAATAAAAATGTATAACAGATATGTATGAACAAATAATAATAAAAAAAATAAATAATACAAGCATTGTACATAGTAACAGTAAAATAGAGCAGTAAAAAGTTAAAAACTAAAACAATTAAAAACCTGAAGGTAAAAAATTAAAATGGAGATGACAGGATGTGTGGCTTCAATAGTTTTTTGAAAAGACCAAGACTAGTACAGTTTTTCAATGTGTTTGGAAGCCGATTGAATTCTTGTAAACCTTTGTGCAAGATGGAGTTATGGAGGCCTCTTATGTTCCTAAGCCAACAATGTATCGCAATTATTCAAAAAAATTATGTTGATGGATTTTTCCATGAGAACTCATGTGTTAGAGAGAGACAAAAAATACATTTTTAATAGGATCAAAAACGCACACCTCTTTTTTAATGAGTGCAATACATCGTCAGTTGAGGAACATGAGAGGCTCTTAAAATCCGTAATAAAAAATCCAGGACCGTATTTAAAATAACAAAGTTGATGATGGCTGCTCATAGACAAAACGTCGGTTCTTCAATTTAATAACGCTATCTTGTAAAGGGCAAAAAGTGGCAATAAAGAAGTTCAATTCATTTCAAAATATCTCTTCAAATGTGGTCAGAAAAAAATGAAAACAATTTTGAAAAATTTCGGTTTTTTCCGGATAATTTCGGACTTAGTCGGAATTTCTTGGCATTCAAAACGGCATTTTGTTAAGCATCAAAATACGCAACTTTGCCTCCATTTAACCGACCTTGTATCTCTCACGGTTTTCAAGATCCCCATGATAGACATTCTTATCTTGGACACACTGTATATCTCAAAACTGAGTAGAATAAATGAGTTCGACTTAATAACAAAAAAGTTTATGAATAACTTGTACTTTTGCATGCGCGTAATTTCATAGTTCCTGCAATCGATTAATATTTTCGATGCGTCGCGACGCTTTACTCTTGGTAGGCGTCGAATTTTTTTAACTGTTAAAAATAAGTACTCGACCCCATACATTGACTCCTTTTTACAGAAATCAAATATCCCTATTCGTTTCCGAGATATTGACGTGGGGAGTTTTAAGTGAAAAACCCTGTATATATACAGGGTGTCCCAGCAAGGGTGGCCACCGGCCATATCTCGGAAACTACTGGACCTAAAAGTTCAGGAACAAAAATATGATCACTAAAGTGGCCGAGAAAATGCTGGAAAATATTTTTAACTTCGAAATTTTGCTGCTAGGGGGCGCAATCAAAGCTTAAATATTAAAATTCGAAATTTCTCTGGAAATTCTCAGATTGAGGTATATCTTTATCAACATGGTTAGAAAACCTAGACAATTTCACGTCTTTTTGGTACAGGGCTCATTGGCGTACCGATCTTCGTGTGAGTAGGGGAAGGTAGTGAAAGTGTAATTGTTCAAGTGGCTGTAACTTATAAACGACTTGTCCGATATTGTTGCGTATAGGCTTGTTTGGAAGATAAATGTGAGTACTTTCGTTTCGTTTCACCGCAAAAATTTAAATGGTACGGTATAATTCTGATAACAGAATCGAAATGCAGATTAAATTTACAAGAAAAAAAAAAAAAAAAAAAAAAAAAAAAAAAAAAAAAAAAAAAAAAAAAAAAACCTTAAAAACCTTAAAACATTAAATTTTACATAATTTGGACTAGTTATTATTATCAGAATTATACCATACCATTTAAATTTTTGCGGTAAAATGAAAAACACTGTTTTTAATTCAAGTTACCCCTTCTAGCAACTTTTCTGGAGACAATCACGCATCACTGGATACGATCCAAACAAGCCTATACGCAACAAAATCGGACAAGTCGTTTATAAGTTACAGCCACTTGAACAATTACACTTTCACTACCTTCCCCTACTCACACGAAGATCGGTACGCCAATGAGCCCTGTACCAAAAAGACGTGAAATTTCGAATTTTAATATTTAAGCTTTGATTGCGCCCCCTAGCGGCAAAATTTCGAAGTTCAAAATATTTTCCAGCATTTTCTCGTGGCCACTTTAGTGATCATATTTTTTTTCCTGAACTTTTAGGTCCAGTAGTTTCCGAGATATGGCCGGTGGCCACCCTTGCTGGGACACCCTGTATATTGGAGAATGTAGGAGAATGATTGGTAAAAAATGGTGAAAAATGGGGACTAGAGCCGCACATTATCCACTGGATGTATCAAGCGATCGTGAGACCCATAATTACCTACGGAGCCGTGGTATGGTGGAAAGCCATCGACACGAACTTGAACGTGAAGATTCTCACGAAAGTACAACGGGCAGCACTAATTACAACGGGAGCAAAGAACAGCACACCGCAGGCAGCTTTAGAAGTCATTCTTAACCTCCTGTCCATTGACTTGTTCATCAAAAGCACTGCCGCAAACGGAGCTCTTAGACTGAGAGAGACCAAATTGTGGAAACAGGCAACAAGTGGGCACTAAACGGTACTAAGGGAAATCTCAAAGGCAATGGATAACCAAGAGTCGGAGCTGCTACAAACGGCAACAGACTAGATGGTGACCAAGAGCTCTTTTGAGAATAAAGTAGTGGTTAAAATACCTACCAGAGCAGACTGGAATCAAGACTCAATTATAAGGAAGGAAGAGATATCCATCTTTACAGACGCAACAAAGACAAATACACGCACAGTAGCAGGGATATACTCAAAGGAACTGAACATTCCAGAGTCTATCAAGCTTGAGCAAGGATGTGGATGCAGAAATCATTGCCATCAGGGAAGCAGCCAACCTGCTGCAAAGACTGGACAACACAACAAAAGACGTCACAATCTATGCAGACAGCAGCGTTGAGACTACTAGAGTCAGATACAGTAAGGTCAAAGGTAGTGATGAGTTGCCGTGAGGCATTGGCAAACTATTGTAAGATACAGTAGATAAAAACATGGTAAAGCTACACAGCGACAGGTGGAGCAATCGAAACGACTGCAACACATCGAGAGCTCTGTGGCCAAACTTGGATATGGAAAAAACCAGGGAAATTACTGAGGCAGAGCAAATCCTCCGTGAGCACCCTTGTGTGCCACTGCCCAACTCTGAAAGAAGGGCGCTTCAGGAATATGGGACAATACTACCTTGACGACTTGGAGGAAGCGGCAAATGTAGACAACGTGCTAATTCTGAACTTCGTAAAAACAATGGGATGGTTTAGAACTATGATAAGAAAGGCTGCAGGTTCAGACCGAGGGGACACCTCTTCAAACAAGGGATCACAATGGGCCATTTGGTCTACGAGTGAAAGCAATGCGAAGCAGGAGACTGTGGGGCAGGGCATACCCTTCGCAACCTAACCTACCCTAACCTCTCGTGACCACAACATTTTTTCAACATTTCTCAACACTTTTGTGGACCTGAATCCAATTCGGCAAATTTGTGGGTGGTCTTTGGGCTTCCAAGGCGAGAAAATTTAACCAAACATAACCAAAACTAACCCAAACCTAAACAAAAAAATCTTCTCTCCGTCAGTAGATTTGCAATCCTTCAAGACACTAGAATGTGTCTATATAAGAAAATTTAGAAAAAATCGAAAAATAGCAAAAAATCGTATATGCAATGATTAACTTGCAAAAAACAAGTCCATTGTGCTTCCAATTCGAAGTAGACTTGTTTACTGCGAGAGATGAGCACGATATTCTGTTCTTTTAATCATCATTGCCATCTATTTATCTATCTATCTATCTATCTATACATTTATAAAAGGGAAGGTATGTTTGTCCGTAAAAAAGATAGCATTATGCGTGTATGTAATGAGGGAGAGAGAAGGCTTCATTGTCGCAATTTCTGATTGGTCAGATTGGTTGACATGGCGTTGCCATGGTGATCGCCGAAGTAGCAATGGCTACATTCAGGCGGCCTCAGTAGCTTAAGCTGCTTGATAAGAAGCCCACCTGAACGTGATGCTGTTGTGAAGAGTCACGTCCGCGGCTGCGTGTTTTGCTCAGCGTAAATATTTGCTTTTTCGAAAGCCGATCTCGGTTGACATGTGAATTTGGGTTATGTTTATTTGTTTATGATCACATCTTCATTAGGTGGCGAACCTGTGGCGGATTTCCTTGTACCAACATGCCCCAGATTGGTTAGCAACACTGCCGATACTCGCGGCTGGGTGTAGCTCCTGTCCTCACAACAATACTGCCGTTTCTCTGTTTGTTGGGTTGGGAATGGGAAGGTGAGTGGGGGAGGTTGTTTATTTTGATTGTGAATCTCATCGGAATCCAGATTTGATTTTGTTAATAATCATAAATCCTTAGATGCATAATAGTAAGATAATAATTGTGCTGTGTGTCAAAATCATAATACATTTTCAATCCACAGTTTTTGTGTGAAATTTTGCTTATCGTTATCTATTTGCCTGTAAATTATTGATAGTTGTATTGTTCTAGCGTGGTTCAACTCCTATTTGACTAACAGAACTCAAGTTGTAAAGTTCCGGGATGTGTTGTCACAATCTATGAATGTTGAACATGGGGTACCGCAGGGCACTGTGTTGGGTCCGTTGCTGTTTCTGATTTATATTAATGACATTGTAAACGTGGTGAAAGTGGCGAAAATCGAACTTTTTGCAGACGACACAATGCTGTATATAGCGGGCAGTGACTTGAGTGAATTACAGGACACCATGAACTGTGAGCTTGTATCTATTAGAGACTGGTTGTACAACAATTGTTTAGATGTAAATGTGTCAAAATCGAAATTTTGTGTGTTCGGAAAAAAGTGTAGACTCTCTGAAGTTGATGTTAATGGTATCAATCTGGTTATAAATAATGTCAAAATTTTATATAGCATGGAAATTAAATATCTCGGAGTGATATTTGACCCAAATCTGACTTTTCGAACGCATATTAGATATGTAATGAGGAAATTTTCCACCAAAGTAAACTTCATTAGGAGGGTAGGAAAGCATCTGCCAATGTACACCAAACTACTGCTATATAATTCTATAGCTGCTCCACACTTAGAATTTTGTACCACATTATTCTACAACCAGCCAAAATATATATTAGACGAATTTCAAGTTGTGCAGAATCGAGCGATGCGGGCAATCCTCAAATGTAACCGGTATACACCAATCAAATATATGTTGAGTACTGTGAATATCTTCTCTGTTAAACAAAAAGTCATGTTCAATGTATTCGTCTTTATCTTCAAGATCAAGAATAAGTTGTTACCACCCTATATCTGTAACAGAACAAACACATTCCAAGATATTCACAGGTACAATACCAGAAATCGTTGCGACTTCATCCTCAACACCAGAAGCAGAACCAACCAACTCGCAAACTCGATCTTGTGTAAAGGTTCAACAACCTGCCTGCATTTCTAAAAAACTGTGATAATCTACCAAATTTAAAAAAAATTACCAAAGACTATATTTTAAACCATGTCCTGCCAACCTAACATGTTTCACTTTTAATCACTTATGTATTTTTATCCATGTAGGTATTTTTTTTCTCTCTGTCCTTTTTTATTCATTTAACTATATGTTTATACTTTTTATATTTTTCAAGGTTTATTATATTATATTATTATTTATTGTACTCCTTGAAGCTTGATGCTCAATAAAGATATATTATATATTATAGAGGTAGATACAAATATTTCAAATTTAAATTTTATTTTAATTTAAAAAAGAGTTTCAAGGTTCATTTTATAAATTTTCATAGTAGTGAAGAGTATATCGGATTTCACTTTGCAATTGATGAAAAAACGAGGAAAAAGCATAATGTAAATGATAACATAATATGTCTTCACGTCATATTCTGCCTTAGTTTCCATTGTTGATTCGGAGGTAGATTCAACTTCTTACAAATTTCGAATTGTTATCAGTTATCACTTCTTGAAACGCCGATATCTCGGGACAAATGAATCGAGGCATAATCTTTGTTTCATAAAGAAAATCTAAATTGAATGGACGATCAAAATAAGTAATAATCGATTATCTACATACATCAGGGTTTGATGTACAAAAGTTCAACTTTGACAACTTTTTTGATTACGATATGATCGAACTTTCTGGTAATCTTTTCTAACATTGTATATTTATAATCTTCCAATAATATGTTACTGATAATAAATAAAATGTGAAATATTCATATATATGTAACAGGAGCTCGTGGGAGGCAGTCTCTGTTCCGCTCCAGTCACGAAACTAGCAACAAATATTCATATAGACATACAAAACTTACAAGAGTTCAACTGATAATTTGTTGTCTCCAAATAATTAAACAGGTTCTCAACTTTTTTCTGCATTTCATTTGAATTTCAAAAACTATCGACATCGATTAAAGCATTTTTACCAGATTTCTTACACCTTATATTTCATAAACCCCTATTATTATACGTATAGGAATGTTTAGTTTCTTATAACTATAGAACAATTTTAAAGTTTAGACTTACTTATGATGTCAAAACATTCCTCCACTTACCTGAAGAATTATCTGCTGTGAAGCATATCAAGCAGAGATTTGCCCATGTTATCGAATAATAAACAGCGCAAGATATCTCGATATCCCGCGAAAGTCTTCGAATAAGTACGGCAACATTGTTATCATGTGGGAGCAGGAGCTACATCCAGTCGCAAGTCCGCCGATGAGGTGACAAGGCTGACGGATGACAAAAGACAGCTGATTCTCGCTTCAAACCAACCGATACGCGATTTTCCGGTTATTCGACCAAAATTTGGTTTTAAGTTGTATTTTGTGTGAATAAAATTTCGTATTACGAGTGTTTGTATTTTGCTCGCCCGCAGAAGACCCACGATTATATTATTATGATGATGGTTTTCGTCTCTTTGTGGCACCAACAATATCAACCGGCTGGACAATTTTATCTACAGCCACGAATAGTGAGTATCAACCCATTAAAATGAAATACTCCTAAAAAGAGCTTCCCAATGATTTGGTGTAACAACAGATTATCTGTTTTTTCAGCGTTTGACTTCGAATCTCATATCATTCGCTTTTGGATTTATAATAATGATAATAATAATAATGATAAATCGTCATTAGGAATTGAAAAAAAAAAAAGAAGTACATTGCAATAATCATTCTTAATGGGCGATTTCCGATAAGGAGCAGATTGGCGGCGGGTGACGGTGATTTATTGGAAGATTTTTCGATTGTGCTGTCTTATTGTGGAGTCCCAGCATCAATAATATTAATTAGTAGGTAGATTTGTTTGGTTTCGATTAGATAGGATTAGGATGTTCCACTTTGGTTCTCGATTTCATGTTTTTTCTTCTGGTTGAGGATATTTTTCATTTTTGTGCAACGTCAGAGCAGACGACACCGACGGTGATTTGTTGGATGGTTTTCCGATTGTGATGTGTTATTTTGGAGTTACAGCGTTAATGATAGATAGTAGGTCGCTTTGTTTCATTTTTGATTAGGATTAGGATTTTTCACTTTGGTTAGGGATTAAGTATTTTTTCTTTTGAATGAGGATATTTAAATTTTGTGCACAAGATGCACGTCAGTTCTTTTCTTCTTACAAGTTGGATTTAAATTTTGAGATGGATTTGAATCAAAAGTGGGTTTTGCCTGGGCTGCTCGGAGAGCCGGTTATTCAGCTAGTAAAAGATAAATACAAAACTTTGGCTCCGTCAGATTCAGCAGTCAGATTCAGCAGACATGCGATGTTAAAACTAGGTAAATCAAAATTCACAACAAATTGATCAAATAATTCGAATGATAATCAGTATAGTGATGAGGTTGAAAAAGCTATAGTTTGATTGTCAAATTGTTGCTTGATGCTCGATATTGCTTGGTGAGTGTAACCAGCACTTCAAATTTCACTTGACGCGACACGACGCGACTCGATATCACTTGATCAGTGTAACCGCCGCCTTACACCCTCAAAGTCAGAAGTTCTTTCTAAGTTTTCTATATTGGGGCAATCTTTTTTTCAAAATGGCTCCCAATTGCTGTTTTGACATTCTCAGCTCTATCAAATCAAATCAAGTATGCTTCAAGAAAAATCTTTATATACCTATAAGAATTACGTGTCACGTTGTTTGTCCGCGATGGACTTCATAACTACCAAACCGATTTTAAATTTGAATTGGTGCAATTTGATCAGACTTGCAAGATAGGATAGCTTTCATCTCAATTTATAGTCGCGATAATATTTTATTGCAAATTATTCACAATAATTATCTGTTAGCTCCAAAGGATTTTAACAGATGGCGCTATGTTGTTAACTTATGAATAAAGAGAACCCAAAGAAGTTTTCCATTTGAATTTGGAATCAAGAAATTCAAAAAAAAAGACTTGTTGAGGTGATGTTTACATAGTTTTGTTGTTTTCCAAATGATTTTCTTCATATTAGAGATGTAGGTTCTAATTGGGATTTGATCAAAATTTTTCTTAGAAAATGACATGGTGAGATCATTTTTGCATAGTTTTTGTTATTTTCCATAGGATCTTGTTCAAATCAGAGATATAGGTTCTAAACTGCTGGACACTCGAACTTATACATGCACATTTCTATGTAAAATTCAGTCCAATATCTTCAACGTGAATAGAGATATGCCAATGTGGTTTGCCGATTTTTGAAGCTAGTTTCGTCCGGATTAAGCTGCATGGAATGGATCTTTCGTAGAAACAAAGAATCATGGTATACATGATGATTCATGAATCCATGTGGAAAATCAAAATTTTTGTGAGTAAGCCATTCCAGTGAGCATTGAATTCAAGCGGTCCAATACAGTTTGCCACTATAGTGATGTTTATATCTCCAAACGTTTTCGTCAGTTTTTGAATACAAGCGCGTTGTCATTAGATACCCAGCAAACATCAAGGTAGGGTAGCAAAATGTTTGAAACGCTATAAATTTGCAATGGATTGACGGATTTCTACGGCTTTTGCAAAGATGGTAACCTTATTCACTAATTAAAAGAAAAATTGAAATAGTTTTTTTTTATCGATAAGGTACTGACACTCATGTTCAGATGAAAAGCACAAGCCTAGAGTGTGTTATAACTTTGATACATCATCAGAATTAAAATGGCTGCATGCAACAACTTGAACCCATTTCTCAGTTTACGGGCGCAGAGGATTTTTTTCCAAAAAATTTTTTATAGCCTTTTTATCACGTTTAAATACAGATGTTGAAAGTAAATCTTTTTTGTGTGTAACTTTTGATAAAAATGGCTACCACCAATCAAAAATTTCACAATGATTAAACAAAGCAATGAAATTTTAAACTTCAATTTTTTAAAAAAATCATGGAAAATGGGCCATTTTTGCCATGTTTAGAATGTCATTACTTTGTTCAGTAATTGTGAAATCACATGAATTTTTGTCCTCTTTTAAATGATGCAAGCCATTTCTCTCGAAAGCTACACAGAAAAAAGTTTCATTGTTGAGAACTTTTTTTAAACGTGATAAATTTCATATGCACCAATACTCCTTTGCAAACTGATGCAGTACAGTATGAAAGTTTTATCAAATTCTAGGCTTGTGCTTTTATTTATCTGATCATGATGAGTGTGGGTGCCTAATTAAAAAAAAAAATGTTCATTGTTATTACTTTTTTGAGGTCCCACCTCTGCAAAAATCGTAGACATCCGTCAATCCATTGTGAAGTCATAGCAGTTCAAAAATTTTGCTTCATCTCCACGATGTTTGTTAGCGTATCTAATGACAACGGACCTTGATTCAGAAACTGACAAAAATGTCTGGAGATATTGATATTACTGAATCAACAAACCATATCGTATCGTCTGAATTCAATTCTCATTGGAATGGCATACTCACCAAAATTTTGATTTTTTGCATGACTCCATGAATCACTCTGAATATCCTGACTCTTTGTTTCAACGAAAGATCCATTCCATCCAGCTTAATTCGGATAAAACTAGCTTCAAAAATCCGCAAACCGCATTGAGATATCTCTATTATCGTTGAAGATATTGGACTTTGAATTTAACCCAAAAATGTGCTTGTATAAGTGCGAGTGTCCAGCAGTTTCTTTGAGATATGTTCAAGAAAAAAAACATGAATCAATTAGTGAGGTCATGTTTGCAAAGTTTTGTTTTTTCCCAAAAGATTTTGGTCAAATTAGAGCTGTAACTTCTTTTTGGGATTTGATCAAAAAAATAAGAAAAAAAACCCATAGTGAGGTTATGTTTGCAAAGTTTTGCTATTTTCCAAAGGATTTCGTTAAAATAAGAGATGTAGGTTCAGGTTCTATTTAAAATCTGATCAAGAAATTGTAAAAATAATACATAATGAGGTTATGTTTGCATAATTTTGACAATTTTCCAAAGGATTCTGTTCAAATTAGATATGTATGTTCTATTTGGGATTTGATCAAAACATTAAAAAAAAATTTAAATAGTGAGGTTATGTTTGCATTGTTTTGTTATTTTCGGATTTGTGTCAAATCAGAGATGTAGGTTATTTTTGGAATTCGATCAAGAAATTCAGAAAAAATTGACCAAGTGAGGTTATGTTTGATTATTTTGTTATCTTCCAAAGGATTTTGTTCAAAGATGTTATGTAGGTTCTAATTTCGGATTTGATCAAGAAATTTAAAAAAAATTGACCAAGTGGTGAGGTTATGTTCGAATAATTTTGTTATTTTTTTTTGGGATTTTGTTCAAATTAGATTTGTAGGTTCTATTGGGAATCTGATCAAGAATTTCTAAAAAATTGACTTGGTGAGGTTATGATTGCAAAGTAGTCTCAATTACCAAAAGGTTTTGTTCAAATAAGATGCAGGTTCTAATTTGGGATTTAATCAAGAAATTTCACAAAAATTGACTTTGCGAGGTTATGAAATTTGCCGGATCAGCTAGAATGAATGAATAACAGAATACTTATTTGAATCAAACATTGAAAAATTAAAAAAAAGTGAAGTTGTGAAACAAATTCATTCAACACAACATTCAGTATTGATCAAGAGGCAGTATGAAATTTGTCGGGTCAGCTAGTTAAAATATATTGAAATAAAATACAAAATGGTAAAGTAGCTGTCACTGGTGTGGTGAGAAATGCAGAAAGTGCTTATACATTGGGAATTCGAATATCGTTCTTGTATATCAAATGGTTTGAAAGTTAAGAGGGAGACATTGGAGAATTGCACTGTGGGCTGTAGGTACGTGAGAAGCGAGTTTGTGAAATAATACTTTTCTCACTTTTTCTCTTCACAAAAGTTACAAAATCTACAACAAAAATAAAACTTGACCAAAGTTATTTTAGATAACATCATCAAAACTTTTTAGAGATCCTCAATGTCTCAAATTACATACCTATCGTGAAAAAATGAAAAATTCCAAATTTTCACCTTGAAGAGATCCCCACTCTTTTCCACGAAAGCTGCTCAAGATAGGGCATTTGATCAGATTAGAATGCAAAATCTCAGACTTGTGCGTCGTAGAGAAACGTATGTAGTTAGAAAAAAGTTTTGTATTGCCAGAACTTTCAAAAGGAAGTCTGTCAGGAAAAAAACCTTCGAACGGAATTTCGACGCATATCCAGACAAATCTATTTCACTACGCCTTTGTATTTAAAATCTTGAAAGAGTAAATATTAAAAATTCCCGTCGTCTACTTAGACGATCTTGTCGGACTTAAAATGTTCAGTTTAGTCAGAGTACAAAATTGTATCTCTTAATTTTTTTCTCCGCTTCATAAATTTACTCAAAAAACCCATAACTTTCAACAACCTGTATATCGAGTAAAAACGCAATTGAAATATTCCAACTTGGCTTCGAGACCACTTGTATAATAATGATATATGCCAGCTGTCAGCTGTCTCTGCGTAGAAAATGTGTTAACTAACAGGATCTATGAGACTACACAGCTTTTGTAAACACCGAAGGCGCATTTGACCACACTTAGTTCATGCCTATCTTTCTCGCCAGAAGCTCAGGAAATGTATTACCCCAATAGATAGTTTATACCTACGTTAGGACAAAGGCAAATACTTTCGGAATAAGATGTCAAAGCTAAAAGGTTCCCAGAGGATATCCATAAAGACTAGCTTCATCGTTGTAGATTTTAGAGCGCCGGTTACTTTAATAACTTTGTTGATGATGTTATAATATTTATCTTCTCTCAAATCATATTCACAGTTGAAATAACTTCAGAATAATATTTCTTTTATAAAAGACAGGACCCTTTAAAGGCCATTTTTAAAATTCAAATAGGAAAGCATTCTCGATCAAATCATATTTTAAAATTTGAAATGAAAAATCCAGGTACCTACGTTGTCAAAAAAATCAAGACGATGCCCAAATAGAAAACAAAACAGAACTTTGATACTTCGAATCATTCTAATTAATGTTTTTAACATGAAATAAAATTTAAAAAAAAAAACGTTTTGAAGCCCTGTAAATATTGAAATATCATGATGAATTCAGAGCCCCACTTGTGAGAATTCAATTTCATTTCACATAGTCCAAACATTGTCAATGGTATTTGTGTAGTAAATCATTGGAGAGTATGAAAAAAATTTCAAAAATGATTATACAAAATCAAGTTCTGTATAAAAAAAATGAGGTTGATGGTGGTTACTCTAATACAAAAAAATGTGGAATGAAAAAATTATAAAACTTTCAAATTCAAACTGTGTCTCGAAAATCAGTTGTTTTTTAAATATTCAACAAAATTGATCTTGGCCCGTTTTCACGTTTCACTCCGTAACTAGCAAACTTTACATAATTTCACACACTGAATAAAAAAAAAGACAATCCATATTATTTGTGATTTTTTTTCTTCCAGTAACAGAATTTAAATTATTTAGACTACTAAAAGAACCAACCCATTTTTAGTTGTCATTCAAGAACATGAAAAACACTGTACTTATTTTGGAATACGGGCATCAGAATTTTCAGATTGTTAAATAAAACAAACGCTGGTATTCTAGGATAAAATGTATCGACATACCTCTCTATTATCACATGTGATTGTTGACATGTATAAGTTGAAGTTGGTTCGAAATCAGTTGAGAGACGGAGAAGATTGGAAGAAAGCTCTCTTCTAAACTGTATTGCAACACCGACTATAATAGTTTGGCTACTACTCGAACGTTTGCTATTCAACTGACAATCTGTGGCCAAAAAAGTTACAAAACAAATATCCTGAAATCGCATAACATACTACAATAAGTCATCAATGCGTCGAAGTTATCCCTAGTCTAGACTCAATCTAAAAGACATTTATTCTGTATATCAATAAATAAATTAATTATATATGGCTGAATGAGCAGTTTGAGATATACAGGGTGATTCGGGAGAAAGTGTCAATAATTCAGGTGGGTATTCAGGACCAAAAAATAAACATAAAAGTTTATATAAACATGGGTTTGCCAGGCTTTCGTTTTCGAAATACAGGGTAATAAAAGTGATGACCTGATGAGGGTGTTTGTGGATATTTTCAAATCCTGTCAAGATAATTGAATAAAATCTGGTACAGTCAATAAACTCTTCCTAATGAACGAAAATCTAGTATTGTTTGACCTTCACAAGTATTATACAAGGACGGGTTCAAGAAAAATTTGCCCCAAATTTCCTAATTTTTGATTTTTAAAAGATTTTCAAATGCATTTTTCTCGAACATGGTGCGGTCCAGCGAGGCACGAGAGAAGTACTTTATCTGTGTAGAAAAATCCAAATTTTCAGAACTTGCAGCCAAAACTACTTTAAAAAAATGTAGGAAACATTTTTCTTGAACCTTTACCTGTAACTCATGAAGGTTATTCAATACGAATAAGTTTTCATTCATTAGATAGATTGTGAAACGTTTAGCAACGGTACCAAATTCAATTCAATTTTCTTCACAGGTTTCGAAAATATTTGTAAAAAACCGTCATCAGGTCGTCACTTTTAACAACCTATATTTTGAAAACGAAGGCCTTGCGGACCCATTTATATGAACTTTTATGTTGATTTTTGGGTCCTGAATGCGTACCTGGAGTGTTGACATTTTCTCATGAATCTCCCTGTATGTGGTTTATTACTCGTTTGTTCAGTCCTGAAATATTATAACTATCCTGACGCGACGTTGAAATATCAAAATAATGATTGTTACTATACTGATGGTATAAAACTTGTAGCAACAGAATAGAAGTCTTGTTGATTCATGTTTGATTTTGCACACACAATGTGACGCATTTGTTCTCGGCTCACTCTTTGAAAAAGTGTGGATATCAGCTTGGTGGAGCTTGACAAACTGCATCTTTCCAGCAAAAATTATCTCAGTCATACAAAATCCAAGGCATGGTATGTTAGTTTCTGGGAGCAAATTTCAATCAACCACAAAGGGCGATTCTTGGTCCTCTATTAAACACCCCAGGAATGACCAGATGGAAGTCGACATACGATGCAGTCTCCAAGATTGTTATATCTAAGGAAAAAATCCCGCACTTTATTGCGAGTTTAGGGTACGAAAAAGAAACAGAACTACTTTACTTGAAGAATACTGTTTAGTAATAAAACCATTGGCTACAACGTGATACATTTTACAAGGTAAAAATAGTACCTATTTTGAATATTCATCACCCTGCTTAGTGTCTTTGGTGAATAAGTATGAGAAACTAAGCAGTAGCAATCAACCAAAAGGAATAAAGTACGGAGGAGAACAGTAGCTCTCAATGTGCATTAAAAGTCTAAATACTCAATACTACAGAGGATGTGGGTGAAGCTCCCAGTGAAATTGAAAGTACCAGTTCTTGTGCTCAAAATTTTAAACATGGTAAAACCTCGAGAATAGAGCTGGAGTGATTAGGATACTTGGAAGATAAAATGGTGCAAATATCCATGCTCAATGATTACCCAATTTTGAAACCACTGTCTATACAGTATAACACTTGCCTAACTTCATCAGTTCCAGTGTAAAGACATAATCAATCCCAGTTACAGAAAAAGGCTTATTAATCTGAACCCTGAACCTAGGTAAATCAGCCATGATTGCATTGATTGGTGTTGGCTTTGCTCGAGAACAATGCACACAGTTTCGCACTGTCATTTTCGCTAAGTTCATGCCTGCTGTTTACCAGTATTTCTGACGCACCGAAAACAATAATAGTTGTGGGCCAGCATGCTGTGAATTCACATGCTCTGCTTGAAAAATTGATTTTCTCAATTTATGTTCCTCGTCCAATAGAATCGGATGTTTTTAATCAAATGATAATAAAGAATTTTTTTAACTCCCTCCAATTCGTTATAAATCGTGTGAATCCACTAAACGAGTGAGAGAAAGTAATTTATGCCTACCACCCAATCTTTTGTTATTTTGAATAATATGCTTTTTTTTCCAAAACTATCAATTTGGGACATTTTCACTAAATGAAATATACTTTTTCCAAGTTCAGAAACTTTAAGAGCTCCAGCAATTTTCATTTTATTTTTCAAGCATTCAATGAACCTTCAACAATAAGCAAATGAATATACAAGTCTATTATTCAATGAAGAAAACTTGTCAAAATCTATCGCAGAAGACACACTGATAACAAATGATTGAATAGATTTGCGAGTTTCCGGTATTTCATTGTCTTTGATATAACTCACTTTTCTAGGCCAATCAGGTTTTTCATATAAAAACAATGGTTTATTCCACCAAACTTTTTGTGAAACAGAGCATCTGGAAACAATATCAGCGGGGTTATCATCAGATTTCACATAGCTCCACAATGAGATATCAGATAGACGTTAGTAGCTAATCAATACAGCTACGGCGGCAATTTCGACCATTTTTACATGTAAATCCCCATAAGAAAATCGCGGCTCGGTTCTATCGTTTTCAGTACCAGTGACGCATACGCACAACGACGCCTCGCGTCAAGAAAAATGTTTAGCGTCTGATGGGATTTGATCCCGTGCCACTATGATTAAGAGGAAGACTCTCTTTAAATATCTTTATTCATTGTATGTTTACAATTTGGTGTTACAAAATTGCTTCCCTCGCTAAACCGAAGGGGTGGTTGCTTATAAAGTTACAAACAACATTACCCTTGCCTAGATACAAGTATAGTGAGGTGGTTCCTTCACCATATGGTGAGGAAACATACCTTCACTAGAAGACAGACAACAAGGGCCTGCGGACTGGTGGTAGCCCCAAAAACCTATAACCTTCCTCAAAGCAAGGCAAGTCGCATACCTCCTACATAAATAATGTTTTTGGATGCAAGACATCGGAGAATGGCCATCGGAACGACTTTAGAAAATCATGTTATTTAGCAAAAGCGCGGTCCGAAGTAATTAGCTGCGTGAGCGATGTCATCGGAGAAAAACTGAACAAAAACCTCGTTGAAATTGCGTTTGACTAGATATACACTTATCATGAACCAAAACGTTGTCCATAGATGCTTATATCAAACTGCAAAAATAACGAATCAAACATTCATTACCGCTAAAACTTCTTCGCCAAATCAACATGAAGCTAACTTATCGGAGAAATAGAATTGAGAGATAGCATTTGTTTTCCGACGTTACGCCAGGCAGAACCATCTCACTGCAGTGTGTCTTAATTCGTCATTCTGAGTCACCAACAGCTGCGCGCAGTACCATGCAGGGGGCGCTCTTGTGTAGAGCGGCACCACGGAGCGATTCCTCCAACTAACCGACCCCCTGTACAGCTTCCTCCATCTCGAACTTGAGCCCCATTAATACTCCCGATCATCATCGCACCAATTGACACTGACTCTGTCACAAATCAATGACAATCGGCGCGAATAATCACAGAAAAATCGACCTCGTGGCCGATTTGAGTACCCGGGTATCAGAAGCTGTGAAGAGAGAGAAACCGCGCCGAACCCTCAGTCAGTCCTCCCCTCACTTTCCCGGTACCGCGCATCCCAACAATAGGGAGAGGCGTGCCTCGCCGCTGAAGTGCTCATTGTCGACGAATCCAGACCCGACTGTGGTACTAAATGGAGGTTCATTGAATTTGCAGATTAGTGAATATCATCAACATTTTCACTATTTTCGTAGTAAATTGCTAACTTACCGTAAATAGGGATATGTATGATATTGTTTGAATGTCTGGTGCTCGTTACATATTACATATGAAGTTAAGGGTAAAGTCCCTGTTCTAAAGCGGTAAATATTTTTAAAAATAATCATGCAGTCAAAGTTAACACTGTATGTTGTGGTGAATTCAAAGTGATTTAAGCGAATATAACCTTGACGGAAAATAAATATTTAAATACTCAAAATGCCCCCTTATATCAGGATTCTAATCTAGATAAATGGTTGTATGAAAATATTAAAATCCCCCTGCTCAGTGAACCAGAGGAACTTCAGGAAGAAGATAGTGGTTGGGCCTTATCTAAAATACTAAATTTAACCAATAATATAAATAAGTTTAATCCAATCAAAGTCGGTTCATATATTGATATACCCCAGCAAATAAAAAGTACAAGCTTGTGTTAACATTCAGAATTCTGATAATTTATGTTTTGCCTGGGCAGTGGTCTCTGCACTGTTTCCTGTTGATCGTGATTTTTCAAAAAGGACATCTTCTTATCCTTATCCTCAGACTGTTTTTAATTTGAATGGAATGAAGTTTTCTGTGACGTTATCCCAAGTTCCTCGATTTGAAAAGCAAAATGATATCTCTGTGAACGTTTATAAACTGGAAAAATCGGGGAAGTCTTTCAAGATTGTACCTGCCTATATCACCAGGAGTAAAGTTGAGTACCATATTGATCTTCTCATGGAACAAGACAATCATCAAAGTGGTGGAGAGGAGATGATTCTTCCAAATATAACTCATTTTGTTTGGATAAAAAATTTATCCCGTCTTGTTTCATCGCAAGTCAATAAAACAAGCTGTGCTAAGTATCTTTGTGATCGTTGTCTTCATTACTTTTATGATGTTGGAAAACTGGAAAATCATCTGGAAATCGAAGGTTTGTTGAGTTTACTAACTTTTCTTTCAAAACAAAAGCACCTTTTGTTATACATGCTGATTCTGAGTGTCTTTTGACCCCTGTTGAAGATGATGGAACGGAAAATAGTCAAACATATCAATCCCATGTTCCATTTAGCCTAGGATATTATGTTGAATGTTCTTATGATGATTCATTATCGTTTTATGAGTCTTATACAGGAGTCGATTGTATTCAATGGTTTGTTAAGGAACTTTTTGACTTTGCTGAAAATGTGATGACAGTCTTCCAATGTCCTCTTCCAATGAAGAAGCTTACATCTGAACAAGTTAAGCAATTTTTCAAGGCGAGTTGTTGTCATGTATGTGAAAAGATTTTCCAAGCAGAATATAAAAGGGTTCGTGATCATTGTCACTTAACTGGTATATATTGAGGGCCTGCCCATGACAAATGTGATTTAAATTTCCAAGATAGCCACATTATTCTTGTTTTATTTCATTGTCCTAGTTCATATGATGGACATTTGCTTATCAAAGCTTCAGCTGAAGTGGATGAGTCAATCGATGTTCTCCTGTAAACGAAAAGAAATACATCTCCTTCACGAAGCATAGCCCTGACAGTCGTATTCTGTTGAGATTTTTGTAGAGTTTTCGTTTATGGCTTCCAGTTTAGATAAACTCGCATCTTATCTCCCAGATTTTCCCATTTTAGAGTCCGAATTCAAGAATCTGAATGATGAACATCTCAAATTGCTCGCTCGTAAGGGTATGATATGATTTCATGGATGATTGGTCTAAAATCAATGAGTTTGTATTGCCCCCCAAGTCAGAATTTTATAACAGATTGGAAGATAAATGTATTTCAGATCGTGATTACGCACATGCACAAAAAGTCTGGAATACATTCTCATGTCGATTAATGCGTGATTATTCTGAACTTTACATGAAAACTTATATTTTGTTATTGGCTGACGTGTTTGAGCAATTAAGATCAGCAGCTCATAACACTTAGGGATTAGACCCCGCTCATTCGTTCACTTTTCCTGGTTATTCTTGGCCATGGGAGGGCGATGTCTCAACATCTGCCATATAGTGAATTCAAGTGGTTGACTGATGCTGAACTATTTTCTTTCAATGTTTTAGACGTTGCTGATACCTCTAACAAAAGCTTTATTTTAGAGGTAGACTTGAAAATCTCTCATGAGTTACACGATCTATTTTCAGATCTACCTCCTTGTCCTGAACATAAGAGCCTCCTGGTTCTAAAAATATCAAGCTAATTGCAACACTCTTCAATAAAGAAAAATATATTATTCACTACAGAAACTTGAAACAGGCATAAGGTTTGGGCGTTAAACTATCAAAAATCCATAGAGCAGTTTCATTTAATCAGTCTCCGTGGTTAAAATCCTATATTGATTTGAATACTCGTCTCAGACTGGCTTCCAAAAATGACTTTGAGAAAAACCTCTTTGAACTTATGATTAATGTAGGCAAATAATCGTGGGGCGAGGGACAAGAAAGATTAATGCTGTTTTGTTTGTAAAAACTATGGAAAATGTAAGAAAACACTCTTCTGTCAAGCTTGTTACTAAATGGGCAGGTTGATATGAAGCTGAGGCTTTAATTTCAAGACCTGAGTTTAAAAGTAGCACTATAATCAATGAGAATCTTGTAATAATTGAGTTGGAAAAATCTGAAGTATTTTTCAATAAGCTAATATATGCTGGAATGTGTATTTTAGATTTTTCCAAGACCACTATTTACAACTTCTATTATGAATACATGAAAAATCGTTTTGAAAAATTCACTGTGCTTTACACCGATACTGACATGACTGAAATAGCAGATTCCAATGTCTATGACGTCATGAGACAAGATTGTGAAGAATACTTGAACACCTCTGATTATCCTTCGAATAATATTCATGATATTCCCTTAGTGGATAAAAAGGTTTTGGGTATGATGAAAGATGAAACTAATGGACGGATTATGACGGACTTTATCAGACTTAGATAAAAAATGTACACACTAAAACTATTTTACACTGGTGAGGAATTAGAACAGGACAAAACTAATATGGAAAAAGAGGGGGTAGAAAAAGATAAAATTATGAAATATTCAAATGAAAAAGGCATGACCAAAAAAATTAAAGGTGTGAAAAAAAATGTTATTGAAAATAAAATTAGTTTGGACGATTATAAAGAGTTTTAAGAGTCAAATATTGAGAAAGCAGTTGATCAAAATTTAATTCGTGCAAGCAAACATGATTTATATTCTATTAAACAGACAAAAATAGCCTCAAGTCCGCAGGATGATAAGAGACATCTGCTGAAAGATTCTGTCCTAACTCTCCCTCATGGGCATTATTCTATAATGAATTAATATATTGTGTATAATGATTATTTTATTAGATAAGTTTTTGTATTTCTCATTAGATATAATAAAATTAGTTTTCTGTTTACATTGTGTGATGTAAGTAGATAGTTAGTAGAAGATGCATGTATTTGTCCTATTTTTACTTCCTTTTTATGGTCCAATCCCCTTCACATGGTAAATAGTGTGATCTACCTCTTTATGGATTCATGTGTGTATAATGCAATTTTTCATCTTTTGATGAATAAATAAATATATATCATTCGAAATTTGGATTTTCATTTGATTGGATTTGCATTTTTTAAGGTAAGTCATCTATGGATCTACTCTACTTAGGTGTTGAACTAAAATATACAATTTCTCAAAATGTTTTCATTCTATCTAAACGTTAAATTGAATTTTATTTTTTTTTATCCATACCAATAAAACCATAAAAATTAAAATTGGAATTTTTACTGGATCATAATTTCTTAGCGTCTTGTGATTCCTTTTTTCTAAAAATCTTTCGATCGATGAATGTAAAATATCTTGGTACATCTCTTCCTTTCTAAATATTCTACATCCCCTGATTTGAACTCCTGATGAGTAACATAACATACAAAGGAACATAGGTACATCTCAAAAAATAATAATCTAAATATTATCATCGAGCCTATGCTTATCCCCCAAATCTCAAAATACATCGAAACATCATATTGAAATGTTTTCACTATCAAATTCCAAACGAAAATCGATTGTACGCCATACATCATACACAGCAACAATAATAATCTAGAACTAACATTTCCAAAACCCTCTATTACAAAAAAAAAAATCACCGCCCGCAATGTAGTGTGAACAAAACAATGAAACATTCAGACTCCCGGTCAATGACTTCTTTTTATTCCATTTGATTACCATCTCAAACGCCGAACGATAAAAATTATCGTATGATCCACATGACTTCTGTTCAAACAATTGATAATTTAAAAATATAAATGAATCTTACTTTTCCAAAATCTATAATATCACAAAATAATAATGACATCCCGAACAAAACATCAAAACACCACCGTCAGACAGCAAATGAATCTGTCAACGCCACAAACAACACTCAACACTGCACCAACCAAAAATTCTCCTATCAAATAAAAGTACCAATTCTACTTCTCATAATCCATACTTAATTGGTAGCCTTCCTAGCGCAATGGTAAAGCGTCTTCCTCTTAATCATAGTGGCACGGTATCGAATCCCGTCAGATGCTAAAAAAAATTCCCGACGCAAGGCGTCGTTGTGCGCATGCGTCACTGGTACTGAAAACGATAGGACCGAGCCGCGTTTTTCTTATGGGGATATACATGTAAAAATGGTCGAAATTGCCGCCGTAGCTGTATTACTTATCCACTGACGTTGAATTTTGGCAACTCTGTTACTAACAAATACCTGTAGTCGATTTGCATCAGTCTTGAACCAGCTCAAAACGAACCGAGAATCGCACCAATAAAAAATGTTGAAGTCACAAGTAATAGAAGTTTCAACATGTTTTACAGGAGGGGCAAGTGCAAGGGCACCACAAAGCTCTTATCGCGGAATTGATAAGGTTTTTACTGGTGCAACCTTAGTTTTTGAAAATACCAATCGAACACAAACATTTCCAGAGTGATCAGTTGTATACATGCGCTCATGTATACAACAGCACTATAAGCATTTATACTCGCATCGCTAAATCCATGTAATTCGATAAGAATGGGTTTGTCACACATAACTCTTCTCGGAATTTGCAAGTCCATAAGAATGGGTGATTGTGATTGAAGAAATTGCCACTTTTTTTTTAAACTGGAGGGAACCACCTCAACCCATTCAAGTTTTGGTGACCATAAATTTATAATTATATTTTTTGCTAGTATAATATATGCACTTACTGAACCTGATGGATCATATATTTGAGCAATATCACTCAATATGAATCTTTTAGTCACATCATCGTTCCGGTTTGCATTTGAAACTTTAAATGAAAGTAAATCTGAATGACGTAACCATTGAATACCCAAAGTTTTCACTGTATCATTTTTCTCCAAGTCAAGAATAATAAAAGGATCGGAGGTGTCTTCAAGTCCTTTCGGGATATTGTCACTAATGGACGCCCATTTTCTTAAGGAAAAAGATGCTGGCTTTAAAATTTGAGTTATTTGGTTACAACTCATTAGGCCTTGGTCTTCACTTTCAAAACCTGTTATCAGATCATCGACGTACATATCACGATCAATCAAGAGAGATGCTTTTGTGAGATTCCAATTTATTCTCGGAAGCTAACCATTTGATGCATTTGATTGCCAAATATGGTGCACTTTTTGTTTCATATTTGACTGTTTTTAGTTCAAACATGGAAATATCTTCTTTAGGATCAAATCTCCATACTGTATTTTGTAAGTAGCACTCATCAGGGTGAATCAAAATCTGGCGGTACATTTTTGCAATGTCTGCTATAACTACAAATCTATGTTACCTGAAAGGCAACAAAATCTGAAATATGTCGTTCCGCATAGGAGGATCTTGGTTTTGTATGTCGTTCAAGGATTTGTCTGATTTAGTTTTCACTGAGGCATCGAAAACTATTTTAACGATTGTGGTCAGACTGTCTTCACGTATAATAACAAAGTGTGATAGAAAACATCTCATCATATTGACCGATTCATCATTGCTTAATCTTCTCATATATTCCAAATCCAGATATTCTTGCATAAAAGTGGAATATTTCACTTTCAGTATCTCATTTGATTGAAGTCTTCTTTTTTGAGAAAACAACCTCTTGATAGCAAAATCTTTAGAATCTCCTAATTCCAGTGGGCTGTTTTTCAATAGAAATCTGACCACAAATTTTCCAGATAAATCTCGATGAACTGTTTTGCTAAAATAATCCCCACATAATTGATCATCTTTTGACAAAGGAGATGACTCTGAAAGAAACTCTTCAATCGACCAAAACTTCTGCAGATCATCATTCAACGCAAAATTACAAAAAACTGTCTTTTCATTTGGAATATTAATTGACCCAGAAACAACGTAACCAAACACTGTATTGATCAGGAAAGTATTTTACAATTTTAGTATTTTCCCAGATAAAATACTCCAAACTTATGGCACCAATCAATATTTTTTGGTACATTGAAAGATGGAATTGTAAACTATTTGGAAGAGTCCACTGTGAAATATCTATCTTATGTTCTGGAAGGCTAGAAATTATGTTTTGTATAACAAAACAGACCAATGTTGAATGAAAATCATTAGTCCTTGATTTGATCAATATTTCACACTTTGAATTCAACGAAGAGCTAGAGCTATTGATACCTTGAACAGATATTTGTACGTTGGTTGTTTGTAAACCTAACTTTCTGCTAAAATCCATAGAAGTAAATGAACATTGACTACCTGAGTCTAAGAAACGAAAACGTAATCATGCACCTTAGTATCACAGAAAGTACTTGACGCATTCACAATAGATCCAGCAAGTGAATTGCTCTGGTTCTGATTATTGTATGCACTCTGATTTTCAAATAATTCCAATGATTGTCTATGCTCATTAAAATTATTGTTCTGGGTTTCTTGTTGCCGGCAAGAAGCCTTTCTCTGGCTCTTTTTATAATGTAACAGAGAACTATGTTTAAGCGAACAAACCCTGCAAACACCTGCTGCTTGTCATTTTGAACTATAATGTCCAAAGCACAAGCAATTGGAACACAATTTCAATTGCTAGACTTTTTCCCATCTTTCTGGCACAGACAACTTCAAGAAATACTCACATGGATAGATTTAATGACTTTCTTTGCAAAAATTACACTTTGAATCACTGTTGGTCTTTTTGACGTCACTCACTACGAGAATACGTGATTTATATTTATTGTGAGATGGAGTATCCCTGTTTCTTGAGTTTATTTCAATTGTTTCCAGAAAATCTGCTCTTTTTTTAAGAAATCCAAAAAAGTTTTTAAGAGAAGGTAATGATTTATCATGTCTTGACTGCTCCCATTTACGGTTGGTATTTTTGTCAAGCTTAATAGAAACCATATAAATAATCATATCATCCCATAGGTCAGTGGGAAGTTGAAGTGTTTTTAAGGCTCTCAAATGTTTATTGACTGAGTCTATCAAATTTCTCAGCTCTGAAAATGATTCCTTGTTTAAACTATGGATATCAAATGGTTATTGACTTATGGTCTGGAATTATCAAACCTATCACACAATAATCCCCAAGCATCATCATAGTTATGAGCAGCAAATCCCAAACTTTGAATTATTTTCAAAGCTTCTTCGCCAAGCATGATCGCAAATAATGATATTTTTGAATATAAGATAGGGACGTATTGTTGGGAAACAAAGCTACAAATGTATCTTTAAACTCCAACCATTTATTAGAATCACAATTGAAAGTTGGACATTTAATTGGTGGCAGTTTGATATTATTTATGTGGGTTTATTTTTATTTAAGTGGATTTATAGTTTCTAGTATAGTTTTCGTTATTTATGTTTATTTGTTCCATAATCTGTAGCGGCTTTCATGTTATTTCTTTAAATAAGAGTTTAACATCATTTTAAATGTGTGCAAGATTAGCGGGTTAGGAACGATGAAAGAAAGTAGTAGTTTCTTTCATCGTTCCCAACCCGCTAATCTTGCACACATTTACATCTTCGAGACGCTAATCTTATCAGTCATCATTTTAAATATGAACGCTGTAAAAAAAAGTGAGGTTTCAAAAAAAGAGGTGAATCGAGGTAAGAAGTCAGTGAGTTGTCAGTAGTGAAAAGAAAGAGAATTAAGACGAGTATCAAGAAGAGCCGTGCCCTGTAGATACATTTTAAGAGTTGAAGACGTGAAAACTGTATCCTCTGATTTTCTTCAACGAGAAGAACCAGAATTTTTACGAAGCCTTATGTGAATAATTTTTATTCTACCTGCCATTTGAAAATAGATGGATATTTAGTTGCTGTGATTTGCTATGAAGTGCGTACTTGACTTCACCTTTATTGAATCAGTTAATAGGCGAATGGAACACAAACCTACATTTTGGGGGCTAACCGGGATAAAGGTTTGAAGTACAGAGGATAAAGCGGTGCAGTATACTGGACAAAGACTTCAAGTTGGCAGAGTAAAGATTAGCAGTAGACTGGATAAAGCCTTGCGGAGGTTAATTCGATGTCTGTAGCCCATAGATGGTAACCATAAGCAGTGACAAGGTAGGATGCATGAATTCATTTGTTGATGTCAACATGACATTCCTGTCTTAAGATTTTGAAAAAGCAGAAACGAGGCAATTTTAATAGACTGCGTAAACATATTTTTATTATGTGGACATTTTCATCATTTATCATTCACTTTTGATTTTTGATGTTTATTCATTGTACGTTTTGCTGAAGAAAAAGAGAGATAAGTCGGTTCGTTGGTTACTATAGTATAATTTTCTTAAATTATCGATTGATATACACAATTCACTGATTTATTATACTTGCGCATTATAAGACTCTTATTTGAAGAAATAGTTGAAAGCTCTGAATGCATTCATTCAAAATAACAACGCTAGGCGAAATTTCAAAAATAGAGCAAAATATAACGAATGCTAAATTAAAGGTGATTGAAGTGTGTATAGTGAAAGTCTACAGCCGCGAGTGTTAAGACGGAACGTGCGTGAATTTTCGGGCTTCAGACTAGACAAGAACTCTGAAGAATATGAAAAAATAGTTGTTGACATGGAAAACAACTTTGAGTTAAGTGAGCTTCTGTCGGTGTCTCATATATCAAATTTGGATTATGATGGAGATAAAGCTTAAGTGGTTGATAGATAGAGTACATTTCTAAATAATTTAGAAATTGAAGAAGACGATGGATAAGGAGACGAAGAGGAAGCGGATGATAAGGATGACCAGGTTGAAGATGAACAAGTTAGAAGAGACGTAGAGATTGATGATGTCAATGAAACATCATCTAGAATACAAAGACAGGCGCAGAGTTCAAAAAAGCCAGACTCTTGCTATTACATTCCGTGATGTGGAGGATAGTATTAGACCTTTTAATGGAAAAGAAGATTATCCAGTAGAGAGTTGAATTTCAGATTTTGAAGATAAAGCTGACGTCATCGGATGGAATGACTTACAGAAGCTTGTTTTCGCTGAAAAATCTTTGAAGGGGATTTCTAGATTGTTTGTGCAATCAGAAAAAGGTATAAAATCATTGTCAGTTCTGAAGAAGACATTTTCAGATGAATTCAAAGTAACTGTTAGTAGTGTGCATATTTATAAGTTATTGATGGAAAGAAAGAAAAGTCCTTCGGAAACAGTAAAAGACAAATTCCCACACTACCTTGGAGTAGAGTGTGCAACGTTTTTTTTGCAATCGTGGTATCCCCAGTGGACCTTACAATTTCAAAATGTATCGTGTTCTGCTTTGTTTCGCTGTTCTTCATTGATCAAGTGTTACGAGTCCTTTGTCTCAAGTAACGACTTCACAGACCGAAATATTTTCCACATCATCCGCTATGGGACTATCAGCTTCATCGCAATACTTTTCGTTTCTGATTTCATCATACACTTGCTCCGTTTTTTCCTTTTCCATTGCAAGATAGCGATGAAGAGGAAGAAATGTTGACTACTTGCGAGCAAACGTATGATGAAATCAAAATCGAAGAGGATTGCCATTAAACTTATCATCCCATAGCGGATGATGTAGAAAATATTTCGGTCAGTGAGGTTAATCGCAGTACCGAAGACGGAAAAAGTTAAAAAAAGAGAATTCTACGTTCCTGAGTTGACGGAAAAAGTTCAAGCTTATATCAAGATTTGTGTTACCTGCATACTAGGAAATAAAAAGGAAGGAAAAGAAGAAGGAATGCTACATCCTATCGCTAAGGGTAAAGATCCATTCAACACCAATCACATAGACCATTTAGGACCACTGACCTCCACTAATAAGAATCACCAACATATTTTTGCGGTAATAGATGAATTTTCAAAATTTGTATGGTTATACGCAACTAAATCAACAACATCGCACGAAGCTGTGGACAAGTTGCAGCACCAACAGAAGAAAGTACTTTTGGTAACCCAGCAAGAATAATTTTGGACAAAGGAACTGCCTTTACATCGAAGGAATTTCAGGAATATTGTGAAGACGAAAGAATTGAGCTTGTTACTATTACCACGGGCGTACCAAGAGGAAATGGACAAATAGAGAGGATTAACCGAACCATAATTCCAGTTCTGACTAAGTTGAGCATGGATGATCCCAATACATGGTTCAAATATCTGGACAGGACTTAGAGAGCTTTGAATTCCACTCTGCAACGCAGCAAATGTGCCACACCTTTCAAAGTTTTGGTTGGAGTGAAGATGAGGAATAAGGAAGACGTGTTGATTAAAGAACTACTAGAGAAGCAAACCATCGAGATGTTTAACAAGAATAGAGATGAGATCAGACAGGACAGTGAAAGGCAGATTTTGAAGGTTCAGGAGGAGAATCGAAAGCAGTATAATTTAAGAAGGAAGAAACAAGTGCCTACAAAATTGAAAAGTTGGTTGCTGTTGAACGGACTCAATTTGGTGCTGGTTTAAGATTATGCAAAAAGTATTAAGGACCGTATGAAGTATCTAAATTGAAATCCAACGAGCGTTATGAACTAATGAAAGTGGGCAATACCGGTCCGAGTCGAACATCCAGTGCAGAATACATGAGGCCGTGGATAGTGAATCTTAGTGAATCCGAGTCGGATTCTTAGCAGGACGGCCGATTGTGGGTTTATTTTTATTCTAGTGGATTTATAGTTTTTAGTATAGTTTTCGTTATTTATGTTCATTTGTTCCATCATCTGTAGCTGCTTCCATGTTATTTCTTTAAATAAGAGTTCAACATTATTTTGAATATGAACGCTGTAAAAAAAAAGTGAAGTTTAAAAAAAAAGGTGAATTGAGGTAAGAAGTCAGTGAGTTGTCAGTAGTTGAAAAAAAAGAATTAAGACTAGTATCAAGAAGAGCCGTGCCCGGTAGATACATTTGAAGAGTTGAAGACGTAAAAAACTGTATCTTTCTGATTTTCTTCAACGAGAAAAACCAGATTTTGTACGAAGCCTTATGTCAATAATTATTATTCTACCTGTCATTAGAAAACAGATGGATATTTAGTTGCTGTGATCTGCTTTGAAGTGAGTACTTGACTTCACCTTTATTGAATCCGTTCATAGACGAATGAAACACAAACCTACATTCATATTATGAGGAATATGCTCCAACTGGCTGTCTTCACTTACATGACTTGCTGTACACTTTTTTTTATTTTCATTTATTCCAGAGTTCCCAGCTACGCTTTCATTTAAAACATCTTTGTCATTACATGTTTCAATAATTTCATGAGCTGAAGATAATAATTCGTGATATTTGTCAGAGAAATCAGAAGAGCAAACTAACTCAATCTTTTGTTGAATACTATCAAATTCATCTAATAATTGTTCAATCTCATCAACCCTTGTTTTCAATTCAATAATATCTTCAGAATCATATTGTTTATTGGCGTAAAGATTCCAGATATTTCGAAAAGTTTGTCAGCTTATGCTCAATAGCACCTCGTTTTCGTATGAATCCCTCCAATTCAGTAATTTTCCTACTAGGAAATACTTTTTAATCAGTTCGATTATTCTCTTTTAACGTACGATAAACCAACTCAATCAATGATTAAATGAAACAAACGCTTTCAATCAAAGCTTATCTGGTCTCAAATAACCTAAATTCACCAATACTTCTCAGATATTGACCAAAATGAACTGGAATGAGTGTTGAACGACACTTTTTGCTAAATAATCGAATTCCAATCACAATAATTATTATTATCAATAGTTTCAAAATCGAAATGTCACCAGAAAAAAATTATTTGAGCAAGATTGGAAACACTCGAAAATGGCAATAATCGAAAATGGATTTTCCACTTTATCCTTGTTGGAATACACCAAATTATATTTTCTAAAAAAGACAGCAATATTCAATCGATTTAGTGCAAACTGAATCAATAGCAAATCGTATATCAGGGATAAATTGAATTGACCCACCTGATCTCAATGGTAGAGTTGTGGTGTTTTGTGTAATGATGTAGGCTTTTCACAGTAATGGCAAGTCTTCTCCAATCTCATCAATGGTACCAGTTCTGCGACTTGTCTTCATAGAATCCGGAAGAAGGATCAAATGATGGCTAGTGTTCCCCGATAGAGTGGACTGTAGTTATTTTTTATTGAACACTAGAGGTTTCTTTTTCCTCTTTTTATTACAAGCAAGTATTAACATACAAAATCAAGACTCATAAAACTCGTCTCGCCTACTCTTCTCAACATTCAATTGTTTCTCCAGACAGTGGATGTTCGTTTTTCTTTACAGGATACTCTGAAAGTATCTGAAAGTATCCGTATCCGATTCTTGAGCACGATTTACCTGTTTCCGAGCCCAGCACTGGATGCCAGTGATATTGAATTTGATGTTATTATGAACGGAAAAAGAATATATTTTAAATCCGAGTGGACGCCATTGAAAATATTAATCTTGTGTTGGAAATAAATGATGGGTTTACGAGTGTAGAACAAGCAGTTATGTTCGTCAAAAATGGTGAGGTTGATAGTGAAATAAAAATTTAAAAAAAAACAATGATTTATTTTTATAGGGGTTCATGTATCGCAAACGTAGTCATGCACTAATTTATTCTTTTTTAAATCATTTCACGTATCTTTCACCTATGTATGACGAAGAAGGTATTTTTGAATGAATCCGATATTTTTTACACTTAATTTGCCACAAAGTTCTTCTTAAAAAATCAATAACGAAATTTTAAAACTTTACTGAATATTGAGATTTGGAATACTGAGTTGAAATTTCAAAATTCGTATTTGGAAAGAATTTCAAAACTTTTTTTAATCGCTACTTTGCTTCAAAACAAGGAATAAATGTAGCTTACTTCTAATGTAATTTCACGTTTTCTTGTTTTTCGACCCCCCTGTATATTATTCTCAGATGAAAAGTCCGGCAATAGGCTTTTCAAAACAAGCAAAACTTTTTATGTATAGTGACTTTTGGTCAAAAAATGTCAATTTTGGTTCATTATACCTATAGGGTACTCTATCCGCAGCCAATAAATATGAAACAAACAATGGCAATAAGTGGATGACAATTTCAGAAGAAACAATGTCAGAAGAAAAATTGAACAACTTGCAAGCCTTAGGAAGAATAACAAATGTAATAGAGAAAAGGGACAAGAACGGACACGTGATAGTCTCCAATGTGGACTACAGGGCGATAAGAGATGTGGAGTCTGATGTTTATAAAATTCTTACCCGTCAAGTATTCAAATTCGGTGAGACTGAGAAGGAGTACATCAAACTTGAACATAGACTGGAACATAACACCTGTCAACAGACGGCAACCCAACAATCCTATGCTCACATTGTTAAGAAATCACAACCCCAGATAGATTACACCAAATCACAACCTCTGAGGAGACGCGATGGACATCAAGAGTGGAAACCCCAAAAACCCTCAAAAAGCATGAAACAATTATCAAAATAGATGATGTCAAAGACTCGCAGAAAGTAATAAAACTGCCCAAGAAGACAATCAATATCAAGGACATAGGAGGAGGTTTTAAAAATATTGAAGAAGCAAAGAATGGGTACTTATTATTGAGAGCCATAATATGGAACAACAAGAAAATTGAAAACTGCTTTGAACAAGATATCACTGAGAGAAAATGAATCATGTGACCCAATGTTTATGATCACCGGTATAGAAAAGGGTTTCTGCGATGAGACGTTCCTAAAAGAACTTAAAACCTTGAACAACGAGATTGTAGAGGCTCTGGGAACAACAGTACAGGATAAAATGAAGGTAATTGCTAAAAAGAAATGCAGAAATCCATCAAAGGAAAGATTGGATCCTTCAAGCCCCAGTCAACATACCTGGATGGTTTCTGAAAAAGGGAACAGTGGTATTTGATTTTGTCACCGTGTACGTGAAAGAACATATTAACATTGCGATCTGTTTCAGATATTCAGGTTTTGGTCGCGTGGCTGAATATTGCTTGGAAAAACAATGCTGTTTTTGTATGTGGAGAAGAACACAGCTCTGGGCAATGCGATAACAGTGAAGTAAAATGTCCCAAAAATAAAGCTAGCAAATCTAAACCACACAGCCAGAGATCCGTCTGGTCCCATGTGAGCAGGATCCGCAGACACAAGAACAATATCAACTATGGTGATTTTCACTAAAGAAAAACCAAGAATCAACTCCACCGGATCATCTGACGATAATCCATCAAGACGTACAATCACTAGGAAAAGCAATAGATTGGGTGTATGATTAATTATCAGGCCATGACAATTGCAAAATTCTATGTGTAACAGAGCATTGGAGATCTAAAGATGAATTGGAATTGCTTGGATTGAAAAACTTCAAACTTGCAGCAGCCTATTGCTAAGAAAGGGGACAACACGGAGGAAGTGCCGTATATATCCACAGTTCTATGAGCTTTAAGGTGAGAAGTGACTTGAAGTAACTATCTACAGAGTGACCCATTTGAAAGCGGGCCACCCTCATGACTTTTTAATTTATTGATCGATTTTGACGATTTTTGTTGTTGTAATGTATAGAGGGGAGAGGTGTATTTTGAGGCCATACGTCGCCAAGTTTTTTCCAAAACCCAAGGCCTACTAGAGCACATTTAGAGGCTGAAAAATCCAGAAAACATATTAGCGATTTTTTTAGAGAAAATCTGCCTACGCCACTGGATTTTTCATCCCCTGAAATGGGTCTTTACCAAATCTCATAAAAAAATATTCAATTCAAAAATATTATTTCTGTGTGTATTTTTTTTTTTCAATTTTTTTTTGTCAGTCTCGTTTGTTTGTTTTCATTGTATTTTGACATGAGAATATCTATTGAATGTTTGTATTCAATATTTTTTTCTGATAGATTTGCTATCGTAAGAATTTCGAGGTAAAATACTTCTTGGTGCATAAAAATCAATCGTCAATTTTTAATATTTTTTCATGAAATTTGTTCCAGATCCATTTCAGGGTATGACCAATCCAGTGGCGGAGACAGATTTTTTCTAAAAAAATCGCTAATATGTTTTCTGGATTTTTCAGCCTCTAAATATGCTCTAGTGGGCCTTGGTTTTTGGACAAAACTGGGCGACGTATGGCCTCAAAATAAACCTTTTCACTCTCCAGATTCCGAAAAAAAATCGTCAAAATCGGTCCATAAATAAAAATGTTATGAGGGTGGCCCGCTTTCAAATGGGTCACTCTGTATAAAGGGTGAAAATGAGTTTGCAGCTATCAAATGCAAAATCAAGAATAACTCTTTGCTTGTGGTATGTGTGTACCGTCCACCAACTGGAAACATACTGAGTTTCATAGACAGTATTGACAGACTCTTCTCTTGCGCATGTGCAAACGGAAAAACTGTAGTCCTAGTAGGGGATCTTCATATCGAAATGATGAAGCAAAACCATATCCAGACAGAGCTCATTTCAGTGTTACTATCATATGGTATGGCACAGACTATTTTCCAAAACACGAAAATCACCAACCTGTCATCTTCTTCAATAGATAATATCTTCGTTAATAGCGACTACCTAACTGCTTCTGTTATTAACACTGCCATCTCTGATCACACCGCACAAGAGATATGCATTCCACTGAAGTGAATCATCACCAACTCCCTATAATATAGGAGACACTTCTCAGCCGACAACTAATTGAACATGATAGAGGGCCTGCAAAACGAATCATGGTAGAAAGTATACGAAGTCGATAAGGCCGATGTGGAGAATCAGTGGAACTTGTTCATCAACATATTTCTCGGAATATTCAACCAATGCTTCCCACTCAAACCTTGGGACAAACATAGAAAGTATATATCAAGAAACTCTCTTGAGTTGACGAGGTGCAAAAAAGAACTAGATGTCTAACTAACACTATCTAGAAAAAATATCGCCTTCAACAATCAGGTAGTTCTGACATTAGTATTGAAGGTGATCCCGAGGTCCTTCCCGATAGATATTAAACTTACCATTCATAGTTCCAGAACTTCTAAAGAATTCAAAAGACCTGCCAGCAGCTCCAAAATTTCCTCTTAATAATTGATTTATGTTTCTCAAACCAATAACAGAAGAAGTTTGTGAACTAGCGAAAATACTCAAAAATAAGAACAGTAGCGGCATAGACGGGATTCCTGCAAGTTTAGTTGAACTAATGATTCCCATCAACCTAGAGGTACTTTGCTATATAATAAACAATTCATTCAAGTGTGGCATCTTCCCAGAAATTCTGAAAATCGCGATAGTGTAACCGATTTTAAAAAAAGGTTATCCTGAGGATATGGAGAACCACAGACCAATAAGCTTACTGAGTTCTTTCTCGAAAATATTTGAACTCGCGATATGTGAGAGACTTTATGGTGGAGCGTGATCTCCTTGAAATCCGTCAGATGTAACATGTGTTCAGTACAAGTTTGTACTCTTTCAATTCATTTGGTTGCTGTCTCGTTTTTACAGTGAAACTTGTTTTTTAGTGCGTTCTAAATTGTGTTGATTTATTTATTTGATAGCCAGGAATTCTTCTATAAAAACTTCGAAAAATAGTCAAGCAGGTGAGACCAAACATCAAGAACAATAATTATGGGAACCTGCATAATGACATTTTATCACACAGCAATTTCTATAAAATAGTGTTGGGTCAGTAAAAATATTTCTATCGCTCTCTAGCTTCCTTACTCGCATGAGTTTGAGTCCTAGTGTATTTTTCCTTTTCCAAGATCAAAAATTAATCGCAATAAACATCATTTTAGGACACATTCAAACCACTGTAACCGCTCAGCTAAACGCTATTTCAGTGACCAAGATCCAGCAGTGCTAGGAGGTGTGAAGGAACAGTCTTCAACGCTGTATATTATCTCAAGGAAACTATTTTGTGGGAGAAAATATTTGATTGCTCAGTATTCAAATAAAAGTATTTGAAAGTATTAGTCTCACGGCTCTATTTACAAGTCATTTGAATACTTGAAGTCATATATATGCAACGAGGTCTCGACTCATTAAGTGGTGTGAATAAAGAACATGTACAGGGTCATTCCGTATATATTGACCCATCTGCTAGCGGCGTCATCAATGAAGATATGTAAATTTTGTGAAAATGAAAGTTTTAGATATTCATCTGAACTTATCAAAAATCTAAAAAAAAAAAACAAAAGTCTATCGGATTGTCAATATTTTTCCAAAAGTTGCATTTTTTTCAATGGAACTCCCTGTGAATTGTCATATATTATGAAAGAACTTATATTCCTGACTTCAAAAATATATAGTTTGATACCTTTCTGATTGGTTGTTTAGTAGATATTTAAGTTTGAATATGTCTAAAAATTAGTATTTAAATCCCGGTTGCCATGGATGAAGCTATACAAATTTCATAATTCGTGAATATATCTAAAAAATGGAGTGATTTGACCTCCATTTCTATTGATTCAATCTATATAATCACGATTCAATTTTTTTTTTCTCTAGCAATAGGCATGTGAATTTTAATTTTTAAACATATTTAAACTTGAATATCTCCTGAACGATTATTCAGAAAGGTATCAAACTATATATTTTTGAGATCAAGAAAATAACGCGGGTGAGCATGCAATACTTCCTATCTCGATTTTTGTTTTTTGTCAGTAAACACAAAAAACCGTTCTGTATTGAAATGATCATATCAATTTTCCACTAACTGTCCAAGTTCAAGCTTGGTATCATTTGAGATGTCTTTTTCATAAAATAAATTGCAAAGATATCTCAGATTTTTTTTCAAGTTAGATAGGAGAAATTGACCTAATCTATAAGAAGCTTGGGAGTAATAGATATTGCAAGCGCAAATATCTAGCATTTCCGATTTTTTCGCGGGAATGGGACATATTACAATAGATGCGCGACAGTTGGTTGAGTATGACGTCACTGAAAACCCATTTTCGTGAAAAAATGAGATAGGAGGTATTGCCTGCTCACCCGCGATAAGCTCTTTCAAAATACAGGGTGTTTCCTAACCTCTGTGACAAAATGAAAGGGGTGATTCTTCGCTTAATTTTAAGACGAAAATGTGGTGTATTTTTTTTCGAATTTCGCTTTGTTTCCAAAATACAGGGCGTTTAATTTTTTTGATTAGTTTTTTATTTTTAATTAATTTATCTTTTACTCGATTTTGTTGAAGTTTGGTAACGGTATTTATAGTGATAACGGGCTCATTTTGCCATGAACAAATAAAAATTATCGAATACAGTGGCGTCCCGAGCGGCACTTCAACCAATATTATTGGGCAAAAAATGTACGCCACTGACTTTTTGTGTCATTTTCATTTTTTTCTCAGGTTATTCAACTAAACACGCAACTTTTTGATCTCTTGAATTTTTATCGTATCTTGCCTAATTTTTGAGATAAAAAATTAAATCTACTTGAGTGAGTTTTGACGCAAAAAGTAATTTTATCGCTGATGTTGAATTTTCTAACAAATACAGCAATCAATGATAATCATTTCAATGGAGAATTCAAAAACACTAAATAAATAAAAAAAAGTTAAATAAACTGCTGAAAATGTCCTCCACGAGCCAGTAAACATCCATGTACACGACGTGCTAAGTTATCTCTCACCACAAGGAAAATTTCGGGACTGGGGGAAATCGTATTGAATCCATTGATAATACGCATTCGTAGGTCTTCTTCGGATTGAATGGGAGTGCTATAAACAAGTTGCTTAAGATGTCCCCAAAAATAAAAATCTAATGGATTCAGATCCGGTGAACGTGGTGGCCATGGGTGAGGTCTTCCTCTGCCGATCCAACGATAAGGATATTGCTGATCTAAATAATTTCGAACACAAATTGCAAAGTGAGGGGGAGCGCCGTCATGCATGAACCACATTAGAGATCGCGTTCTTAATGGCCCTGCTTTCATCAATTCGGGTGATTCATCTCTAAGGAAGTTGTAATAGACCTCACCAGTAAGTCGATTTGGGAAAAAATACGGTCCAACCAAGACATCTCCAATAAACCCTGCCCAAATATTAAATGAAAATGTATACTGGTGATGTGTTCAACGATAGCATGAGGATTCTCTTCTGCCAAAACATGGTTGTTGTGAAAATTCATTATTCCATCTTTAGAAAAATTGGCTTCATCGGTAAATAGTACTTTTGCCAAAAAATGAGGTACTCGTAAAGAAATTTCTTGAAACCAGTTACAAAAATCAACGCGAGCTGGAAAGTCTCTGGGCTACAAAGCTTGTACTCTTTGTATGTGGTAAGGATAGAGTAAAAAGTCTTTTAAGATACTCCAGACTGTTTTGAGACTCACATTTGATTCACTTCCAATTTTCCTAGTACTCATGTTTGGAGATTCTTCTACCATGATCAAGACTTCTTTCTCAAGTTGGGCGGTCCTAACCGTAAGTGGTCGGCCGCCTATTTGGCTTTTTGCAGTTTTGCAAAAACCTGTTTCCTCCTCTAACAGGAGATGTAACCTTGTAAATGTTGCCAAACATGGTACTTTTCTATTAGGAAAACGTTCTGCATACAAACGTCTCGCCTCTAGGGCATTTCCATCCGCTAAACCGTACATAAAATGCATTTGAGCCATTTCTTGATTGGTAAACTCAGCCATTACCGTTACCAAACTTCAACAAAATCGCGTGAAAGATAGATTAATTAAAAATAAAAAAATAATCAAAAAAATTAAACACCCTGTATTTTGGAAACAAAGCGAAATTCGAAAAAAAGTTATACCACATTTTCGTCTTGAAATTAAGCGAAGAATCACCCCTTTAATTTTGTCACAGAGGTTAGGAAACACCCTGTATATGATAATATACAGGGGGTTCTATCAAAAAAAATGCAACTTGTGGAAAAATATTGACATTTTGATAGTCTTTTCTTTTTTTTTGATAAGATTTTTGAAAATTTCAGATGAACAACTGAAACTTCCATATTTAGAAAATTTTCATATCTCCATAGATAACGCCGCTAGCATATGGGTCAATATATACGGAATGACCCTGTACCTGAAGGCTTTCACTTCAATTTTTTGGAATAAACTTTTACACCACATAAACAACTGACAAAAAGATAGTATTGGAGTGAAGGTATTTATATTTTCACACCACCCGTTCTGTTTATAATAATTATTCTTATACAGGGTGTCCCAGGGCCATGGGATCATTATGAAAAATTGATAATTAATCAATCTTAAATATTTTCAGTGATGCGATGACGTGGCCGAATCTATTATAGAGTAGCATCATTAACTTTATTATTAATTCATATGATAAACTCTGTATATTATTACATTTTCAAATTTTCTGGAACATTCTGAATATTTTTCATTATGAACACCCATACAAAGATAGGTATACGCCATTTTCGAAAAAATTTATTTCCTTATTTTCTCCTCAAAATATGACTCTAGTTGAAATGTTATCGCTGCGCCATTGGGTTTTCTGGAAAGTTGAGATTAATACAGGAAAACCTTCTTTACTGTTCAAATATGCTATACAAGGTCATATGAAACTAATGATTTTTTCTCCAGATACAAAAAAAGTTGAAAAAATGTTCTCTCAAAACACCCTGTATACCAAATGTTTTGGCAGGCATTCAATATTCCTTTTACTCAAATGGTATACATCATCTTCCCAAACTAGACGTTCTGGTTCTCGAAATAAACGCCTGTCATCCTCCACCAATGAACGTGAGGAAGTTTGTGCAAATAAAAAATAATTTAAAAAGTACCTACGGTTCAAAAATTGAGAAAACCACGCTCGTTAGTTAAGAGACTACGAGAGCACAATACGGAGTGGACCAGAAATAATCGAATATACGGTAACAGCATTGCAGATTCCTCACATAAAAATATTGCGATCGACCCAAACTTGTCTATTCCGAAAGATGATATTAAGAGAAATAGCGTCAAAGTTGAATTTTTATTTTTGATTTATTTGAATAACTTTCGAAATAATCAAGTTATATTGATGAAATTTGGTGCATGGGTGATGTCTGAGATGCAAAATTTAAATTGCTTTTACTTGAAGGGGGCGCCACTTACACACCTTTTCACTGATTTAAATAGCCAGAACTTTCTTTTACGCACTGATAGTTTTTTTATAGATTGAAAATTTGATTTTTTCATCATATTCACATGAAAAAAGTATACTTTGTAGAAGTTGCTGAGAGTACTTTTTTTTAAGATATTTGAACTTGAAGTAATCGATGGAAAGTGATTTTAAATGGAAAATTTTAAAAATGAACGTAAGGGGGCTTTGAAAATGGCGTTATCATGGTAAATTTGACATTAGCTTGAATGCTCAATGTTTCTTGATTTAAAAAAAAACAATCTGATTTTATATTTTTCACAAAAAAAAATGTTTTTTTTTTTTCAATTTTGTTTATTTTTTTTTTATAAGAACCATTGAGCATGAAGACACTTGTCAAAATTACCGTGAAAACGGCATTTTTGATGCCTCCTATGTTTATTTTCGAAACCACATTGCATGGATTGATTTGAGTGCAAATATCTTGAAAAAGGTTTCTCCCATTGACTAGAAGAAAAAATAGACCGAGAATAAGCAACCGGTTCATGCATAAATTCCTATGTTTTGCGATCGAAAACACATTAAAAAGAGCTCACGAGTGGGTCAAGGACCTCTATTCCATCTCTTTTTACATAGATAGGCGGAACCAGGCGAATCGATAAATGATGTTCATGGGCGGCGGTCGGGGGGTTGGGATTGTTTTAAATGATTTGATTTTTTTTTATTCATGGTTTTAACTTCAGTGAGAGGTACAGGGTTGATATTGATTGAAAAAAATTTATGACATCTCACACAAGTTTTTGTTTATAAGTAAATATGAAGTTATTCATTATTGGTATATTTGTTAGAGAATGCATATGACAACTAAGTATGTAAGTAAGTAGGTGAGTACCTACCTATAATATTGTATACATTGACAAAAAACATTAAATATCATTGAGAATGACATGGTCTGTTCGATATCAAATTAGATGAATTTGGCCACCTATTGTGGATTATGATACCATATTGCAATACATAAAAAATAATTATTACAGGAGTTTTGATAGAGGATTAAAATGATTTATCTGAAAAAACAAATGTATACTTACTTGTGGAGTGTCATAGAAGGGAATCACTTGTAGGTTATGAGGGATGAAAAAAAGGATAATAAGACTGGCAGGAAAACTGGTCTGAAACAGGAGTTTTGAAATGTTAAAACATGGTAAAGAAAGGCGGCTGCTGAGAAGTGGTATAGAAAAATGGATTGAAATTGATTTTCTTTAAAATATCAAATGATGAGTAGATTATCATGCGAAGGGGTCAAAAAAGGTTTGTTTGCTGGGGCGCAAACAACTCCAAATAAAGGGTGATAGGCTCCCTCACAAAATGAAATGATATAGAGAAATTATAATTGATAGTAGCATCTTGAAACTTAGGGGATAATCTTGACAAAAATACCTATCAAATGTCCATTTAGAATTCTGGGGCTACCTGTCAACCCCTGAGCGGAAGTGAAAATAACAGAAAGAAATTGACTTGTCTAAGCGATTTTTGATTGATCACCGAACACCTGAGAAATCCTGGGTGAAAAGTTTTTCGTGCCCCATCCTGTATTTGATCCATTCAGACTTTTTAAAATTCGATAGTTTAAAAAATTTTAGAAAAACGAGAAAATGAAAAATAAACTACGGGGTGTACCAAAAATAAGTTACGACCATCAACTTCATTTTTTCAAAAAGAAACCCCCATTTATTATTTCATTTTCAAATTCTGTATCAAATTCTAAGTAATATGATTTTTACTGAGGTAGGGCTAAGATTGGCTTTTATTACTAAAAATAAATCTTTCAAATTTAAAACAAATCGGTTCAAGGATATTTGTAACATTTGTAAAGAACCGATTTAAAAAAAAAGTTTAACATCCAGTATCTTGAAAACAATGCACTTCCGGACTCATGTTAATTTGAACTTTTTTTTATGAAATCAGCTCAGGGATACGTCCTTCAATTTATTGTACGCAATAAGAAAACACCCTGTATAATGTGCACTTACTAATGTTATTGAAGCATGTCTAATAAAAAAGGGTAGGTACCTACTTTTCAGTGATACATAAAAATTTTCAAAAGTTGTAGTTACATAGTGTTATGGAAACAGGAATGTACTTAATGTATATAAGCAAAGTTTGTTATTACTTCGATTTTTGTGTTAATTTTCATTTAAAAGATATTTTTCTCTGTATGAAATGCAAACATTTCCAAAAATACATAATACGCCACTGAAGTAAGAGGGTAGAAGGTCCTAGAATTTATTTTAAAATCAAGATGGCAGTATATTTACTGATGAAACGAAAAGTCCTGGTTTTTTATAGTCAAATCTACCACAAACTGGACACTTCCGCACCATATTAATGTACAAATAATATCGTCAAATCATAAATAGTGTAAAAATCACACAAAAACAAGGCATATTGGGCACTTAACACAAAGACAATATCGAGGACAATATGAAAGCAACACCGCATAACTTGACAAGACCCAACCAATATGAACATAGACGAGAAAACATGAATGAATCTTTATACGGTTGAATGTGTAAGCGGTACGTAGTAAAAGCGACTGGCAGATCGCAAGTACAAGAAAGTTTTCGAGGCATTTCTGAAGGAGATGATAAATTATTGTTAAATAGATCGTTCTGGGATGAAAAATACATATTTGGATGCCAAAAATATCTTTCTTGTTGTATCTTCAAATATGCAGTATTAGATGCGGGAGTTGATTTTATCATGATTCTATCATGTTTTGACTGTTGATAAATATGGAGAGTGAAATGGAGTAGTTAAAATTTGACACTTGGTGATGATGCTTGTGCCTGTAACTGTGGTGGGGGTATAGAAAGAAACAGGTATATTTGTTTTGTTGAAGCTAATGTATAATCGCTCTCAGAAAAGACAAGCTAGGTCTATTTTTTTAGAGTCAATGGTTTCTCACATCCACTTCTATAAGGTATACCTTTTTTACGTAAAAATGAGGGAATCATCTATTTTTCAATTAAAAAAAATGTTCGAGTGCGTACAAAGAAGTAATGACAATTTGAATCAGTGAATGAATGTGTAAGTGGCGCTCCCTACATGTAAGAGCCACACCAAGGCCAAAATATGAATTTTGCATGTCAAACAACCTCCATAATATATTAAATGTATATCAAAATATTCTGATCATTTCAAAAGTTATTTGAAAAAGTCAAAATTCGACTTTGACACCCTGTATCTTAGTTAATCTCAACTTTCGGAATAGACAAGTTCAAGTCGATCGCAATATTTTTGTGTGAGGAATCTGCTGTAACCGTATGTTCCATTATTTCTGGTCCACCCTGTATGTATCCTTCAACTGTTATTGTCTGCTAAAAAACAACAAGGCTAGATTTTTTATCTGGAACGCAGAAATTTATCGAGACTTCAACTGGAGTCTTCAAGAATATCGAATTTTCTCATTTGAAAGATCGATGTTTCAGACGGCAGGACCTTAGAAGATTGACCTGCGCGATTACCTGCGGGCTTTTATTTTTGGAGCTGATTAAAAAAAACATTCACATGAGTTGGATCAGGAAGTAGCTAGAGTCGTGAGGAGCTGTTCAAATATTTATCAATCTGGAAAATACCAAACATCAGAGCAGGCAGAAAGAGAACAGATGGTTTTGATCAGGCGAAGAATGAAATGAAGTCGAAGCAGCTACTTCAAGGCAGTCCAGGCAAAACAAATCATACCCATCCAGACTGTCCTGATATCCACCATCAGAACCAATGCCATCACATTTCAGAAATTTGAAGAAAGCATGCCAAAAATGTTCCAAACATGTTGAACATTTATAGAAGCTGTCCAGCCTTTGGTAAAAAGTGTCAAAACTGTGGTATTTCAAATCATTTTTTTTCTTGTTGTGAAAGCAAAATGAACTTTGGTAGTAAAGCTCATGAGAACCATAATGATAAATTCAAAAATTTAAGAAAGTATGTTCATTGTTTAGATAACGTTCATGATAATGACTCTCGTGATGACTCTAGCATTGATGATATAGATACTTTTGTTGATTCTCTCTATGTAGGTAACGTTGACTGTGATGATTCAGACTCTGTGCCAAGCTGTACCGAGGATGTTGCAATGGTCGCCGAGACTTCATGGGTGATTGAGCTGGAGATTTGCAGTCATAAACTTGAGTTCAAACTGGACACAAGTGTCATGGCAAACATTATACCAGTGAATTTTCTTGGAAATAATTAATTTGATGTTTCTAAAATAACTAAATCTTAAACGGAGCTCACTTCTTATACAAAGCATAACATTCCTGAAGTTGGTCAGTGCATATTTTATTGCAAATTTTAGAACAAACTGGCCAGTCTTTTGTTTTACGTGGTCAGTATACGGTATGTCCGCGGACGCGGGTAACAAGAGGCGGAATGGACCAAAAATTTAAAGATACGACGAAAAGTCATTCTTGATAAAAAAAAAATCTGCTTGACAAAAAAATAGGAGCTACGATAAGAAAATTGATTTTTATAATACAGGACGTCTCAAAAATGTGAAAACGTGAAACTAAACAAAAGTACACAGTCATTTTTAGGCCTTTTAACGAGAAATGATGAATAAAATACTTGCTCCAAAATGAGTCAAAACCCCAATTCCGTACTTCCTGAAAAGAGTTAATCTATAAATTGTTTTAAAAATTACACAATTTTGCAAGTCCGCATCTTACCACTTGCATATTATAACATTTATACCTGTACATGATTACCTGCTATTGTTGGTATAAAAGTCAAATTATGGTAGTAGTAAAATTCTGACTAGAAAAACTGTTCAATTTCTTTTTTGTCAAAATTTTCATATATTGAAATTTTCTCCAGTAAGTTCGTATTCAGGGTAAGGACTAAATTTGGAGCAAGTTTTTTATTTATCATTCAACGGTAAACGGCCAAAAAATGACTGTTTGCTATTGTTTAATTTTATGTTTTTACATTTTTGAGACGCCCTGTAGAATATAAATCAATCTTCTCATCGTAGCTCCTATTTTTTCAGCAAGTAGACTTTTTTTTATCAAGAATGACTTGTCGTATCTTTCAATTTTTGGTCCATTTCACCTCTTGTTAAGAGTGCGTTTTCTGCTGACTCGCCGGGTAGTGCTGCCGGCAAAGGTGAGCGGGGAAAAAATTATGCGGTACCAAGGGGCGAGAGTTCAGCAAATCCCTTCCACTTTTTAAACAGCCACTTGACCACAGCCGTAGCAAAGATCAATTTTCGAGCTCTTTCACAGAAAAGTATCTATGTGCTTTTGTACTCTGATAGGTAGGTACTACGGTAACGTTTTGAATACAAAAATGTTTGGTTTTCCTTGTTTATACTATGTATTTGCGAAACTTAGGTAATTTTGCCAAATTTAGAATCGAGGTATATCCTGCTTTTAATCAATGATCACGGATCAAAAAACCTCCCTGACTCTTATTTTAAAATGATTTCACGAACGCTGTGGAGAAAAAAATTAAACTTATTTATAAATACTGGATTAAAGATAAGTGAGTTGTTATGCAATACTGATTTTGAGATATCATGAAAAAAAATGGAGTTAAAATATTTTGAGGAAGGGGGTGGAAAAGCTTTGTCACTTGTGCCTTGTGGGATATGATGAAAAAGACCAAAGTACAGGGTTATTCATTATACTTTGACCCTCACCTACAGCTCTTATTATGAGTGGTGGAAAAACTTTCAAGTACAAAACTTTTAGGTTTTTTCACGTGTTATCTTTTGGTGATAACGGAAATAAAAAATCGACTCCACTACATTGAAAAAATAGTTCAAGTTAATTCTTTTTAAATGAAACAATCTGTATATTATTGGCTAAAATGATAAATCTTTTTCCGCTGAATCCAAAAGTATATAATATTTGTAGTTCTACCGATTTTGCGCTATTCAAGTTAAAAGTCACATTGAACCAATCCAGAAATTTTAGCCAGACTTAAACATTCTTGGTTTTTGTCACTTAAAGAACAGATTTATTTGAAATACAGCGACTGGGAAAATAAGTTGAAATAAATTTCACTGCCCCCTGGACTAATACAGTAGAATCCAGATCAATGTAATATAATTTTCATGAGACTTTGAACTTGAATAGCGCAAAAACGACTGCATCAAATGCCAACATGTTATATTATAGATCTATCATTTTGGCCATTCCATTTAAAAAAAATAAGACTTCATCAATTTTTTTAATGTTGTAAAGTCAATTTTTCATTTCCGCTATCACCAAAAGATACTACGTGAAAAAACCTTGAACTTTTGTATTGAAAGTTTCTTTCTACCAGTCATAATAAGTGCTCTACGCGGGGGTCAAAATATAATGAGTAACCCTGTTCACCAACTGTGAGTTGTGGAACGGGCGGAGAGTTTTTTGTGACTTCACAGTTTTTTCGAAAAAAAGCAGTACCTGTAGGTATGTGAGAATAAGAAATCCGGATCGAAGCAAACCAAACCAAAACATGCTTTATTATCATGAAGAATGGAAATATATATTTTTTTTTTGATAGAGCAAAGAAAACACAATAACTTTTCATTACCAAGAAAACATTAATAGTCATAGAATAAAACTAGAATCTACCAAAAATTCACACAATAATATTTCTTCTAAAACTTCATTCGATTTTCAACAAAAAAACTCTTTTGACTTTTTTTTATCTCCGACGCACCGTTTTCGAGTAACAGAAATAAAAACCATCACTACTTGTTTCCTTCGAAAGCGTTGATGAACAAAAATTTTCAGTTTCGAGATCAGTAGAAAATCCTACTGTTCTACTCGTCGCGTCGGAAAGAAAAACTCAAGAGACCTTTTTCATTCATTTCCGATATACTCATTCAATTTCAATGAGTATATCGAAAAAACAAAAACAAAAAACAAAGGCGTGTATTTTTGTTCTCGTAAAAAAAAAGCACCCTGTATTTTGGAAAAGACGCATTTGCGGCCATATGTGTTATGTAGATATGCTCTGTAGTTTTGTGGCGCATCCATGATTTACCAGATTTTTTTGGATATTTTGCCACACCCTATTCAAAAACAATCAAACTAGTGTTAATATACCGGATTTTCTGTATTACCTGAAAAAAAGTCTATTAGTAAACAATAAAACCTAACAATATCAGACGTTTCGGAAGCGAATCAGCTTCCGTCGTCAGTGGAACCCAAAAAAGAAACAATTAAATTCAAATTCAAAAAAAATTCTTCGTCTTTTTGTGATTTCGCAGTAAAAATTGGCTTATTTTTTTTTTGCACAAAAACACAAAAAAGACAATTTTTCCTGCGAATTCACAAAAAGACGAAGAATATTTTTTGAATTTGAATTTAATTGTTTCTTTTTTAGGTTCCACTGACGACGGAAGCTGATTCGTTTCCGAAACGTCTGATATTGTTAGGTTTTATTGTTTACTAATAGACTTTTTTTCAGGTAATACAGAAAATCCGGTATATTAACACTAGTTTGATTGTTTTTTGATAGGGTGTGGCGAAATACCTAAAAAAATCTGGTGAAACATCTGTGTTAAATCTAAAATCACTTATCTATGGTTCCTCAATATGCTCTAGAAGTGTTCACCAGTTAAGAAGACACCCTGTATACAGTATGTCTCTGGATCAACGAATTAATAGGTGGGAAAGGGTTCAGCCCTTCTTGCATAGAAACTTATATGTGTCATAAATTCGGTTTCGAAAAACTAATTATGTCTTGGAAATTGAACCAGAAGCTAATTTTCTTACTAGTAAAGTGCTTCTTCTATAGGAGATAAACTGAGAAAAACTGAGTGAGAATGCAAAATTTAAAAACCCTCCGCCTACGTGGATTTTTATTTTGTAGAATTGTGTAGTTTATCATTTGTTTATGGAGAGTCCACAATTTTTAATGGCACTTCCAATAGACTTTCTAATTTTTCATTGGATGTATCCTCATTCTGTTTATTCCAATGACTTGCTTTTGATTCAAAACTCCGATATAAAATCGTTTTCACAGTAGAAGTGCAGCTGGTGGATGGCTTCATTTTGCACACTTTTCCAAATAGCGAAGCTCTCACTAGCTTTCTGCGGAATCGTTTTCTCTGATGATCCACTGAGATTTGCCTGAAGCTTGGTGTCTACTTCAATTTGCCAAAAATCATCTTCCGATCTGTCCAGTTCCTTCGAAAATACTTCCCTCATTTCCTGGAAAAACCCTGATCCAAATCTGGCTTTTGACAGTTTTGTCCTGCAGGGAATGTTATTTTTTTTGCCCTAGAAAAATTGTTAGTAGTCGTAGTCTTCTCCAACCTCTTCACCATACCTACCAACTAGATATTCATGGAGACCAGTCAAAAAAGATCACAAAAAAAATATTGTTTTTAGCAAAATAAGTCGTGAAAATGAATGAAGAATGAATAATCATGATCCATATTATCCATCAACGCACCTGTACCACAAACGATCAAACACTTGCCAGAGAACCCTTGCACTGGTAAAATAAGAAGAACGACCAAATGTTATCATTATTATCTCCGGTGTCGAATATTTTGTCTAGTCGTCAAGACCGGTTAGTCTCCGCCCTTGCTGACAAAACCCGCTGACGATCTTACCAAATCCCGCCCACCCAAAAAGCCAAAAATAAAAATATTACATTTTAGGTACTCCGCAGAAGTTCATTATTTTCTTCTTTTTCAAGGTAATTTTTAACTTATAGAGATAAATTTTATATTTTTGGAAAGAGAAAGGATGAATTAAAGATTCTGTAGTGGTATTTTTGTAATTTCGTGTCTTACTTTTGTAGAAAATCGTCTCAAAAAAACACCTATTTTTTAAGAAATGTACCACCCATTTTTTATCAAAAGATAAGTGAATATCGGAAAAGTATCACTACAGAATCATGCATAGGAGGATTCTTTTCAATATGGTTTTTGGTTTGACCCTCTATGTTGAACCGTTTTCATGTAAATTAGAAAATACGTGACTACAAAGAAGCCTATACATAAAATATCGGCGGGCGCACTCTTAACCGCATCCGCGGACATACTGTAGAAAGCTTCCCCATATTTGGTCTCAAAGCTTGTGTGCAGCTCGAGCTAATAACAAAAGTGGATTCTCTGGATAATATTTTCCAGAGACGAACACAGACATCGCTGATCTTTTCAAAAAAGTGAATTTTCTAGATAATAATTTTCCAGAAAAAAACACAGATATGAATCGATGACCTTTTGAAAAAAGTAGATTCTCGAGATAATAATTTCCTAGAAAGGAAAACGGATATGGATGATCTTTTAATCTTTGGCACCTCTGTGGAACAGCATAATGCTAGTTTAAATAAAGTACTTCATCTTGACGAGAAGCACAATTTGAAGTTTAATATAAGTAAATGTGAATTTTTGAAAACCGAGGTCAAAAATATGGGACATATAATATTTCCCAAGGGTTTAAAACCAGATGAGAAAATACAGATTATAGAGGATATTCCAGCTCCTTAAAACAAAAAATATATGGGACATATAATATCTCTCAAGGGTATAAAACCAGATGAAAATGTAGATGTAGACGTAGAAGCTCAGATTTGTCTAACTTTGATGAACATCGATGCCTCCTCAAGCAGACCAAAGATAAGGTTCTTGACAGGAGAGGATCCAGAATTAAGGATATTGAGTAAGTTTGTTCGAGACAAGTAGTCAAGTAAAATAAAAGACTGTCCTGAAAATGTGAAGTTCTATTTCAAGTTCAGGAGTGAAATTCTAGAAATTGATAAACTTATAATCCGAGGTCAAAACTTAATTGTACAGTGCTTACAATTTAATTTGTCACACTTTTAAAAGGCTATAAAATATCGATTTATTGAGCTAAAAGGTCGAACAAAAAAAGGAATTGTACTGTTTTTCGTTAAGTTTTCTGCTACTGAGTCAAATATTTTCTAAACTGTTAAATGTCAAAATTATTGACATAAACTGGCACACCCTATATATCAGTACATATTTAGAAAGGCGCCCTTTTTCTGATCACGAAAATACAGGGTGTAACAGAGTAAGTGTTACAACGTGAAACTGTAGATTCGTTATCAAAAAGAAAAAGATTTTTCCTCAACGAAAATAATCCGCGGGCTTTCGTTTTCGATATACAGGGTGTCAAAGTTATGAAAAAAAAAAGATTTTTCTTCAATTACTTCTAAACCACTTGAAATATTTTTATCAGATTTGGTACAGTGTCAAAACTCACTAGTTAGGATTATCTAATTAAAAAATCGATTAAATAAATCAACCAGTGGCGTAGTTATAATACACCCTGTATATCGAAATCGAAAGTCCGCGTAAAATTTTTTCTAAGAAAAAATATTTTTCATTTTTGATAAAGAATCTACAGTCTCACGTTGTAACACTTACTCTGTTACACCCTGTATAGCACACATGCCCTTTCTATTCAATAGTTTAGAGTCAATTGGTATTAATCTGAATCACATTTTAATTCACAGGCGTGTTGTATTTTGTTTCCAACAGTTGTTATAGTTCTTGTTCTAAATATTTACCTAGATATAGAAGATTTTCTGGTTTGTAAATACAGCATTTCAATGAATTACTCAAATCAAGTATTTTTACATTCACCAACTTACTGTAAAGGAACAGTATATTCACGTAAAATATTTAACAATTCGAGTGCAACCATGACAATTATTGTAAACAAATGAATAAACTCGTGTATCTTTATGCTGAAAAATTACAATTTTAATCATATTTATACCAATTGACGCTTAACTATTGGATAGAAAGGACATGTGCTATATTTTCGTGATCAGAAAAAAAATGGCTTTCTGAATATGTAATGATATTGATATTAAAAAAGTATATTCTATCACTAATTCTGACATTTGACAGTTAAGAGAATATTTGACTCAATAGCATGAAACTTAACAAGAAAGACATAATCAAAGATAGCGAGATAATGACACATTTTATGACGTGTATTGTAATGGCAAAGCTGCAGTTTTTTGAGTGCTTAACAAAACTAGAACAGGGTGTTCCATTTGAAAAAAATGAGTTTCTTTGTTTTTTTTCCAAGTTGGGCCTGCTGTTGAAAACACCCTATATAAATTAAAGGGATTCTTCTTTCAAAAATCAATTACTTTGACTCTTACATTGAAAAATACGCATATTCACAAGATTCATTTTCAAATCTTTTGTTTTTGTGGCTTATTTACCAACATTATGTTGTTTCCCTGAATTTTAGTAAATCCTCGATAGCCTGACAACACTGCACGTTCTGGCAAATAAAACCACTGTATCATACGTAGAATATTACGCTGAATCCAAATCTCTAATCAAAAGTTGGGGTTGCTATTATACCACGGTTTCCTAGAACACTCTATACAGGGTGTTTACGGTCTTGTGATTTTTTTTTAATGTTCTCTTCTACACGTTAAAAGAATATGATTAACGCTAAAACGCCTTAGCAAAAGTCGAATAATAATAATAATAATAATAATCATAATAATAATTATAATAATAATTATAATAATTCATGGATACGTCGAGCGAGACTTTGCGTTCAACAACAGGGCGATAACTTTGAACAACTGCTGTAATAAAGCAGTAATTTTGCAATTTAGTGTCATCATTTATGAAAATAAAATCGTACAAAAAATTCATTATCTCTCTTATTATTCAACTTTTGCTAAGGCGTTTTAGCGTTAATCATATTCTTTTAACGTGTAGAAAAAAACACTAAAGAAAAAATCACAAGACCGTAAACACCCTGTATACACAGTAATATTTTAAGATTGTGACCCTGCTGGAACCCTTTGAGTTTTGTCTTGAAAATTTTTTCCTATCTCTTTTGACAAGGGAGAAAATGGACTTCCACACACTAATGCGACACCCCGATATCACTGATGCGCCAGTCAAGTTATCAAAGACAACGACACTTGACAACATACTCACACACGCCCCCTTATACACACATAACACACAACACAACCCCCCCTCCATATTTTTTCTATAAATAAGTCAGATGACGACATTTCAGGTAAAAAATCTCGAGTCTCGAGGCAATTCTGGCCCTAACAGCTCAAGTGCTCCTTCGCTAGATGTTCTAGAGAAAAGGCACTTCTACACTCCAGCTCTGTGTCCGAGCAGACTAGGGCTCCAGCGACTCACGCTCCAGGAGTCCAAGCTCCCGAAGCTGTGCTCGTCGGACCCTCAAAAGTCCGGCGTAAGCTTACGCTGGAGAAACGCGAGAAACTCAATATGGAGCGGAAAATAAGGAAAAATCGCAGAAGGGCCGAGAAGCGCAGGGAGTAGCGGAGGCGGAAGGGGGAACAGCAGGCAGTTGCCGGCCAGCTAGCTCCTCAAGACGCCGACACTCGCGAATCCTCAGGACCCAAAAAAGTGAAGGGGGCTCACGCGCAGAAACTCCCCATAAGAGGCCCACGCCGCAGGGACGCTAAAAGTGCAGCAGCCCAGGGACATCGAAGATGGGAGGAAAAGGAAACGTCCAAATAAGACGACGCCCCTTGTGAGACGAGCAGAAAGGCCTAGAGGTAGGAGCCAAAAGGTCACTGGCCAGGTTGAGAATTCGGGCAGGTCTTCTCTGATGAGGAATAAACCGAGCTCGACGCGGTCGGCGCCTGCGGGTCCGACCACTGACTTTTACTACTCGGCGGTCGGGAGGGCAAATGAGGTGGTTATTCTCCTTGAGGGAGAGTCCACCCCAATAACACCGGAGGAAGCGGTGGCAATCCAGATGAGGCTGATCATGGCGGGCCTCGCAGAAGGCCCCCTAAGCCCAGAACTTTGATTCCGGAATTCGGGTCTCCAGGAGAACGGTTGGTTCCTGGTGACGGTTGAGGACAATGCTTCTCGCGACTGGCTGCTGACGGTTTTCCCACCACTAGTCAGTGGGGGCAAGGCTTTCAAGGCTTACCGAGCCACGGAAGCCCCTCGTCCCGTCAAGATTGCGTTTACAATCAGGACCAGGACCAACCCGAGGTCAGGATGATCCTGGAGATGTTGAATCTCCTGAACAGGTTCCTAGGCACCACTTGCTGGCATCACCTGGAAACAAAGGGATCCCCAGGGAAATGGCATCTTGTCTTCCGAGTGAGTCGAGAGGCGGCGAAAAGGTTTGATGCAGTGCGTTGGACCATGTTTTTCGAACTGGTTTCGATAAAAGTCTTCAGAAAAAACACCCAACGAGGACCCGCCCAGCCCACAACGTCGACAACCTTCAAACCCCTGGTGGAAAGGGAGCCGACAGGCCAGTAGAGGAAGGCCCCAATCCATCAGCGCCTCGCAATGGAGACTATACGGGTAAACCACATCAACCTCCAACACAGCGGAGACGCAACCGCGCACAATTGGTAAGCGTTATGGCAGTTGGGAAGGGGGAAGTTGTTCTAATCCAAGAGCCTTACTGCTTCAGGGATAACATCAGAGGCCAGCAGTCCACCGGTAAGACCATCTGCACCGGCCATGGAGGACCAGATCGACCAGGGAACTGTATAACGGCATCAGAGGAACTACAGGCAACTCACTTGCTACAGTTGGGTACCAAGGATGACACCGCGATCGTTCTGGAACACAACCACCAGGGGATAAAGGATAGGTTGCTTTTAATAAGTCTCTACCTGCCGTATGATACTGTGCGTTTACCTCCTTTGGAAGATCTTATTAAAATCGTTCAGTTTATTAAAAAGTCCTCGCCGTTATCGCATGCGACGCGAACGCACTCAATACCATCCGAGGCATCTTCAATACAAACGCGAGAGGCATAGCTCTGTTAGAGTACCTCACAGCTGAAAACCTTGAAGTTGCGAATAAGAATGCCAAACCGACCTTTGTAGATCGCGTCAGACAAGAGGTCATAGACATAAAGTGTTGAAGTGGAGTGTCACAAATTACATAACAACATCCGACCACAGGTTATTCCAATTCTCCTTGCAAGCGGACAGAGAACCGCCGATTCTGAAGCGAAACCCGAGGGCGACTGACTGGGACAGATTCAACACTTGTCTAAGCAAGTCCATGGGCTCCAGAGGTCGGCAGATTCTCTTCCCAGGTGGAATAGAGTTTCATTCCCTGACGGGTGCAATTAGCACCGCATTCGAAGAGTCTTGCCCACTCAGGAGAGCGAGGATCAAAAAAGTCCCATGGTGGAGTGACTCTCTGGAGCGCCTTCAAAAGGAATCCAGGAGGTCGCAACGCCAATCACTCCAGGTTAAAAGGCCGACTGGGACAGCTTCGTTGAAGCTAGAAGAAAATCCAAGTCAAAGGTAAGAAAGAGCAAAAGAGCTGTATGCAATGGATTCTGTGGAAAGATAGAATCTATCTTAGAATCAAATAGACTATTGAAGCTACTTAGCTATGAGGGAAAAACAGAGATAGGGCTGTTGAAAAAACAAGACAACACATGAAATGATGACTAGCTCAGAAGGAAAAACAGAGAAAGGGCTGTTGAAAAAAGAAGACAACATATGGACTGATAACATCGAGGATACTCTTCATCTTCTTCTACGTACTCATTTTTCTGGAGAAGGCAATAGACCTACCGAGGAGCCCCTCCCTATCCTCAATGCGGACTGGGAAACGGCTGACAAAGTCGTTACCGATGAAGCAATCGAGTGTGCCATAAGTGAGTTCAGTCCATACAAGGCTGCAGGGCCTGATGGTATTTTCACGGCGATGTTGCAAAGGGCTAGGCGCCTTATGCAACCTTGACTAAAGGACATCTTTGTAGCAAGCATCGCCTTGAGACACGTTCCAAACGTGTTGAAAACCGCCAATGTGGTCTTCATACCCAAAGTGGGGAAGGAGGAAATTCCACAGGCCGATTAGTCTAACATCTTTCGAAGCTAAACCTAGACAAGATTGATTGATAGGTACCTGACAGAGGAGATCCTTTCGGCATTTCCTCTTCATAGGAACCAGCATGCCTAGTGCAACTTGCTGAAAAGGCCATAAACGACAACGACATCTTTGCAAAGGATGCTTGTTTGGGTACAGCAGGCGCAATGTGGACAACTCCTGGAGCAGCACCAAACACCCTGCTGCCCGAGCTAGGACTCTGGGTGAAGAGGAAAGCGATGGCCTCCTAGAGTGGGATGGTTGTCCAGAAGACATGGAGAAACATGGGAATGGAAGTTGGCCACACCAGAATATCATCAATGGTGCGGTGTAGGTTACCGCTTCTATCGGCCGGGTTGACACCCACGGATGGTCGTCTCGGACTCCGAAGGAGCTTTGAGGTGCACGTACCGACGAGGGAAGAGTGACTGACCAAACCGATGGAGGCGCCTGTCAACACTCAAGTCTGGTTCACAGATGACTCCAAGGCTGATCACACGGGTTCGACTGGAGCCGGAGTGTTCAGTGCTGAAGAATAACATCGTTATCTACTCCGACAGTCAAGCGGCACTCAAAGCAATCACCAAACCAAGGATAAGCTGCCCGCTGGTCCAAGAGTGTAGGAATGCGCTGCAAGTGCTGGGTGAGAACAAGAGGGTCAAACTAGTATGGGTTCCAGGGCACGCGGGGATCATCGGCAATGAGCAAGCTGACAAGCTGGCCAATCTGCCACACGACTGTCCGGACCGGAATCATTTCTAGGCCTTAGTAAACAACTGATCTCACGCACTCTCGACGAATGGGGGTCGGAGAGGACAGTTGCGAACTGGCAGAGTAACACATTATACAGGAAGAACAAAGAAACGATATCAGAACCTCACGGCCCAATTGCTGAACAGGAGCAGGAAGGCACCGAGCACCATCGTTGGCATTCTGACAGGTCATTGCAGGCTCATTTGTTAGGAAAAAGCGAATCACTCCTATGTTTTCACTGCAGAAGGGCGAAGAAAACCTCCTACCTCCTGCTGGGAGTTTGCGACAGGTGAGGTCGCTTGAGAAGGAAGGTCCTAGCAGCAGCCACCATCTCCAAGGGAAAGTTAGGGTACCTGAGCTGGGATGGTCTGCTCCTAGAGTAGTGAGTAGTTGGGTTGGCTAAGCGGGGATGGCGAGAAGGGCCACTAGGCCTACTCGCAGGGCTTTGCCCCCCACCTTCACCATTACCATCACCATTACCATACTATTGTATGTTGTATCTCTCAATTTTCACTTTTGAATCGTGATACAAAGGTAGAACAGTAATAGATCCCTGAGGCCCTGAGATAGTCATATTTGAAGAATTTGTCTCTGTTATTCGCAATGGGGAACGTGTATCAGGAATTAAATAGATTTCTTGTTATTGCAAACTGTAGAAAATCACGAAAAAAAACGTTCTTTTTTTTTGTTTGAATATGATATTTCCAAAAGTTATTCAAGTTCTAAGATCGATATACATAGATTTACTGAGCATGGTGTGACTCGGGTGTGACCTCATAACTCAGTGATTTTAGCACATTTCAAGGCTTCATCTCCGTCAATTTTCGAATAACAAGAAAAAGAAAAAACACGTATCTCTTTATTTTTTATGGACTTGAATCCAACAATAGAAAAAATGGATGCAAGTTCCCTATTTTGTCTATTGGGTCATTTCACTGTTCTCCATTTTGGCATGATTATGGATAAGATTGTTACCTAATACCTACATATTGTCAATTTTTGTCAGTTTTATATGTTTTTTGTATATGAAGAAGGCAGCATCGCGGTATTGAGTCAATGATTAGTCTCTCTCGTGACTTTTTTTCCAGGCAGCTAATTGGATATGCAGTGTGGATAAATGTTATTACTCCTTGCAGTATACCATACCTATAGAATTGAGATCTGCAAGAATTTTTAACACGTTTTCGGAGTCAAATGTGATTTGTTTTTGCAATGTTTGTTTTTGAAACAATAATGATGTACAGAGTGATCCACTATACAGGGTTCGCCAAGGTAAGTGGCCTATTAGAATATGTCGGGCAATAAAGCGATTGGTATTCTGAAAATTTGTAGGGAAAAATTGTGGAAAATGCTCTTTTCAAATGAAATAATAGTGACGTTGCGCGACTTCCTGTTATACCGGAAGTAGGTGTCAACTCGCTTGATTCAAATGAAACACCCTATACAGGGTGTTACTTAATGGTATGTCATGATTTTAAGGGGAAGTTCCTGGATAAATTTCAAGTCGAAAAAGTCATATTAACTTGGGTCTAAAAAAAAAATATAAAAAAATAGATAAAATCAAAATAAAAAAATAAAAATTAAAGGAGTGTGTTCCTCTACCATAATATCCTGTGGCAAAATTCAGCTCAATATCTCGAACCGTTTTTGGAAAATGTATTGAAAACTGAAAATAGAAAAAATCTTTAACACCCTGTATCTTGAAAACCAAGCCTTTTAAGACCCAAGTTTATCTGACCTTTTCGACTTAAAATTTATCCAGGAACTCCCCCTTGAAATTATGACATACCATTAAGTAACACCCTGTATACAGGGTGACCCATTTGAAAGCGGGCCACTCCCATAACATTTTTATTTATGGAGCGATTTTGACGATTTTTTTTTGAAATGTGAAGAGTGGAGAGGTTTATTTTTAGGCCATACGTCGCCCAGTTTTTTCCAAAAACCAAGGCCTACTAGAGCATATTTAGAGGCTGAAAAATCCAGAAAACATATTAGCGATTTTTTTAGAAAAAATCTGTTCACGCCACTGGATTCGTCATATCCTGAAATGGATCTGTACCAAAAAAAAAAAATATTAAAAATTAACGATCAATTTTTTCATGCACCAAGAAGTATTTTACCTCGAAACTCTTGATATAACAATATAACAATAACAGAAAAAAAAATAATTATAAACATTTAATAGATATTCTCATGTCAAAATACAATGTAAACAAACAAACGGGACTGTCAAAAAAAATTGAAATAAAAATACACACAGAAATAATATTTTTGAATTGAATATTTTTTCATGAAATTTGGTACAGACCCATTTCAGGGGATTAAAATTTCAGCCTCTAAATATGATCTAGTAAGCCTTGGTTTTTGGAAAAAACTGGGCGACGTTTGGCCTCATAATACACCTTTCCCCTCTGTACACTTCAAAAAAAAAAACGTCAAAATCGATCAATAAATTAAAAAGTGATGAGGGTGGCCCGCTTTCAAATGGGTCACTCTGTATTATTAATATTCTGGATCCTACGTTAATTTCTAATCAGATTTGATTTATGATGTCCTTCATAAGTATGAGCGTTTTTAAAATATTTGGGTTTTCATGCATGTCGAAAATGACGTTTGTAGGTTCCTATATATTGAAATGTAAATTTTTCGTATAAGAAAGCCTTTGTTGTTCAATTTGTATTGGATTTCTTGTTGAAAGGGTCCTACTCTGAATGATTTTTCACAATATTTTGATAACTATTATTACAGGGTGGCCCAGAATCAAGATGAAAAATATTAGTGGAAAAACTGCCAAAAATAATTTTTTTCAAATGAAAACCCCTCAATTTTTATCATTTTATCTTATTGAGCATCGCGAATAAAGGTAACTTGGTATAAGATTGTGCATTCCAAAATTCGCATTTTTAATTATTTTTTTGAATTTTTGGAAGGGTCAAGATCATATAAACTCACCTTTATTTTCGATGCTCAATGAGATAAAATTATGAAAATTGGGGGTTTCCATTTGAAAAAATTGATTTTCTTGATCTTAGTTTTGGGCCACCCTGTAATAATATTGTCTAAATCTTTGAAAGTAGGTCCCTCTCAACAAGAAATCCAATACAAATCAAACAATGGAGGCTTTCTTATACGGAAAATGTACATTTTATAGGAGCCTACAAACGTCATTTTTGACATGAGAACTCAAATATTTCAAAAACGCTTATACTCAGGTAATAGGACATCATACATCAAATCTGCCTAGAATTTTACGTAGAATTTAAAAATGGAATAATGAAGAGGGTGTTCCATTTGGAACAAGCGGGTTGACGCCTACTTCCGGTATAACCGGAAACCGAGCAACGTCAGAATTATTTCTTTTGAAAATATATTGACCCCCCTCCAACCCATTTTATTCAAGGTGTACAAAAAAAAGTTTCTCTTTCAACTTTGGTCGTAACATTTATACCCTGCATAGATGTTACTACCAAAGTTGAAAATCTCAGTAGGTATAAACTTTTGTGAGAAACCCTTTTGAATAAAATATTTTTTATACTCCTTGAAAAAAAAGAGTTAGAGGGGGCGTCAATATACAGGATGTAGATCAAGTACTTGTTAAAACTTTGAAAGGTTAATCTTTGACGAATTTTGAGACAAGGTTCATTAACATGGGTGCAAAACGGCTTTTTTTTAATTTTCCTTTTTTTCATTTTTTTTTCAAGAACAGACAGGTGAAATTTGAGTTTCCCGTCATCAATATCCCCAATATCCCGAATGTCGTCCAATTGCCAAAAATATAAACAAAAAAGAAAGTTAATAAAATAGTTCTTTTGGATGCCCTGTATCTCAGAAACCAAGCCGTTGTGCACCCATGTTCAAAGAAACTTTTTGTCTTAAAATTAGTTAAAATTTTCACAAGTAGCTTATTTACACCCTGCATAGTGATTGAGCAACGGAAGCTCCAATAAGTTTTGACGATATTCACACCACACCAAGGAAAAAAAACAGCCACTCCACTACATTACGGACATTTGAACATTGAACTTAATTTTTTCTGCCTCTTCAGAAAAATAAAATAGTTTTGTATCTTTGTTCCAAAAGTTTTTTGATCAAGCCTTACAAATCTCAGGAATAAGAGTTGACCAAACTCTCCGACAACATATTCCGGACAAGAATTATTTGAGTCAATTTGATATCCCTGTAACTTTTTTAATTTTTGTCCGATTTTGGCAAAGTGTAGCCCTATGTCTCGAGATGCTACCCTTGATTTTGGTTTTAAGAGAATACTGATGGCTGGGTCATTATACAGGGAGGGGCAGAAGCTATTTTTTTAGCCTCAAGTTTTTCACACTTTGTGGAAAAATTAAGTGGCAAAATTCGACTTTATCATGTTCTGTTATGATGAAGAAGAAGATGTAGAAAGTGCATATGAAGATCTGATCAACACGAGCATGTGGTCCATTGAAGCAAACTGCCCTTTCAGGCATCAGAATAAAAATAAAAATAGTACATCGGGAAAGAATTGGGTGACTCCAGATATTATAAAGGCAGGCCGTGAACTCAAAAATCTATTCCACCTTCAAGAATACTATAAATCCAAAAAGAAACATTACTATCAAATGATTCTGAAAGCAAAAAAAAATTACGGCACAGTTAGAATTATGAAATCCGAGAACAAACAAAAGACTGCCTGGAATATTATAAACGTACAGTTAGGAAGATTAAGAACAAAAAAAATATTAACTTTAGTAAAAGACAACACACTGATGACCGACCAACAATAGTGGCTGATACCTTTTGCGATTATTTTTCTACAATGGCAGTAAATTCACTGAATGCTAAATTTGATGGAACCAGATCCCAAGAATGCACACTGCCAAAATTATCATGTACTGAGTCATCCACTTTTTTACCAGTTACCACACAAGAGATAATCCACACAATAGATAAGCTGAAAAACAAAAACAGCACGGGCGTCGACAATATACCAATTGTCGTCATAAAAACCATCAAACATTTTATCGCTGGGCCTATTCAATATTTAACGGAACTGATATTTTTTACTGGTCGATATCCAAAGGACCTTAAACTTGGTCAGATAGTGCCAATCTTCAAAAAGGGTGAACCCACTAGTGTGGAAAACTATAGGCCTGTAACAATTCCGAATCTTATATCAAAAATAATTGAGAGGTTGTTCTATAACAGAATCATAGATTTTCTAGTGTCTCAAAATACAATAACAGACAATCAGAATGGATTTCTACAAGGAAAGTCAACCGAGACTGCAGCGATAAGCGCTTTATTTTTCGACCTCTCTCGCGCTTTTGATATTCTGGACATTGATTTTTTATTGAGAAAACTCGAATACTATGGGTTCAGGGGCAACATAAGTTTAGTTTTAGAGTCTTTTTTGAGAAACAGAAAAGTATGTGTAGAGGTGGAAAATTATGTATCGCATTTTAAGGATCTAGACATTGGCGTACCTCAGGGCTCCGTGCTGGGACCGTTATTGTTCTCACTTAATGTCAACGAGATGCCTAATCACATAAACGAAGGAACCAAGATAATGTTTGCTGATGATACGACAATAATAGTGGTCTCAGCTCTGAGTATTGAGGAGCTGAAGGTAAAAATTAATAGAGTAATGTCTGATTTCAATGAATGGTGCGCAGTGAATAATCTTATTCCAAATATAGAAAAAACTGTCTGTATGACTTTCCGTTGTTCAGTTGTAAAAGAGATAATTATTAATTTTGATAATGTGCAATGTTCCCCCACCCATAAATTTCTTGGACTACGACTGGAGAGTCTAGTGAGTTCGCATGAGCATATTGAATTTGTATGCAAAAAAGTAAATACGGGCTTCTACGCAATTTTTCAACTAAGAGATATTGTTTTCCACGAATCTCTCATTTGTCTGTATTATGCATATGTTTATAGTCATCTGACATATAATGTCCCACTATGGGGATCAGGTTCTGATTGGGAGAGGATTTTCATCTCTCAAAAAAAAAGTGATAAGATGTATTTTTCGTATGGGTTTCAGAGAGACTTGTAAACCAATATTCATAGAACATAGAATCATGTCATTCCCTTGTATTTATATTCATAGAACGTTATTGTATATGAAGAAAAATCAACCGCAACTGCAAAAAAATTCCGATTTACATAGATATGAAACTCGCGGCAGAGATTTATTTGTCTATGAGAAGCATAGTTCGTCAAAATATAAACATTGTCCGGCCTATGCAGGTAAAAAAATTTTCAACATTTTGCCAGTACCGATAAAAAACTTGGAATTTGATTTATTCAAAAAGAAGATAAAAGAATTGTTGCTGGATAAATGTTATTATTGTGTTAGAAAATATTTAGAAGATATTTTGTAGATTTCATGTATCATATGGATATTATTGACGATGTCTACATTTACTATGAAAATCTTAAGACCTAATGAAGAATATGAATATGAATATGAATATGAATATGAAGTCCAATATTTTATCAACAAAATGTTTTTTTGGTCATGTCGATATCTGCTTTTTTAGAAAAGATATACAGATGTTTGAAGAAAATGCTGCAGTATTCCGATATTTTATCAACAACATTCTTATAGACTTGCATGAACAAATGTTCTAAAACTCCTCATCGTCCCAATTTATCCAAATGGAACATTGGGCGAATTGTTCACCTCGAACAATCTTTGGAGGCGGTAGTATCAATGTGTGGATTGGGGTATCTCTATACCTGGCCGTACAGATCTTGTATTTATTGAAAATGGGAAATCAAACACATGGGATAGGTTCGCTAAGATTGCCAGGTGGACCAATGGACATCTGGAAATCTTGCCTGATTTGAGAAAAGCCCTAAATAATTGAGAGGTTGTTCTATAACAGAATCATAGATTTTCTAGTGTCTCAAAATACAATAACAGACAATCAGAATGGATTTCTACAAGGAAAGTCAACCGAGACTGCAGCGATAAGCGCTTTATTTTTCGACCTCTCTCGCGCTTTTGATATTCTGGACATTGATTTTTTATTGAGAAAACTCGAATACTATGGGTTCAGGGGCAACATAAGTTTAGTTTTAGAGTCTTTTTTGAGAAACAGAAAAGTATGTGTAGAGGTGGAAAATTATGTATCGCATTTTAAGGATCTAGACATTGGCGTACCTCAGGGCTCCGTGCTGGGACCGTTATTGTTCTCACTTAATGTCAACGAGATGCCTAATCACATAAACGAAGGAACCAAGATAATGTTTGCTGATGATACGACAATAATAGTGGTCTCAGCTCTGAGTATTGAGGAGCTGAAGGTAAAAATTAATAGAGTAATGTCTGATTTCAATGAATGGTGCGCAGTGAATAATCTTATTCCAAATATAGAAAAAACTGTCTGTATGACTTTCCGTTGTTCAGTTGTAAAAGAGATAATTATTAATTTTGATCATGTGCAATGTTCCCCCACCCATAAATTTCTTGGACTACGACTGGAGAGTCTAGTGAGTTCGCATGAGCATATTGAATTTGTATGCAAAAAAGTAAATACGGGCTTCTACGCAATTTTTCAACTAAGAGATATTGTTTTCCACGAATCTCTCATTTGTCTGTATTATGCATATGTTTATAGTCATCTGACATATAATGTCCCACTATGGGGATCAGGTTCTGATTGGGAGAGGATTTTCATCTCTCAAAAAAAAAGTGATAAGATGTATTTTTCGTATGGGTTTCAGAGAGACTTGTAAACCAATATTCATAGAACATAGAATCATGTCATTCCCTTGTATTTATATTCATAGAACGTTATTGTATATGAAGAAAAATCAACCGCAACTGCAAAAAAATTCCGATTTACATAGATATGAAACTCGCGGCAGAGATTTATTTGTCTATGAGAAGCATAGTTCGTCAAAATATAAACATTGTCCGGCCTATGCAGGTAAAAAAATTTTCAACATTTTGCCAGTACCGATAAAAAACTTGGAATTTGATTTATTCAAAAAGAAGATAAAAGAATTGTTGCTGGATAAATGTTATTATTGTGTTAGAAAATATTTAGAAGATATTTTGTAGATTTCATGTATCATATGGATATTATTGACGATGTCTACATTTACTATGAAAATCTTAAGACCTAATGAAGAATATGAATATGAATATGAATATGAATATGAAGTCCAATATTTTATCAACAAAATGTTTTTTTGGTCATGTCGATATCTGCTTTTTTAGAAAAGATATACAGATGTTTGAAGAAAATGCTGCAGTATTCCGATATTTTATCAACAACATTCTTATAGACTTGCATGAACACATGTTCTAAAACTCCTCATCGTCCCAATTTATCCAAATGGAACATTGGGCGAATTGTTCACCTCGAACAATCTTTGGAGGCGGTAGTATCAATGTGTGGATTGGGGTATCTCTATACCTGGCCGTACAGATCTTGTATTTATTGAAAATGGGAAATCAAACACATGGGATAGGTTCGCTAAGATTGCCAGGTGGACCAATGGACATCTGGAAATCTTGCCTGATTTGAGAAAAGCCCTTCTTGAAAAATAACAAATATTTTTCAAGAGGCATCAAAAGCATGCCATTCGCATGGCAAAAGTCATAGGGATACGATGTGACAATACGCGCTATTGATCTAAAAACATTTTGTTCATGAAAGTCTATAAAAATGTTTTCATCCATTGTTGATAAAATATTGAAAAACTGCAACATTTTCTTTAAACATCTGTATCTTCTCTAAAAAAGCAGATATTGACATGACCAAATAAACATTTTGTTGAGAAAAAATCGCACTTCACAACAAAATATAATGGAGCTAGATTTTTCCGGTCAATTTTTCCACAGGGTGTCGAAAACTTGAGGGTAAAAATGTTGCTTCTGTTCCTCCCTGTACAATATCCAAGTCATCGGTATTTTTCCAAAATCAAAATCAAAGGTAATATCTCAAGACATAGGGCTACACTTTGGTACAAATTTCACTAAATTCGGACAACAAATAAAAAAGTTATAGCGATATCAATTTGACTCAAATTATTCATGTCCGGAATTTATTGTCGGGGAGTGTATATACCTAATCAAGTCTAAAGGATCTTTGATAACTTTTGTTCTCTATGTATCACCCGTGATAACGGACACATACTCTTCCAAAGGCGCAGAGAATATTGGCGTAGAGTACGAATCAGCTAAGAACTATACAACGACGAAGTGTCCGTCTCTCTCAGGCTGCGTGGGGGCCTCATATAGCGTGAGAGAGACGAAGACATCGTTGGTGTATAGTTCCTAGTTGAATCGTAGTCTATCTACGAAGGAATAAGATTTTGAGTATGGAACAAGAATAAGGTTAATAATATCAGGTTCAAGTGAGGATCACCGGTAGGGATTCATCAAGCCAAGTAGCTTGACTATTTTCTTAGATACTTGACTTGACTTGAAAACTCAAGCATTTCAAAAATTTTTACTTGACTTGACTTGATTTACAGTCAGAACTACTTGACTTGACTTGACTTGAAATCAAGCTACTTGATACTTGATAACGTGAAATGTACACAGGAGATTCACTGAGCTTACAGCAAGCAGGCACTTGTGGAAACATCTATACCGACCTCTTCAACTTCGAATTAAGATTTGATGAATACAAATTAAGAAAAATTTATTTCAAATTGAAACTAATCAGAATCAAATTACATATTATACCTACATAGGTACGGTACATACTTACATATTCACACAATAAAAACAATTTAATATTATGTAGACGAAATATAACTATTTTGAGGATTTTTTTATTAGGATTAAGAATAATTAGTAAGTCAATTCATTTATAAATTTGCATCAACAACTGCGCAAAAAATGAGGCACACATTATAAGGTTTGTTCCAGAATCTTTGAACTATGTACACATTCGAATAAGTGAATAAGTATAATGTATCATCACATATCAAATTCGTTTTCGTGGTACTTACGTATTTTTCCACTTTTTATCTAAAATGTACATAATAATAATAATTCTTATGATTATTCTAATAATTAAGCAATAATTATCATTATGACTGACTGACCAAAGCATCTTATTATTTCTGCCAGATAATATTAATTTCGATTTTTTCAAGTATCAAGATATAGGAATCAGTTTTATTCTGCTTAGTTTCAATTTGATAGCTTTCCATGGTCGAAGTCAACGCCCGGTAGAAAAATGACAAGCTGTAAGCTCTGGTACATTTAAATCCTAACTGTATAGCTGGTAGGGCATTAAACCGAAAACTTGAGACAATTATGCAGCTTGGCAATGTTGATTCCGATCGATGCGGTGATATGCGTCATTCCTGCCAATGTCACTACTGTCAACTGTCAGGATTGTCAGGAACGTAGCTTAAGAAGCTTACCTGCCGGCCTGCCGCGAAAACAACAATAATAATTCACTGCATTCATTTTTGTTTTTTTGTATTATTACATCATTTCGTTTTGTTGTTTTATTATTTATTATTTAACAAAGTATGTCCGTTTGTTTTTTTATATTTTGCTTTTTTTTGTACTCAGATTTTTATTCTTTTTACGTTTGGGCAGTTCAGAATATTGTTATGAAATTACATTTTTTACATTTTTTGAAATTTTTTGTACATTTTTTGAAATCAAACTCAAGTAGCTTGAATATTTTGGGCTTGATCGTCAAGCTACTTGATGTCTAACTACTTGTCTTGACTTGAATTCCAAAAACAGATACTTGACTTGAGATTGACTTGATGTCAAGTCAAGTCAAGTAGCTTGAAAATCAAGTCAAGCCGTGAATCACTAAATTGATACAAACCGGCCCATAAATGCCAGTATGCAAATAAGTCACCACTTTGAATGTTAAGCATTGTACTTTCATTGTTACTCTAACATTCTAGAGCAGACAAGGTGAAGACAAGATTTTTTTTAAATATTTTGTCATCTATATTTATAATAAGACATATAGAATTTGATATGGTTATCCCTACCAGAGTGAATCTGAACAATAATCATTATTATTATGCTCTTGTCAAAAAGATGATAGAAGTCTATCTCTAAATCTTGTGAGTTCCTATAAGCGCTCGGTACAGAGAAAGAAGGCGTTAATTTGTGGAGAGGTCTATGGAGCGAGTGAGAGTGTGTATCACATGAGATTCAAATGTTGGTCAACGTGCTAAATGCCTCAAAAATATGATCAAATATCCTTGAAACAATCATTTATCCAATATATGTATATGTTTTGTCCTTTTTGAATACGTTGCTTATCTTGACTTTCGATAAAAAAGGCGTACCTCAGTTGCTTAGTAACGTTACAATTATTAAAATATGAAAGAACTGGGGATTCTCAAAGATTAGTTTTAATTGTGGCTAAAAAATGACGATCTTCATAAAGAGCCTCTGGTGAAAAAGTTGCTTTTTGAAAAAGTGATCTCAAGTGTTCACTAAATCGTAGTATTGTTGTTTTTAGGTTGCCTTTCCATTGAGCCCAAAGGCATTGAATAAAATGTAGAAAGATCTATTTTCAAGCTATCCGAGAAGTTCATTTATAAATTATTCATAAATCTTTAATAATGAGTGATTCAGCCTCGCTACAGTCATTAAAGTCAAAACAAAAGTAGATTTGTATGTGGTCAGTGTACGCTTATAACTTACAAAACTCATGAGAATTCGTCGAATCTGAGGTGTAGATAGAGGCTGAAAAAGTGGATCTGTCAAAGATATTTGAATCTTGATCGAAAACCTGACATTAAAAAAAAACTACTGTAGAGGGTTTATAATTTGCCACCTCCTTAGAAACTCTACAAAGCGATACAAAAGAAATTTTCAAACCAAACTTTGATAATTTTTCCTGAAGATTCATAATAACTGAGTAAAAGGACAAAGCATTATTGGAAACTAGGAAAATTTGGGAAAGTTGAGTTTTTTTAAATGAAATGCCCTATACAGGGTGTTTATTAATTGAATGCCGATACTCAAGGGTAATGATTCTTGGGTGATTTTAAGACAAAAAGTTCATATGAACATAGGTCCGCAAGAGCATAGATTTTAAGATACAGGGTGTTAAAATTTAAAAAAAAATATATTTTTTTTATCATCACTTTGATACTATCATAGATATCTTTTTGAAATTTGGTACACGTCTTCTATGCATCAAAATGCATGGGAATGTTAGAGAGGGCGCCACTGATTAAAAAATATTAGATGACACAGCAGGGTGTCAATGCAATTAAGTAGATTTTATTTTTTTAAGCGAAAACCATGCGCCGGACGGAAAAAAATCAAGAGAACAAATTGGCTCAAAAATAAAAAGAGATTTTGAAAATAGTTTTTATTTTGGAAAGAAGCAGTGGCGTACAAGTTTCTCATCACAGATTCAAAATCTTCTTATATTGCGCTTTTCAGAAATATATAGTTTCTTCTTGTTTGGTTTAGCCGATTTTGAGTTATTTCACTTTGAATAACTTGGTGTATAGGGGCATTGTGAAGGAATAATGAGATATCTTATCTCAGCTGGCATGGATCACGAAGGAAAACAACAATGGAAATTTTCCTTTCATCAAAGGAAAACATAATCCTTTGTTTTCCATGGTTTCCCATGGTTTTTGCGATCAATCATCGCATTATTCACCCGCATTGAAACTATACACTAAGTTATTTGAAGTCAAAAAATTCCAAAACGGCTAGTCCAAACATATGCAAACTATACGGGGTTATTCACGTCATTCGACATAAAACATTATGGCTGAAGTAAAAAATGCCTAATAACTTTTTCTATTGATCATAGTAAGCCATGGAAATGACGTCATCTTTTTTCATAAAAAGCTAAAGATCTTTGTTGAAAAATTAAATCGGTCTATCAATTAAACACCGAATTGTCGCTAATCAAAAAGAAACACACTGTAGGTAGTATCCTGGACTTATTTTGCTTTTTTGACAAGTATACAGGGTGTAACAATATTTCTTCAAATTAATTCAAGACAAATTAAAAGAGGTTTTTGAAAAAAATCGAATAAGAATTCTTGAAGTACCTATATTGTATCTTTAGGTGAAGAATATACAGGGTGAGTTCTTTTTTATGTCTAGCATATGGTTCTCGAAAACTATGGCAGATACGAAAATGTTCAAATGGGCAAATATTTGCAGTTTTGTTAGCTCAAAACCATTTTGAGTTCCAAAAAATTTGACAGCGGTATAAAGATATTCAAAAAAACTGATTTTCAGCCATTCTCTTGAAGCCCCTAGCTCCGCGAATATTGATTGTACAAGAAAATGTTCAATACAAAATTATTAGTATTATTAAGATGACATTGAAACATTTCTCGTCATATCCGTCATTTCTCACATGTGACATAAACTTATGTTTTTTAATGGAAACCATATTTGATTATATCCTTATTTAAAAGAGAATTTTATCACGACTCTGACGATAGATCATAATAATATGTTACCGTTGTTTTTAAAAATAAAGGTTTTATGGGCAATTTTCGTTTTTTGTCTCTGATTTACATTATGTTTTATACCTCAACGTAGTTAATCTAGTTATCTTTGAAAAAGTACCATTAAATGAAATAAAGAATTAATAATAGTATGATTACCATAGTGACATAAGAATGTATTATTTTAAAAATTAACTTGGTTCAAGAAGTTTTTCGCCAAAATTTTCCGTTAAGAAAAACACGATATTGAAGAATGCTAAATAAAATGCGATCTGCTGATGATTACAAGAGTTTATGGCCCTCATGATCCCACGATTCCCCGATAATTCGGTTTTAGATTTTCTTTTTGTAAGAAACAAAGTTACAAAAAACTTATTCTACAATAGATGAACTACGAGCTGTTGCTATCAAAGCTTTCAATAATATTAATAGGCAATCTATAAGAGAGGCAATTAATTCAGTTTTGAAAAGATTTAAACTTTGCATCAACACCTAATAACGGTGGAATTTTCGAAAATATTTTGTACAAACTAAATAAAGAACCATGTGAAATATTGATACATGGAATAGAGCATTGATGGTACGCTGCTACGCATCAATGCTTTATTTCAAGTTGAAACAAGAATAAAAAAAAATATAAAACGTCCATAAAAACTTCATTTTTATTTGTTAGAATCGTGATGAAATTTTCTATTAAATAAAGATAAAATAAGATATGGTTTCTATTTAAAAAAAAAAAACATACATTTTTGTCATGAGTCAAAAATGACGGGTGTGACAAAACATGTTTCAATGTCATTTTATTTAAAGTAGAATTTGCTAATAATTTTGTATTACACATTTTCTCTCACAATCAATATTCGCGGAGCTAGAGGCGTTCAAAAAAAACGCTGAAAATCAATCTTTTTTTAGATACCTTTTGACAGCTGTCATTTTTTTTGAACTCAAAATATTTTTTATTAGAGTTTACAAAACTGCAAATCATTGCCCATTTAAACCTTCTCGTATTTGCTATAGTTTTGGAGATCCTTATGCTGGACATAAAAAAAACTCTAACTCTAAATGTATTATAATGTCTCATTGTAGTAATTCAATTTGTTATATTATAGACGTTAGACTCCCATTATTTATTCCGTCAGTACATACCTTCTATGTGAGAGAATAAGTTACTTCAATTATTCTAGTCAAGGGTCGTCAGTAGTTAGTGTGCATTTTTTCGAGGGATACACTTTTTGCTCGATTTAGGGCTTTTTACAGAAGTCACCACATGAAAAGGAGAACTCTAACCCGACTTGGTTGAATTGGAAAGGTTATGAGGCACCTTACTGAATTTTCTGTGCATCATGCTCATTCAGTTTTTTTTTCAAAAATCGTAAGATTGGTTTTCACTTCTGAACTAAGCCTATGCGAATGGAAAACTTTTTTTGGAATGCTTTTTTCCAATTTCGACTTTTTTCTCGAACCCGTCAATTTTATTTTTTTAAGTACCTACCTACCTAGTTTTATTTTGTTAATTTTTGATTTTTTGCATTTATCAACCAAAAACACCTCTTTTACCGTTTAGATGAAAAACCCTGCATATTTCCGTATCCGTATTTCATGTTGTATCTTGTTTCACATTTATCCTGCTGTCAATAGGCTCCATGAATGTCTCATCTTGTCCCTAATTCGAGTCTGGTCTGGCTTGCCAAAAGAACCAAAGTATCAAAAAATCACAGAATCAAATGATCAAAAATCCAAAGAACCAAAAAACCAAAGAGTTCAAGAACTAAAGAATCAAAAAACCAGAGAATCAAACGATCAAGGAACTTAAAAACCAAAGAAACTCAATAAACCACAATAATTGTTGTCCAAAAAGACTTATCAAAAAACCACCTATCCTATCCTCACCAATTAACCAAAAACTACATCGCAATACAATTTATGCCCTGTAAAAGTTTAAATAACAACCCCATGCCATAAACAAATAACTCCAGATGTCGTAGCAACCATGAATTTTCATAACGCTAGCTCGTATGTCACGACCTTGAAATTCCACTACCAACACGCGGACAAAGAACCAAAAAACCAAATATTCAAAGAACCCAAATAGACCTAAATTCATTTTCTTTAAAAACCATGACGAATTTTCATAACGCTTACTTGGTGTCGTGTGCTTGATATTTTACCCCCACCTTGTGTAAAGAAGTTTTACTTCAAAATGCCAAAGCAACCTGCTAAAACGACTACGACTGAGGCTTTCTAAAGCACATAACTGATTTGTCATCATATGAGATCTGATCAGAAAAACAATAAAATAATGTTAAGTGTGTGTGACTAGACTTCATTAGATAGCTAATGTATTAACAATTTGGTTCAGCGTATGCAAAATATAGCCGCAATAGTGGCGTACTACACACTGGTGACATTTCCGTCATGTCTTTAACAGAAGCGTCTTTTTTTTTGGCGGAAATTTTGCGAATTATAATTAATGCACACACAGGTTGCCACAGTTAATGCGTCACAAACACACCCTTACACTAAGCCCCTCCCGAATCCTTTGTTATAAGGATGTAATTAAATCATATAAGTTAGATCGCAAAAACTCGAAAACACTTTTTAAAAAACACTTTTATTACTTAAAAATTCAAATTGACATAAACTTAGTCTAAAAGCTATCTCAGCGTACTGTTACGAACGAAATTATTCCAATCGTATTTATAAGAAGGGAAATTGCAATATCAGCAGAGTTCCCACGGTATCGTAGCACTGCTGATGTTGTGTCTGGCGTCAAAATTAGGAGAACTGATTAAGTACTGCTGATGTAGCGTCTGGTGAAAGGATATAACAACTCCCCTTTTTGATAAAAAGTTACTGCAATGCGGTAACGAATATTGAAATGTCTGGTATCGGCTAGAGCTTTTTTGTATTTTAATTTGACTGAATCAGAAATTTGTCGTAAAAAGCTAACGTGTGTTTGTATTTCTGACTTGAAAGTGAGCATTCGGTTATTTTCTGCTGTGGTGAATGTATCTTGTAAGATGTTTAGAATTTCGTAATTTTTCGAGATAGTTTTCTGGGGGAAAGTTCTTTATAAACAAGAAGAGTCCATTTGGTGTTTGAAATTTTTATGGTTCCTTTTTCGTGGAGGAAGATTCCGACAGTATTATTTATTGGTGTGATGGAGAATTGGGACAGGGCTAGTCCGAACAGCCCGGAATATCTGAAAAGAATATTTCTTATTAAGAATACGGTTTCATTATATCAAAATTCATTTTGCTAGATTGATTTGTTTCGGGGTTAAGGATGGAATTTGGTGTTATTTTTTGGATTTCAAATGGACCGTTGAATAAGTTTCCAGCTTTTGATCTGATTTGTGAGTCTTTGACAAATACTTTGGAATCGTAAAGATTCTTGGAAATAGTTTGATCAAATCTTGTTTTGGTTTTTTCTTTCTGCTGTTGGGTCCTTTGTCTAGCAACTTTATAATAATATTCCATGCGATTATTCAGATCTCTAACGTATTTTGATATTAATTCTTTCTGATCATACAATGTTTCTGGTGATCTGGTGGATGAATGTCCAAAAATGAGTTCGTTCGGAGAAAACCCATGGGTCTTGTTTCTTGCGAGGTTTTTTGTATTATTGTAGCAGATCACAGCGTATGCAAGAATATTGAGGGGATGTTGATTTGGATCATCGACTAGATTTGCTCGAATGATTTTTGCTAGAGTAGCATGGAACCGTTCGAGGGATCCGTTCGACTGTGGGTGTCCAACACTGGAGAATGTTGATTTGATGTCAAATATGGAGCAGAGATCTTTCTTGAGTGCATTATTGAATTCACGTCCTGAGTCGCAGTGGACCCTGAGGGGCGTACCATAGTGTCACAGCATGTCCCATTTGAAAAGTTTTTTCTCAAAAACTATTGGTTCCCTCACACTTTTTTTTCAAATAATACTAATAAAAAAAGGGAAGGTACCCACTTTCCAGTGAGATTTAAAATTTTTTAAAATTTGATGTGTTATGGAACCAGGAATGTCCTCTATGTATATGATGTTATTACTTTAATTTTTGTGTTAATTTTCATTAAAAATATATTTTTCTCTGTATGAAATGCAAATATTTCCAAAAATACATGATACGCCACTGAAGTAAGAAGGAGGTCCTAGAATCTATTTCAAATTCAAGATGGCAGAATATTCACTGATGAAACAAAAAGTCCTGGTTTTTATGTTCCAATTTGCCACAAACTTGACACTTTTGCCACATATTAATGTACAAATAATATCGTCAAATCACAAAAAGTGTAAGATCACACAAAAACAAGGCTCATAACAGACAATGTGAAAGCAACACCGCATAAACTCGTTTCAACCACTACCAACATGAATTAATTTTTCTACTCTTGAACGTGAAATCGATACGTAGTATAAGCGACTGGTAGATCGCAGGAACAAGAAACCTGATCTTGTTTCCACATTTTCGAGGCACTTTTGAAGAAGATGATAAGTTATTGTTAAATAAATCGTGCCAGGATGAAAAATACATATTTGGATGCTAAAAATATCGTTCTTGTTGTATCTTCAACTGATGAGATTAGATAAGAGTTGATTTTATCTTGATTCTATCATGTTTAACTGTTGATAAATAATATGGAGAGTGAAATGGAGTACCTTGTTAATATCGGACACTTGGCAATGATGCTTGTGCAAAATGTTGAGGGGCAGAGCTTTGTTTGATAAACTGTGGTAGGGGTATAGAAAAAAATTGGTATATTCGTTTTGTTGAAGCTAATGTATGATCACTCTCAGAAAAGACAAGTTAGGTCTATTTTTTTTATAGTCAATGCTATTGATTTTTTCACAAGAAAATTTTATTTCAAATCGTTAATAATGTCAGTATTTGAATTTTGGGACCTGGTTTTCAAAATGTACAAAGTCAGCAGTTTTTTTCTGTCGGTATCGAGCATTGCATCATACAAACTAGTACCATCAATTATTTGTTTTCTTATTGATTCCAAGCCATCCATAAAAGGAATTGAGCTGCTAGCGGTTTTGAAATCAAATTTTTCGGTCATTTTTTTAATGTTTTGGATTCTCAATCTGGATTTCCCGTTTCAGATGATGAGGCAACCAATTCCAGCCTTTTTTTGATAACTGATTCAATTTGGTCAAAAATCCTATTGCTATCCTGAATATACTCTCTAGCACTATCTATATATTTTGATTCTATTTCACCACTTTTCCTAAATTTTTCCTTACATTTCTCTCACTCTAATTTGAGATTATGCAATTTTACTATTTTTTTTTCCGATACCTGTTGACTTCGTCTCTCCTGGCTATCCTTGGACCAATTTCTCAATACAGTGGATCAGTATAGGGATCGTCTGCTTATTATATATATATATATATATAGAAATAGCTCCCCCCAATAGTTAACCCTAACTGCGTATATATATATATATATATATATATAGAATAATTGGGTCTAGTGGGGATGCAGTCTAGTTTAGGGGCCTTAAGTGTGAGTGAAAACCCTTTATTGTCTGTCAAGCTTTCGAGATTTATTTTTTCTCTTCATCAGGACTATCTAGAAAAAATAAATTTTTTTTGCTAGTACTAAAACTAAAGAAAATGTATATAATCACTCACCAATGTGGATTGAAAGTTAACAGGTACGCATTAGATAAAGTGAGAAAAACCATCATGCTACATTTTGGTCACACACAGGATTTATTTTCTACTTGAACAATATAAATAGTTGCTTATTCGTTGAGGTCTACGCAGGAAAAAGATCTAAATTCGAGCGTAGTACATTCGACAAACCGTGGCTCACCCACCACATTTACTGACAGTGAATTCCAAAAACTTGTTCTTTATTAACGACGCTTCTAATAAATACAAACTGTTAATCGACACGAGAGCTGGCATTTCAATTTTTAAAGAAAAATTAGCCCAAAGTTTTAAACAAAGATCTCGCGAAAATGTAACAATCCAAGGAATTACCGATCAAAAATTACACATTACTAAATCAACTTAAGTCCCTTTTAACAAAGTTGATCCTCATAAGGTATTCATTTACAATTTAGACATAGAATTTCATGGTATACTAGGATTAGATTTTCTCGTTCACTATGAATGTATCAATAATCTCAAAACAAAAGAACTCGTAACCAACTTCAAACTTATTGCTTTACACAAAGTTGCGGAAATGTCAAAAACGAATGAAAAAAAAGAAATATCCTCTAACCAAATTCCAAACTCAAAATAAAATCTCCATCGAAGGACGCACGAAAAAAATATTCAAATTAAAATGTCACCTCACTAATATGGATGCAATTCTCTATGCACAAGAAAAAGAGAAAGTTAGACTTCCCCATGCCCTTGTCAAAGTAAATAATTAAGGCGAATTTCTAAGTCAAAAGATTTTTTGGACCTTTGCATAGAACCTTCACTTGAAATTGACTCGATTCTAAATTACGATGTTGATGAGGATAATTACGCCGAACCACTAGATAGAGTTCAAACAATAAAAAACGAACTTAGAACCGAACATCTTAATCTAGAAGAAAAACAAGCCATCATAGACTTGTGTCTGAAATTTTCTGACTTCTTTTACATGGAAGAAGATAAACTTACCTTTACCAATGAGATTAAACACACGATAGAGACAAACAACGCTAGACCAGTATTCACCAAGTCCTATAGGTACCTCAGATAGAAAAAATGTTAGACCAAGGAATCATAAGATCCTCCATATCCCCTTGGTCTTCCCCTGTGTGGGTAGTACCTGAGAAACTAGATGCACCAAACAAACAGAAATGGTGTGTAGCTATAGACTACAAAAAACTCAATAAGTTGACTGTGGACGATAAGTACCCCCTGCCAAATATTTCGGACCTCCTAGATTAGTTAGGAAAGTGCCAATATTTCTCTACTTTGGATCTTGCGTCAGGCTACCACCAAATAGAGATAGACCCCAATGATGTTCAAAAAACTGCCTTTTCGGTCGAAAACGGCCACTACGAATTTGTTCGTATGCCTTTTGGCTTGAAGAATGCCCCGTTCACCTTCCAATGAGTTATGGACAACATCCTTCTAGGCATTCAAAACGAGCAATGTTTGGTTTACATGGATGATATCATCATCTACTCCCCAACTATCCACGAACACTTGGATCGCCCATAAGAAGTATTCAGAAGACTTCGAAAGGCAAATTTGAAAATCCAATCAGACAAATGCGAATTCCTTCGCAAGAAAGTCACGTATCTTACCCACCTTGTCACAAAAGACCAAAAAAAGACCAAATCCATCCAAGGTTCATTGTATCCGACAATTTCCACAACCACAACCTCTTGAACCAAAAGGATATTGAATCTTTTCTTGGTCTTGCACGCTACTACCGCCGCTTTATTCCCAACTTAGCAAAAATTTAAGCCCTCACATGACTTCTGCAAAAAGACATTCCCTTTCATTTTGATTCTGAATGTAAACAATCTTTGGATGAACTCAAAAACGCCCTCATTTTTGGCCCGATTTTGATCTATCCAAATTTCGAAGAACCCTTCCTACTAACAACCGATGCAAGCGCATATGCAATCGGTGCTGTCTTGTCTCAAGGTCCTGTGGGAAAAGATCTTCCTATAGCGTTCGCCTCAAAAACACTCTGTAGTGCAGAGACCAAGTACTCTACAATGGAGAGCAATAGTATGGGCAGTGAAACATTTCCGTCCATACCTTTTCGGAAGGAAGTTCACATTGATAACCGATCATAGACCACTCACATGACTATTTTCAATCAAAGACACAGGTGACAGATTTGCCAGATGGCGCCTGAAGTTAGAGGAATACAACTACAAAATTGAACAGACACCAGGAAAAATAAATAAGAATGCAGATGCATTATCACGGATAAAAGTTAACCATTTCAAAGAATGTGCCAAATTCCAAAACAAAATTTATGCTCCTCCACTGAACGATGACACGAATGACATCAAAGATATCGATAATAATTCAATAGACGGAGAACAAGTCGACGAAGATAAAGAACACATATTGAAAGAATACAATAACTTTGCAGAACTATATCAATCCAAATCACTCATCGATTATTCGAAAATTTCAAACTCCCAACTTCTAGGTAAAGCGCACAAAGACATAGTGACGTTTTTTCGAAAAAACAAACTCGAAAAGATACATGATAAAATCATAGAGGATATTTTTGAAGACCATTTATTTTAGACCTCAGAGGTGATCAATTAAATATCGCGAACAATAGATCTGTGAAAGGTAGGGAGTACTACATCATCCCGTTACCATATGATCCGGAAATCATTGTACAACATCTCTTCTGTATCCTTTTCAACGCCAAAAACGAGTTTAATGAGTCCAAAATCTATTATGTCGCAAATTATTTAGAACTACCCATATTAGAAACGTTATGTTACATTTTATGCCATAAAGAGATAAAATTTAAAATCTTTCAAAACATCATTACAACTCCAGATGAGGACCAAATACCCGTAATTCTAGACGAATATCACAAAGGAAAAACAAAGTTACACAGAGGTATAAAGGAAACCATGAGACGTATCAGAGAAAAATTTAACTGGCCTAATGCTTTCATAACATAAGTAAGTATACATTATACAGAGTGTCTCCTTATTGCGTACAATAAATTCAAGGCATATTCCTGAGCTAATTTCATAAAAAAAAGTTCATAGGTATAAACATATGAGTCCGGAAGTGCATTGTTTTTAAGATACAGGATGTTGAACTCATTTTCTTTTTAAAATCGGTTCTTCACAAATGTTAGAAATATCTTTGAAACGATTTTTTTTAAAATTTGGCATATTTATTTTCAGTAGGTACCTAATAACAGCCAATTCTAGCCCTACCTCAGTGAAAATCATATTACTAAAAATTTGTTGTAGAATCCGGAAAAAAAATAATAAATAGGGGTTGCTAGTTGAAAAAATGAAGTTGATGGTCTCAACTTAGTTTTGGTCCTCCCTGTAGATACACATAAAACTTTCATCAAAAAAACCGCTGTCAAAAATGAGAATCAACAAGTCCGAGCGTTTTTACCAAAAGAAAACCCTGAATTTTAAATGAATTTGTTCCAACCTTTACGGTCGCATTGTATAATAAGTTAATGAGATTGTCATAAAATTGACTCAGTAAGAAGTCGAGAATCTATCAAAAAATATTAATCTGCATCATTGACTATAAATGTTCTGCATACAAGTCGTGAGTCCATTTGAAATATTATCTATACTTGAAGAAATTTAGACATCTCTATACTTCAATAGTTTTTGAAAAAATACTGAGTTTCATTTTCTCGTTTTTCGAAGATTTTTGAAACTATCGAATTTCGAAAAGGTAGAATGAAGCCCAAATACAGGATGGGGCACAAAAAACTTTCCACCCGGGATTTCTTATCAATAAAAGATCGCTTAGACAAGTCAATGATTCTTGTTTTGACACTTTTCTTTTGTTATTTCCACTTCCGTCCAGGGGTTGACAGGTACCCCAGAATTTCAAATGGATGGGGTCGTTTGATAGGTATTTTTGTCAGGATTATTCCCGAAGTTTCAAGTTGCTACTATAAATTATTATTTTTCATTAAAATTTTTTTTGGGGGGAGCCTGTCACCCTTTATTTGGCCTTGTAGAATTCAACTCCTCTGTGTCTTTTATATAATTCTCCACTCAAACAAATGCACCATTTTCATACACTATTCGATAAGTAGATTGCATTTTAATACAAAGTGGGGGTTAAGTGAGTACACGTAGTATATCCAAAGTAGGAAGAAGTCAATGATGTAAGTACTAATCCTGTATTAATAAGTATGTTTATTACTGCAGAGCGCTTTCGGCTTGCAAAACCATCATCAGTGCTTCAGTATGTCAAAATTAAGATAGTGGGGCATTTCCAAACAGAAGAGTCGCGTTTACAGACAAAACACATTAAATTGTATAAAACGCAGTCACCACATGTAAATAATCAAACATGGCTCAATTAAAAACCGAGATACAAAATTTCCTGCGAGTGTTTTTCTCTTTTTCATCCCTCATAACCTACAAGTGATTCCCTTCTATGATACCCCACAAGTATTTTCAGATTAATCATTTTAATCCTCCATGACAACTCCTATAATTATTATTTTTTATACAGTGTGTCCAAGTTAAGGATGTCTATCATGGGTATCCTGGAAACCATAAGAGATACGAAGTTGGTTAAATTAGTGAAAAGTTCACATTTTCAAGCCTAACAATATGCCGTTCAAAAAGTTTTAAAATTCTGAGTAGTTCCGGAGATATGCCTAAAAAAGCGAAATTTGTCGTTTCGTTTTTATTTTTTTCTGACGTTACTCAAAGAGATATGAAAAAACGAAAGACACTTCCTCATAGCCACTTTTTGAGCTTTGCAAAACAGAGTAGTGAGATTTTCCGTATGTACAACGTTTCGTTTCGGAGATTTGGTTTCCAAGATCTCTATGATAGACATTCTTTTCTTGGACACATCGTATATTGCAATATGGTATTATGATCTACCTATATGCACCTATTGCCCAAATTACTCCAATTTGATATTGAACAAACCATGTCTTTCTCAAAGATATCTAATGTTTTTTGTCAATGTATACAATATTATAGGTATGTACTTACCTACTTACTTACATACTTAGTTGTCATATGCCTTCCTTAACAAATATTGCAATAACCAATTACTTTATATTTACTTATAATCAAAAACTTATGTGGGATTTCATACATTTTTTTCAATCAAAACCAACCCTGTTGCTCTCATTAGAAATAAAAACAATGAATAAAAAAATAATAATTTGAAATATTCCAAACTCCCTGAGCGCCGCCCATGAACATCCTTTATCGATTCGCCTGGTTTCGCCTTTTCTATCCTCGCGCTGTTATATAGTTGCTTTGACCATGTATGTAAAAAGAGATGGAATAGATGTCCTTGTCTCACCCGTGAGCTCTGCTAAATGTGTTTTGGATCGCAAAACATAGGAATTTATGAATAAACCGGCTGCTTATGCTCGGTCATTTTTTTTTTTATAGTCAATGATAAATGGGAAATTTTTGGCAGGTCATTGAAGATTTATTTGTTAACTTAACACTTTCCCAGGCATATGGAAATGAGGACAATTTTGAAATTCTCAGACCTCTGAACGAAAAATTAGCGATAAATTCTTTTGCTAATGGGTTAAACAAACATTAGCTGAGAACCATAATAAAGGCCCGCAATTATTCAAGTGAAGTCATTAGAGGAGCGGAAGATGAAGACCTATCACTGTGGAACTCGAATGAAATGTTTAGAATTAATAATTCAAGAGGACACCCCCTCCGATTTCACAAGAAATTGCAAATTTCAGGGGTTGCAGGGGCTCTTTCCAGAATAATGCAAATAGATTTTCAATAGGCTCGAACCCAAACTATACAAATAATCGAAATTTTTCGAAACAACCACGTAATAACGATAATAATTTTCACAATCGAGTGAATTCACAGGGGTTTTCAAACTCAAATAGGCAACATTTCAAAAATGTCAGGGGAAATCGTCGGAATTCAAAATTCCCAAAATCATAGAACATATTTCTTGGGAGAAAATACCCAGGAAAATCTAAATTCGAACGCAAGTTGCTCACAACATCAAAATCAGGAAAATAACAACAATAGCACATTTTTTCGTGACTAAATGTTCTAATTTTATGCCACTCGAATGGCATTGATTATATGATAGTAAAATAAAGGCAAAGTAGTATCAAACTTTTATTAGATACGGGAGCTTCTATTAGCATAATATTTAAGCAATTTGTTAGTAAACTTGAAAAAGTTGATGACTTACAAAAAACTAGCATAAATGGCATATCGGGTTCTATTTATACATACTGGCACAGTTTATAAAAGTCTTTAGTTAATATTCGGTGATACGGGTCAACAAATATAAGTTTAGATGTAGAAAAAAGAAAAATAGTGAATTTTTTATTATTGATAGTTTTGAGAGCAATATTCAAGGAGTTTTAGGGTCGGATTTTTTCCAAAAATTTAGCGCTACCATAAATTTTGAAAATTGTTTGTTTTCATTTTATTATGACGGAGAACAAATTCGTGTCCCTATTTTATCGATGGACGAATTGCTCAATTTAATTCCCAAACGCAGCGAAATAATTAAATATGTCAAAGTTCAAACGACGAGTGACTGTAGTAGCTGGAGGAATTTTTATCGGAAGCACAATAGTAAAACCGAATAACTAGGGACAGTTAAATTTCTGAACGTGCGTGAAGAAGATGTTCAACTGAAAAATTTTAAACCAAAAGTTGATTTTCTGTATAACTATGATGTTTGCGATTTTAATCAAATACAAAATTCTAATTCAGTTGACAGAGTCGACAAACTTCTGAAACAAATAAATTTGAAACATTTAGACATAGAGGAAAGATTTTCTTTACAAAAACTATGTGCTAAGTATTCCGATGTTTTTCTTCTAGACGGAGATCCGTTAACCACGACAAATATTGACGAACACAAAATCTATTTGGAACCAGATGCGACACCCGTTTATACACAACAATACAGATTATCGCACTCTCAAAAAGAAGAAATCAATAAGTTAGTAGGCAAAATGTTGGGAGACGAAATAATTGAAGGAGCAAGATCTGGATGGTCATCTCCACTCTTAATTGTGCCTAAAAAAGTAGATAATAATGAAAACAAACAATACAGGCTAGTTATCGATTACAGAAGAGCAAATTGTCAAATTTAAGATGAAAAATGGCCGCTTGCTTCTGTAAACAAAATCTTAGACTCTTTTTCAAGTGCGACGTATTTCTCTCATTTAGATTTGTCTCAGGAATACTATCAGATAGAGCTTCATAAAGATAGTAGACCCTTCACAGCTTTCACGGTGGCAAATAGGGGACCATACCAAATGCGAAGACTTCCTATGGGGTTAAAAATTAGTCCAAGCGCATTTTCCAGAGCAATGACCATCGCTTTATCAGGTCTTTGTCAATTGCTTTATTTATTTAGACGATTTGATTGTATTCGGCAGAATTTTTCCTGACCATAATAGAAATTTAACCAAAGTATTCTAGATAGACTCAGGCAAGTTAATCTAAAACTCAACTCAAACAAATGCGAATTTTTAAAAAGAAATTATTATATTTTGGTCATGTAGTAGGTATCTAAAAATGGGGTATTGCCGGATCCCAAAAAAACCAAGACTATGGAAAATTATCCGACACCTAATGACGCTAACGAAGTGAAAAGATGGGTTGCAATGGCTAATTTTTTAGACGACATCCGAAATCTTGCAGAAATTGCAGCTCTATCAAACTTTTTAACTAGGAAGAATGTTCCTTTGAAGTGGACACCAGATTGTGAAAACTCTTTTGAGAAACTAAAATCTGCATTAATTTCTCCTCCCGTATTGTAGTACGGTTTTACTGTTTCCAGATTTTTCTGAACACAATACTTTTATTTTCAAAAGGGATGCTTTAGGTTTTAGTGTGGGAGCAGTACTCTCAAATAAAGATGGAAGGCCAATAGCATACGCTAGTAGGGGTTTTAACAAAGCATAACAATTTCACTCAACAATAGAGAAAGAACTTACAACTTTAGTTTTTTGTATAAAACATTTATCTTGTTATGTTTACGGTAAAAAGTTCATTGTTTACACGGACCACATACCACTAATTTACTTGTTTAGTATGACAAACTAGACAAATCCAAGTCGATTAATGAAATCTAGACTTCTCATTGAATAATACGATTTTGAAGTAAGATAGACAAGGAGAAAGATAACGTTACAGCGGACGCGTTGTCACGTATATATCTTTGACTTCTGATGAATTAAAGAAAATGTCACAAAATGTTTGTCATGACTAGCCAGCAAAGTAGAAACCAACAGCAAAATGACACAAACAGACATAACAACCCAAATTCAAGGCTTGATCACTCTGGACTAATTGAGTTGTTACAACGACCAAAAAATTCGTACGAATTAAGCTCAATTTCCGAATAAGGATTTGAAAAAATTACGAATGTCACTATTGTAGATGATTTTATTTATATTAAGGAAAAGAAAGTGATTTATTTTAAACCGTGTACTCGATCGGCGTGTGTACTGCGTACCTTGTTGAGAGTCCTATAAAATGTATGCATACAACACGATATCAAAGAATTATTCATTTTGTAAATCGATAAAAATATACGAATAATCGAAAAATTTTATGAAATGAGGAATTTCAATTTAAAGATATCAATAATAAGGAACATTTCAAAATTTGACAATGTGGAAGAAAGAAAAATAATTTTTGACGATTTCCATATTCTTCCCACAGGAGGACATGCTGGAATAAACCGGATGTGTGACAACATAAAACGATCTTATTTTTGGCAAAGCTTGTATTCAGATGTTGAAAAATATGTTTCACATTGCGATGACTGTCAAAGACACAAACACAGTAGACCAAGTATTCAACCTATGACAATCACGACAACAGCTGATTCTGCTTTCCAAAATGTTTATTTTGATTTAGTGGGACCTTTAGAGGAGGATTCTGAACAAAATAAGTATATCTTTACTCTTCAATGTCTCACCGTTGGTTCCGACTGGGTGGCCAACGCTGGCCCCACGGATTTTGGGAAGGGCAATCACACGTTCTGGCATCCGAGGAACAACGAAACCTCGATGTAATTATTCATGAACCAACCACGGGCAACCAGGGAAGCAGTGATGCAATCCCCAGTGCCAGTGTATCTGCCAGAACCCAGAACATGGGGCTGAAGACCGAGGACTGGAAAATTATCAGCCACAAGACGGACAATGAGGGCATGACACTCATTGTCGGTCTTGACAGTAGATCTCTGAAGGAGCTCAAGACTTTCTCAAGAAGGAGGCTCTCGATGCTGAGGGTGATTCAAATAAACCTTCGGCACAGTAAGGGAGCATCTGCTGCCCTTTGCCAACAGCTGGCAAAGAATACCATAGACCTGGCTATCATACAAGAACCCTGGATTACGAAGGGAAAAATAGCCGGTCTAGGAAACACTGGAGGTAAGATCTTTCGCAATGAGCAATCAACAGGTAACGTGAGAGCTTGCATATACGTGAAAAACGGAGTGCAGGCTCTCAATATTAAAGAACTTAATTCCAGGGATCAAGTAGCCGTCTAACTAAGCTACTAAGAGAAAGGAACCCAGAAGGTCATTATCATAGCCTCGGTTTACCTTCCCCACGATGCACCAAGACCCCCACCATCGGAAGACCTGGAGAAACTAGTGAATCACTGTGGGCAGAGAAACCTACAGTGTATAATAGGTATGGACGCCAACTCGCATCACACCATCTGGAGGAGCAGCGACATAAACAAAAGAGGTGAGTCCTTATTGGATTTTATTATAACCCATGATTTGGAGATTCTAAACAAGGGCAACAAGCCCACTTTTGCAAACCGCATACGGTCGGAAGTTATTGATGTCACTCTGTCCACCTCTCGTATCAATCCCAGTATCCAGCGGTGGCGCGTATCCGACGAACCATCCCTGCGGACCATCATAGGTATATACCGATGGAAATCAACAGTATTGACAAGCCGTGCGAAATGTACCGCAACCCAGGCAAAACAAACTGGACTGAATACTGGGAGGAGCTGGAGACGGAGTTGAGCGGGGTCAAGGAACGTATGCTTGACAAATTTGATGTTGAGGTGGTAGCAGAACAACTACAAAACGCCATAATTCACTCTCACCATCAAAGTTGTCCGCTAATCCGGCGTTCTTCATGCAAGGACACAACCTGGTGGAACGAGAGACTTGACAAGATGAAGGGTGAAACACGCAGACACTTCAATGTGGCCAAGAAAACCGGTGAATGGGATGAATACCACCATACTCGGACGAAATACAAAAAAGAAGTAAGGGAAGATAAGAGGAACTCCTGGAGGAAGTTTTGCACTGAAGTCGAAAAAATCTCAGAAGGCGCACGCCTTCAGAGGATCCTAGCTAAAGATCCCCTTCCTCCAATGGGAACACTAAAGAAACCAAATGGGGAATACACAAAAAATGGCGAAGAAACCATTGAGACATTACTCAGGGCACACTTTCCAGACTCGACTATAATCAACTCGCAACAGGGAACCAACTCCCTATCTCCTGAGATCCTCCTGATGAGAGGATCAAGAGATGATTGGGTCACAGCCCGACAAATTGTGACACCAAATAAAACTGAATGGGCTATAAACTCATTCGAACCATACAAAGCACCTGGATGCGATAAGATAATACCGGCTCACCTGCAGCAGGGCAAAGCCCAACTCATATCGATGTTTGCCAACTAATCAGAGCAAGCCTGGCAACGGGACACATACCCATGATCTGGAAACTCTCACGAGTGGTCTTTATACCGAAACCCGGGAAAGATAGCTCTCAGCCCAAGGCATTCAGACCAATAAATCTCTAGTCGTTTCTACTCAAAACGATGGAGAAAGTGATTGCAAGGCACATTAGGGAAACCTCCCTTATAGAGAGGCCACTACACAAAAACCAAAACGCCTATCAACCTGGTAAATCATGTTAAACTGCTTTGCATGAACTTGTTCATAAATAAGAGCAACCACTGAACAACCAACGAATTCCCCTAGCCGCATTCCTTGATGTGGAAGGAGCATTTGATCATACCTCCTTCAATTCAATGACCACCGCAATAAACCGGCGTGGAATCAAAGATACAGTTTGTAGGTGGATAAGAAACATGCTGAATGGTGGGAGAATTCAAGTAACTATGCTTGACAAGACTGTAACCATAAAAGCAGCTGAAGGCTGCCAACAGGGTGGAGTCTTATCCCCTCTCCTCTGGAACCTAGTCGCAGATGAACTACTGGTGGAGTTAAACAGCAAGGGATTTTATGCCCAAGGCTATGCCGATGACGTAGCAATACTTATCACTGGCAAACACACCAAGACAATATCAGAACTGATACAGACAGCTCTGACTATCGTACCTCCCTGGTCAGCTTTACGACAAAGAGGAATATAGCGGAATCATTCGAACCCATATTCTTTGGACAAGAACTGCAGGTGGTAAGGTAAGAGAAGTCAAATACCTAGGAATCATCCTGGATGACAAACTCACATGGAATTCACACCTACAGAAAATAATCAATCGAGGTAAAGCCACAATAATGGCAACAAAAAGAGCGATAGGAAACAACTGGGGCATAAATCCGCGCATGGTACACTAGCTCTACTGTACCGTGGTAAGACCCACTCTTGCTTACAGCTCTGTTGTCTGGTGGCCGAAAATCGAGCAGCGACAAGCAGTCACGGAACTTGCAAAAGTTCAGAGGCTAGCATGTCTCTGCGTTACGGGAGCTATGAAAACTTGTCCAACACTTGCCATGGAGGTCATGCTTAACCTTCCTCCTTTAGATATCTATATCAAAATGGAAGCAAGATTGGGAGCATATAGACTTAGCAACACCGGAAACTGGAGCTACTCAAACTCCCAAGGACACACTAAGATAACCAGCACAATCACGAACCACTTAGTAACAATGAGAAGTGATATCATGCTGAAAAATATTAACTTTAGCACGTCTCCCAAGGCCAGGCTAATATGGGAAGAGGAAACGGTGAAACAACTCCGGATGGCAAATGGGGCAATATGGTACACAGACGGCTCCAAAACATGCCGGGGAACTGGTGCCGGAATCGAAACACAGTAAATTAATGATGGCAGACGAGATCGAACCATCTTTTTCTGAAAGCCTACTGAATCAGCTCAGAAAAGCAACAGGTATATCGACTGGACACTGCACTCTAAGGAAACACATGCATATCATGGGTCTTTTCAACGAGGAACCCATATGTAGGCGTAGGCTGTGCAACGAGGAGGAGGAAACAGCCCCACACATTGTATTGGAATGTTAAGCGCTGGCGTACTGGAGAAGAGATAACTGGGAATTCACAACCACTCCTCAAAGGACGGACAGGGAAACAGTAGAACGAGTTACAAACCTTATTCGGGCAATGGAGCTCTTCGACTGAGAGACAGGCACAGAGAAGATTCAATAAGCCCAACTAGAGGCTGCGGTGTCGGGGCCAACAGACCAAAACTCGTAGCGCCTGTACTTCAGTAATCAGTAATCAGTAGCTCTTCAATGTCAATTAACTAAATTTTGTGAAAGTTATCCACTACAAAATAAGGAAGCAAAAACGGTTGCCATAAGTTTAATAACTTTATCTGACGATTTGGGATTCCATCATGTATCATCCATGATCAGAAAAACGAATTTTTAAGATCAACCTTGAAAGAAACATGTAAACTTTTGAATATAAACAAATTAGTTCAACGGCGTATCATCACGGAACTTTAGATACACTAGAACATACACTTAGACATCTAAACTCGTATTTACGGATACAGTCTTCAAAAAATCCAGAAACATGGAGTACTTGGTCACAGTATTGGTGTTTTTCATACAACAACAGCGTCCATACGAAAACAAAATACTCGCCATTCGAGCTGGTTTTCGGAAAAACGTGTAATTTACCATCAAATGTTATGAAAAAAATAGAACCAATTCATAACTTTGAGGATTATTCATACGAACTTGAATACCGTTTACAACATGCGTAGGCAGACGCCAAGCAAGATTCACTTGTTTCAAAATCAAAACGGAAAACACATTTTGATGAATGAACCAAACTTTTAAAATTCAAAATCGGCGATAAAATTTTACTCCAAAACGATGCAGGCAACAAAAGAGAAGGAATTTTTGTAGGGTCCTTATCAGGTTGTCGAGGATAGAGCACCAAATATATCAGTTAAAATAGGAAATAAGATTGTAGATTACAAAGGAGTTGTACAGATAGATTAATTCTTTTTTTTTATTAATAATTTTTTTACGTTGATGGTGTGATAAGGATTTGATTAAATTATATATAATTATTTGGGACACTAGGTATATTTAATCCTTGATTAGTAATTATCGATTGATTGTCAGCATATGATAATAATTATGCGATATGTTTTATATACACTGTGGGCCGAAATAAAGGAGAACATTTTTTAATTGAAAATATATTTTTTGTTTTTTTGACGATTTAATTTCTTTTTGCAGGACTAATAACCTAACATGTCCTCAACATGACTGTAAATTAGAAAGCAAAAATAATGCACTGGGTCGGACTTATAAAAAAAATTATATAACAGTGAATTTGAAGTCGTTGCAAATGAAAACTGTCTTAGCTAAAATTGTACTAATATGCTCTTTCGGTAGATAAACTATCCAGAACACTTCAGTAAAAAGAAAATTTTTCAAAATTACCGGATTCGCGAAATACCATTTTTTTATTAAATCACTTTTTAACAAATAACACATTTATGAAAACAGTTTAGTAATTTTCAAACTTGGAGTAAAATATTATGGATGTGGCCACCATTATTGTTTACCACTTCTTGAAGTCGTCTGTGCCATAAATTGATAGCCCCATTTATTGCACCCTGTTCAAAATTGTTCCAAACAAACTGCATTTTTTCTTTGAGCTGCTGGATTGTTTCAAATTGTTGTCCGTCATACAAATTTTGTTCGAAAATTCCCCAAATTGAATAATCAACTGGATTTAATTCTGGGCTGTTAGGTGGCCACATTTCTGGCTCAATATAATCCGGGCAATTTTCACTCAAGAACATCCTTGTACTGTGGGAAGTGTGCGAGGGAGCACCATCCTGTTGGAAAGTGTAATCGTAACAAACATCTTCAATTTCTGGTAATAGGTGCTGCAAGATTTGTTCTTGATACGTTTCTAAATTGAGTTTTACCCCAGCATCAACAAAAATTAGACGAGATTTTCCCAACATGGATACTGCAACAGAGACCATTACACCTTTTGAGAAATGACTTCTTTCAATCAAAAGATGCTCTAAAGGTATTTTTCTCTTGAATTGTACGTCAGAATATACCCTATTATTCTGGGTATTTTTAGGTGGCCGTAAATAAAACATTTTTTCATCTGAAAACCATATTTTTCTAATGTCTTCGCGGGAGCGGAATCTTCGTAATAGCAAATTACATCTTTCCAATCGTTTTTCTCTTACATTGGCCGTAAGTCTTTGACAGTAAACTTTTTTAAATATTTTAAGATGGCAGTCTTCTTTAATGATTCTTCGAATTGACGTACGAGAAATCCTAGTTATTTTTGCGATTTTCCTTGTTCCAACAGTTTGGCCAGGTTGCAAATTTCCTAAGACAACCCTTACTTTACCAATATTTTCTTCAGTTCTCGAACTTCGCTTCCTTCCTCTTCCACGTTTATTTTCAATAGACCCATCGTTTTCCCTTAGATGTCTTAAGAACTTTCCTATCGTTCCAATATGCCAATTTTTCTTAGGAAATTCATTTACAATTTTTCTTGCACCATAATTATATTTTTCACGGAAATATTTGATTAATAATCTGTCCTCTTTACTCAAAAGTGGCATTATCAACTGACTAATTTACTTATTTAGCTGTAAATGTCAAACAAATCCCATGGCAACCTGAGCAGTATGGCCTACTAAGTAAAATTGACATAAAAGAAGTGGTAAACAATAATGGTGGCCACATTCATAATATTTTACTCTAAGTTTTAAAATTACTAAACTGTTTTCATAAATGTGTTATTGGTTAAAATGTTATTTAATAAAAAAAATGTATTTCGCGAATCCGATAATTTCGGAAAATTTCCTTTTTACTGAAGTGTTCCGGATAGTTTATCTACCGAAAAAGCATATAAGTACAATTTTAGCTAAGACAGTTTTCATTTGCAACGAGCTCAAATGCACTGTTATATATATTTTTTTATAAGTCCCACCCTGTACATTATTTTTGCTTTCAAATTTACAGTCATGTTGAGGACATGTTAGGTTATTAGCCCTGCAAAAAGAAATTAAATCGCCCAAAAAATAAAAAATATATTTTCAATTAAAAAATGTACTCCTTTATTTCGGCCCACAGTGTACAATGAAGCAGATCTAATGAGACTCCTGAGTAAGAGAGGTGTTTCAATTACCCTAGCATTCGAGCCCTTTCACTAGTTTAAATCAACCCTTATCATACCTTATCAATTTTGGATTAGTGGGTATATTTTCAATATTAGGCTTGTTCCAACACAACCGGAAACCATACTTCAAACGATATCAATTATGGAAATCTAGAGCCTGCGCAATAATTCAATTCCAACAGTTCCAATAATCGTTCCGGAACGTTACCAATAGGGTAGGGTAGAACAAATAGCTTCTCGTTATCTTAGTATTAAGTCATTGGCTTGTTTTAATCAGAAATGCATGCACTTGATTAGGGTAGTGTGTTGTGTGTGGTTGCTATGTAATGACTTAGTCAATATTTATTTGACTAGGTACTGGAGTTATCATTCAAAACTGTGTTACCAAGGACGAAGTCTTTAGTCGACGTGGTCCTAGGTTTTCTTATTTTTTGTCTCAATGTATGTTTCACTTCTTATCACAATATTTCTCATTTTATATACAGGGTGTCCGGAAAGTCAACGATAATACTGAAAGGGGGGATGGATCAACTCATAAGCATCCAGAAAAACATAATATGACCTTGGTAAAAACTCTATGGTTTTCAAGATATTGTCACTTATTTTTATTTTCTTTTTTACTAAGTACGTGGAAATTTTCGTGATTGGCTTGTAATTCCGAAGGAAAAGGTGGTGGGGAGCAGTAAAAAAAAAAATAGAATAAAAATAAAATACTAGGTATGTTTTTCTGGGAGCTTATGAGTTGATCTATCACCCCTTTCAGTATTATCGTTGTCTTTCGTATATATCGATAGGAACATACCAATCAAAAAAATTGTGTAAGTAATACCCTGATTTATTTCAGTGACTGGTGTTTGAATGGTATGTATGAGTTCTTGAGCTGTAAATACGTGATCTAGTGGAACTGATATGTTATTACTGTGATTATCTTGCTATATATTATATCATCTATTCACCTGTTCATGTTATTCAGAAAACGAACAGGTTACCTCCTCAGAAGATTTATGTTTAGTATAATTTAGTGGTGTTTTTTGTGATTCTACCTATTTTTCAATGTGAAAAGTTGTAGTACATAACGCCATCTATCGGCAGAATTTGTCAATCTTAGGATGGAAATTCCCATCAATGTAATGAAAGAAAACACCCTTTTCTCCTCCCCCACGTAGAACCACGGTGGGTCTAACAGATATTGAGACACATTTCTCCAGAAAGGTAATCCATAACATACATAGGTGCGATTCAAACAGTGCATAATACACCTTCAGCTTTCATGAGTGATTCAATTCCTTGGGAATGACTCTATAAGGAGTCTGTCACTTATTTAGTGGCACGCTTAATGGTTATAATTTCTCAATTTTGATAAAAAAACAGGAATACAATGAATATTGAATAATTGTGACTTCTTAAAAAATTTAAAAAACGGTCGAATAACATACATCTGTTTTGTTGGGATTGGGGTGTAAACAATGATTATTTGTTTATTCGTGGTAGGTAGTAGATTTTTCAGTTTGCCAAAATATTAAAAAAAATTCTTTCCCAGTACCATGATCATTATTATTCATTTTATCTATTATGAATAGATTCATTTTCGACGACTCTATCCCTTTCCGGAATCGGCGATAAATGGACCTATATAAATTTGTGACCTAGCAGTTAATCTTATAACATAGATCAGTCATTCATCGCAACGTCAACTTACTGTATTCAATGAAAAATTCACAACCTCCTGATTCAGTCCGCTTCCAACCTCCTTTTAAACAAAACTTAGTATTCCTAGAACGATATTCTCTTCTTTCCTTCATACATTCGACTGGTTCTCCATCAGATCAATCGATCACTATTATCAACATCAATTTGTCCACTTTTTCTCAATCAGTTCAATGATGAAAATGCCTAAGTCCGAATATTTTGTGCCAACATATAGAAAATCACTCGTCACAGTATTGTATTCAAACGTAGTCCGAATGAACATTCTCGATGAACTGTTTAAGATGAAAATAAAACCTGGAAACGCTTAAGATTTGCGAGGATAGCAGTGGTTTGGTGGGAGAAGCATTTGTTATTTTTGGATTTTTCTCTTATTCTTTTGAAATCGATAAAGTGTGATGTTGCAGGGTAAAGTGAAAATCGAAAGATGAAAGATCTACATGAAACATTTAATTTTCTTATAGAAAGGGTTTTCAGTTGAATAAATGACGAAAAATTGGGACAGTTTCAATACCAGAATTCTCCCTCCCGAAATAATGAGACTTCAATTCCCTCATTAACTCAATTTATACTGACTCAACACACTAAGTGTTAATGGATCATTATTCCCATGGTTAATCTCTCTTCATATCCAGATGTTGTTTGAATCATTATAAAATGTGAATGAAAATGTCTGATGGGAAAACTACATAATACAGGGTTATAGCGAAGTAAGATCCATGACCGACTTATAGTTCCCTTATTATCCATTTCCGTTTAAACTGTTCATATTGGACAAGGATCTTTTATTTGAAAACAGAGTAGTTTCTCTTTCTCTATATTTTAAGAGGAAAGTTATGTTGGTATACAGAGTGTAACAGAAAGCCAGGACCAGGACAAAGCAGCTCAATTACTCAACTTAGAACACCTTTGAAATTCAAATGATCAAAAAATGACGGTGCAAAAACTTTTGCCGATAGAAAATACGTAAATGTTGAGTTTTGTCAGGCATATTTTGTGATATAATTTTAGGCATCGAGAATCCTTCAAGCTTAATGATTTCTTGCAAAAACAAAAAAAGATCTAGCTGTTTCAAATTAGGTAGGTACACTCATGGTCAGATAAATGGCACATGCCTAAAATTTGATAAAACTTTGATCCTGGGTCATTCATCAAAGAAGAAATGTTGCCTTTGATAACTTCAATCCACAGTGTGATTCAGGGTGGAATGTCTGTGTGGGATATATCAAAACTTTTCCAACTTTAGATTGATACCCGAAACATGGACTATAAATAAAATAATAGCTTATTTTTAAAAAAAATATATTGAATTAAATGCAAAATAATTTATAATTTGATAGTTTGACACTTTAAAAGTATTCAATGACGTGTCATTCACGTCAATACTTCGAAATCAAATATCTTTTTATATATTGAAGTTAGGTGAAGGATATGCTTCATAGAAATTTAAAGGAGAATCGAGATATCAGATAAGAAATTAGGATATCAATTTAAATTAAGAAAGTTGGACCTCGCTCAGACTTTTTGGAACACCCTGTATATGTGATAACAGGTTTTCTAAAAATTTCATCTTCAACCATGAAGATTTTGTTTGAGACACTTTTTTCTAAAACGTCAAATTGAAAAGTTAGAGGGTGGGGCATTTATAATCAATAACCCTGTACATATGAGCAAAAATATTTACGCACTCTCAAAACTATGCCTTTGTATTTAAACATTTCGAGTAAATTTGAAAAATGTTCGTCGTTCGCATATTAGTTTGAATAAAATCGTCTCTTCTGATCAGAATCATTTGAAATCCCAAAATTGTGGAAGAGGAGAACCTCCTTTTCAAAATGAGACCAAGATCCCGTCAATCGGTTGAGTGGTTTCAAAGTTATGAGCAATCTTGCGTTGTAAGGTTTGACAGCTGATACCTATCTTATTTGACATGCTAGAAAAAAAAATCATAAAAACAAATTTGAAGGAGATTTCTCAATATATCCATAGCGGTACTGATTCATATTTGTTTTCATTTAAAAATCACAAAAAAACAGCAATTTTGTGTTTTGATAGCACCGTTAAGTTTCTGAGATCTGGCACCTTGGCATTCTTATAAAGACACGCTGTAAAATACAGGGTGTCTCAGAAAATGAGGAAAATCTCTCGGATACAGGTGGAACATGAGAAATGATGATAATAAGTTTCCATAATTCTTTTCCCAAAAGGCCCTCCCTACGGAGATACGGCCCCCTAAAGGGCGGCGCGGCGCCGGCGCCGGCGGTGAAAATTTTCAGTACTCAATATAATTTGATGAAAATTTAATATCATGAAAACCACCAAGGACCTATTAAAATAGTGGCCTTGAAACACATTCACCTTAGTTAGTTTACCAGGGGCAGACTAGGTTCTACATTTTATTGCTAAAATTTTTATCATCGTTTATGATAAAAACTTGAAAAAAAATTGGATAGCTTGAACCTTGAACTTCAAAAAAGGAACTCCTGTCCAATATCAATAAAATGAACCGTGTAAGAGTAAAAACATATTTTTTTTGAAAAAAACCATCAAAAATAGCCAAAATGCAGTGTTGACCTTGACTTAAGTTTTTGAAGTTTTTTCAATAAACATTTTTTTTTTCTCCAGAACGGTTTATTTTATCGATAATGAACACGAGTACCTTTTTTGTAGTTTGAGGGTCAAGCTATTCAAACTTATTTTAAAAATGTGAGCAAAAAAATGTAGAGCCATTCCTAATAAACTAAATAAGGTAGATGTCTTTTGAGGACACTATTTCGTGGAAGTGTTCATCCTATTAAATTTTCATCAAATTATAATAAGTACCTACTTTAGAAGCTATTTGCGAAAAAAAATATTCATCGGAGCTTACTTATTCTCATGTTCTATCTGTATCCGAGATATTTACCACATTTTCCGGAACACCCTGTAGACTGTCCACGAATAGGATAAACGAGAGCACGAATTGATGGAAAATTTAATTTTTCGAAAATAACTCTCCGCGAAGACAAGATTCTGTTTTTTTTATACAGGCCTCGCAAAAACTTCAAAATCAGCATGTTGTCCAAGATATACAGGGTGTCCGTTAAGTATATGTATATGACATAGTTTCGAGGGCGTATAGGAGAGGTCAAAATAACCCAATCTTCTCTTAATTTTCTTTTTCTAAAGTACCTTCTAACGGAGATACTCAGCCCTAAAGGGGTACAATCGAATTAACTTTTCAGCTGTAACCTTTGAACCGGCCTGTATAATTTGATGAAATTTGAGTATGTTGTGTAGGCCATGAAGACTCATGAAACCATAGTAAAGTCAATATTTCAAATTGTAAGGGGAACCTAGAACGGACTGGCCACCAAACCTTTTGTGCCCAATTTTTGACAGGTGTCATTTTACAGAGTTGAAAACTAAATTTTCAAATACTTAAAAATTTTCTCAACAACAAAGATGCTCTTCTCTTGTTCAGATAAAACAAACCGTTTTCGAGAAAAATAGGTTTTTGATTCAAACGTTAATTGCAACCTATACAGGGTGTCTCAGCAAGGGTGGCCACCGGCCATATCTCAGAAACTACTGGACCTAAAAGTTCAGGAAAAAAAAAACTATCACTAGAGTGGCCACGAGAAAATGCTGGAAAATATTTTTAACTTCAAAATTTTGCCGCTAGGGGGCGCAATCAAAGCCTAAATATTAAAATTCGAAATTTCTCCGGAAATTCTCAGATCAAGGTATATCTTTATCAACATGGTTAGAAAACCTAGACAATTTCACGTCTTTTTGGTACAGGGCTCATTGGCGTACCGATCTTCGTGTGAGTAGGGGAAGGTAGTGAAAGTGTAATTGTTCAAGTGGCTGTAACTTATAAACGACTTGTCCGATTTTGTTGCGTATAGGCTTGTTTGGAAGATAAATGTGAGTACTTTCGTATATCGTATCCAGTGATGCGTGATTGTCTCCAGAAAAGTTGCTAGAAGGCGTAATTTGAATTAAAAACTGTTATTTTCGTTTCACCGCAAAAATTTAAATGGTACGGTATAATTCTGATAACAGAATCGAAATGAAGATTAAATTTACAAGAAAAAAAAAAAAAAAAAAAAAAAAAAAAAAAAAAAAAAAAAAAAAAACTTAAAAACCTTAAAACATTAAATTTTACATAATTTGGACTAGTTATTATTATCAGAATTATATGGTAAAATGAAAAACACTGTTTTTAATTCAAATTACGCCTTCTAGCTACTTTTCTGGAGACAATCACGCATCACTGGAAACGATATACGAAAGTACTCACATTTATCTTCCAAACAAGCCTATACGCAACAAAATCGGACAAGTCGTTTATAAGTTACAGCCACTTGAACAATTGAATCAGTCGTTTCAAAAACGACATAAGTCACTTTTTTGCGAAAATGACATTTCAACGTCAAAAAATTCTAAATCAAAAGACGCATCTTCTGGACAAAAATGACACAAGACCTATTCAAAGCTACACAAATAAAGGAAGGTTGAATTCTACGTTCGTAGCAAAAACATCACAAGTCATTGACTTGGGTAGTTTTTGCACGGAATTTTTGTTCTGTATACGGGTAATGCTTGGGATTTGAAGGGGTTGAGCATGCGGCTGGCCTAATAATCACGCCATATTTTATGGTTGCCATTTTTGTGTGTCGCAGCACTTACTTTTGATTTTATGCAGAACTTGCCGCTACCGCACATCCCCATTCAAGAAATATTCTATCGGCGGCAGCTTTGGGTCAACTGTTTCGGTATAAAAAACTTGAAAACGAACGAGACTGTATTTTATGTGTTCCATGAAGGTGTCGCAAACAATGAAGTCTGTTCAATGTTGCTGCACCACATGGACAATCTTTTGGGGGATAATATCCAAGATTTATTTCTGTTCTCCGACAACTGCCCGGGACAAAACAAAAACCACACTGTCATACGGTTTTTAATGGCTTTGACAGACACCGGACGTTTTCGTAAGATTAAGCATCACTTTCCAGTTCGAGGACACTCATTTCTGCCAAATGACCAAGATTTTGGAGTCACTAAAAGGAAGATCAAAAAACATGATCGCATCTATGTTCCAGATCAGTATTATTCGATTATGTCCAATGCCAGTCCAAATTTCAAGGTGTTTATGATTCAGACATCAAATTCAAAATTTGAGTAAATTGTGGCCTCTCCATTATAAAAGGAACTGCTTATCCGATGATTCGTTCGGCAAGAGAGTTCCTAGGGAACAAAAACAATCATATACACCATCGTCATTCATGTCCTTTGGATATAACCAAAATAAAAGCGGAGTTGTTGTAGCGCATCAGTTTATTGATGGTTTACGTTATCACACGCTCAGTTTATCGAGAAATAAATCACATCACGTCGTTGCCCTGCCACTGGCAGACCAAGCATACCCAAATAACTGCGTTCCAATAAATCCAAAGAAGATAGAAAATATTCGACAGGTTCAGCCTAGTATTCTTGATGAGTATAAGCCATTTTATCAGAAGATCCTGCAATGGCCTACTACAGACTTGGTAGAAGGGGGCAAAGAGATAGAGGACGACAATGAATATGATTATGTTCCATAATCTTCCAAGTATCTTCTAGTATTATTAATAAAGTTTTTCTTCTTCGTATTGATTGTCTTTGATTGATTGTACATAATTTGTCAAAAAACAAATATGGCTTATTTTGTTCTTTGCATAAAGTGCATAAGTCAACATTACAAAAATACTTTTTTTGAGACATCTCTTTATCAAAAACGCTATCAAGTATATTATATACATCAAAAACATGCTTATACAACAAACTAAAATAGTATCTTTCCTTCATTTATTTATATTCCTTCATTATTCAGTTTTTTGTCTCTCCTGTAAAATTATGTTTTAGTGACTTGTGTAGTTTTTGAAACGACTGATTCAATTACACTTTCACTACCTTCCCCTACTCACACGAAGATCGGTACGCCAATGAGCCCTGTACCAAAAAGACGTGAAATTGTCTAGGTTTTCTAACCATGTTGATAAAGATATACCTCAATCTGAGAATTTCCGGAGAAATTTCGAATTTTAATACTTAAGCTTTGATTGCGCCCCCTAGCGGCAAAATTTCGAAGTTGAAAATATTTTCCAGCATTTTCTCGTGGCCACTTTAGTGATCATATTTTTTTTCCTGAACTTTTAGGTCCAGTAGTTTCCGAGATATGGCCGGTGGCCACCCTTGCTGGGACACCCTGTATATGCCAGTGTGAGCTGGTTTTCTCCATGTAATGTCTGATGGTGGGCGTCAAGGATAATGAGCCTGGTCAGATGACTATTGCTGGGTATGATTTTCGGATGCTTGTTGTCGTATGGCAGATGCGATTTTTCGAGTCTTCCTCCAACTCTCAGCATGCCTTTGTGGTCCAGTACTGGGTTGAGGTTCATGATCATGCTTCTCCTATTGAGAGGAATCTTTTCTTGAAGTGCTCTCATTTCTTCATTGAACTGATATTGTTGTTCTTGCTTGACCAATGATTCTAGAAGTTGTATTGAGCTCTTCAACCAATAAAGGACACTTTTTCTGCCAGTTTCGTTTGAGTCGCCGACGACAATATGTTAGAACTAGTATCATCTTGGTGAGCGAAGAAAATCTGTTGGTAAGTTCGATTGATGTGTTTATGGTTTCTGCTACAGTTGTTGTGTGACACAGTTTCACTTCTTCTGTAACAGGGGGTATTTCTATTTTTCGTGACATCAGTTCCATAGTGGTATTTGACGCTAGCCAGTCTGGACCATTCCATCACATCTTAAACTGTTTTAATTTGGTAGCATCCATTCCTCTTGAGATGACGTCTGCAGGGTTATCCGAGGTTCTGACATGATTCCAACTCTTGTCTGGCAGTAAGGAATTTATCTCTGCTACTCGGTTCGCCACAAACGTCTTCTATCTTATAACATCTCCCTTTATCCATGAAAGTGTTATCATTGAGTCGGTCCAAGCATATTTTTCCACTTCCTCCATTGATAGTGCTGTGATGGTTCGTCTCATGAGTTTTGCAAACAGCACAGCTGCACATAGCTCTAGTCTCAGCAATGTTGTTCTTGATTTGGCAGGAGCAATCTTAGATTTAGCTGTTAGAAGAGTTATTTTGTGTGGCTCTTCCTTGCCTTTGACTTTAAGATAAACTACGGCGTCATAAGCTCGTTCCGATGCGTCGCAAAATCCATGTAGTTCCACTTGACTATTAACTGTTTGGTTAGTCCATCGGGGTAAAAAAATGTTTTCCACAGCTTCAAGCTCAGTCTGGAATGTTTTCCATAAGCTTCGCAACTTCGGATAGAATTATGCGTTTGGTGATCTTCTGTTCGAGATTCTCTTGCGTTTTGAATCTGAATGTGTCATCGGATGGTGCCCAATGTATTCCCAATGATTTTCTTGTGCCGTCTTCGATAATTTCTTGTAGTGACTGATCTTGCAGCTCTTTATCAATGGAGTTCAAAAGTTGTACATGGTTGCTGGACCATTTGCGTAGAGTAAAACCTCCTGCTTTGAACATGTCTATATGAGTTCTTTCTGGAGAATGATTGCCTCTTGGACTGTATCTGCCCCGGAGAGCAGATCGTCGACGTAGAAATCCTGTTTAGCAATTTTGGATGCCAGTGGGAAGTTGTCATTTTCATCTTCTGCCGGCTGTTGTAAAGTTCTGATGGCCAGATATGGAGCTGAAGTTGTTCCATATGTGACTGAGGGTGTATTCTCGAATCGCTTCATTTGCGCTGAATCTCCATAAGATTGATTGGAATCTTTGGTCGTCTGGGTGAACTTGAATTTGTCTATACATTTTTTCAATATCTGCTGCCACAACAATTTTATGAGTTCTCCAACGAAGTAGAATGTCTGGCAGTTCTTGCTGAAGTTTTGGGCCTGAGTACATTGCATCATCGAGACCGACCCCAGTTGACGTTTTGCTGGAGGCGTCAAATACTACTCTTAATTTTGTTGTTGTGCTGGACTCTTTTATCACAGGCTGGTGAGGAAAATAGTGGGGGCGATTGTCTGATTGCGTGCATGGTGTCATATGATCGAGCTGTATGTATTCTTCCATGTTTTGAGTGTATTTTTCTTCATGGTGATGATCTCTTGCAAATCTTTTCTCCAGCTGTAACAGTCTTGCGGCTGCACGTGGTTTCGAAGTCCCCAGCTGCTGTAGTTTTTCGTTGAAAGGTATTTTCACTGTATGGGTACCGTCGTTGTTTCTGATCGTATTGAGTTGATAATGTTCTTCGCAAAATTTCTCTTCGTCAGTGATTGGTTTGTCTTGAGCTACTTCTTCTAGTTCCCAAAACTTGGCTAGCTGCTGATCTTCATTAATACAAGCTATCAGACTAATAACTTGCATATTTCTTCTCTGGTGTTGTGAAATATTTCCAGACAGAATCCAACCAAATTCGGTTTGCCGTCCGAGTAAACCAGCTTCTGCTTTTCGGATGCCCGATTTTATTATTTCTCCATATTCTTTAGCACCCAATATGATGTCGATTGGTCCTGCTTGGTGAAACGTAGGATCAGCAAGTGCATCATTTTTCCATTGATTGCGGTTAACGTCAATCTTCTCACTTGGGAGCGTTCTTGTCAGTTTAGGTGAAACGGTACAAGACATGTTCATTGAGAAGTTGCTTGGGAATCTGGGTTTGGCGGTTATTTGTATCATCCATCTTGCAACTTGAGGTTCTGCGCTTCCAAGTCCGGATACGTCAGCTCTTATATGTTGGCGTGGTACAGCTAATAATGTAGCGCTTTTTCGGTTATAAATGTGGATTGGGAGCCTGGATCTATCAAAACACGAAGATATTCAGCTACTCCTTGGTTGGTGAAGACCTTGATGATCGCTGTTGCCAACAAAACCATTTTATTTTGTCTTCCGAAATGATTGGCTGATAATTGTCTTGTCTGATTGCGTGATTGCTGATTGATTTGGAAATTTCTAGTGTGAGGTTGCTGATTGTTTCTTGCACCATTTTGATTCCTTTGGTCGTGGAAGTCCAAATGTAACATCGTATGGTGGGGCCTTTTGCAGGAACGACATCCGATGTTCGTAGTACACCTCATGTGCGCTGGATGTTTAAGACAGTTGACGCAGATTTTTTTTCTTTGTGACTCTTAGTCTTGCAGCTAGAGCTAATGTTTGGAATTTATGACAATTGTATATGTTGTGATTGAACTCATTGCAGAATTTACAATTTTCGACTGCGCTGTGACTTTGCTCACTGGACTTTTTGCTTTGTACGACAGCCTCGAGGGATTGAAATCTTATTTGCAAAAAATTGAGAATGTCATCTAGCTGGTGCATTTTGTTGGGTTCTGATACGGACTGTTCAAATAATTTATTCGTCTCGGAATCCCACTTGCGACAAATCAATCTCGAGATAAGAGGTCCCAATAATTTAGTCTCCACATCCAAATTGTTGAGTGCCTCTACACATTTTATCATTGTATCGTGTAGTTGCTTTAGCTTGAATGCCGATTCGTGCGGAATTGGTGGTATGTCCAAAATCTTGTCTATCATTTTATTGATGATTATTCGTTCGTTGAGATATCTCTTTTCTAGTATATTCCAGCTGGTGACGTAGTTGTCACCTGTTATCTGTAGATGCTGCATAACTCTGCTCGCTTCTCCTCGTAAATGTGTTTTTAGATATTTCATTTTCTCAATGTCGCTCAGATCATTATTCTCATGAATAATCTTCTTGAATATGTCCCTGAATGTTGAACGGAAAGGTTGGTACAGAACCGTAATAAATGTCTAGAGTTACATCCATGTGAGTAGTGCCCTCCTTATACCGGTTTCTTTATCTCTTTATTCCATGATCGAGAGGTACAGCTCGAACATACTCCACATCTATTTGCGTTCGCAGACTTGCGATCCAATAGATGGCAGTGGTTGTCTAAAAACAACCACTGCACATTTACCCAGATTAGGGTAGTGTCTAGAGTTGCATCAGTGTGAGTGGTGCCAGCTGCCTTACTGATGAGTCCAATTACGGGACGAAACCGGTATAAGGAGGGCACTACTCACATGGATGTAACTCTAGACATTTATTACGGTTCTGTACCAACCTTTCCGTTTAACATCGGATAACCGTAAAACAATGTCTCTTTATGTCCCTGAATGTTGACCATTCTTCATATGAACCGTCAAAGATTGGCAGTTTCACCTGAGGTAGTGCTATATGGGTTGACCTTGGTTGTTGTATAATTACTGTTGGCGGGTTTGTTGTAGGTGGCATGCTGTTTGTGTCTTCATCTGTTTGTAGTTGAAGTAGTATCTGTTCGTGTTTTGTCTCAATGTTTTCATAAATAGTCTTGTATGGTGTGTGGTTCGACTGCATCTCGAGTTGTATGTATACAGGGTCGCTGATATGTATGGCAACAGTCGATTATTGGCTAAAGTATAAGAGTTACCAGAAAAAGTTGAACACAAAAGTTATAGGGTTTTTAGATATCCATTAACTGGTGATAATTTAAAGTATACAGGGTCGGTCATAAAGTCGGGGCACATCAAAGTTGCATTTTTTTAAATAGAAGCCCCTGTATTTTAATTGATATTTCAATTCTTTCTTTAATTTGGAACAAAAATTGTCATACAACTAATGCTCCTAGATTCAACCGTTATCGAGATATCGCGTCTTAAAAATGGGCATTTTTGCACCTTTGACATGCTATAAAACTCAAACTATTCAAGTTAGAGAAGAATGGTTTGCACTTTCCTATCTCAACTTTCCAAGAGCTATTCAAGGAGATTAAATTCATTCTTGTGTAAAAATGTCAAAATGTGTCAAAAAAAGTTGACAGTTGACGGTACTTTCTATTCAAATGACAAACTATTTATGAATTATAGGCAAGGCTGTGACTATATACCAGTGATTCTATGCTCGCCAGCTTCCTGGCTCGAGAATAGGCACTAAGCTTATTTTTTATATTTTTCTCGCCAGCGCGATTAACTGGACAACTAGAAAAATACTCTTACACCTCCTCAGCCTGTTTATTACCATGGAACTAACTTCGTGGCGAAATTAGTGATTGCATACCCGCCAGCTTCCTGGCTTGAGCATACGCACTGGATTTATGTTTATATTTTTCTCGCCAGCGCAATTAACTGGACAACTAGAAAAATATTTTTACCCTTCCTGTAAGTTCCAAGGTTTATGATAATATTGATAATGAATTTGATTTTATGGCACCTAGAATGACATAGATCGGCTGGCAATAATTGTACTGACGAATTTGAATTGGATGACACTGATGATGGTATAATGCAATATACTTCTGAAAGCACCTCTTAAAGTTATCCTACTCAATTCAGACAACGGTGCCCAGCAGTCGTGTACATGCACTATTATTTGTAGGGAAGGGATATTTACCTGTTTTTTTGACGGGACTGGACGGCTTTTTTTTGTGTAGTGGACTGTAGTTTCAGGTCTAGTTTGCTTCAATATGGAAGGCTTGGAGTTGCTTCACTATGGAAGGCTTGGAATGACTTCAATGGCTGGTAGTTGCTTCACTGTAGAAGGTTTGTGGTTGCTTCGCTGTGGAAGGCTTTGATTTGCTTCAGTGTAGAAGACTCGGAGTTGCTTTTGCTCGAAGGACCATAAAAAGACGTCTCTTTAAATGAGGATGACCTTTTGATTTTCTGCTAACAGCTCTATACCGTGTAACTGGTTTAGGCTTGTGTCGTTGATTGTATGATGTGAGTAAAACACCGTTTGGTTTAATACTGATTTATTATACAATATGTACATCTATAAATACTAAAAATAATCCATGACAAAGCGTACGTATTGAGGGTGCTCAGGCTGGAAGAATGTGATGATCTTGCATTCTTGCGATATTAATTACTTGTCGGTGCTGTCCTATGAAAACATACACCTTACATCATGTAATCATGTTTGTTTATAATAACGATATGCGAAACTTGTGTGAAGCAATTTAATAACTATGGGTCAACTACTGTTCTATTTTCCTTATATGATTTGATTATTAATATTTGACTAAAATATGTATTATGTTTAATCTTGAAGATTTTCTCAAGATTAGACAGAGAATAACCATTGTAATGGTTTATGATCAGTTAAGATTAAGAATTTTCTGTCAAATAAATATGGTCGAAAGTACTTAGTGGCCCATACGATTGCAAGTTATTCTTTTTCGATAGTCGAATAGTTACACTCAGCTGGGTTGAGGGTTCTACTTCCATACGCAATGGGTAAATCTGATCCAACTGTTCCTTGTGAAAGAATTGCTCCAATAGCATAGTCAGATGCATCAGTTGTTAAAATGAAGGGTTTCGTGAAATCAGGAAATTGTAAAATCGGGTCATTGGTCAAGAGATCTTTACAAAGGTTGAACGCTGTAATAAATGGTTTATCGTGAACTAACTTTATGTTCTTTTTTAGACAATGAGTCAATGGCTTCGTAATTTTCGCGAAGGTCTTGATAAATTTTCAATAGTAGCCCACAAGTCCGAGAAAAGATTTTATCTCTTTGGAAGTATTCGGAATTTTGAAGTTTTTTATGGCTTCTATCTTTTTGGGATTCGGCTTAATACCTTCGGGGGTCACAACATGTCCTAGGAATTCTACCGTTTTTTGAAAAAACTCCGACTTGTCTAGTTGTATTTTCATGTTGAAGGATATAAGTCGTTCAAAAACTTGTTTTGATGAGTCTAAATGTTCCTATAGGCTGGTCGAGTATATGATTATGTCGTCCATATAGACTAAACATATCTTTCCTTGCAATCCGCGGAGAAAATTGTTCATCTTTCGCTGGAATGTCGAAGGCGCATTCTTTAATCCGAATGGCATTCTAGTATACTCATAGTGACCATGTTCTACGTTTAATGCTGTTTTGGGTATGCTTTTAGGATCCATCTCTTTCTGATAAAATCCACTCGCTAAGTCCAATGTTGTAAAATATTGTGATCTTTCTAGTTTGTCTAAAACATCTGCAATACTTGGTATTGGATATCGATCATCGATAGTTTTTTCATTCAGCTTTCGATAGTCTATGACTTACCTCCTTTTTTTCTGACCAGAAGCGTCTTGTTTTTTTGGGACGATCCAGACTGGGGAACTCCATGGTGAGCTGGATGTCTGGATAATTCCGTCTTGTAGCATTTGTTCTATTTGTCTGCTGACTTCTTGTTTGTGAATATACGGATTGCTGTAATTGTTTGGTGGTTTCAAGTCAAGAATTTCGAAGTTGTTAATTTCAAATGGTTCTAAAGGTAAATTTTCATTTATGGTTCCTTCAAGAGCCATTGATTTACTCGTATGGTTAAAAATATCTAAGGTATAAGTGTTATTTTGAATTGTCACGAGTGTGGGTTGAATTTCAACTTCGCTATCACGATAGTAGGACATTAACCATGTTGTATGATTGGGTAAATTCGTTTTGAAACTGCATTTCTGAATTGTATAAGGTGGTATTTCCATCGTGTACTCATCGAAATTTTGTCTGTATTGGAATGGTATTTCTAAATATTGATTTCTCAATTTTTTATTTTTTAAATCAATATTTAGATTCAATTTACACAAGTCTTTGATTCCAAGTATACCATCAAAATATTCATGGAATGGATAAAGAATGAATTCGATTGTAGTTCCAAAGCATAAGAATAAAGGGATGATTGCTTTATTAGATGCTTTTTTTGAACCAGCGCACGTTTGAAGGGTGGTTACGTGTGGTTTGATTGATTCGGAAAAATGAGTTTCAGCTATAGAAGGTCTAAGAAGAGATGCATGAGAACCTGTGTCAATAAGTGAACGGATGTTATAATTTGGAATTTCTATATATGGTAATTGATTAACTTGAAAGCTATTCAATGTTAGGCAGGGTTTGCTTTGTCCGAGGCTGGAAAATGAAAATTTTCCAGTTGATCTACTAGATTTTCTTTTTCAGAATGTTCTTGCAGTATAATCATAAAAATTATCATTTTCAGTGTTTTGATCATAGTCAAATTCAGGGTTATAGTAATCAAATTCTGGGTTTAAATGATCTCCTGAAGCTTCGAATGAATTATTTGCTTCTTGTTTTTCAAGATGAGTTAACTCTTGAAAGAAAAAGTTGGGTTTTCTTGTGGACTGGAAATATGACTGCTGGGGTCTTATTTGTGAAAGGGGTTTCTTTTGCACTGAAACGCCTGACATGGGTTGTGGATACTGTTGTCTGGGAAACTGAGGTCTTTGGTAGAAAAATTGACCTTGTGGTCTATTGAAGGGTTGACTTTGCGGTTTATTGAATGGTTGACCTTGTGGTCTGAATGAATGGTTGAAAGGTTGTCTTAAATTCGGAGATTGTCCTGAAGGATGTGGACGATTATTCACATGTGGGGTAGAATGAGATCGAGTCTGGAAATTAGGAGTTTTCTGATAAAAATTGTTTATCGGATTTTGAGGTTTAGGTGTGTTTGATCTAAAATTGTTATTTCTCAAGTGATTGTCTTTAAACTGATTCTGGCTTGACAATATTTCATAATTGGTTATTATATCAATTGCAGAATCCAAATTCTGAGGATTTTGAACTATCAGTAAGGTTCTTAGTTCATTTGAAATGTTAGCAAAAATATTTTGAGTAGCCGTGAGTTCATTTTGAGAAATTAAAATTGCTCTCGCTTCAACATTAGCTATTTCAGAACAGATTTTAGTATTTATTTGGGTAACCAAGGCTTTGAGTTTTTGGATAATATAGTCTTGAGTAGTTTCATTACTTTTTTTTGAACAAAATATCAACTGTTGTTGCAAGTTGGATCAAGTGACTGGATCACTAAACTTTTGTCTTGAAGCTGTTAATCTCTCCCCAAGTATTTTGATCGGGTCGAGTCAAAAGGAAATCTTCAACAGAGCCTACAATTTTGGATTTGATAGCCAAATTGATATATTCTTGCTGAGATGGGTCAATATTAAAATATCTTTGGTGAAATGTATCAATCTGATCAAAAGATTCTAATCTTGATGGTGTACCATCAAAATTTTTAAGGAGTGTTACCGTTGATCTCAAAGCGTCAGCCATTTTATAAACTATATTAAGTTGATTAGGTTCTTCCAAATTAACCGAAGTATTAACAGAATTATTGGTAGTTGAAATATGTACAGGATTACTAGAATTATTTTCACTATTTTCAAGGGAAAAATTATTAGCAATTTCAGAATAAAGTTGAACAAAGTCAAAATTGCTATTAGCACTGTCTAAATTACTTCTTCGCCTTCTGGGATAAGTAATATCAGCAGAGTGTTTCTCAAATGGATTCGTAAATTTCTTCGTAAACGCTCAAAAATGTCTCAACTAACAGGATTTCACAACTATAAGGAGCAATTTTCAAACTTACTCCTAGTCTTGGTCCTGTATCAGCCAATAACTTCGCTGAAGAGATGCACTATCCAGGTAGATTACTGTCTGTATTGACCGCTAGTTATGCCAATACGTTCGAACTGGTTCCTCAAATGACGTACCAATAATTGATTATACCAGGAGCTCCAGATTGCCTCAATCGTGTAGTTGTTCGGAATCCTTTTCCTAACTGTTGAAACAGATAGAGTGCAGCACTGATAATCCAAACAAAAAGTCAATGCGATCCGAACCGGAACTACCGTTATTTGGTAAAACGCACCGGAACTGATTCTGACTTCAATGACGTAGGGATCTCAACACGTTTCGTACTCCGAAAAAGATCCTACCGACTGCGCCAATTATAACTTGAAGAATGCAACTCTTGTTTTCAAAAACAATTTATTTTATAAGTTGCGATACACGATTGACAAAGCGTTGTGCTAACGGCTAATTTAAGACTGAAACTTATATTCTATTGCACGAATATATATATGATTACAATATGCAGTGTCAGCTTGAGCTGAATACAGGATTATTTTATATAAAGAATAGCATAAATGGCCATATAACTACAGCTTGAATGTTTATATTGCTTGAAGTGACTACATTCCAAAATCGACAAAAAGCGCTACACCTTAGAAATTCTGGTTTAAAGCTATCCTATTGTTTTTCCCCACTCTGTCCTGGACTTCCTGTGTATGTTTTCTTTTATGCCTTGACCAGTCTCGAGGCGAGAAGCGAGTGTCCTGTGTCTAATCCAAATTTTTATAATCTGAGAACTAGTATTCATTCTTTGATATTAGGTATCTCTATAAATACGCAACAACCGGGAAAGAAATATATGAGAAGTTCAATCATACATTATGGGAAGCGATAACATAACAAATACAGATTTGTACAATTTGATTACAAGCTTGGTGAAAAAAACTAGAGAGATACAGGAACAGAATAAAATCACCACCAACGAACTCAAAGAAGAAATAAAAAGCGTGAAAAAAGATATCTTGACGGAGCTAGAGAAACTGACATGCGGAAATAAATTGCTGAGAAAGGAGAACCAAAATCTAAAAGGCCGAATTGCCACGATTGAAAGAGGAACAAAAAAGTTCAACATTATCGTTTATCGTCTGAAAGAAGCAGATAACGAACCTCAAGATATTCAAAATTTCCTTGACATTAAAACCGGGACACTAAAAGTGGACTGCAAGTTTGAGGATCTTTGAGACATTCATCGAATCGGAAGGAAAGCTTCTTAAAACTCTTGCCCATTGGTAGTGGAGTTACTAAATTACGCTTTAAAAGTGGAAATACTGGAACACGCCAAACTCCTGAAGGGAACGGGGATCTATATCTCGCAGGAATATACGCCTGAAGATTATCAGATGCGAAAGGAATTGAGGCACTATCTGATACTTGCAAAAGAAAATAATTACGAGGCTGAAATAAGAAATAACACGTTGGTTGTGGAAGGGGAGAAATATACAATAAGTGATTTAAGATTATTTGGTGAAACGAAATTTTCTGAACAGATAAAGAAGTCTGAGATAGTCGAAGGAGAAAAGAGGCAACACCAAGCAACAGCGAACGCATCTTTCCTAAGTGAACCAAACCAACAACAGCAAATACTCCCAACAAATAGTCTTTTTGGCAGAACGGTGGCAGACGTTTTAATTTTTGTTTTTATTTTTATTTTAATTTTTATTGTATTCTAATTCTTTACTTTCCTCGTTATACTGATTATGGTGTTTTTCTTTTGCTTTGCCCTCTGTTTTCTGATTTTGCTTTTGTGCTGTGAATTGTTCTTTCGAATGATAATCGTTATGGATCAATATATTTTAGAATTCAATTTGAAGGATATTGCATCTCACGAGGTAAATCGCACACAGGATCTATGCAGGCAGATTGATGCAGATAAAAATAGATATTTCTCGATTTTTCATATGAATATAAGAAGTATAAATAAAAACTTTGATGAAGTCGTAATCCTACTGGAAGACTTAAAACTAAAATTTGATATTATTTTACTGAGTGAAACATGGGATGTACCTGATCTGAAATTCTTCAAACTGGAAAATTATCACTCTTTTTATAATCATGGTCACCTCAATCAAAATGATGGTGTAATGGTGTATTTCAAAAATACGCACAAAAACTGCACTTACGAAATAAGAGAGATCGGCAACATAAAAGTGGTAGATCTGAAGACGAAAATAAATGACCAAGAAATATTTTCAACAGCGCCATATCGTCCATTCTGTACAAGTCCAGATATGTTCAATGAAAACTTGAGAACATTTTTTGAATCACACAAGGACCCTGCATGCAGAATTTGGTTTTTCGTAGGAGATATAAACATAGACTTGAATTCAAACAAACAGTACACGCAAGACTATTCAAATATAATGACCGAATATGGATTTGCAAGTTTGATGAACTTAAATACAAGAATATCACAGAAACTAAGTCTGCCTTTGCAAATCATTTACTTTCGACTGGACACACTTTCAGCATTCCCAATGATATGATCGTTCTTCATGACTGCTCAAAGGGCCGAACATTAGACCGTTTGGAGAAAATGAAAATAACGAGAGCAAAGAGGAGTCCAGTTCTCAGTGTTAACGAGATTTTTAATTTTGAGCAACATCTGATTATCAACAATATTGTGGATTGATTGTTTGTTTTTGTTATTGATATCAGCTGTTCCATGTCATGTCACACTTGTCATGTCTTGCCCGTCATTACAGCTGTCAATATAGGCATGTTCTTTTTGTTTATATACTCCGAACAGAACCAGTTTTCACACCTTATTCTTGTATTCGTACTTGACTGTTTTTGTTTTAGCTTTTCATGTAATCTCCGTTAGTTAGTTCATCAATGTTTTTTACAACATTTTTTACAATTTGTTTTTAAATCTAGTTTATGGTCAATCATTTGTTATGTACTTTTCTTGTGTTTTATTAATATTTGTATAATTATTACTTTGTTGTTATAGGCCTGATGATGTCCTTAAATTGGGCGAAACACGTGCAGGGCCGTAGCTAGGGAGGGGGGGCATTTGGGGGCACTGCCCAAACTTGAAATTTCCATGCCCGACTTTAAAAGAAGTTTGCCATGATAACCGTTACTTTTTATATTCATCAAACCCCATCAATCTTGTAAAGATTCAAAATGGTGACAATCAAAATTTGATTTACCACCCATCGATCCAGTTAAGATAAAAATAGCCATCTGTCATGAAATTTGGATGAATATTTGGTTCTATAGAGGAATATCATCATAAACTTTTGATGGCTGAACAGTTTTGTTCTACGGTCAATGGATATATTCTAATTTTGTCTTTCTAATTTTTCAATATCAAGGCAGTATTTTTTTTAGATAGCGCCCAATTGCCGTTTTGACATCCTCATCTGTCACCACTGTGCTGAGAAATGCAGAACGTGCTCATATATTGGGGGTCACATTACAACATCAAGTCTTTGATGTCCCTTCCCCAACTTTAAAACCGTTTAATATACCAGAATGAGATTTGGATTTGTGATTAATAATGATTTAATGACATTCGCAACCTAAAAGAAATAAAATATACAGTGTGACCCATTTGTTTTGGGAACACCCTGATAAAAAGTTTATTTCTTAACCGATTTGGTTCGTTTTTTTTTGGATTGTAGAGCTCGAAAAATTGTATATTCTTGGCAAAAAGTGACCTTCGCCATTTTGACTTCAAGGCCTACTATGTTAGTTTTTAAGAGCAAAATTTCAGGAAACCATATTAGCGATTTTTTTAGAAAAAATCTGTGTGCACCACTGGATTCAGCATCCTTTAAAACGGGTCTATACAAATTTTCAACCGAAAATATCAAGTTGAAAAAAATTAAAAATTCACACTTTAACAATCTTTGATTCTATCAAAACAAATAAAAATGACATAAAACTAAAAATTTGTAACTTCTATCAAACCACCATCAACTTCAATGCATTTATCATTTCTTTTGATAGAATCAAAGATTGTTAAAGTGCGAATTTTTAATTTTTTTCAACTTGATATTTTCGGTGTGGCGCACACAGATTTTTTCTAAAAAAACCGCTAATATGGTTTCCTGAAATTTTGCTCTTAAAAACTAACATAGTAGGCCTTGAAGTCAAAATGGCGAAGGTCACTTTTTGCCAAGAATATACAATTTTTCGAGCTCTACAATCCAAAAAAAAAACGAACCAAATCGGTTAAGAAATAAACTTTTTATCAGGGTGTTCCCAAAACAAATGGGTCACACTGTAGATAAAGATTCAAAAACAAAAACAAAAATCTAACCAATACAAACTTATGTTTCTTCGTAATCATATTATTATGAAAACCACTAAACCAAATGTTTTCAGATGCGGGGGTTAAATTAAGAATAATAAGAGACCTATATAGAACGATTAATCATTCGACTTCACTTTGAATTCAAAAAACTGCGCCAAGTCAAATAAGTGCTGTCATTTTGACGTATAAAGCTGTCATTTGTTAGAAGGTGGACGATGGACTTCATGTCCTCACTGTATAAGATGTGAAGTGTTTGTTTTTCAAGTAGTGAAATAAATTGGAAACATTTTGATCGTATTTGGGAAAAAAGTTGATGATGATTGCGAAAATTCGAGGAGAAAGAGTGGCTGTGAATATGTGTCATTCGTTTTCAATAATTGATGATCTCTTCAGATGAATAATTCACAACGAATTTTGAGAGGACTGAAAAAAAACCGTTTTTTTCTGGATGCGTTTGGAAATCTCCATGTTTCAAAGCGGCATTTTATCAAGAATCAAATTGCGCAACTTTGACTCCATTAAACTGACGTTGCGTCTCTTGTGGTCAATGAGTCATCAATTACATATACTCGAATTCGATACACCCTGTATACACGAAATATGACACAGAAGGCAACAGCGGAACATCTGAAAGTCGAAGGACCCAACGGGATTGCGAAAAAGTTCTGCCCTACTTCAAGAATCAGATGCCCGACCTCAGATTCCGTTCTAGCTACGGCCCTGAACACGTGTAGCCTTCAATACACACATTTTGGGACTTTGACCTCGTGTTCCTTCTACTGTTAAGATTAAATACAGGAGTTCAACGGGGATCGGCTACATGTATTGATCATATTTTTGTTAAGGGTCCTGAAAATTGTGAATATACCACATTTACTATAAAATGCGATATAACGGATCATTATCCAATTATTTCATTGATGAAGCTTGATGATGCGAAGAAAATTTCTATCACGAAACCAAGTTACATTGATAAAGTAGATGAGAAGAGACTCAAACTGTATGTAAAAAATTCGGATTTCGAACCTCTCTATAAGGCATGTACCCTGGAAGAAAAATCTCACAAATTTGTCAAGATTATAAAAAAGGCTATGAAACTTTTAACCTAACAATTGAAGCTAACGAATTATCAACAAGCAGGAAGGCATGGATAACGGAAGGGTTAAAACGATCAAGCAACGAGAATCAAAGACTATACAGACAACATATAGAAGATCCAACCAATATAGAAAAAGAACAACGATACAAAACATACAAAAATAACTTTGGGAGGCTTATCAGAGAGACAAAGCACAGTTATTTTGAGGAAAAACTGTTAAATTCGGAAAATGACAGTAAATTATTATGGAAAACAGTGAATGATTTTACAGGAAAAAGAAATGAAAATGATCTTGATATAAAAATCAAGGAACATGGGAGGATTCTAAAAGACGAAAAAGAACTAACTATTGTTTTCAACAAATACAACAAATTCACATCTGTCGGTGAACAACTGGCGCATAAAGTCAAAAAACCATCAATGAATGTTGAGAAACGTCGAATTAATTCAGATTCCTTATTCCTAGCCCCTAGAGATGATACGGAAGTATTGACCATGATAGCGAGCCTAAAAAAATACAAAGCCCCCGGCATGGCTGAAATAACAACAAACATTCTACAAATCATAGCAGAGAACATTAGCACTCCTTTCGCCCATCTAATAAACGAAATCTTTTCTAGTGGACAGTTTCCAAATTCATTGAAAGTAAGTCATTTCAAGCAAATATTCAAGAAAGGGGATTCGACAAAAAAAGAAAATTATAGGCCAATATCCTCCATATCAATTGTTGTTGAAAAAATAATAAAAATGAGGGTTGTAGAATTTATGAATAAGCATTCCCTTCTAAGTGAATACCAGTTTGGTTCTAGGGACAAGTTGTCGACGGAGGATGCGATTATTCATCTCACTAACGGCATATACAACCACTCAGACCACAATGATGCTGTATTATGTGTGTTCTTAGACTTAGTAGAGGCATTCGACACAGTCGATCACGGAAAACTTTTGAATATTTTAGAGGACTATGAGATACGGGGAATTGCTTTCAACCTATTCAAGAGCTACCTGATTGGAAGACAGCAATATGTGCAAATCAAGGATACAAGGAGTCACCTGATAACAATTGATTATGGCATTCCACAAGGATCGGTACTAGGACCGATAATGTCTATAATGTATATAGATGGACTTCTTCATATAAAGAGTAACGTCCTCATTTGCCGATGACACTGTAGTCATGTATACAGCTCCATCTTGGAAACAAGTTAAAAAGATAGCAGAAAAGGATATGGTTAGAGTAAAGTCTTCGTTCGATGGTATGGGGTTGACTATTAACATGGAAAAGAAGACAAAGTATATCGCATTCAGCTGCACAAAAAAATGCCTTGTTTCAAATCACTTGATCTTGACCGTGGAAAAGAAAGATTCACGATTGTGGAAACTGATACTATCACATACCTAGGCTTAAATATTGATCGTTTTCTGGATTGGAATGTTCACGTCAAAACTGTAGTGGCGAAACTGCGACGCATATTACATAAATTCAAGAATTAGAAAAAAATCTTAGAGAGGAGCTGAGAACAATGTATTTTGCACTTGTTGAACCTCACATACGGTATGGCCTCTTAGGTTGAGGAGGTTTATATGAGTGTTATTTGAAGCCATTGGAAATTCTACAAAAGTATTTCATCAGGATTATATATGATAAGAATCGTTTATCCTCTACAAACCTCTTATACAAGGAAAGTAAAATAAACGACACCAGACAGCTTCTCTTTTTAAAAATAATGTTGATGCAGTATAAAAAATCCAAAGTGTCACAACCAATTAATCATATGTATAACACAAGATTCAAAAAAAAAAAAGAAACGTATTGTTTTAAATGCAATAGAAGAATGGGACAAAGATCATCAAAGTCGTTAGGTCAACATATCATACGTTTTCTGCCACATGACATCAGACTGTGTAATACATACCATACTTTCCGATCAAGTCTTAAAAAATATATACCTAGGAATAGAATTCACCGATATATCGATCTTGAAAATAATGAATATAATTAAAAAAGGAAAGGGGAAGAAAAAAAAAATGGTCTTCTGGTCCAGTTTTGACACTGTACCAAGTTTGATAAAAATATTCCAAGTGGTTAAGAAGGAATTACTTAAAGAAAATTTTTTGTTTTCATAACTTTGACACCCTGTATATCGAAAACGAAAGCCCGCGGAAAATTTTCGTTGAGGAAAAATCTTTTTTTTTTTTATAACGAATCTACAGTTTCACGTTGTAACACTTACTTTGTTACACCCTGTATACAGAGAACACCCTGAAAATCATGGTCCGTATGCGCTTATATATATATAAAATAAGGTTTTTTCCAAAACTGGGATCACCCCACGCACTCAACAGAGGGAGCAATAAAGGTGTAGAACTGCTCTAGGAAGTGTGATTGCCCGTTTCCGGTAGGATCTATTCACAACAGGAATAATCACTGTCTATCTCAGTCACCTACATAGGAACAGGTCAGAAGCACACATCTAATTGATGAGAACGTATGTCATACAGTAGTTAGGGCAATGGGGGTTCTGGACCAAATTTGCTATGAAATGGTGAATGCGCGAGATGTGACGTCATCCGTCGTCGGCGTGTTGTGTGGGGGTCTTCGCGACCTCTGAACCATTTTCCAAAATGGCCGCTAGGTGGCGCCACGTGCGCGTGACGTCATCCGTCGTCGGCGTGTTGTGTGGGGGTTGAGGTGGGGTGTGGGGGACTTTGCGACCACGTGCGCGTGACGTCATCCGTCGGTGGGCGGTGTGACCGTTGGTGGGGGTGGGGGTGGGGGGGTTTGGGATGACATTACATTTTATGAACAGTTCATGCTTGAAGAAATTGAATATTGTGGGTAAGTGTTATCATCGTTCAGTTCTAAATTTAGCTCACGGTTTTCTTATCAGTAACAACGAGTCTCAGCCTGCAGTTTTCTTATCACCAGTAGACAACATGTGGGTTTCCTATCACACTCCTCTTATCAACAGTTCTAAATTTAGCTCAAATGCAGTGTTCTTATCAGTAACATGTGTCAGCCTCTGGTTTTTTCTCGACTATAAATTGATTCACCTAGTTGAAATTACAACCCTCAAATACGTAAAACGAATCAATCCGAAAATGTCACTCAACAAGTTCGGTTCTCATTTATTCAAGAGAGATGAAACAGAAAACAATATCAAGTTATTTAATTAAAACAAACAATGTTTTATTTCACAAGAATTTTATTCACAATAGCACATCGGACGCGTGTCTCTTTATCAGTCAACAACAACCTTGGAATTCACAATAGTACATCGACCGCGTGTCTCTTTATCAGTCAACCACAACCTTGAACTTGGCGCTATAGTTGCTGTACTTTATTAATAAATTAAAACTATGAATTCATAGGAATTTTACTTACAATTTGCCTAAGTAACAGTCTAAGTTGTTCATATAAAGATATCATGGGACACTCTATACCAAATGTATTGAACTCCAATTTACCGGAATTTTGTAGGGAATTTTCAAATTCATTATATTCAAAAAAGCGACCATCTTGAATGAAGTATAACAATCCATTCACATATCGAAAAACTGTGGTGAATAGGGGTGGTATACCATTAAAATGTATTGATGTGTAGCCAAAGGACTCTGGCTGTAGAGTACACTCATCCAAATTTACAAAGGCATTATCATCATAAAAGAAGATGGTTTTTCCAGAATAGGTATTGACTGCTCCAAGTAACTTTCTACCATCCACAAATGGTTCAAATCTTTTTGTTATATTGATTCGGTCAATTAATCTAAATCTATCCTCGCTAAGTATATATAAATAATCATTTATAACTACAGCTATCTGCCCCGATGGTCTTTTATACACAGCTGTTAGTTTTTCAAACGGTGGCAGGAATTTAAGTAGTAGACGAATCGGTAGAGCTTTTGAGGTGAACATTTTTGATTTCAAACTCATTATCCACAATTTTTCCCCTTCTTGTATTATTATTTGTTTCGAATTCAACTCTCAAAACAAAACAGTATATCCTGCTTGAAGTGTTTCTTTGTGATGAGAACAATCACTGTGATTGGACACTTATTTTTGAGGGTTGAAAATTTGTGAATACGTACCTGTAAATATTTATAAAAAGGCGTTTGAAATAAAATAAAAAATGTAATCAAAAATGTGATTTATTCAATCAATAAACATGTTTTATACAAATTATAAACATTAGTAAGTGCACACATTGCAGGTGATGATAAATGGTATAGAAAATGTGTTTTTTCATAACTAAAATATATCTAGGTATAATATCCTTTTTTATTGTTGAATATGGCTACATTTCATCTAAATCTGTTTGTTGGTTTGTGTAGGTAGCTCATCCACCACATCTTCATTGATAGTACTCATTATTGAACTGTTTTATTTTCAATCACTACGGGGCATTTTATTTGTAATTCACCATAAAATTCTGTTATTTTACTATCCGTTTCACGTCTAAACGCTATCAAATCACCTTTCTTAATAGATCTATTTTCCAGCTTTCCTGCTTTTCCATTAACCAACATGGAAACGTCTTTTTTAGGATATTCACCGAATAAAATGATTCCTTTTTCAAATGGGAAACGGTATGAAGTTCTTCCATCTTGCATCAACACGAAATTTTTTTCTGTTGGTGTATAGCGACCAATAAATGGTAAAACCATTACATAAGATAAATTAACCTCAGAAAAATTAAATAACTTGATACTGTTTTCTGTTTCATCTCTCTTGAATAAATGAGAACCGAACTTGTTGAGTGACATTTTCGGATTGATTCGTTTTACGTATTTGAGGATGTATTTATGCAATTACTTTAGCTTCACGTAACTCTTCGATTATTGATAGTATTTCATTATTATGACCAGTATGACCAGCTCTCATGGAAGCTGTTATTAGTCTCAATCTATCAACAAGTTCGTTGATATTATCCCAATAAACATAATCTATATCGTTTTTATTGATATTCCACAACCCCTTTCCCGTTCGCATTCTAGTTATTGGAGGTTTTAGTTTCTTTAAAAAACGAGAATATAATGGTTTGATGTGTCGTGTTTTTGTTATGCCATGTTTTTGTAGGTATGGTCCTATTATAGTTATATATTTTGATGATCCATTTCCCTGCACACGTTCATTTGGATCATTATTTCTTCGATATGCATTGGTTTTAGCTAAAATATCCATATAATTATCCAAATCCTCATCTTCATAGTCTTTAGGATATTTTTTAAATAGTAATTCATACAATCCTTTTGTACCATCATAAATTTTTCCATCTACTTTCACATTTTTTCCAATAATTTCTACAAATTTAAGTGTTGTCCCCAAATAGAATTTATCAGTATCTATGTCATGTACTATTCCATAATGATGATCAAAATTATGTTCAGTATCCTTCACACTAGCATCAATATAATCTCTTGGTAGTGGATCAAAACTTTTTAACCATATTTCATATGGTTGCGTGTCGATTAAATTTTGAACCGATTGCCTTGACTGTTCCAATATATCTGAAAGATTTTGATTTTCCGAGCTTTCGAAGGGGTTGGTTTGAGCTATAACACTAGTTTCTAGTATAGTTGGTAACTGACTACGTTCTTGTATAGTATTAGGTAACTGACTAGGTTCTTGTATAGATGGTAACTGGCTAACAGATGCAAGGCTTGTATCAAAAAATGATGGTATTTCCATCGGTAGAATAGGAGTTCTACCAGTTCTTGTAGGTCTTGTAGGTGTTGATGTCTCATAAAATAATCTTGAAAAACTTGGTTTAGGTTTTAATGGTGTTGTGTGAAACATAGAAGTTTCAGGTTCTTCTTCTTCTTCTTTGAATTCTTCCTTTATGTTGAAAGGTTCATTTATTTTGGAAATGAGTTGTTGTAGCGGTTGAGTTATTGGTTTGTAAGCTTGCTCTAGTTGTGATTGTGTAGTGGTCATAGCTAATTTTAGACTATTATATTTATCCTTGACAGCTTTTCTTGACTTCATCAATTCCTCAGCCAACCGCTTATCCATTTTATAGATATATGAATGAATCAAAATTTTTCCTATATCTTCCGCAATTCAGTTCACAATCTTTATCAATAACCAGAAAATTATAAGGTTCTTTCCAACAGTGTGCGCAGAGTTGCTTCAATTGCTCAAATGACATATCCAGCATACAATGATCATTATATATATGATTCAAATTCATAGAATCCTGCTTGAATAAAATTAGCAAATTAGCGTTCTCACGTATAAGTCTTTTCTGAATTGATGAATAACCTTGAAAAATAAAAAAGCAGTCTGTATTTTTATGTCTCGAATGTGTGAAATAGTCCCTTATTATAGTTTGTGTTCCACATGGTATATCATCAAATATGATGACCGATTCTGGTGCTATTTCATGAGGAGGAATGATATTTTCATCGCTCTCATACTCGAAATATCCAATCTCTTCCATGGGTGCCAATAGTTGTCTTAAATATTCATACTTTGGCTGTTGTAATGATTTGGAATAAAGGTACACGTTTGCAAATCTTATTCCATTTGGATGCTCAAGTAAAGCCAACATCACGTTGGTTTTACCTGAACCAGATGGTCCAACAATGAGACATCTTTTCGATTCCCCACCAAATAAATCGCCATGTTTTTGAATTGGTTTCGTAAAATCCTTCACATCATGGTTTGTGATGGGTAAGGAAAACGATTGTTTTTCAATCCGCATTCTAGATATCAATAAACAGAATTGTTTTTTGCAAAAGTATTTATACATTAATCAGATGGACATATTGATCAGATAGCATGAAATCGATAGACAATCGTGTTGCAAATTTTTAAACTGAAAATAGTATTTAAATGATACACACAAACCTCTATAGGTATAAAATGATTGTACACGCTTCACGAAAGTACACTTCCTCCAAACACTCCAAGAGGGAAGGTCGAGGTTTAATAAACACTCTGATTAATAGACTACCTGTTGAGCTTCATATTCCTGGCTATCAATTTTGTGGTCCTGGTACAAATTTAGAAGAAAGATTGAATAGGGGGGAGTCTGGTATCAATCCATTGGATGCTGCGTGTCGAGAACACGATATCGCATACTCACAAACAACTGATTTACCTCAACGACATCGAGCGGATAAAGCTCTAGCAGATAAAGCTTGGCAGAGAGTTGGAGCAAAAGATTCCTCGGTAGGAGAAAGAATTGCTGCTCTAACAGTAAGTGGAATTATGAAAGGTAAACGGAAACTTGGAATGGGGATCAAGAGAACCGAAAGAAAAAAGAAAACACGAGTTATCAAACCCCCCAAAAAAATTGGTGGATTTCTTCCATTATTACTTCCAATTTTGGGTGCACTAGGAGCTTTAGGCGGTGGTGCAGCTGGAATAGCTAAGGCCGTTAATGATATTAAAGTATCAAAGGAGCAACTCGAAGAATTACATCGACACAATAAAGAAATGGAAAAACTTTCCAAGCAGGGTGGTGGATTATACATTAAACCCTACAAAGGAGGCACTATCAAGAAAAAAACCATAAAAAAAATCAAATAATATTTTCGCAGAGATCCCTTTCAAATAACGATATACTAAAATATGTGAAAATATTGAATATCTCACATTAAAGAGGTGTATTTATGTGTGACAACCTCCTCAAAAAAAATTTAAAGTGAAGGAATGTGGTATTTTGAATCTAGAAAGTTAACAAAATCATGGAACTCATTGTACTGCATACATAATAAATGAAAATTAAGCGTTTTATTTTGATGGTTATGGAGACTTGAGACCACCTATCAAACTCGTTAATTATTTGAGAACTCATTACAAAGTCCATGAATCCTGGTATTCGTATGAAACAATCATTGCAATAGACATGCAGGGCTTCAATTTGGCAGAAGATTTCAAAATCAAGGAGCTGTCAATCACAAATAGCCTTCAATCTAGTCATTTTCTTTTCTGAGAACATGTGTATTACAACTGCTTGACTATTTTTGTCAAAGGATTATAGCTTAATAATTTATCATGTAAAAATCAGACAATATACTGATGAATCCTTCTTGTATTATTATTTGTTTCGAATTCAACTCTCAAAACAAAGCAGTATATCCTGCTTGAAGTGTTTCTTTGTGATGAGAACAATCACTGTGTGTGTGTGATTGGACACAACAAGAAAACAAGAAAACAAGAAAACAAGAACACAAGAAAACATGAAAACAAGAAAACAAGAACACAAGAAAACAAGAACACAAGAACACAAGACAAGAAAACATGAAAACATGAAAACAAGAACACAAGAACACAAGAAAACAAGAAAACAAGAACACATGAAAACATGAAAACAAGAAAACAAGAACACAAGAAAACATGAAAACAAGAACACTAGAACACAAGAAAACAAGAAAACAAGAACACTAGAACACAAGAAAACAAGAAAACAAGAACACAAGAAAACATGAAAACAAGAACACAAGAAAACATGAAAACAAGAACACTAGAACACAAGAAAACAAGAAAACAAGAACACAAGAACACAAGAAAACAAGGAAACATGAAAACAAGAACACTAGAACACAAGAAAACAAGGAAACAAGAACACAAGAAAACATGAAAACAAGAACACTAGAACACAAGAAAACAAGAAAACAAGAACACTAGAACACAAGAAAACAAGAACACAAGAAAACATGAAAACAAGAAAACAAGACAACAAGAAAACAAGAAAACAAGAACACTAGAACACAAGAAAACAAGACAACAAGAAAACAAGAACACTAGAACACATAAATATTGCCACGATATATCCCTTAGTATAAAAATTAGCAATGACAACAGGACTTTCAGCAAAAGTATTGTTTCTGAGCGCCTTTTTAACAATACCTTGTATATACAAGTGGATTCAAATATACAAGAAACGTTTATTTGCATATCAACCAATCATAATGACTCTTGACCATCAAACTGAGAAAAATTAATTGTTAATAATGGATTGATTGGCTAAAAATTGATGAGTCAATTAAAAATTTGTCATATTTAGCTTTTAAGTTAAGACTTTATTTTGTAGATGAAAATTTTAAACCAACAAACTGGAATGTACTTATTGATTCGTTTGAATGTAAAAATCATATAGAATTCGCTATTACATCAATCTTTGCATTCATTTTTTGTATCATGCTACCCATTCTAGGAGTATATTTGTATAGAAATAAAAGAATTATCTACTAGCAAGTGTTTTTTATTGAATTACAAGATATTACAATACATTATTTTTCATAACCCATGAATTATGTGAATTATTCATGCCCAACCATTTAACATAAACTTTATTTCCCTTCCGTCTTAGAATCTTTTCTACCAAATACACGTCAGGATGTTTAACTTTTTGCAACTCCTCCTTATAAAATGCACCCTGTATCTCTTCACCTCTATGATCCTCCAATATGTAGGTTGTTGGATTTGTGATTTTTATTTTTTTAATCACAAAGATTTCATTTGACCAGTTAGGTGTATACCCTTTTGAAAACATCTCACGAAACTTACTTATTCGCACATAGTCTCCCTTTTCATATTTGGAAGGATTCACTGTTTTTATGCGACCATAAACTTTTGATAGTAGGTGCTTCTCATGTTCCTTAGATACTTGTATAGGTTTCATTCCAATAACAGAATGTTTGGTATTATTGTATTCTGATACTATCTCAGGTAATATTTTTAACCATTTATAGTTTCCCTGCAAACTGAATTTTTTCCACATTCTGTTTTTCAATGTTCTGTTCACCCTCTCTACGATGCTAGCTTTCATATTGGAAAATGTTGAGTAGTGATTGATGTTGAATTTTTTCATCAAATCTTGGAACTCTGTATTATAGAATTCCTTTCCCTGATCAGTCTGCAGATTTTTAGGGGGTGTTTTTACACTGTTTAAAATTAATTTCATGGCTGTGGTTACATCTTTAGCAGTCTTTGTTTTGACAGGAATTGCCCAAACAAATTTTGAAAACACATTAATTATAACCAGAATATATCTATATCCTTTGTTTATTTTTGAATATGGTTGCATTTCAACTAAATCTGCTTGAAAAAGATCATTGATCCCCTTTACAATTACTGCTCTTCTTTTAAAAAATCTTCTGGCTGGTTTGTGTAGCTCACTCACCACATCTTCTTTGATAGTATTCATTATTGAACTGTTTTATTTGCAATCAATACAGAACCTTTTATTTGTAAGTCACCATAAAATTCTCATACTAAATGGTTAGATAAGCGAAGCTTCAATTCTGGGAGATACTGAACATCATTTAGAGAAATAGATGGTTTATATAATTATTTGAGAACATGCGAATTACAACTGCTTGACTATTTTTGTCAAAGGATTATAGCTTAATAATTTATCATGTAAAAATCAGACAATATACTGATGAATCCTTCTTGTATATTATTATTTGTTTCGAATTCAACTCTCAAAACAAAGCAGTATATCCTGCTTGAAGTGTTTCTTTGTGATGAGAACAATCACTGTGTGTGTGATTCGACACTTATTTTTGAGGGTTGAAAATTTGTGAATACCTACCTGTAAATATTTATAAAAAGGTGTTTGAAATAAAATAAAAAATGTAATCAAAAATGTGATTTATTCAATCATTAAACATGTTTTATACAAATTAAAAACATTAGTAAGTGCACACATTGCGGGTGATGATAAATGGTATAGACAATGTGGTTTTTCCAACGATAAAGGTGGTTTGTCATCAAGTTCGATAACGGGCTTCGATGAATATTTCCCAATGTATTGCGCCTTTTCTTTTCCTTTCACGTACACATGATCCACGTTTCTTGTTATGTTTTTCATAATGTCGGAAAACTTATGTGATTGCGTAAATCCTTCATTCCATGAAATACAATGATGATTTTTCATCAACCAGTTTGCTTGTTTACGCAGTTCTGGAGGCAAGTGTTCCATAGAAAAGGGACATCTAAATATATAATGACATATTTTTTCTCCATCATAGGCAGCCAGTTCTTTAGGAATAAATTTTTTGTTTTCAATTATAAATCCTTGTACATCCAAAACGAGTAGTTTCATATTTTCAATTGTGAGAATTTCACCATCATCTGCTATTCACCACTATAATCTTGAATTTGTTTTTCAATTCTTTCGATCTCTTTAAATGGTAAGATAAGCAGAGCTTCAATTCTCGAGACATACTGAACATCATTTAGAGAAATAAAATGGTTTATATAATTATTTGAGAACATGCGTATTACAATTGCTTGACTATTTTTGTTAAAGGATTGTAGCTAAATAATTTATCATGTAAAATCAGACAATATACTGATGTATCCTTTTTTGTATTATTATTTGTCTCGAATTCAACTCTCAAAACAACAGTACCTGTTTGAAGTGTTTCTTTCTGGTGGGAACAATCAATATGTGCGATTGGACACTTATTTTTAAAGTTTTGAGGGTTGAAAATTGGTTCGTTTGGTATATCATAGTAGGAATTTTTAAAGTTTGCAAACATTTCATAGAGAGCTGAAAACTTGTTATCATTGAAATTCAAATACAAATCATGATATGGATATCTTTCAGAATTCAAAAATACTCTAATATTTGAGAGATTTATATTATCGAATTGACTAGCATCTTTCATGATGTGTCCTTTTCTATTTTCTTGAAAACCAATTATTATATGACGAGGTGCTTCAAGTTTACTACTTGTTTTAACAGGCCAAGTATGACGGGTCGCTTCAGGTAGTGAGGAATATTCAACAATTTCCCAACTACGAAATCCAAGTAACAGATCTTTATTTGTTTCAAGAATTTGTGTTAAAGCTAGTTGTTGTGGTATATCAACTTGAATATGAGGTACTTTCCAATAGATCTTGTCAAATGTAACTTTTGGATTTTCCGCTTCGGGTGACGGATTTTGCATATCTTCAACATATAAAACTGCATCAACATCATCGCTGGCTCGGATCAAAACCAGTTCTTGTTTCATATTCAAGATTATTTTTTTATAGTCTTCAAAAAATCCCATCAACATTTTCAAAGGTATAGATACATTAAATTTTCCTTTATCATCAACTAAAATGTTTTCCTTTTCATCTCTATTTGGAAACCATCCAGCATTTTGCAGCTTTAGACTTTCATTTGTATTATATGAAAGATAACCCTTCAAGGTTGAAGCTAAACCAACATTTCTTACGGAATCTATAGTAACTCCATTAAGTTCATAGCGAATTTCTCGAAACAAATAAGCTATACCATTGTTGACAAATTGTAATTTTTTAGAATAGGCACCCTTATTGTTGGTCAAGGTACCTTCAATGTAAAGATGACTCCCTGAAGGTAGTGTGTATATATCAAGTTCTTGAACAGGTATGCGAATTTCATCATTGTATTCAAATTTTGAAGAGACAAACGGTTGATATGAATGAAGCTCAGAGCTTATTATTGAATTATCTACATATAATTTTTCATCAACGTTTAATATATCCATTATTTCAATACTTTTAACCCCAGAGATATAAGAAATTGGTGATTTTGTGATGTTAACTTGCTGGAGTCTCGTCTTGGGCTGGTTTCTTGTGATGTTAACTGGTTGGAGTTTCGTCTTGGACTGGTTTCTATAGACAGCTTCTCCCTTTTATATGGCGATTGTTTGAAATAGCGATAGTTGTATTTAATAACCATAATATTTTCTAATGTTTAAGATGTAATCGAACTGTTATGGTCTCGTTTCGGAAATTAATCAAATCACCGTCTTGATCTACTATTTTAACAGTGATGTTGTTGATTGTCTTGACGCTGATGGGGAAATAAAGTATTGGTAATGGTGATTCCACTATTTTATACCCTGGAGGAACAGAAGGAAAAAACTGATGAATTATATGAACGGGTAGACCATTACTATATGATCCAATGCAAATGTCGCAATCAACACAAATTGCATTAACTTTAAATATATTAACAACTTCATCCGATTCAGAAAATTCATTTGATGCAATTTTTCGTTTCTTAAAACCCAATATTTTCGCTATGGAGTCACTTGGTGTGAAATCTATTTCCTTTGTGCAATAAAGCTGACATTTTAATGTATTGGGGTTTGCTTTCATCTTAAACCCAACTTTTTCTCCAAAAATGTCATCAATTACAGAATTAATATATGTTTCAATATCTTTTAAATCGTAAGTTCCTTCTGGAATTGTGATAACTTTATCCGCTACATATATTTTATTGCTACCCGGTTGTATGTTAGGTATACTCATAAACGATTCAAAATCAGCCAACCCCAAAAAATATTCTTTATTTTCATCCAAAAATATGGGTGGATTGAATTCTGCTTTCAACACAGAAGTATTTCCCGTTATTGTTATAGTTCTAGTCATGATGACACTCTCAACGCTACTGATGGTTCTCGATCATGTCATATTATTATATAGAAATTCGATTGACAATTGTCCACAATTATTTGCATTGAATTTTCGTACTGATATATTGGTTCTGAAAAAATGAATAAAATTGAAATGAGATAATTTTACATGGATAAATATCAAACTATAGTTTCCTGCAGACCATGAGGCGTCAGTTATTGATAAGAACACCGCGAGCTAAATTTAGAACTATTGATAAGAGGAGTGTGACGTGAAAACCACATGCTGTCTACTGGTGATAAGAATACCGCGTGCTGAGACTCGTTTGTTACTGATAAGAGAACCGTGCATTCGAGCTAAATTTAGAACTGAATGATGATAACACTTACCCGCAATATTCAATTTCTTCAAGGCTTGAATCATGAACTTTTTTTGTTCATAAAATGTAATGTCATCCCAAACCCCCCACCCCCACCCCCACCAACGGTCACACCGCCCACCGACGGATGACGTCACGCGCACGTGGTCGCAAAGTCCCCCACACCCCACCTCAACCCCCACACAACACGCCGACGACGGATGACGTCACGCGCACGTGGCGCCACCTAGCGGCCATTTTGGAAAATGGTTCAGAGGTCGCGAAGACCCCCACACAACACGCCGACGACGGATGACGTCACGCGCACGTGGCGCCACCTAGCGGCCATTTTGGAAAATGGTTCAGAGGTCGCGAAGACCCCCACACAACACGCCGACGACGGATGACGTCACATCTCGCGCATTCACCATTTCATAGCAAATTTGCGCCAGAATTGGCTTTGCCCTAACTACTTCATACATCGACTTGCAAACTAGCGCGTTACTAAAAAAACCGTTTCCGCCTGCGTACTTCTCTAGATCGGATAGCTGGTACTGATCCTTTGTCTTTTTTACACACAACCACGGGCAATGAAGCATCTTTGAGTGAAATTTGCTCTTGCAAATTCTTACACATTTTTTTTTTCGATATGTTGAGTTTGTCACCCAGTAATATAACCCACGTGTGGTGAGTTTCTTTAAAAATAATTTTCTTCAAGTGGTACTAATTAAAGTAATTTTTGTAGTAGTCCTGAAGAAGAGATCAAAAAAATCTTGAAAGCTTGACATAACCTCAAAGGGTTTTTCTTTTACCTCATGGCCACTTCATAAAGAAGAAGAATCCACTAGACTGCATCCCCACTAACCTCTAGTTCTCTATATATATATACATATAAATATATATATATATAAATATATATATATATATATGTATATATATATTATATATATATATTATATACAGAGTGGATGGGTAGTCTTGACTGACTAGTTAAGAACAAACAGTCTAGTGGGGATGCAGTCAGAAATTGGCCAGGGGAAGTAAAAACAACCCTTTAATGCTTAATCAAGCTTTCGAGAACTTTATTTTCTCTTCATCAGGATTTTCTATAAAGTAAAAATGACAACGTGTCACAAGAGTGACTGTAAAAGAAAAGTAAACAGTTGTGCTCTAGCAGATCATATTATTGAAAGTGGCCACGGTATGAACTGGGATAGTGCTGAAATTTTTTACAAAGTAAACTCATATTACAGGAGGATTTTCCTGGAAATGATCCACATTAATAAAGAGTCAAACACGTTAAATAGGAAGACCGACACCCAGAATCTTAGCACTATTTATAGTTATATTCTCAAACTGCAGACGGACAGATATGTCTCCTTAAACCAGTCAAACACATAATATTCATATTTATTTCTTGGCTTTATTATCTCTTCACAATAAGATGAACCAGTAATATGTTTGTCTCTCTTTGCTCTTATTGTTGGTAATTCAATAAACTTGTAATCTTAAACCTTTAATAATACTGTATAATAATTGATATCATCCTGTTATTGATGAACTCTCATACACCATATAATTGTAACGTTCAGGTGAGCCCTGGTATGTCAAGGTATGGAAAGGTACGAATGAACAAACTAATATTTGATATATGTCAAAAGCAGCCGGATTTCCGGTGGAGTTCTGCGCATTTTCGCCTACCAACGACTAAAATCCCTTCTTTTACAAAAAAGCATCACTGACCACCATGCTCGTTTGTTCATTGTTCATTTCATCCTGCACGTTTCCAGAGTCTGGTCGTAATGTAGTAGATTGATAAATCCTGCATTATGATGTGTGAAATTGTAATTGTTAACCTTCTTTAGTTCAAACCCGCAATGGTGAGTTTTTGTACAAAAAAAAATGTCAATTGTATTTGTAACACGTTGTCATTTTTACTTTATAGAAAATCCTGATGAAGAGAAAATAAAGTTCTCGAAAGCTTGATTTAGCATTAAAGGGTTGTTTTTACTTCCCCTGGCCAATTTCTGACTGCATCCCCACTATATTGAGACTGTTTGTATATATACAGGGTGTCCCAGCAAGGGTGGCCACTACTGGACCTAAAAGTTCAGGAAAAAAAATATGATCACGAGAAAATGCTGGGAAATATTTTCAACTTCGAAATTTTGCCGCTAGGGGGTGCAATCAAAGCTTAAATATTAAAATTCGAAATTTCTCTGGAAATTCTCAGATTGAGGTATATCTTTATCAACATGGTTAGAAAACCTAGACAATTTCACGTCTTTTTGGTACAGGGCTCATTGGCGTACCGATCTTCGTGTGAGTAGGGGAAGGTAGTGAAAGTGTAATTGTTCAAGTGGCTGTAACTTATAAACGACTTGTCCGATTTTGTTGCGTATAGGCTTGTTTGGAAGATAAATGTGAGTACTTTCGTATATCGTATCCAGTGATGCGTGATTGTCTCCAGAAAAGTTGCTAGAAGGCGTAATTTGAATTAAAAACTGTTATTTTCGTTTCACCTCAAAAATTTAAATGGTACGGTATAATTCTGATAACAGAATCGAAACGAAAATTAAATTTACAAGAAAAAAAACCTCAAAAAAAAAAAAAAAACCTTGAAAACCTTAAAACAATAAATTTTACATAATTTGGACTAGTTATTATCATCAGAATTATACCATACCATTTAAATTTTTGCGGTAAAATGAAAAACACTGTTTTTTAATTCAAGTTACCCCTTCTAGCAACTTTTCTGGAGACAATCACGCATCACTGGATACGATATACGAAAGTACTCACATTTATCTTCCAAACAAGCCTATACGCAACAAAATCGGACAAGTCGTTTATAAGTTACAGCCACCTGAACAATTACACTTTCAACACCTTCCCCTACTCACACGAAGATCGGTACGCCAATGAGCCCTGTACCAAAAAGACGTGAAATTGTCTAGGTTTTCTAACCATGTTGATAAAGATATACCTCAATCTGAGAATTTCCAGAGAAATTTCGAATTTTAATATTTAAGCTTTGATTGCGCCCCCTAGCGGAAAAAGTTCGAAGTTATAAATATTTCCCAGCATTTTTTCGTGGCCACTTTAGTGATAATTTTTTTTTTCCTGAACTTTTAGGTCCAGTAGTTATTGAGATATGGCCGGTGGCCACACTTGCTGGGACACCCTGTATATATAAGCAGGTGGACAGTAACGGGGCTACTGGTAACAAATAAAATAAGGTTTTTTTCAAAACTGGGATCACCCCACGCACTCAACAGAGTTGCTCCCTCTGTGTAAAGGTGTAGAACTGCTCTAGGAAGTGTATATTTTCCTTCCCTGTGTGTCACTCTTCTTGTTGAGAGTGGGAGGTTGTTCAAGGTAAATGTGACACATTTCTAAAAATGTCCTCATGTAATAGGACTTTGCTTTGTCCACGATCTCAGCACCATCCCAGTTAATTTGGTGGTTAAGGGTTATATGATGTTCCGCCAATGCACAAGATGACACTCCTCTGGCACAATCAGACTTGTGAGATGTAATTCTGCCTTTAATTGAACGTGACGTATGACCTATATATGACAGTGTACAACTGCTGCATGGAATCTTATATATTACGCAAGTGTTTTCTTGAAAGTTGAGTTTAGTTTTAGGTTAAGAATATAAGAGTGATATTGTTTTGGTTTGTTTGTTAGCAAACACAATGTCTTCATCCTTAAAAACATTTTTTAGATTTTGAGTTAGGCCATTTATGAACGGCAGAGAAAAATACTTTATGACAGTGGGTTCTGTTGTGTGTTAGCGATTTACAAGAACGGGATTTGAAGAAAATGCACTTAACAAACACAAGACTTGTCAGAGATCATAAAAGGGTATGCGAGAGGTGCATCGAAACTACGCAGGACGCAGACGGGGCAATTTCAGGTCATTCGTTAGCAGCCTTCCGTTCGCTCAACACTTATTAGATTTTTCTCTATTTTGTTAATGTGAATATTATACCTTTGCCGTTAAAGACTTGAGTGTTTAATTCGATTATATGTGTAATTACTTGTGAATTTATAGGATTATTATTATCTTCTGGCACACCCACGTTGTCAACATTTTGTTGACTGGTACTAAATAGAATTTTGTTGATTAGACTTTCTGGATACGAGTTGTCAAGAAAGATGTTTTTGAGCGTGTTTAAGGCTTGTTTTTTGGATGAGGGGTGAGAAAGTTTGGTCACCCTTGTTTTCATACCTTTGAGTAGGTTGATTTTGGTTTTTTTTAGGGTGGTACGAGTTATAACTGCTGAGTCGGTTGGAACAATACGGTTTTCTATACCAGGTTGTTTGTAGGGTATCATTTTGTGTCCTGGTTACTAGCATATCAAGAAAGGGAATACTATTATCAGTTTCCTTTTCTGCAGTAAACTGGATATACCGTTGGAATAATTTGAGGGGTGATACATCAGAAATTAAGAATTTTTTTCAATATAAACAATGGTCCGTAAATGCATACTTTTCAAGATGTCAAAGTTCGTTTTATTTAAAAAAATCTCATTATAATTCTGATAATTTATCAGAAATCGGTATACAGGATATTTTTTACACAAGACATTCAAATTTGATATAACTATGGCCAATCTTGTATGTGGCGCTAATATCCCAAAAAACGGTTTCTCCTAGCAACTTCCAACACGAGTATCATTTCATGTGAGAATGTCATAATCATTCTTTTCAACCCAAAACATAGATACATGGTTGGGCTCAATGACTATTTGAAACAGGAAAAATACTTGTACATGGCGCCACATACAAGTTAGAGTCATAATAAATTCAAATTTGAATTTCATATGTCAAAAATACCCTCTATACATATTTTTAATAAATTATCAAGTTATTATGGGATTTATTTGAATAGACCAATAATAGAAATTGCACAAACAAACACCCTGTATCTTTAAAAGTATATGAAAAAAAAAATCTCATTTTGTGATGTAGAATCAACCCCTTAAATTATTCGAAAGCTATTTCCGGACACCCGGTATAATTTGCGAGTGCTATGGAATTGCGTTGATCATCTACTCCCAAGTATTAATTTTTCTTTTGGTTCTAGTCTGCACACATCAATAGAGACATCAACTTTATTGTTTTATCAACAATGTACTGTTTTTCTCAAACAAACAAAATTTACATTTAGACACATTTATCATGAGGTTTCTTCTACTCAGCCATTGAAAAACTTTTTCCAGATCATTATTCATGCTGGATTGCAACTGTTTCGAATCCTTTCCCGTGATGTACATCATGGTATCATCAGCAAATAAATCGAGTTTCACTTCATTCACCACACCCACCAAATCATTAATGTACAGGAGCAAGAGCAACGGTCCAAGCACTTTCCCCTGTGATACTACATGCATCACTAGTTCTGGATCCGATAGATTTGATTTGAAGGGGATCGAGTGATATCTTATTTTAAAGGCCCTTAGACCCTGATTATAATGGACAATTTGCACATTTTTTGGAAAGATGAAAAATATATGGATTAGTGAGTACTGATGCCATTGATGTTTGAAAAATCAACCTACGACCTCTATTAAGAGTAATCACTGATTAAAGAGCGCCAACCAACATTCACTACGTCACAGAATACATTATCTATCTTCGTCTGGCGTATTGACTGAGATACTCTCTCTCTCGGGAGGGTAATATGGCCCCTCCCCGTTTTCGATCATACAGTGAAATTAACGTTTTCATTTTTATTTTTGTAATATATGTTTGGATATTTTGAAAAAAAAATCGCTGATGACTTTCTAATATTGTCTAGAATACGTTTATGAAATTTCAGGTCATTTGAAAATGTATGCAAATTGTCCATTACCGAGTTTCAAGCCTGTGCTGTCATTCTTGTAGATATGACGAATTGTCAAAAAAATAATTCATTTACTCAAAAAATAAGTACTTACCCGCCAGAGTTGACTTCTCCAAACCAAAAGGATATGATGAGAGACAGAATATCTCCAAAATGAGCTATCACTCAATATTTTTGACAATTATTTATTTCACCCTTTTTTTTTGGGTAGTGAAATACATATTCGTCAAAAGGATTGAGTTGAAGATCTTCGATCCCTCATAATATCCGATACGCTCTTAGTTTAGATAAGTCAAATCTTGCTGGTAAGTATTCATTAAGTAAAGATAATAAAACATTTTTTCTGACCAGCTGTCATATCAACAGGAATAACAGCAGAGACATGGACCTTTGCAATTGTAATCAGGGTCAAAGGTCCTTCAAAATGAAGTATCACTCGACCCCCCTTTCCGTTTGAATTTTTCATTCAAAACGGCGCTCAGCCCTCATTTTGATATCTTCAGCTGTCAGTGCTGTCACTACCATAGCAAAAAATGCAGAACGTCCTCACATATGGTATGTCCAAATTTCGTTCTCATATCGAACGGTTCAAGAGACAGAAGGAAGAGGGGTGCTTTTTATGCCACACTGTTTAACTGGTCTCTCTCGTCCATCAGGTGTCTTATATCTTAAGTAGGGGTTCGCGAGACCATGGTCTTGGTCTGGGTCTCGGAGTCGAGACCAAGACCGAGACCGAGAATTGCAAATCTGAATCGTGACAAAGACCAAGACTTACATATCAAGATCGAGAGCAATATAGAGACAAAGGTAACGAGACTCTCGGTCTCGGTCTCGAAAAATACATTTGGTTTGTTGACTTCTTGAAAAACTGTCAAGTACAAAAAATTATTTTTGGAAAGTTTGATTTTACGACGGACTATGACACTAAAGCTTGAACGATAATGTTTTCCGTATTTGACCCTTTACCTTAGCTGCCTCAGCGACGGCGCCGGTGACGCTCTAAATCTTCCGACATTTTGCAGTGGCACAAACAAACGTACAAGTTGACGAGGGAATCAGCAATATGGATATTCAAAATATCAGAATTGTACTGGAAATATTGAATAATGACCTGAAGCACTTGTTGGACTGCAATCACAAAACAACCCGGGAACGGGTAATCGCGACGCATTTCTCAAAACTTGAAAGGATCATAAATAAATTCCTGGAAGAATTATAACAGATAAAATTTGAAGTACCAATATTCAGTTTTATTAATTCTGAGGTTTTCTTTGTTGTGCTCTAGATAGGATGATATGATGTAGTGTTTGTTGTACTTCCATTATTTGAACTTTAATCTTTTCTTGGATCAAAGTACCCGCTATTCAGAAATCAAAAAGTGCGTAGAAATGATAGTTATGACATTTTTGATTATTTTTTATTTATTTTTTATTAAAATTAACATCCTTCACAAAAACTTGATAATATTTTGAAAAGTCAAGACTTGTTGAACGAAAAATTAAAGTAGACTCATTATACAACTGCCTAAAAAATGACCCCTCAAATCTGTAGAGGTTGTTTTTGTTTTGCAGCAAACTTCTCAAAATACAACTATCATGTTTTCATTTTGGTCTATTGTCTAGCGCTTACAGCCACGACAATGAACGTAATTGTATCAGGTGATGCAATTCAATTCTTTCTTATTCCAAATATCAACAATCATCCATACAATCATCCATACCATCTAAAACCAATTTCAAGGAAACTTTTCGACACACATAAATACAGGGACACATACTTCACGCCACTGAGGGGACTCTCAGAGCGACTTTTAACAAGACAAACAAAACCACGGAAGGTTTACATTGGGATTAGAAAGGTTCGATTCCCTAAATTTTTTCCCCACAACTATTATTAGTTTCCATTTTTGAATCAGCTTTTATCGTAAAGGTCAACAACGCAAATATAATATGACTTCACTGAACATTAATTAAATCATTTCATATCATCAAGATGTTAAAAAAAAAAATCACTTTGAAATGTCATGATCTGGTTACATATTCCATATTTATATTCTAAAAAATACTTGAGTTAACAAAATCAATAATTAAATGTAACATCACCAAAATCGATGTCGCTCGGTTGTGTTGTGAGTGACTATGAGTCAGATTCTCGCAAAGCCTTGTTGCTTGTAGTCTTATATCACTTTCAACTTCAACTTGGTATAATCAAAGTCTATATATTCCAATAAGTCCGACCACTCACTCGAAGTCGCTAAAATCCCCCTCCTGCCGTCACCATCCGTCCCGCCGGCAAAACCCACATCTGATGTGTGAAGAAATCTACCGGGTGCAATTGGAAGATATGTTTACTTCGTTCTTGTTTTGAAAAATATTGCCAATCAATCTAGATTAATTTTTTAATGCTACAAACGATTTTTTGATTATTAGTTATGATGATGAGGGTGTACACACGTGAAGATAAAATTGTCTAAAAAAGCTATTAATGCTGAGAAATGTTTGTAAATTTCGAGGACACCGAGGAATATGAAATTGAATAATTCGTTTACATAAACGTTCATAAAATATCTAATAGAACATAATGATCAAAATGTCAGCATATGAATATTTGTGTTGATCTAATCAATGGAGGAGAAAATAACCTCGGAAATAACTAAATCGACCCTCTACTAGAGACAAAAACGTATACAAATAACCTATTATAATTAAATATAAACAAACAAATATTTTGTACATTCATAACAAGCAATAAATACTTACACATTTTTCAAGATTTTCAATGTTCTTTACTAGAGGTTCTTAAAGTTGAATTTGCAAATTTTAATGTATAACAGTTTCGCACCCTAGTATAAGGATAGCAGGTATTCCCATGGGAAGCTTGAGCAAGGGTGAGAAAATGCAATAAAAGACAACTTGGTCTTTAAGTTCATTCGTACACTAAACTGCACGCATGAATCATTGACATTTTCAATCGTGTTTTCGATAAATACATTTTCTAAAGAAATCAGATATTCAGATATAGGTGATTTCTTTGGAGCTGTAATTGCTTGAAATTTGATTTCAATAAAAATGTTGGAGGCATCATCACAATATCCAGAACTGATAATTCTGATCGGATCACTTGTATGCATGCATCAACAACGACGCTTTGCTAAATAGATTCACCGTCCGCGTATCCGCACCTCGTATACTACCAAAAAACTAGCTAAAACAGGTGTTGCTCATGATTTACGACACCTCGCGAAATATGCCGGTATTTTCAGACGGATCAAAGGAGTGACCGGACTTATTGGAATATATAGATCAAAATATTATTATATCAAGTTGAAGAAGACTATTACCACAGCAGAGTATAAAACATTAATAAAAAATATTATTATACCAAGTTGAAGAAGACTATTACCACAGCAGACATTGAAAAAAATTATTATTTTGCTTCGTGACTCTGGATATTGGAAGTCACCTATTTCAAAGACTAAATGAGAAAAAACCGAGACCAAGACCATCTATGGTCTTGATCATGGTCTCGGCTTCAAGACCGAGACCAAGACCAAGACCATGATTCATTTTTCGAGACCAAGATCGAAACTACTTTAGTCTCGGTCTTGGACTCGGTCTCGCGAATGCCTAATCTTGAGTAATCCATTTTTTATCCTTGTATTATTTTTTCATAGAGTATGTATAGTTCTTGGGCAAAGTAGGATCAAGATATGGGTGGGATTTTCAATCAAGGAATCTGCCAATATGTTTACATCAGTGGTATTTCTACCCCAATGAGTATCCAAAATACGGTTCTGAAATTCACGATTGTTATATCCTTCCATATTCCGTCTACAAACAGTTTCTGAGCGGTTCTCACTAATACAAGAATCGTCGCTGATGGTAATAGACAAAATATTATGGTCACTGATTTTAGGACTCAAGTGCACTTTATATGTGATATAGTTACAATGACTACATTGTAGTCGGGCAGTGTTTTTCTTCGGTCCGTTGTTCTTGTTGCCTCATTGACGATCTGTGAAAATCCATGTTGATGAATTATTTCAACTCATTTGGCATCATAAAAAGTATTAAACAGATCAAAATCAAAACCATGTAATTCGCTCACTCCAAATACAGTATGTAGACTCCTGATTATCCGAAATCCGATGGTGCAAAATCCGCATTATCCGAAACGACCCATGAACCGGATTATCTGGATAGTACATTTTGTACCAAAGGCGGAAAGTAGATGATTTTGACGAGGGTATCAGTAGCAGCACGAGCGAAGCGAGGGCAGATATCAGCCGAGTCAAAATCATCTTTCGTCCGTGAAGCAAAGTGCATTTTGTTTTTGTTGAACCAGTTTGTAATCATTTGAAAAAAAATTATTATGAAAATCAAAAATAAATAATCGATACACTGCACTACACCGCCGATAAGTCAAACAACTAACCAGTTTAGTGACAACTTTCAATCATGGTTACAATAGGTGTATTCCCGTATTCTTTTGTGGTGCGGATTCATTGTTACCAAGATTGTCACGTGATTAGTTCCTTTTAGTATGCTAGACTGTCACGTGGTTATTAGATCCAGAGGCGTTGGGATTCAAGGAACCGTTACTAAGCGACCTACTTTTGCGCCCGGCTGCCAAAATTAGCGACTTTCCGCCTGCTTTGCATGCATTGAAAAGTGGACTGCACGTGTAGGTTGTACAAAAATGTTTCTTACGATACCTCCGCGTTATCCGAAATTGTAATATTGTTTGTCGTTTTTTCGGTATACATACACTATAATAAAGTGTATGTAGAATGCAAGCTTTTATTTTATTTTCACTTGTCATGAATGTGTCAGGTGTGTAAATGCATACGAGTACATTATTTTGTTTTCTTAAAATTTATTACAGTTACTTTTTCAATGCATACATTATATTTCAGTTAATACTTATGAACTTATATTCATATTTAAATCTATATTTGTTTTGTTATCATTGAGTTTTATAAGGCTTTAGAGAAGGAAACCTTCAAAAATAATGGCACCATCATCCAATTTTGGACGTATGTCTTGAGAAATTCACTGTATCGCTATCCTTGTCGAGTTATATCTATCTGCGTCGCCGAAAACTGACCTGCTTTGGACGCGGTTGCCGATTTGGGCAAATCTTCATCAATGAAAATTCCTCTGTGTACGAAATTGATTGATAAGACATGATACAATGAAAATTGAGGAGGATTGAGTATTGTTCATTTATACAGAAGGTGCATCAAGGTTCACTATTCTAGATTATCGCATAATCTGACACATTTACGACCATGATTTCGTGTGAATCAACTCAATGTTGAACGGTGATAGTGTCTAATGATGATATCATTTCATATCATAAATAATGTGAAACATTTTTGTGCTACTCAAAGCTTAATTACTAACATTCATTAGATAATGATTTTTTGTGCATTGGATACAGGCGATACATAGTAAATATTAGTCCTAGTACACGGCAACGCTGCCTTTAAACAGCTGGTTTCGATTTTGAAGGTAGTGCGGTGATGCCATGGGGTTTCAACTTGAAAACTTCTACTTTCGTGCTTGTGAAGTGATGTATTGTGACTTTATTTGTGAAAAATGGTAAGATTGTGCTTGCTGTGACAAAAACTGGACCATTCGGATCCAGAAATCACCATTCACAGGTAAGAGTTAAATTTGCATTGAGCATTGACTGGAGAGGGATCCAGTGGTGTAGAGTGTAGGCATCATCATATTTCAATCTTCAGGAAGTTTAAAGCAGGATTTATAGATTCGGTAAGACGTAAGGCGTATGCCGTAACGTAAGCCGCAACGAGAATAGCGGCGTTAATTTTCAGGTGTCGATTTATAGTATACGTAAGGCGTAAGGTTCGCCTTCCCGTATTGCTATCAATCAGCCGGAATCAGCATATAACCTCAATTAGTTTCGTTTTGCTCTTGTGTTAAAGTATATTATGGAATATGGAATTATGTTGTGTATTCTGAATGTCCATGTGCTTACCGGTAATTTCGAAAAGAGTTGAAATGCTTTCCTAAGCATTGCACTTTTTATTATTGTCTTTGAAGTCCTTCGAACTCTTATCATGTGCACTGCTGAATCCACTCAGGCACTCAATCAGAGATCATTCTTTTGAGTAATACATTGTCCATTTCACTGATAATTTCCACAAATATACAACACAAAATCTTACGAAAAGGGTTGGAATCCATCATAATGAATTACATAGCTCAAATTTCCAATGATATGCTATTTATCGGAAATATACCCAGGGAAATACCAAATGCCAGGTACTAATTATTACGAGCACAAAATTCAGGTAAACAAAACATAGGGGATGTTTTGTGCAAAACAGAATGTTGTCTCTCTGTAATCTAGGATCTTGGTTATTGAGAATATCATTGGATACGCATGCCCCTGCGTAACGCGGTAAGGCGTAAGGACATAAGAAATGAAATGAACCATTTCCTTATGTCTTACGTTTTAGCGATACGTCGTTGCGTCGAGTATAAATGAAAATACGGTTGTTCGAATGTTGATATGATGCGGCTTACGTTACGGCATACGCCTTACGTCTTATCGAATCTATAAATCCAGCTTAAATGTTTGTTTTTATTCGTGAATAGGTAACAACGATAAAATGAAACTGATTTAGAAAAAAGCCTGAATGGTAGTGTTTTATGCAATAGGAACCGATTGTTCTCAAATAAGAAAGGATATTCATATTACTTGAATACCTATTCCATTATTTCCTCGATTATTTCATACACAGTAAAGATGAATTATTTATTGGATACTTCCTCAACTGTCTTATTTTCGTTTTTTTTATTACAATAAGGTTGAAATCTTCAGTAAGAATGCTTACTTTTACCATTATTATTATTATAATCACTTTTTAGAGCTCTTAAAACCTCGCGTTTATCTCGAAATTAACTTTTTGACACATCGCCCTCTTTGTCTGTACCTTTCAATTGGAATTAAAAATTTTGACGACGCCCAGTCTTTCTTCCTGTAAATGCGAAATATAGTTTTTCCAACAATTTGCTCGAAACCAATCAATAGACTTTTATGAAGGGACATTTTTGTCAGAAACGTCAAATAAAAAAGATAAAGGGGGTCTAAATTGATATATAAAAAAACCTTGTACAGGGCACAGCTAAATGGACCCCGCAATTCACTTTTTAATTTGACGTTTGGAAAAAAGTTTTAAATAAAAGTTCAGTGGTTGAAAATAGATATTTACCCTGTTCCCAAGGCTTCCGAATAAACCTTTACATTTTTAAACGTGCCAGAAAAAATGGCAATTTTGTTTTAAAGGTAGGTATAGGATATATAAAAAATGTTTAATTTTCTGGAGAATGCGAAAAGTGAATAGAAACTGCAAATATTGGTACTTGCAAATTGAAGCAGGGTACCTACGCATTATGTATTGTTTATTTGCCCATCCTTCTTTCTTCTACAAAATTAAATTTATGTCTAGACATTAATTTAAAGAAGAATAGACCAATAAACAATATTGCTTACCTGCTTCAATTTGCAGGTATACCAATATTTGCGGTCTTTGTTTAGTATGACTCCTGCACCATATTTCTTTGAATTCATCTACACTCACTTTCCAGCACTGATAATCATTTTGGTATAGTTAAAAATAGTTTTTTGGCCATTTATTTATGATACTTTTCGCCTGTACATATACTTATGTATTAGAAACAAGAAAAGTAAAACGTTGCTGTTTCCTATTTTTTATATTTTTTTCTTGTTATCCAATTTTAGATTTCCAAAAAATGAAGAGCTGCGAAATATTTGGTGTTCTTTGGTGAGGATTGACGAGGACCGACTTCGAATCAAACCTCCCTTTTTGTGTTCGGCCCATTTTAACCCACAAGACTATTTACGTGACATTGATGGAATCAAATATTTAAAACCGGGAAGCTTGCCAATCATGACTCACCGGCAGACCATACAGTTTCCCGTCTCCAAAAACAAAAATCATATGGCAAATTGAGTAAGATGGCCTTAGAGTTATGTAAGAAAGGCGAAATATATTTTGTATTTTGGTTGTCATTTTATTCGGAACCGTAATTCATTATTGTCGGAAGAACAGCAGGAGATTTAATTTTTAATGTTATGAAAATTTCAATTTTTATTGATTCAGAAAGTCAAAAATGTGATATACTGTCATAACAATAACGACATAGGTGCCTACCCAAATTAATATTCATTTATATTTTTCATGCAAAACGGTAGAAACTCGAAATGTGCCGCCGCTGTTCCAGATGAAAATCGAGTTCGGACGTACGTATTATAAGAATCATATGTTCTCATGCGGTGTTGCCCGATGGGTTCGGATTCCTCGTTTTATCTCTTTCCACTCATAGTGTTGTCTCTTTCGCACTTATTGTGATGTTGGCGTCAAGACTAATACCATTTGATGAATGGGATGCCCAGTCTATAGTATTTAAAGTCAATGTTTGTTATGTATTATTCAAATCAAAATTTAAGAAATGTTTTCTTCACAAAATACATCGTGTAACATGTAGTTGATGATTTTTCTCAATCTTCGCATTATCCGAAATCGGCCCGGTCCATATTATTTCGGATAACCGGGAGTACTCTTCAAAGTTATTCAAAAAATCACCATTCTCTGTGTTTGTTGGATGGTACAGTACATCAAAGAGATATTTTGATCTGGATGCAGTCAGCTTGACGGATGATTACCACACGTAATTTACGATGCACTCTTTGGTTCGGACTTTACTTTGCACTTGGACCCCTTCCAGCGTCAGCCGATACATGATTCTCTGACAATAGCACAAACATTGTTTTCCAGTCATTCAAAAGTATCTCAATTTGATCCTTATTGCTCATGCCTTGTCAGTTGATGTATACGACATGATAGTTTGGGTTCACATCTTTGTATAATTGCTTTATGCTATGAATTTGTTTTTCTGAATTCTTTCAATGCGCTTATACGTTTCATACTTTATTTTCCAGGCTGTATGGTCAGTTTTCAAATTAATTCCAAATCTTCCGTTTGCGGATTGTCCATTTTTACACTTGATGTTATTACTCACACAGTCTTTCTTGTCATGATTGTCACTACATTTTGAGCATTTTCTTTGATTTCTGCATTCTTTTTGAAGACGGTCAAACCTGCAACAGTTGAAGCAACTCACGATTCCATAGTCACTGGAAACTTGGCATCGACTCCATCCCATGTTCATTTTTTCTCTTCTCATGAAATGATTGTATGTGACGGAATCTACACATAATATGAATTTGAATCTATCGACTATTTTTTCTCTTTGTGATATTCTTACATTCGAACTAGCATTTTTAGGATCAATATCATTCTCTTTCAAAACTTCCTATACAATTTCATCATCAGAAAGGAACTATTCATGCTCATTGATTCCAACCACTTTTATACGTCTGTTATGGTCGGATTTTGGAAATTATTCATTCATATTCGTCTTACGAAATTTCACGTAAAGACTGGACAACAACATCAGTTATTCTATACCTTGCTTGGCAATTAGTTCAATATTAGTACTCACTGTTTTGGTTTGGGAAAATAAATCATAATTTCATCGTTTTTTCTTGAATTTTCATCGACTTAGATTTGTCATCATTCTTCCGAAAAGTATGCGATTTTCTTGGTTCGGTTCACAACAATTACAATCAGCAGTCTGGTACTCCTGTAAAACTTTTCTTTAACTTCATAACAGCATAAACAACATCAACGTTTTGTTGTTTTCGAAAACTTTGTTTACTTGGGAATGAAGCGGAAATTCGCCATCACTAGTTGACTGACAGATTGAAGGTTCCCAACCGATAACTTGTCAAATCAGGCCAATCCATACTTGAGATGTCGAGGGTATTGTAATGTAGGTTGGAGGAACGATATATGATTGTTTTGTCGCACTTACAGACTTTTAGATTTTCCATCTTTTTCCATGACCAAAGAAGTGAATACGTTCGTTTTGTTCAGCTGGTGCCAGCCGTTAAAAATAAAATGTTGTTTTTATTTATGGGTTATTTGTATATGAGTTTTGCAACTGGATGGATTTTTGGTTGGTATTTGTTGATTTCGAGCAGGATAGGCTTTTGGCAGTCATTTCTCTCCTCTTCTGAATCTGACTCTCAGATCGAATGAAAGTGACCGGTTTTTAACCAAGTCTTTTCTTGAGAAAACCTACCTTAGGGGTGATTATTGGTGCCGGGATACTTGTGTGGGAAATGCTCATTTGGACCTTTTGATGGTGATTTTTGGAGAGCATTTCTTTGGCTGTAATGGCGATTTAAAGTTACAAACTTCCATTGTACACGAAGATCGTACCGTCTTGTCAGTGCCATTTGCATTTTTTTTTTATGGGAACGTTGTCGATAGATCATTAGATCAGTTTTTCCTGTTAACCAGTACCGACGTCTTGGTTTGAAGTTGAGCTCTCATGATGTGCCATGAGGGCTTTTCTTATATTGTACGGGTTTTAAATGCTGAATGCTGAATGCTACATTTTGGGCTATGACGTATTGATGTCGCCATATTGACTTGAGAAATTAAGCTAACGTGATCTGGAATGTTGGACATTTTTGCAACATGGAAGACGGGACATCAGTAATAAAAGCCACAGCTTCAGACAAATATGGAGTTGTTTTGTACGCTGAGTGAATCGATCTAGCAGCCTTTCAACCTGTGACCCTGCAGTAACCGACATAGCTGGATTTTATATTGGTGAGATCAAACCAATATTATTATAAATTTGTGCGCATACCACTTTTGGTATATATATTTCGGCGGTCATTATAAAAAAAAAATCATTATTTTGTAAAATTTTATAACTACACAGGATCTCCTGTAAAGTGAAACGCGGCCGGCTACGTAGCGCTACAGATCTGATTAGGTATATCATTTTGGTTAACGCTGTGAAGGTTATAAGGTACTTAGGAAATTTTATTTAGTACTTTTTTTTCTCAGCTGCTAAATCGGTTGTACGTATTCAACTTCAGTGTTTAAAAAAAAGGGGTTAATTTTGGATTTTAATTAAATAGTAAACAGTTAAGAATATTTATTATTGTGCAATTTTCTTAAGTAAATTACGTAGACATTCTTACTCATTTGGCAGACTGAGTCGATTTCATTTTTTTTTGGTTCTATTGAGGAACTTTACCGATTGTGACTTTGAAGGAGCTTACAGAATACTCCTTCGTCGCTGAATAGAATTTTGTATTGCCTCAATTTGTTGTTTGACTATTCCACGATTGGGACTGGATTCTTTGTTTTTTTTTTCCAAGTTTTATCTAGCTTGGCCTAGGTAAAAACGTATGGCTTCCCCGTTGATAAATTAAAACTTGGTGGCGCTCTTCATAATTTTGGACATTTGGATATCCATGCAGTATACTTGGTTACCCTTGGAGGAAATCTCAAGATAGGAAGAGGTGAATTCCACCCGACTTGAGCTAGAGTTACAGGTTGGTTGTACCCCGGGTTCTACACCATAACAACTGGCGCCCAACTGCTCTTCCTTGACTTTTCTCGATATATTGCATGGTTATTGATTTATTCTTGTATTTACCCGATTTTGACGTGTACGCACTCTCCAGTATTTAAGGTTGTTCACATTTCTTCTTGGATATTTTCTTTAGTCTTCTCAGGATGTACAGCATCAAGGTGGATCGCCTCTTGAAGGACGAGTTGGAGTATGAGTTACAGGTCAGAGGCATTGCTCCTTCTGGGTCGGATGATTCCTTGAGAAAATGCTTGAGATCCATGTTGAATTTGGAGAAATCTGGAAATGTCGTACAGAGCTCGGTCAAACTGGATTTTGACGAGGAAATTTATATTTGTAAAGCTAAACTCTCGGAACTTAAGGACGTTATCTCAACTTTCACGGGGTCCCCTAGTCAGTGTGCTAAGATTGAAACTAAGTTTGGTCATTTGGTGGGTAGGATTAATCGTGTTTCGGACGAGGATAAGGAACAGAATCAAGCTCGTTCTGATTTGTTGGTGGAATTGACAACCTTGTTGACGGTTTATGAAGGTAAAAATAAGGTTTTTTCGGATGATGTATAAAAACCCACCTTTGGATCCAAATTTCGATTAAGCTGGTATTGCAAATTCAACCTTGGCAGGTCCTTCAGGAACTTCACGGGTGAACCCAAATACTTCAATTTCTCCCAATCAGTCTTTTCAAAGTGGTAAATCAGTTCCGGTTTACAAATGGGGCTTGAAGTTTCCGGGCAATAACTCAGAATTAAGTTTCAATGCTTTTTTGCAGAAGGTCGAGCAAATGTCGATTTCAAGAGGTGTTTCGAAAGCTGAACTTTTCAATTCTGCTGCTGATCTATTTGATTCACAGGCTTTGAATTTTTATCATCTTATCTCTAAGCATGCCAATGATTGGGAGTCTTTAGTGAAATTGATGAAAGATGAGTTCATTCCATCACATTTTGCGGACAAACTTTGGAAACAGATTCTGGAGAGGACTCAAGGTCCTGATGAACCAATTGGTATCTATGTTGCTGCGATGACTCAGTTGTTTGATAGGATGCCCACCCTGGTTTCGGACGTTTTGAGGTTGAGAGTCTTGCGGTCGAACATGTTGCCTTTCTTTCAGGAGCGGTTGACCTTGCAGGAGATTAATACTCCGTTTGAATTGATTCAGTTCTGCAGGAGATTGGAGGAAACTAGAGTGGGGGTTGAAGAATTTCGGACTCCCAAAAAGGGGAATTTGAGTCTTGAGCCTGATTTGGATTATAGTCCTTACAAGAGAAATACTAAGGTTTCTCATGAACTGAATGAAGTTTCAGCTGATCATTCGTCTGGGAGTAATCCAGGTCAAGATTTTGATAGGAGGAATTCACGTATTTCATTTTCTCAAGGTAGTCCTGGGAATGGACGTCAGGAAAATACGTCTTCCTCATCAGGAAAATTGTGTTTTAAATGTCAAGGTCCAAATCATTTTGCAAGGAACTGCACCTCGACCGTGAAAAAGTGCTTCAATTGTGGGAAGTTAGGATTCACTAAAGTAACTTGTCCAAATTGTTCGAAGGGTAGGTCAAATTTTCAGGGAAACGGACCGCGACGCCAATTCTAGGTCGGGGGGTTGGTGTTATGTTTGATTCGGCCATTTCCGGGCTTAAGGAGAAAATTGTTCTTGATTATGTCTTGGCACATGTGAGTCCTGGAGAGTGTCCTTACTTGATGGTTGAAATTTTGGGATCGAGATTTTATGGTCTTCTGGATTCGGGTGCAAATAAAACTTTCATAGGCAATGAAGGTTGGATTAAAATGAAACGTTTGGGGATTAAGTTGGATATTATTAGGAAAGCTTTGTGTACTGTTGCTAATGATTCATCTTGTGAATGCATAGGAGTGGCGAGCGTTCCGGTGAAAGTTAAAGACAGAGTTAGTCTTATTGAGATGTATGTGGTTCCGGCGCTTCGTCATGAGCTCATCCTGGGAATTGATTTTTGGAAGAGGTTAGGCATTGTACCTGATATGCGCAGAGGGGAATGGCATTTTTCCAAGGACCCAATGGTTTGTCAGGAGATATCTTTGATCGAGGATTTGGATCCGGTTCAACGAGAACGCTTGAATACCTTGGTTTCATCGTATTTTGACAGGGTTGATGATCGGCTTGGATGTACTTCAGTAGTCAAACATAAAATTGTCACAAATAGTCCTCCAATTAAACAGCGGTACTACCCAGTTTCACCATTCAAACAAAAACTCATTGACGAGGAAGTGGACAAAATGTTGGCTGCTGGTGTCATTGAGCCGTCTTCATCAGCTTGGTCCTCGCCTGTGCTGTTGGTTCCAAAGGCAAATGGGGTAACGCGTTTCTGTGTTGATTTCCGGAAGTTGAACGCGGTTTCTGAGCGTGATGCTTGGCCTTTGCCTTATATTTCTTCGATCCTTGATAAACTTGGTGGTGCTAGATACTTGACTTCCCTGGATCTTAAGAGTGCTTACTGGCAGGTTGAACTGGAGGAAAATAGCAAACAGTACACTGCTTTTACTGTCCCTGGACGTGAATTGTTCCATTTCAAAAGACTACCTTTCGGTTTGCATAATGCGCCTGCGACATTTCAGCGACTTATTGACACTGTTTTGGGTCCTGAGTTTCACCCCTATGTATTCTGTTACCTGGACGATGTAATTGTAATTAGCCCCGATTTTGACACTCATCTGAAAACCTTGAAGTCGGTTTTTGATCGCTTGGATGCTGCTGGTTTGACTCTCAATAAGGAGAAGAGTAAATTTTGTCGTGATGGGGTTATAGGTATGCTGTCATGGTATCGCCGATTTATTCCGTCTTATTCAGATCTTATTTCTCCTTTCACTCGGTTGTTGCGCAAGGGAGCGAAATTTTCTTGGGATTGCAATTGTGAGGAGTCTTTTCAGAAAATCAAAAATGTCCTGGTGTCTGCACCAATCCTTACTTGTCCAGACTTCAATCATGAGTTTTTCTTGCAAACTGACGCATCAGGCTATGGTGTGGGAGCCGTACTGTATCAGGTATATAATGGTCGTGAAAATGTGATTTGTTATATTTCTCGATCTCTCACTCGTCAGGAGAGGGTTTATTCCGCTACAGAAAGGGAACTTCTGGCCGTGTTATTTGCGATTGAGAAATTAAGGTGTTATCTGGAAGGTGCAAAATTCTCTGTGATCTGTGATCACTTCAGTTTGCAGTGGTTGGACAATCTGAAGAATCCTCAAGGTAGACTAGGCAGATGGGCTCTACGTCTTCAGCAGTTCGACTATACGGTGATACATAGGAAGGGTAAAGACAATGTGTTGGCGGACGCTTTGTCAAGGGCTGTTCCTATCGAGTGTGATGAGGTCAAGATACTCGATTTTGATAACATTTCTGATCGGTGGTATAATGGGATGAAGCTGCAGATTTCTAGGAACCCCCTGAATTTTCCGCGTTGGCGAGTGTCAAATGACAAGGTTTATAAGTCTATTCAGTTGGATTTTCCAGAATTGAGAGATTCGGTTGATTGTTGGAAGCTGGTTATTCCAAAGGATCTACGACGCCAGGTTTTTTATTCTTGTCATGGTTCTCATGTGGGCGGTCATTTGGGAATTCATAAGACTTTCCTAAAGTTGAGTAGATTGTATTTCTGGCCAGGAATGAAGCCTTCAGTCACGAAAATGGACAACCATTGTGTTGTTTGCCAGAGAACGAAACCAGAACAAAAGTTACCTGCTGGAAAATTGAAGGGTAATTTGGTCCCTGATCGTTGTTGGCAAGTCATCAGTATGGATCTATTTGGGCCGTTACCTAAGAGTAAAAAGGGGAATATGTATATTTTCGTGGTAACTGATGTTTTTAGTAAGTTCAATCACTTTTTTCCGATCAGGAGAGCTAATGCAGGTAAAATTGTTAACCTTTTGGAAGATCGCATTTTCCTTTTTCATGGAGTTCCGGAGATTGTTCGACGTGAAAACGGGGTTCAATTCAAGGGTACTGAATTCAAAAAGTTAATGAATAAATATGGTGTTAAGACCTTGTATAACCCAAATTATCATCCGTCACCAAACATCACTGAAAGGGTGAATAGGGTTTTAAAAACTATGTTATCTGCTTTTGTTTCTGAAAATCAAAGATTGTGGAATGAACATTTGGCGGCTTTGGCTTGTGCAGTTAATACAGCGGTTCATGAAGTCACAAGTAGAACCCCATATTTCATAAATCATGGCTCGGATATGGTTCTTCATGCGAGCGAATATATAAAATCAAAGGACTTAAACAACACAGTTTCTCAGAATCAGGTCGATTTATCTATGAAGGTTGAATCTTTGGGAAAGTTAAGAGTGTTTGTCAATAAGAGATTATTACATGCTGGTCAGAAAGTTAGGGACCAGTACAATCTTCGACGTCGAGATGTGAATTTTTCTGTGGGTGATTCTGTTTGGAAGAGATTATTTGCTTTGTCTGATGCAGGAAAATATTTTTCTGCAAAACTAGCGGGAAAATTTGAGGGACCCTTTTTGGTGAAACGTAAGATAGGATACTGTATTTATGAGTTGGAGGATGAACATGGTAAATCGAAAGGGAACTGGCATGTTCAAGATCTTAAACCATATCTCAATCCAGATGATGCTTAATTTAATTATTGGTGGAAAATTTTGGCCTTACGGTGCTAGGCATAAGAATTAGCCGTGGCGGAAAACTGCCGGAGGTAGAAGTCCTCCAAGTGTTCACACTTGTTGAGTGGGTATCAGGAACATCATGGTATTGATAGTTGACTTCTGGACAGTTTTAGTCCGTCTCTTTTTGAACAGTTAGATCTGTTGAGGTTGTCGTTCGTGGATATTGGCTGCGACAAGAGGGAATGGTGTCTTGCTTTATTGGTGGTATTTCAGGGAAAATTTCTACTTTAGTATTTGGTCTGTATATGGTTACCCTGTTCTATTTGGTTGGTAATAGATACATTTCTCTTTTCTCATGCACATTTATTTTTGAAAATTGAGCAAATGACCTACTGTTGTGTTGCAGAAGTGACTATGTAGTAATTATTGCAATCAAGGGTTGTCAATGGTTTTATGGTAGTTTGTGTCAGGCTTAGGAGATCGCTAATCAGAGTTGAGGGACTTAATGCAGCTTTCTAGTTGGTGTTAAGCTTTTGGAGTGCTTTCGATTCTGGTAGTGACCTGCAAAACTATTACTCGCCATTTCGTATTTTGGACATGCTTTGGTGGTTGTAACTCGGATTTGATTTGGGGTGTAAGTTGGAATTTTGGATATTCCATTTCTCGATTGTGACTTTATAATATCAAAAGGGTATTTTTGGTATTATCCCTCGGATTTGACTATTTTAGGCTTGGTTTAGGACGATTATTCTGTCCTGCCTATTTCTTAGCACACTTTTTGATGTTTTTTTAGTATTTACCGGATTTGTCTTCTCTCGCGATGTTCTCGAAAGGAGCGGAGTGAGACTATGGACCCTGTTTGGGGGGTTTTACAGAATTCCCAATCTCCGGGTACTGGGTGAGGTAGGAGCCCTCAGAGTGCTAGATGCATGAGTCCATCAGCGCTTGCATCTTGCAGTGGTTCTCGTTGGATTAAAGTTTTTTTGTTTCCATGTGGATTTCTCGTTATCCTTTCATTTATTTGAGGCCACTTGGTGTTTTTCTTTTTGAATGCATCTTTCAGTGTGGTGTATGCTATAATGCACTGGTTTGGTGTATGCTTTATGCACTCCCTGGTGCGTGGTGAGTCATTGGGGTTACTTTTTGTTGTAACTTATCAACTTTTTTTTTACTCTTACCCACCTCCTGATTTGGTTGACTTGGCTGATTTTTGGGGTTTTTGTCGGTGCATTTTTAACAAGGTCGGTGAACAAGGTTCCCCATACTCAGCCGGATGGAACGCAACTCTGACTAGACGCTGTTGGTTTTCAAGTTTTTGGTGTTTTTGCTGTGGAAATGCATTCGATGGGATTCTGGGATCTGTTTGGACAGCTTGGTCAGGACAATAGTTTTCTAGATTCATATTAGAGACGTACTTATCGACTTTCCGTCTTGTGCTTTAAAAAAAATATATTCATATTTTTTTTTCTTTTGGAAAAGGGGGTGACTGTTATGGTCGGATTTTGGAAATAATTCATTCATATTCGTTTTACGAAATTTCACGTAAAGACTGGACAACAACATCAGTTATTCTATACCTTGCTTGGCAATTAGTTCAATATTAGTACTCACTGTTTTGGTTTGGGAAAATAAATCATAATTTCATCGTTTTTTCTTGAATTTTCATCGACTTAGATTTGTCATCATTCTTCCGAAAAGTATGCGATTTTCTTGGTTCGGTTCACAACAATTACACTCAGCAGTCTGGTACTCCTGTAAAACTTTTCTTTAACTTCATAACAGCATAAACAACATCAACGTTTTGTTGTTTTTGAAAACTTTGTTTACTTGGGAATGAAGCGGAAATTCGCCATCACTAGTTGACTGACAGATTGAAGGTTCCCAACCGATAACTTGTCAAATCAGGCCAATCCATACTTGAGATGTCGAGGGTATTGTAATGTAGGTTGGAGGAACGATATATGATTGTTTTGTCGCACTTACAGACTTTTAGATTTTCCATCTTTTTCCATGACCAAAGAAGTGAATACGTTCGTTTTGTTCAGCTGGTGCCAGCCGTTAAAAATAAAATGTTGTTTTTATTTATGGGTTATTTGAATATGAGTTTTGCAACTAGATGGATTTTTGGTTGGTATTTGTTGATTTCGAGCAGGATAGGCTTTTGGCAGTCATTTCTCTCCTCTTCTGAATCTGACTCTCAGATCGAATGAAAGTGACCGGTTTTTAACCAAGTCTTTTCTTGAGAAAACCTACCTTAGGGGTGATTATTGGTGCCGGGATACTTGTGTGGGAAATGCTCATTTGGACCTTTTGATTTTTGGAGAGCATTTCTTTGGCTGTAATGGCGATTTAAAGTTAAAAACTTCCATTGTACACGAAGATCGTACCGTCTTGTCAGTGCCATTTGCATTTTTTGTTTATGGGAACGTTGTCGATAGATCATTAGATCAGTTTTTCCTGTTAACTAGTACCGACGTCTTGGTTTGAAGTTGAGCTCTCATGATGTGCCATGAGGGCTTTTCTTATATTGTACGGGTTTTAAATGCTGAATGCTGAATGCTACATTTTGGGCTATGACGTATTGATGTCGCCATATTGACTTGAGAAATTAAGAAATCTGGAATGTTGGACATTTTTGCAACATGGAAGATGGGACATCAGTAATAAAAGCCACAGCTTCAGACAAATATGGAGTTGTTTTGTACGCTGAGTGAATCGATCTAGCAGCCTTTCAACCTGTGACCCTGCAGTAACCGACATAGCTGGATTTTATATTGGTGAGATCAAACCAATATTATTATAAATTTGTGCGCATACCACTTTTGGTATATATATTTCGGCGGTCATTAGAAAAAAAAAATAATTATTTTGTAAAATTTTATAACTACACAGGATCTCCTGTAAAGTGAAACGCGGCCGGCTACGTAGCGTTACAGATCTGATTAGGTATATCATTTTGGTTAACGCTGTGAAGGTTATAAGGTACTTAGGAAATTTTATTTAGTACTTTTTTTTTCTCAGCTGCTAAATCGGTTGTACGTATTCAACTTCAGTGTTTTAAAAAAAAGGGGTTAATTTTGGATTTCAAATAAATAGTAAACAGTTAAGAATATTTATTATTGTGCAATTTACTTAAGTAAATTACGTAGACATTCTTACTTATTTGGCAGACTGAGTCGATTTCATTTTTTTTTGGTTCTATTGAGGAACTTTACCGATTGTGACTTTGAAGGAGCTTACAGAATACTCCTTCGTCGCTGAATAGAATTTTGTATTGCCTCAATTTGTTGTTTGACTATTCCACGATTGGGACTGGATTCTTGGTTTTTTTTTTCCAAGTTTTATTTAGCTTGGCCTAGATAAAAACGTATGGCTTCCCCGTTGATAAATTAAAACTTGGTGACGCTCTTCATAATTTTGGACATTTGGATATCCATGCAGTATACTTGGTTACCCTTGGAGGAAATCTCAAGATAGGAAGAGGTGAATTCCACCCGACTTGAGCTAGAGTTACAGGTTTGTTGTACCCCGGGTTCTACACCATAACACGTTGTTCGATTTACTTCGGCTTCTCCACCTCATAGTTTGTCTCCAAGTTTATTTTGAATTTCACTTTGCAGTTTCGATATTTCCTTTTCATGTAATAATCCGTCTTCCTTTCTTTTTGGATCGACCCATAGCTACGCCAATGCCAATTTTTCATGGATTCACTTTGCTAGATATATCTTTTCTAATTTTATTTGGATCATTCACTTTTCTCTTCTGCTTCACAACCAGAATATTGTTGGCCTTTTGCCAAACTGAAGCGTATGATTTAGGTGTTGCAATATTGGTATTCGTATTATTAATTTGTGTTTTCCTCAAAGCAGCGATTTCTTCTTTTAGTCTTCTTTTTTTTTTTAAAGTCCATTTTTTATTCAATTCCTTTGTATTACTCATGATTGCTTGTAACGTCGAATTCATCAGATCAATTTGATTCTGGTCATCATGATTTTCTTCCACTCTACTCTTTTTTCTGGGTTTTTCAACTTCATTACCAATGGGTCTACGTTCGACTGTTTTAGTCTCACAGGCTTCAGACTTCCATGATGCTATCTTCATATGGAATTCTTGAAGATCCACTATATTTTCGCATTTGCCATGATAACAGTTTTTGCACAAACTACATTGAATTATCGACTTCATAACATCAAATATTTATTTCCATAAATAACATCATATGAAGTATCGGTTTCTTCCATTTGTTCCTCGAATTCTGAATACGTTGGGCAGGGTGCGGCGCACGGTGATCAAATAATAAAAACACTCGATCAAAACCTATAGCTCTCAATTGAAATTAGGGATTTATCAAGCCAAGTAGCTTGACTATTTTATTAGATACTTGACTTGACTTGAAAACTCAAGCTTTTTAAATTTTTTTACTTGACTTGACTTGATTTACGGTCAGAACTACTTGACTTGACTTGACTGGAAATCAAGCTACTTGATACTTGATTCCGTGAAATGTACACAGGGGATTCACTGAGCTTACAGCAAGAAAGCACTTGCGTCTAGCCGGCATGTATGCGGAAACATCTATACCGACCTCTTCAACTTCAAATTGAGAGAAATTAATTTCAAATTGAAACTCAACTATTTTGGGGATTTTTTTATTAAGATTAAGATAAATTAGTAAGTCAATTCATTTATTAATTTGCAATGAATTAACATCAACAACTGCGCAAGATATGTGGCACACATCGAAAGGTTTATTCCAGAATCTTTGAACTAAGTTCACATCCGAATAAGTGGATGAGTATAATGCATAATGCATAATAATTTATTATAATATTATGTTACTTTTTTTTCACTTTTTATCTAAAATGTACATAATAATAATAATTCTAATAATCAAGCAATAATTTTCATTATAACTGACTGACCAAAGCATCCTATTATTTCTGCCAGATAATATTAATTTCGATTTTCTTATGTATCAAGATATGGGAATCAATTTGATTCTGCTTAGTTTCAATTTGATAGCTTTCAATGTTCGAAGTCCGCGTCCGAGAGAATAATGACAAGCTCTAAGCTCTGCTACATTTCAAATCCTAGCTGTATAGCTGGTAGGGCATTAAACCGAAAACTTGAGACAATTATGCAGCTTGGCAATGTTGATCTCGATCGATGCGGTGATTTTTGTTCTTTTGTATTATTACAAGATTTCGTTTTGTTGTTTCATTATTTAATATTTAAAAATAATTGTCCGTTTGTTTTTTTAATATATTTTTGATAAAAAATTGCTTTTTTTTGTACTCAGATTTTTATAATTTTTACGTTTGGGCAGTTCAGATTTATTGTTTTAAAATGTACATTTTTTGAAATCAAACTCAGGTAGCTTGAATATTTTAAGCTTGATCGTCAAGCTACTTGATGTCTGACTACTTGACTTGACTTGAATTCCAAAAACAGATTCTTGACTTGATATTGACTTGATTTCAAGTCAAGTAAAGTCAAGTAGCTTGAAAATCAAGTCAAGCCGTGAATCACCGATTGAAATGGATACGGATTTCATTTTTAGCTAGCTTCGACTCAGCTAGATGTGGACTAAAATGAGAAAGTATTTTGAACTAGAATTTTCAGGTGCCATCTCAAAAAAAAAAACTCTTCAAAAGGTAGTAAGTAGTATTTTTATTGATTCACATTTTTTAACCCGACGGTAATCATAAGTCAAAAGTTTAAATAAGTAAGCAGTATTTCTGAAACAGACTGTGGCTACAATAAACAAAACCAAATAAGCAAATAAGTTTACATAACAATATAATAATATACAGGGTTGCTCATTCAAGTTGAGACAGCTTGTGGTCCCGAAAACGATGAATCTCTGGGGGAAAATGTTGAAGGCGTCTAGTGATTTTTATTTAAACATTTTATTATCAGAAACTCACAGTTCTTGCTATGATAAGCTGCCTCAACTTAAAAGAACTACATTGTATATTATGATAGATAAACAAAAAACAAAATATGTTTCTTCAGATACATTCTTCATCATCTCAATAATTTATGAAAATATGTAGGATACGTGAATACGAGGAACTTCATCCATGGTAATAAAGTGAAACTAGTGATTTTGCTAAAAAAAAACTTTGTTGATTTTCCCGTGATGAAAATCATGCCATGCGGGCATATGCAACGAGCTGTGGCAAAACACTGGACCATAATATTAGGCAATGTCCACAAGTTACTACAGAATATCAGCGAATAGATGGCTTCTTCCCCCATTTCTGCAGATACTAACCCAAACTAACCCAAACTGGAATCACCAAATTTAGATAAGGTAAGAGAATCGTACTACGCAAATTTCGTCGTGTCTTCTTGTGTCTTCTTCAACAAACAGCTACATAATCTAAATACTGCAAGAAACTACGTGGTTTTTTACTAGATAGGCAAGGTATATTATCAACTTTTGATATACCAACACCTTGTTCAATATTCTTGTATTTTGCACATTTATGTAGAGGAAGATAATCATATTCCATATTTGATGTAATTCCAACGCAATACTTCAAACTCTAACAAAATATCTAGACATACTAAATTTGATACATCTAAAAGTATCCTTAATTCTAGAACGAATTCGTTAGCAAACTTGCTACTCTGTCAAATATTGCTCTGGTCAATTGAGATTATTACCGACCATATTGAAACATCAATCGATTTTGCAGCTTGTGCGAAAAATAGGTTTTTATCGAGTTTTTTGATTTTTTGACCACCATGTTGGTTTGTTTTTGGTTGTTTATCTTATCGTCTCGATGCAGGAATTACAATACTAACTGGTTTTGAATAATTATCCATACTAATATTTCCACAATCACTACAACATACTATACAATCTAGATAAGAAGGCTATGAAAAAATCGCAGACCTTTATCACAATTCAAACCACTTTACTGTAAATCAGGAGCTCTCTCAAAATACAACCGTCGGACTCGACTATACTCGACCACGTTTATTTGGAAAAGTCTTAGCGTACTTTGATATTTGAACCTGAAATTGGCTTGAACAGTTTCTAACTGTAAATGAGAAATCGTGTGTGAAATAATCGATGATATTCGTCACTTTTTAAATGAAATGACAAATGAAACTAACATTAGATATATGTATGACATGTTCTATAAAAACTTCACTCCCTGACAATAAATTTTGGACAAGAATAATTTGAGTCAATTTAATATCCCTGTAACTTCTTTTATTTTTGTCCGATTTTGTCAAAATTTTTACCAAAGTGTAGCCCAATGTCTTGAGATATCACCCTTCATTTTGGTTTTGAAAAAATACCGATGGCTTGGTCATTATACAGGGAGGAACAGAAGCTACTTTTTTACCATTGAGTTCAACACCCTGTGGAAAAATTGAGCGGCAAAATTCAGCTCCATCATATTCTCTTGTGAAGTGCAATCTTTTCTCGAGAAAACGTTTTTTTGGTCATGTCAATATCTGCTTTTTTAGAAAAGATACAGATGTTTAACGAGAATGCTGCAGTTTTTTGATATTTTATCAACAATTCTCAAATGCTTGCATGAAGTTTAGCCCTTTGTCTTGAGATTTCCTAAGTAATATTTCCTGATGTTTGGGTGAATGCGAGAGAATATAAATCTGGTTTAACAGTGATTCTACGGTCATCTATGTATCGATTAGAATGACACTTAGTGATTCGCTGTGGTTCGGAATTGTTACCAACTCTAGTGTTAACTTGATTCTTCTTTGGTACTGTTGGGAACATTGGTTCATTTTGGAGGTGGTTCGTCAACTGTCACGAATTTGGGAATTCTCTCCCGTGTGTGAAGGCAGACACACGTACCTTTGAGAAACCAACATATTTCATTTTTCTTGGCCACATTGTGAAGTGTGATGGTGTAATGGAGTTCAATGATTGAGTGCATCTCAATCTCCACTATTCGAAAAAGTATGTTGTTACTGAGGATGACCCAGATACAATTGGATTTATAAAACCTAACAAGGGGAGCGTGATATGTCAGTTTTTTGCCTTTCTTTGTTTGCTACTTCTCTTTTGGCAATTTTCCAATCCCCCCCATTGTTTCAGGGTTTTTTTACCACGTTTTATTCAAACCGAATAAACTTATCCACGTATCAAATTTCTACAATTTGTTCGATTGATATTTGGCGATGTTTCTGTGAATAACTTGCAACGGTATGGTTACGCTGGTCAGCCGAATCATTCCATGGTCCCCTTTTGGTTCTGGAAGTACCATTGAGTGACAAATCTCGGGTTAGCTCGTGACGTATCTCAGACACATTCAACTAAAACAGACCAGGAGTCAAGAGCAATCAACTGACCAGGAACCAAGAAAAATTAACAGGCCAGTCATTTTGATAACCATCATTCCATTATCTCGTCAATATCAATCAGATCGTCATTTACGTAAATTTTCCAATTAATTTAATATCAAATATATTAATCATTATGTGGCATTTTATATCAATATTGATACCCATAAAAACATTACTTTTGCATAGACAATTCTTAAATTTATATATTTTCATTGCCTAATCATTCTACATTATTTGTACACTGTGCGGTAGTATTTAATTATTATCATTTGAACATTGCCACTATTGGTAGAACATAGCGCAATCCCCAAATCCTTCGAAAGTATTTGCCTTTGCGATGTATTGATTTTTTACGCATAAAACAATCACTGACATTGTTTGCTTCAGTACCGATCAGTAACCTCTTTTTATAATCAATCATAATTGTAAATTAAGACGAATACGAATACTTATCGTATTTCACCATTTTCATTCCTCCCATTTGATCACTTGTCAAATATTATGGAAAGGTTATTAGTGTTTTTTGAGAGGATAAAGCAACATTGTTGTAGACCATGAATGTGCTCTTTTTTGGAAAGTCTCGTTAACTGAAACAAATTCCTATCATCAAACAGGTTTCTTAGTTTTGCCTTATAAAAACTGAGAAAAAGAAGAGAAAAGAAAATAATTTTTATTTATCCATGTACCGTAGAACAACCAATGAATAGTTGATACATTTTATAACTCTTTTACGTGTGATAGCTACTATTAAAAATCAAGAAACGCATTAAATTTTTCGAAGGATTAAAAAAATACGGAAAATATCGAGACTGATTTTCTTATTGATTCTTATTGAATTAATCCAATTTGGCAATAGCGCCGGCATAAACCGTAATAAGGGTCACTGTTGAAGGTCGTTTGTGTTGTTTGGGGGTGATTTGCAGTTTTTGTTTAGTATGCGAGGCTCCTGGTAGTGAAAAATTGTGTCTTTGAATTTATCCCTACGTCTGATAAATAACTAGTCTAGGCGTCTGCATTGATTTGGGTCTGAGAAAAATAAATATCTCGAGGGTTTTATGATACGGTCAAATAAGGTATCATAAAACCCAGTCTGGGTGGTGTGGCATACAGTGTGTCCAAGATAAGGATGTCTATCATGGGGATCTTGGAAACCGAAAAAGATACAAGGTCGGTTAGTTTGGGTTAGTTTGGGCAAAGTTGCGTATCTTGATGCTTAACAAAATGCCGTTTTAAAAGCCAATAAATTCCGAATACGTCCGCAATTATCCGAAAAAAACCGAAATTTTTCAAAATTGTTTTCATTTTTTCCTGACCACATTTGAAGAAATATTTTAAAATTAATGGAGCTTTTCCATTGCCACTTTTTGCCCTTGTTGTAGCGTTATTAAATTGAAGAACCGACGTTTCGTCTATGAGCAGCCATCATCAACTTTGTTTTTTTAAATACGGTCCTGGATTTTTTATTACAGATTTTAGGAGCCTCTCATGTTCCCAACCCAACGATGTATCGCACTTATTAAAAAAGAGGTGTTTGTTTTTGATCCTATTGAAAATGTATTTTTTGTCTTTCTCTAACACGTGAGTTCTGATGTTAAAATCCATCAATATGATTTTTTAGAATAATTGCGATACATTGTTGGTTTGGGAACATAGGAGGCTCTCAAAATCCGCCATAAAAAATCCAGGACCGTATTTAAAAAAACAAAGTTGATGATGATTTTTCCGAAACGAAACGTCGTACGGAAAATATTTCAACGTTTTTTTGTAGAGCTTAAAAAGTTGCCCTGAGAAACTATCTTTTGTTTTTCCATATCTCTTTAAATAACGTCAGAAAAAAAATAAAAACGAAATCGGCAAATTTAATTTTTTTAGGCATATCTCCGAAACTATTCTGGATTTTAAACTTTTCTGAAGGGCATATTGTTAGGCTTGAAAATGCGCAACTTTTCTTTGATTTAACCATCTTCGTATCTCTGACGGTTCCCAAGATCCCCATGATAGACATCCTTATCTTGGACACACTGTGTAGTTTCCTGGTTTATTTTTTGCTTTAAATCACATTATTTACCAAATATTTTAAAGTTAACAATGTATCGATCATCTATCATTCATCATATTGAGCTGGAAACTCTTGTAAAAATACCATCAATAGAACATCTCCCAATGTCGCATTTGTTTCAAGCAGCGCGCGTTCATTTCAGTGTCAGGCGGATAATGGATATTTCTCTGTGACGTCAATGTGGCGATGGGCCCAGGTTGATGGAGTTATTTATTTCAAAGAGACCTGGTTTGAATGCTTTGCATTATTTTGGCCAATTCATGTGACCCATTCTATTAACGAACCCACAGTTATATATTCTACACAAAATCAGCTTTAATTTTGAATATTTTGATATAGTGCAACGACCCCATTTACCCAATGTTCCATATTGGGCAGATAACTCTTTGGAGGCGGTACTATCATGTTGTGGACTTCACTACTATCACTACATGGCCGTACAGATCTTGTATCAATTGAAAATGGGAAATCAAACACATGAGATGGGTATGCTAGGATTGCTAGGTAGACATGTTCGCAATAGACATCTGGAAACCTTACCTGATTTGCAAGAAGCCCTTCTTGAGAAATAGCAAATATTCCTCAAGAAGCTATTCAGAGCTGCATCAAAAGCATGCCATTCGCTTGGTAGAAGTCGCATAGGAATTGATTTTAGAACATTTGTTCATGCAAGTACCTATATAAAAATGTTCTCATTCAAATTTGATAAAATATCGAAAAACTGCAGCATTTCTTTTAATTATCTGTATCATCTCTGAAGAAGCAGATATTGACATGAACAAAAAAACATTTTGTTTAGAAAAGATCGCACTTTTCAACTGAATATAATGGATCTAAATTTTGCCGCTCAATTTTTCCACAGGGTGTGGAAATCTCAACGGTAAAAGAGTAGCTTCCGTTCCTCCCTGTATAATGACCAAGCCATCAGCATTTTTCCAAAACCAAAATCAAGGGTAATATCTCAAGACTTTGGTGCAAATTTCACCAAAATCGGACAACAATCAAAAAAGTTATAGAGATATCAATTTGACTCAAATTATTCTTGTCCGGAATTTATTGTCGGAGAGTGTATATTCAGAATTTTGAACAGAATTCAAGAATCAAATAATATACAGGGCAACGCTGCAGTCGTCAAAATATTTTCAAAAGTTGTATTTTATGTGCGTACCTGCTCATACCAAAATTCAAAACATTTGAAAACGCCACGCCGTTCTTGAAATGCGTAAAACCGACCACTGACGTGAATCACTCTGTTGATTCCACTACTTGCAACACAAACTACTCAGATAAACGTAATCCTCGACACTATGAGATAAACAGAACTTCAAAAGCATGAATCTGGAATAAGTCAATTTATAAACATGTGAATCATTCTCTAACTCCAAAACTCAAAACAGATTGTTCTCACTGAAATAACGTAATTATGATTTAACAATAATATTATCACTATACCTCACAAATTTAAACATTATTTTCACGTTCCACTTGAAAAAATAAACCACGAGAATATAAATTTGAAGCCTGTCATAAAGTTTACTGGATTATGAAAACTTAATTTTAGATCTTGTTAGTTTTCTTAAGAATCTATACGCCGATAACTTTCGACGATCATCCTGGAGAAAAAGAGATATTTAAGGTGCTGCTAAATCAAGACGCAATGTGCTAGAAACTCGAATTCAAATGGATTCTATAAATAAATAAATCAATAAATAAGTAAATGAATAAATAGGCTTTGATACTATGGACGATTTCCTTCAACTAACAACTATTTAAAACGCTGGTTTAGTTTACCATTAATGATAAACTTAATGGTGTCTGCTTTCTCCATATACTTATAAATACAATATACCGCGTGCGTCCCATAAGGCAATGAGAGGGATTTCCCGCGAGGAAGTGAGAAGGAGAGTACAGATTAGTACAGGAGAATCCCAGAAGTCAATCCTTGGTTAGGATTTCGATGTAATAGCCATGCGTGAAATACTATTTTCCAATTGGCTTGGTTTCAAATTGTCAAGACGGAGACGGACAAGGACGAGAGCCGGCAGAACTGAACGGACTTGCGGCTAGATGTAGCTTCCATGCACCAACCACAGTGTTGCCGTATCTCTATCTGTGAAAGTTGGGTTGGGATTGTTAGGGAGAGTGGGGTGGGGACTGTGGGGAGGCTCTTTATTTATGTTTATGGGGTCATTTTGATGTTTAAAATTTGTGTCTTGCACCCTGCACTTTCATCTCATCAGAATCTTCATGAATATAATTAAATATTTACCATTCGATGTGGATTTGAGATGTCATTTTCTCGAAAACGGTTGGATATCTGGTTTTCTCAATAAACGATATTATTTATGGGGCATGAAATATGCATGAAATATCCACAGAATTTCACGTAGAATTCAAAAATAAAATAAAGAATACATGTTTCCATTTGAAATAAAGAAGTTGATAGCCGTAAATTATTTTGAAATTTTGTAATAGTAAATTTTTCCTTCTGAATAACATTTTTTGTCGCATCTCCCAAAGATATACTTATTATTATAATATAGATAGGTTTTTGGTCGACTTCCAAGACTAGTATACCCACTTGACTTATCGAAATTAAAATTCTGACACAAATGTGGTTCCATTAAAGCAGGACTAAACTCCCAAAGGTGAAATTTCAATTCAAATGAATTCAGTATTTTCCATCTACAGGGTGTCCCAGAAAGAATGGGTTATACGGTTACAGCAGATTCCTCACACAAAAATTTTGCGATCACCCCGAACTTGTCTACACCGAGAGTTGATATTAACCGAGATACAGGGTGTCAAATTTGAATTTAATTCTTGATTTCTTTGAATAACTTTTGAAATAATCAAATTATATTGATGAAATTTGGTATATAAGGGTTGTTTGACATGCAAAATTCAAATCTGAGCGCGGAATATCTCTTACTTTTAGGGGACGCCACTTACACACCTTTTCTCTCGTTCAAATAGTCATAACTTTTTTGTACGGAGCCGTACATTTCATTAAAATTGAAAAATTGATTTTTCCTTCATATTTACATGAAAAAGGTATACTTTGTAGAAGTGGCTAGGAGCTAGGAGTGACCGTTTTCAAGATATTTGAACTTCAAATTTCTTGTGTAGGTATATCCATCCAGTTATACATCAAAATTGTACCTAAAGATATTTCCATAATATGAGTTGATGGATATTTCACTAAATTCAAACTTGAAAACTGGAAAGGTCTGGAACAGTTTGTCGAAGTGTCTCTTAGAAGTAAGTATAAAGTTGAAAAGTTTAGTGAGACCTATAAACTGTGTGACTGCACTACCGCACAGAAAATTACTATTTTCTTTTGATTTCATAATAAAGTGAAAGCTCGCCCTTAACGGGCAGCTCTAATAAGCGATTATCTCCCTTAAAATGTCAAATTTCTTGGAATCAATTTTAAATCTATGTTTTTAACACATTTGTGTATACTTGTATTTATAAGTATATGCACATTTGATGAAATTATCTCTTAAGTGGGCATGCAACTCCCATAAGCGAACAAAAAAGCTGGAACCGTGTCTTCCCGCTTAATTATGGGAGCTTTTGTTGCATTTATGTATATTATATGGCATATTCTAAAAGTTTGATTGATGGATTTTACTCTTATTTCATTAGTGGAAAACATAAACTTATAAATACAAATATGGTGGAAACCATGAAAGAATTGTTTGATTTTCCAAATCTCCGTGTATTGCTCCAATTATTTGTAATTCTGTTGACCAAACTAGAAGAACGCCGATATCGGCGGTCTAGTCTCTATCGTCTATTCACCTACCTCTGAATTAATCTCACTTGATTTAAGATATCTAGAGCAAATACCTTGAACTGTTATAAATATGAGAGATAATAATAACAAAAACATTATACCTAGGTACTCAAATTTTAAAGTGAAACCCAACCAATCTGTGGTGATATATTGCTTCAAAAACTACTGAGTTACTATTATATTTCAATGTATAATCAAGAACAAGTCACCAAACTAATTCAAACCGTTTTTGAATCAATAATAACACTCCAGAATAATAAATAACAATTTGTTGCACAAAAATTGTTAAATCTTATGCAATCTCACACCTAAACACAAAATCCTGGATCACATAAGATTAATTTATGAACATATTATTTTCCACTCATGCTCATATTTATCACCCACATGTGAATTCACGTAATTTTTTTTGGAATCCCGCGAATAATTTAAAAATACGTCTATACAACAGCTGATATGAAGCATGCAACACTGTTTCCACTTTCCACCATGTTTCAGCCAGCGACAATTCTCGCAAATCGATTCTGCGCATAATTCGATCTCCTAACCAAGGACAGACTTATGTGAAAAAGTATATGTCTGTTTCAGCATCCTCGCGGGAGACCCGACAAGCTGCCCGCGGTATATTGTATTTATAAGTATATGGCTTTCTCCGTTAAATTGTATGTTAAATAAATATTTCTTATGTTCCCAAAGGTTGATCAGAGTCATCCGTTTCGCGCCAAATGTTTTAAAACGTTTATCTAAATGCTCCTTTAACGTGCACGTGAAACCACACTCAAGACGGATAGTATGAGAGCTTGCAGACATTTTCCAGTGTCTATTTGAGGCACTACAAAACGTGAACCTGACTGGAGGGTTTGGGGGAAAAACCAATATACAGATTCAAAAAATAATATAGAGGGCGCTACCTACACGTATTTTACCTGCTATGAACAGCCATAACTTCTTTGGACGTCTCTGTATTATATCTTTAACTAAGAATAATGATGTATTTATCACTTTAGCGCAGAAAATGTGAACTCATTAGAAGTCGCTACGTGCAACAATTCTCGAGATATTTGGATTTGAAATAATGAATACATGTGATAATGAAATTATGGCCAAGCATGGTGTTTCATTGATGGTGGCAAAAATACAGGATGAGTCAGCCTGCTCAAAAATAAGAAGAAAATCTCTCATAAACATCTGTCCGGAGATGCTTCGTTACAGAGCTACAGGGTGTTGTTTTCATTTTATTCAATTTTTCACAGTTTTTTTAATTGCTTTTGTTTAAATATTATTTGAAAAGGAAATGTTGATAACATCACACACAGGTCAACTTTTATCTTTTTAACTAAAAATATGAAGCAATCATACGAAAAATGTTAAACTTCTAGCAGGTTACCTCAGCCATAATTTCAAAATCACGTGTTTTAATTATTTCAAATCCAAGTATCTCGAGAATGGTTGCACGTAGCGACTTCAACAAGTATACATTTTCTGCGTGAAAATAATGAAGATCTGTTTTTTTAACTCAAAAATACAATACAGGTTCGTCCAGCAAAGTTATGACTGTTCATAGCAGGTAAAATACGTGTGGGTATCGCCGTCCACAAGTTAGAGCCATACCAAGGTCAAATTCGAATTTCGCATGATAAGAAACCCTCAATAACCAATTTTCATCAAAATATCGACATTGGTTCAAATTATATTTAGAAAAAAATAAATATTTGTGGTATTGTCATCGTGCTGTAGTGACTTTAAATAAATGAATCAAAACTGGACAAGTGTAGCAAAAAATATTATTTTGGTGTCAGAAGTGGGATTTATTGTGTGCTATAGAATCAGACATAAATAGTCATTATAATGACTTCGAAACTAGTTCTGCTGACGGGATTGAAGGTCGCCAAGTTGAAGAGGGAGTTGGAGGAGCATGACTTGGATTTATGCGGGAAAAAAGCTGATCTACAACAACGGCTTCATGAGGCTTTAATGGAAGAAGGCATGGATCCTGATACGTTCTAATTTGAGATTCCTGATCCCAACGCAGTGGAGAAATTGTCCAAGACTATTCAAGAAAACTTGAGAGAATTGGGAGAATCTTCCAGAGCCATGGAAGTGAACTCGAGGAAAATAGAAGAGAAGCTCGAAGAATCTTCTAGAGCCATGGAAGAAAAATTGATAGAAAAGTTCAACGAATTTTCTAGAGCTATGGAAGAGAACTCGAGGAAATTGGAGAAGTTGAAAGAATCTTCTAGAGCTTTGGAAGAAAAGTTCAAAGAATCCTATCTATGGAAGAGAAGCACAAAGGAACTTCTTGAGCTAAGAAGGATCAGGCTGCAGAAAAAATCGGGAAACAGCTAGAAGATACAGTGAAGACTCTGGAAGAAGAAATAGAGCAAATGAAAAGGCAAGTGACAGAGATTATGAAACAACCAGAAGTGACATTCGGGAGCCAAGATGCAAGTGCTAAGATAGAGGCTGATACCGTCAGAGTCCACATGAAAGCCCCTCAGTTTGATGGCAAGCTGTCCTGAAACAACCATCATCGCCAGTTCGAGGCAGCAGCAAGGGCAAATGGATGGGTTGAAAACCTTGGCATTAATACTGACATTGATACTGGCACTTCGTGGGGAGGCTACGAAAACACTCAAGAGCAGGAAGACTACGATGTTCTGGTCAAGCATTTGGAGCTGCGATATGGACAAGTTCACTTGGAGCACGTCTACCACTCCCTGCTGAAGAACCGCTTTCAGAAGAACAATGAGAGCTTGCAGGAATTTCGAGCTGTTTGTAGGAATGTAGCTCGCCTTGCACGACTGGCTTATTCAACCACGCCAGAGAACGTTATAGAGAGATGGACTTCGAGACCAGGAGATAAGGCAGTCCTTGATACTTCATCGTCCTGACAGACCAGTGGATGCGCTGGCAAAAGCCCTGGAGTTTGAAGTGACTAAGCAGTCCGTCAAGATTCTTATACGCGTGCGAAGGATGGAGGAACAAGATCTCGCGGTCGACGCAAATGTGAGGATAGTCGTCAAGGAAATGAAGGCATCCAAGCGAAGGGAGCTTCGATGTTGGAATTCTGGAGAGCTTGGCCACATTCAAAGCCGATGCAAGAAGGAGAGACGGGCATCTTCTTCGACGTCGGAAAACTAGGGAGGGTCGATGCAAAGGGGCAGTCGTCAACCTGTAACCAGTATGCCTTAAGAAAAAAATGCAGAACATCGCACCATGCTACTGGATACAGGTGCGACGGAGACGATTATCAGGCCCGATATTGTCACAACACCGACAATGATCAGACCAACAAAGTGGCGACTACAAACAGCAACTGGTGACCTCGCGAAAATACATTGCTGGTTGCTGACATCGAAGAAGAGATTATCATTGGAATGAACATCATGAATTCCCAAGGCTTCCAAATGGATTTCAGGCATGGCACATTGAGGGTCAACAGCGAAGAGGTGATGCTACCTGGGAAAGAGGAGGAGTTAGTTCGTGTACTGCTGGCTGGGGATGCTTCGATTCCAGAGAGGAGCGGAATGACCCTGTGAAGTCGTCTGGATGGAAGAGTCAAAGAAGAAAGCACCGTTATTTTTGAGCCTAGAGTACACGACTTCAAAATAGAACGAGGAATTGCTTGTGGAAAGGGCCTGGTACAAGTGAAGAGGACTTCGCCTGTTAGAGTGATGATCGTCAACCATTCTCAGTGTGCTTGGCGAAGGAAACGCCGATGGGACTCTGCTCGTCAATTTCCTCCATGGTGCGACAGCTGCTCAAGACTGAGGCGACTTCTCCTGTGTTCACGGTAGAACCCTAATAAGACACTTTGTTCCGTGAACATTCTTTGAAAGTCCCCAAATGTTCCGAAAGTCCCCGCCTAAAAAAAATTGTTCCAGGAACGCTTTTAGGGTATCGTTCTTGAGATGTTACATAAAATGGTTCCAGTAACATCCAAATATCAGCTTTTTTCCATTTCATGATAATAGGTCTCATTGAAAACAAAGTACAGGAAAATGTGGAAAAAAAATATTTTGTATTTTTTTCACTGAACAGAATCGTCAGCAGGGTATACAAATTAAAATAAGTATATATGCATTAGACCTTCCCTCTTTTTCCCCACTTTTAATCTTGCAGCAGGGTGATCTAAAAATATATCATCATTCTGATAAAACATTATAACTGAACTGACGCAGGCAAAAAAAAGCGGGCATAAAATTATTGTATTTTGTATTCATCAGGTGGTGCCAACGACCTAATAGCATGTCATTGGGCGCCTGGGTGGTGCTGATACAAGGCAACACTGCCTGTTGAGAGAAATGGGAGAAATTAATTTTATTTCGAAGTGAAATTGTCAAATTTACGCTTGGCAAACGGGAATCATATGTTTCCATCCACATTGAATTTGGCGTGAGCGTGACTTTGACCACAAATACAATGTAGATGGTGGCATATGATTTTTGCTTGGCAAGCGGAAATTTGACAGTTCCAATTCGAAAACAAATTGAATGTAGATCACTAGTGCACTGTAAACTTCTCTACACTACAACACTCAGTGTGGCTCTATCCTAAAAAACAGACAGACATTTCACAAACAAAACCACACTGAGTGTTATAGAGTAGAAAAGTGTGCACTATAGTGGATCATAACAAACACACCTAATGTTGGCCGGCGCGTTAAGCCATGCCATGTCATGTCAATCACGTCATTATTACTGTCATCAGTGTCATCGTGTTTCGGACTTTTGGACGGCGTCATTTAACAATAATTAATCAACATTCAATATTCAATAATAATTCTGAGTTATTAATTGGTGTCTGTTGGGAAATTTCCTAATCAAATCATATCAAATGTCTTGAGTGAACCAGTGAACCATTTGTGTGGATATTGGGTTTAAAAAGGTGAGTGTATCAACTCTATTATTGCCCTTTGTTTCACTATGTGTTGGTGATTTTTAGAAAATACTGTGCGTGATAACTGACAACACAGAACAAGTGGTTGGGGGTTGGTGCCTGGTTGCGACGGGCCCAGGAGAGAAAAAGGAGAGCGGACATGGAAAATAATAATTGAGTAGGTGAGTGTAAGAAGACTAAGCGAGTGACCAAGTACAGAAATGTAAATTTTTCAGGAAACGGAAAAGAGTCGCAACTTTGATTTTGTGTACATAATAGTTTTGTGGTGGATAAAAAGTTACTTTTTATTTATTTTGTCTTCTTATTTATAAAGCTTCATTAAAGGCGTTGAATAGATGTTCAGGGAACGCAAAAGAAAGAGCATTCCTGGAATGTTTTCCTGGGACGTTCTTGAAATGTTGAAAAACCTCACAAACTTTATTCCGTGAACGTCCCCAGAACAAATTATTTGCGACACAAAAAAAGCGTTAACGGAACATTGCGTTTGTCGCAAAACGATGTTCAGTGAACATGTTTGGAACATAAGTGTGTTATTAGGAAAATGGAGAAGTTAGTTGCCACCTTTTCAAAGGACCTGGATAAAAGACAAAAACAGTGATTGAGATGCTTGTTGAGGCAATTAAGTGACATCTTTGACAACGGAATGGGGGAAAAGGGTCGGACATGCGTGGTACAGCACAAAATCAACACCGAAGGTGCACGACCCATCGGTCAAACGGCTAGGAGACTACCTTTGGCGAAGAAGGAGGAAGCGGACATGATAATTCAGGACATGGAGAAAGTCGGTATCATCGAGCCTTCAAGTAGTCCGTGGTCATCGCCAGTGGTGCTGGTCAAGATGAAGGATGGTTCAACCCAATTCTGTGTGGACTATCGTCAGCTAAACAACGTGACGATCGTAATCGACGACTCTCGATTACTTCAGCAAAACGTTGTCAAAACCTGAACGGAACTGCTGCGTTACGAGAAGAGAGCTGCTGGCAGTAGTCAAACTTCTACAGTACCTCTACGGAAAAAAGTTCCTGCTGCGAACCGACCACGTTGCACTCAAGTGGCTTCTACAGTTCAAGAACCCGGAATGTCAAGTAGCTCGTTGGATTGAGAGACTCCAGGAGTTCGATTTCGACACTGAACATCGAGCTGGATCAAGCCACAAGAATGCTGATGCCTTGTTCAGAAGACCAAGCCCAGAGCTTTGTAAGCACTGCCAAAAAGCTGAGGAGAAGGAGGTAAGCATTTGTAGAACAACTGTGGTAGATCTAGAGCCGATCCGATGATCGGCTTCAGATGGAAATAGGCAGGCCAAAGTTTGCCAGGTGATTCAGTTTCTTGAATATTTTGACATTTGTCATTCTTAGATCAAAATGACCTGTTTTATAAAAGTTATTTAGAATTTTATACATAATTCAAAAATAAAATGATAATCGGGGTATCCTATTTGAAGTAACAAGGTAACTAAGAAAAACTATAGTGTTTCTGGCAACGCTGCAAACATCAAAATATTTTTTAAAGTGAGCATTAGACTTTCATATGTACTAATACCAAAATTCAAAATTAGAAAAGCCATTCTTGAAGAACATATTGTGACGGAACATGGCTAGTGGTTCAAAATTTCAAGGCAGCTGGCGGCGGAAACAACGTTCCCACCATAATGTTTCGTCATAACACACGAATCTTGTCCCTATTGTCACAAAGTCGGTCCACTGTGAGAATTTTCGAGAGGTTTCTCCACCAGAAGCTTTGCCATCTATCGATTTTTTCCCGACAATTCTAGGGTATTCATGAATTATCGGCGAAGGCGGTCTTAGGTATATAAAAAGGGTCGCCATGGGATGAAGAGCAGTTCAGTTCAGTTAGTTATTGATTAGCCGCGAAATATAAATCGTTAAAACATAAATACGCTGCGATTACAATATAAATTGTTTGTAAATAGTGAGTGCTGTACACAGGGACTTAAAATAAATAAATTAAAACTAAACAGTGTTTTCTATACCGGAAAATATAACAGTGGTGTCAGAATTGGTATTTTATTTATGAGCTATAGAATCGGACATAAATATTAAATAGTCGTTATCATGACTTCGAAGCAAGTGCTTTCAACCAGATTGAGGTTGCCTAGTTGAAGAGGGAGTGGTAGGAGCGTGACCTGGATACGAGCGATGAGAAAACTGATCTACAACAAAGGCTTCGTGAGGCTTTAATGGAAGAAGGCATGGATCATGATACGTTCAAATTTTTAATTCCCGATCCCAACGCAATAGTTGAGAAGTTGAAAGATGAGCTGAAGGATCAACGAGAACTATTGAGGAGAAGTTTGTAGAATCTTCCAGAGCTATGGAGGAAATCAAGGAGTAACTGGCGGATAACTACAACTGTTTGAAGGCTCATTTAGCAGAGGAAATCGGAAATCTGGAGAAACAACTCGGAGAGACTGCAAAGGCTCTGGAAGACGAAATCAACGGTTTCAGGAAATGAATCTATCACTATATATAAACAACGTTCCAGTTAATTTTGTCAAAGAAAATAAATATCTTGGAGTTATATTGGACTCGCAACTCAATTTTTCAGCTCATGTGGATTTTTTGTGTAGGAAGTTGGGCAAAAAAATTGGTTGTTTCCGACGAGTTTCTTCAACTTTGTCTTCATGGACAAGAATGACAATTTACCAAGCGATTTTGTTGCCTCACTTCAACTATTGCTGTTCATTGTTAATATCTTGTTCAAAAGAGGACAGACGGAGATTACAGGGCATGCAAAATAAAATAATGCGTATATTATTGAACAGAGACAGATATACTTTAATTTCATCTATGTTAGAGACATTGAACTGGTTGAATGTGGAAAAGTGTATTATTAGGGCAAATCTTGTACTTATATATAAAATCGAACATGATGTGTTACCCACGTATTTTAGTCCATATTTAGAGAAAATATCTCATTTCCATAATTATAACATCAGGACAAGTCAAAATTTTCATATCACACCAGTAAGATCTACATTGCTTCAGAAAACATTATTTTATCAAGGACTTGAGAAATTTAACGAATTGCCTGATGACATAAAAACTGCCCCAACGTTAAGTATTTTTTGTAAAAAACTTATGGCTCATTTGTTACGAGGTTGAGAATGCATGTTACTTTGTAAGTTAGTTTGTATTATTAACCTATTATTGTAAAAATTAGCTAATGCTAAATAAATTTTCATTTCATTTCATTTCATTCTCATTTTTTTTCATTTCATAACGAAGTGAGAAGGCAAGTCGCCACAATTATGAAACAACCGGAAGGGAACCACGGCGCGAGTGCCAAGATAGAAGCTGATACCATCATGAAAGCACCAAAGTTTGATGGCGAGATGTCCTGGAACAATTATCATCGCCAGTTCGAGGCAGCAGCAAGGGCAAGTGGATGGACTGGACTGGAAAAAGACCTGGCATTGATTGATTCTGGCACTTCGTGGGGAGGATACAGAAATCTTGCAGGCGCTCAACACCCAGGAGCAGGAGGACTACGATGTACGCGTCAAGAACTGCGATATGGGCAAACTCACTTGGAGCACGTCCACCACTCTCAGTTGAGAAATCGCATTCAAAAGACCAACGAGTCCATGCAGGATGTTGCTCGCCTTGCACGACTGGCTTATCCAACCACGCCAGAAAACGTTATGGAAAGGCTTGCAGTTCAGGCCTCTTGATGAACTTCGAGACCAGGAGATTCGGCAGTCCCTGGTACTCCATGGTCCCGATAGACTGGTTGAAGCACTGGCCAAAGCTTTGGAATTCGAAGCGGCGAAGCAGACTGTGAGGGTACCTGCACGAGTGCGAAGGATGGAGGAGAAGGATCCTCTGGAAAAAGACACCGTCGAAGCAACTGTGAGGAGGGTCGTCAAGGAGATAGAGGCGTCAAAGCGAAAGGAGCTGCGGTGTTGGAGCTGTGGAGAACCTGGGCATATTTGTAGCCGCTGTGAGAAGAAGATACGGGCACCTGCGTTGGCATCAGAAAACAAAGATCATAGAGCAAAATCGAGCCTCAAGAAAGCTGATGCCCTTTCCACGAGACCGTTTCTAGAACTCTGCAAGCACTGTCATCGAGCCGAAGAAAAGGAAGCGACCATTTGTAGGACAGCTGTGATAGTTGATCACTGGCAGTCAAAGGCACTATCTGAGGCGCAGGAGAAATATCAAGATCTGAAGTTGATGATCGAATGGAAACAAACAGGCCAACGACCAATTTGGCAAGAAGTCGCGCAATTTTCTACCACAGTGAAATCCTACTGGGCCAAATGGGACTCGAAGGTGTTTGACGACGGCAACCTGAAAAGGCTAGTAAAGAATCTGGATGGCACGAAAGGAAGAAGGCAGATAGTGGTTTCTCGGAGCAGACAGACAGAGGTTATGAAGAAGGTCCATGATGGCATCACGGGTGGACATCTGGGTGTAACCAAGACGCTGGGAAAGCTGCGAGAACGGTCCTACTCGGCCAACTGTCAGGCCAATGGGGGGGGGGATTGGTGGAGGAAATGCGCCGTATGCGCTGCGAGGAACGGACCTTAGGTAGCTGATGTACTGGTCAAGGAGTGGATCTGCCGTTTTGGTGTTCCATTGGAGCTGCATTTGGACCAGGGCAGAAACTTTGAATCGGCATTGTTCCAGAATGTTTGTGACGTCTTGAAGATCAAGAAGATAAGAACGACTGCGCTGCACCTTAAATCGGATGGCATGGTGGAGCGAATGAACAGGACCATCAATCGACACTTGGCCAAAGTTGTCTCTGACCACCAAAGAGACTGTGACGAACACCTTCACTTGTTCCTCTTGGCATACCGGTTTGCGGTTCATGAATCGACAGGCGAAACCCCAGCAAGGATCATCATGGGTCGTGAACTCCGGCTGCCTTGCGACCTGGAGTTTGGCTGTCCACCTGGTGGAGATGTCGCTGGAGAAGATTATGCAAGCAATCTCTGATGAAAGATGGACGTTATTCATCAACGAGTCCGTTTGAACATCCAGTGCCAGTGACCGGATGAAGGAGGCCTATGACGTAGACGCCGAGAAAGGGGGGTTTCAGGTTGAGGATTTGGTTTGTCTGCACAACCGACAGAGGCGACGAGGATTTTTCCCAAAATTGCAAAGTTCTTGGAAAGGTCCGTATGAGATTCAGGAACGAATCAGTGACGTCGTCTACAGAATTCGAAAGCCACCACGAGGAAAACTGAAGGTTGTTCACTTCAACCGTTTAGCTTGGTATGCTGGGAACCACGACGATCAGGACGCCGAAGTTAGGCAGATCAGGTCACCCGAGAAAGACATGTCACTGGAGACTTTTATGTCTCTATACTCCAATGACCAGAAAAGCCAGAATGGCGTTGCCCAAGAAAGGCAGCTGGATTTGTTCGAAGCACCAGTCAAATACTCGTTGGCTCACTGGGTCATTGAAGATCTCAGTATGAGGACTGAACTTGCGGCAGTTTTCAAACGAAAATTTGGACGATTGGACCATCGGCGACGACAAAAGCCAGAGGTGGGGAAGTCGCTCCAAATCACGGATGCGACACGACACCTGTTCAACCTTGTAACGAAGAAGCTTCCACAATACAGTGATGTCTGGAGCGCCCTCAATCATCTTCGAGACTCGATGATGTCACAGGAACTGACACAGTTGGCCATTCCGAAGATGACCAATGACCGCGTGGAATGGCGTGTAGTGAGAAGCATGTTGACGTCCTGATCGTCATGGTTCCCAGCAAACCTAGTCAGACGGTTGAAGTGAACAACCCTTGGTTTTCCCCGTTATGGCTTCCGAATCCTGTGAACGACGTCATTGAATCGCTTCTGGATCTCATACGGGCCCTCTCAAGAACTTTGCAGTTTTGGGAAAAAGCCACGTCACCTCTGTGGGTCGTGTAGCTCAACCAGATCCCCAACCTTGAACTCACCTTCCACGGCATTCACGTCGTAGGCCTCCTTCATCCTGTCGCTGGCACTCTGGATGTTCAGACGGACTCGCTGGTGTATATCGTCCATTTTTCTACGAATATCGCTTGCGTAGTATTCTCCAGTGACATCTTTACCAGGCAGACAGCTAAACTTCAGATCGCAGGGCAGACGGAGTTCGCAAGTCATGATTATCCTAGCCTGTCAATTCGAGCACTGCAGATCGGTATGCCAAGAGGAACCGGTGAAGGTGTTAGTCTCAGTCTCTTAGATGGTCAGACACAACTTTGGCCAACTGTCGATTGATAGTCCTGTTCATTCGCTTCACCATGCCATCCAATTGTGGGTGCAGCGCTGTCGTTGTTGTCTTCTTGATCTTCAAGACTTCACAAACATTCTGGAACAACGCCAATTCGAAGTTTTGGCCCTGGTGCGGATGCAGCTCCAATGGAACATCAAAACGGCAGATCCATTTCTCAACCAGCACATCAGCTACTGTTGCCGCTTCTTGGTTTGGCTAGGCATACGCATCTGGCCACTTGCTTAAGTGGTCCATTACGACCATAATATATTGATTTTCTTCGTTCGACTCAAGAAATGGTCCAGCAACATCTATGGTGATCCTATCAAACGAGTTTCCAATATTATACTGGCGCATGGGAGCTTTTGGGCATTTCTGTGTTCCATTACTTGCAGCGAAAATGGCGCATCTCCTGCACCAGTCTCGGACGTCGGCCTGGCAATTTATCCAGTAAAACCATTCTTGCAGCTTTCCCAGCGTCTTGGTTACTCCCACATGTCCACCCGTGGAAAACAGCATCTATCACTGGATAGCACACAATACTTTATGCTGATGATACATCCCTGCTCTCGGAAAAAGTGCAAATGGTGATGAACGTTTTGGATGACTACTTTCCATCTAATAGTCTTCTTCTAAATGTTTCGAAAACTCAATGTCTTCTATTTGGAAATTATTGTAAAAATCAATTCAATTTTTCCTATAACTCCAACAACATAACTTCACAAGCAAGTATATCTTTTCTGGGTATGCACATCGATGGGAGGCTGGATCGGAGAGTACACATCGGATGGGTATCTGCAAAGTTGGCTCGTCGCATTGAAAGTCCTCACTTCCTGCTGCTTTATCAGCATATCATGCCTTTATTCAGTCTCGTATCAAATATGGTGTAGTATTTTGGGAAAACTCTTGTGAAGCGAAAAGATTTCTCATTCTTCAAAAAAAGAATCCACGTAACATATTCAAAATGAACAACGGGAAAGCTGCAGAGATGTTTTTATACAAAACAATATTCTCACTGTAATAAGTATGTATATTTTAGACTGTGTACTCTTTGTCACTAATAATAAGAAACTATTTGAAAACTCTAAACACGATCATGAATACTCCACCAGAAACCGAACGAATCTTGTTCCGGAAAAATATAACTTTAGTTATATTCTGCAAAAGAATGTCGAATATTCGATGAAAAAAATGTTCAATGCATTTCCTGAAAAAGTTCGTAACCTTCCCAAGAATAGATTAGCCCGTAGCCTTAAAACTTTTTTGTGTAAAAAAGCCTTTTATACTATGGAGGAATTTTTTTTATGTAATAAGTCAGATATAGTTATTTGTTTTTTTTTTCAAATGGAAAGTTCCACTTATTCCTAGCCACAATGAAAGATCTCATTTTTCTTATTTCATATTTACCATATTTATTGACATTTCGCTCAGCAGTTTTCGAGATATTGAGTTTCGAATTTCCACCAAATAAGCAATTAGGTTCTAGATTGTTAACTTTGTTTCGCTGCCACAGTAAATGTATATTCTGATATTCTAGGAATTGCTCCCGCTTGATCTCAAACCAGGATGTAGAGAAAATGAGCCAAATCCATTGTCTTTCTGTATATTTAAAATATTTTTTTCGATAGATCTTATTTTTAGACCAAGAAATAACTTTTATCAAAAATTACTTTTTGTCGTATATTTGAATTTGTAATCCATTTGTCCTCTTGTAACAGCTATCCGGGGACATACTGTGTATATTGTACAAATTGGATTCTTTTCCTTTTTTGGATTGGAATCTATTCTTAGTCACCCTGTGTTTCAACATCTCATTTTCTGAAATTTCAGGGCCAGACTATTTGGATAATATGAGCCTTTTCTTTTATCAACAAACTCTCGAATTTTGTCTAGGTCACTTTTTTTCGTAACTAGTTCAGTTATATTTTTTTGGTCACAGAAATGGATGGCAGTTCGAGAGAGACCGTTTGAAGAAGCTTGGGTGTAGTTCTTCAGTCTGGATCTAAAAATGACGTTTATGGAATAAAAATTATTAAATATGATATGCTGCTATGAAATTCATACTCTTTGACAATATATCCAGAGTTCATGTTAATCTTAGAAGCAGACATGGGTTTTCTACAGATTCTGCACAGACTTCTTCCAAAAGTATTTTCATTGACTGCTAGAGGTTTCCACCATTCCGATAATTTGAATCGATGAATACATGTGTGGTCCATCATTTCATAATCTGAAGATATTATCAAAAGGAAAATGATCAATGATATCGATAAGCTCACCTTCAGCTTCTTCTAAGGTTCCAATATAATGAGTCTCAAAATAATGCTGCTTGCGAAAATTGAAGACCTCGAGATCAATATTTCTCACGCTTGTAGTTAACACTTGAGTACCGTTTTGATTTGGTTGCTCTGGAAAAAGTTGATAATAGCATAATAACCCTCAGTTTCTGAACAACAAGATGGTATCAAATATCTAGAAACTGGGTATAAGTAAAGTGGTGTATTCATCAACGACTCTCAAACTAACCCAATCTCAAATGGGTTGTCCTAAATATTGTTATATTCACTGAGGTATTCACCATTAGCGTCTGGATGCTGTGATGAAACCAAAATTTTGTTACAGCAAATTTGTGATGAGTACACAAGGACAATACTTCTAAAAAGTTAGAGCAAGTTTTGATTGTTTATGGGTGATAGGGTAAATGTGATTATGGGGCTAAAATATCATCCTTTTTATTACCTTATTTTTTTTATCAAACTCTTTTAGTTCCAGTTTGAAAATATTCACAATTTTGTGTCTGCATTATACTCGTTTTTCAATTTCTTGTCACTACCGCAAATATTTCAATATGGTTGTGATATTTTGCTTTCTCAGGTAATTTTTGATAAGGGATTTGATTCTGCCGTCGAATATGTTTTATTTCCGTTACGTTTTCTACCAGTGATTACATTTACTTCACCAAAATGCACATGTGGGGTCAGTGACACTGGGGTAATTGTAATCACTGATCACATCAGACCTAAATTCTCATGATTTAGTTTTTCACTTGCCAGAGAAGACTCGGAAAAAGAGGATCATGGCACAGTGGCTGCATCGGATATGGAGGTTGTCTTATCAGAACCCATTTTAGGGCAAAGAATTAAACTTATAATTTTCCCGTATTCTTCAACTAACTCCTGCAGTTGAAACGTAGAAGAAAAATGCATGCATTTTACTTTCTATTTCGCTGAAATACCCACATAATAGGTATATTCTTCAAAAAAAAAATGAGTTTTAATTCCTTGTCATTGGCCCACAAAAAGTCCAAAACTAAATCAAGATATTATTATTATTATGTTAATTTTTTTTTTTAGACTAAAATTTCTCATTCTTTATTACACTCGCCTAAGATCCATATGAACAGTATGCATATGGCCAGGGGCGTCTGCATGCTATTTGACCCCGGGGTGCGAGAAATACCTTGGCGTCCTTCCCGCCTATAGTTAGATCGGTACTGTTGTCAGTAGCCCAGTTGAATGAGAATCGAAAATTACAGTCCAAAAGAGGATGGACCAAATGTGCGAAAGTTTATTAGCTTTCAAGAAAAAAAAAATGATCTTATGATTTTTGGCTAAATTAAAGTCCCAATAAAAATATCACTACAAAAAAATGTACTTCCAAAACGTATATAATAAGTGTTTTAACTCTGAGTAGCTAAACCGTATACAATTCACGTATACGAAACCTATACTTGACACTTCAAAACCTTTTCGCATGAACAGATTAACCAATCACATGGCATGTCCTTGTTCGCAGCAACTTGAACAAGAATGGTATACAGTGTACGTGTACAGGGTTAGGAGAAATTACCGGAACGATCGATTATTTCAAAAGATACATGAGTTAGAAGAAAATGTCTTATAAAAAAGTTGTGAGGCTTTTGAAAATCTATATATCCGTGATAAAATGAAATATACAGGGTCGGGAATACGGTTATAGCAGATCAAAGTTGATTTTTTTTAAATCCCTTAACTCCCTGTATATTAATGGATATTTTAATTCCTCTTTCATTTTTGAGCAAAAATTGTGATGAACATAATGTTCCTAAATTCAGCCGTTTTAAAGTTATCGTGTTTTATAAATTACATTTTTACATCTTTGAAATTCTATAAAACGGTTGAAGATAAAGAAAAACGGTGTGCACTTTCTAGTCCTAACTTTTCAAGAACTATCCAGGGACTTCGAATTAATACTTGTCAAAAAATGTGAAAATTTGTCAAAAAAAAAAGACAGTTGACAGTACCTTCTATTCAAATGACAGAATAGCTCTTGAAATGTTGAGGAGAGAAAGTGAAGACCATTTCTCTCTATCTTTTATCGTTTGAATTTTATAGCATGTCAAAGGTGCAAAGATGTCATTTTTTAAACGAAATATCTCAATAACGGTTGAACTTGAACAATGTATCACAATTTTTGCTCAAAATTGAAGGAAGAATTTAAATATCCATTGATAAACAGGGGGTTCCATTTAAAAAAATGCAACTTTGGTCTGCCACAACTTTATGCCCGACCCCGTATATATCCATTTATAACAGATATCTAGATTTTTAAAAGCTCAACAACTTCTAATTTAAATAAGTCAGTTGTCTCCAACTTGTGTATCTTTTGAATATTTCGACCGTTCTGGTAATTTTTCCTAACGTGGTATAAAACCCATACTCTACTACACTACAAAATCTTGTTACATGATCAGATCTAACAATCGGATCGTAGCTTATTTTGTGAATTGTAGACTTTCTGTCGTTCGCTACTATTCTAATATCGTGAGAAAACCTAAGCGTGCCCATGAAGACGCCATTGTGCTGCAGCTTCACCTATAAGTTGACTTAATTATTCTTTGTAATTGATAAGTAATGATAAGTAGTGTCAACATTTCAACAAGGGTGTTTTATGGCAAGTATTATTTATCACAATTTCACGAGCACCTAATGAAGCGTTCGTTTTATCCTAAAGTTTTCCATGTGTATGATTTCTTGTTGTTTAGGTTGATGCGACCTTTTAATGGTTTGACCCATCTATGTATTAACCCAATGGTTCTGTCGTGGTTGGTGCCAATAGTCGCAAAATTCTGTCAGTGTGTTGGTGTTAAATTTATCAATTTTGCTACGGTTGGGTCCATTGTTTCATTTTTGGAGGTGGATTGTCAATCGTCACAAATAGGAGAGTCTTCTTCCGTGTGAGAGAGAACAGAATTTACAATGATCAGCCTTGATCAAAAAGAGAAATGAAAAATAAAATAACAGTTTATAAGCGTTCCCAACTTATCCGCATTTTCCCGGCGTTTTCCTAGACAGTAATTTTAAACATAAAACCGGCCATCAGGTAGCCATCCTACATCTAGGACTTACTCCGTCTTTGGCAGGGAGAAATTAAACTTTCGCAAAATCGATCACAAGAATACTGTCCGGAAAATATGATCAGAAAAACACAGTCTAGATAACAACGGCAGTAAAATATTATCAGAATAACGGTAGTCAGAAAATACTAATTTTGTGAGAGGGCGTGTGCGAACGACGTTAACGACGGTGATGATAAACAGCAGAAAGTTACCGACGATAATTTTATAAATTTATCCGACGACGTAAGGTATGTTTTAGAAATGAATAACGGGCGCAAAATAGGAAAAAAAAATGAAACACAGGCCGGAGGTATCTATTAGAAAAAAACGCAACGCAGAAAGAACGAGGTTCACAGTAGATTATACTCGCCTCCAGAAGGTCCCTTTTTATTATTGGAGATTTTACTGGAATTAGCGCGAGACTTTGAGAATTTAACAAAAGAAAAGAATTTACGGCAGCACGTGGTTTTGACAGTTTTTTTTTTGTTACATTTGACCCACCCGAAAAAGAGTACGAATCCCCTGAATTCTATGACGAAACAAAATAATCAATCGGAACCCCCTGACTTTAAAGCTAACAATATTACCCAGGCTCTCACTCGTTAGGTTGCCAGAATATTATTCTTAAACAACCTGAATAAGTCCCGGAAAATATCATTACTTCAGAATGATCTAGGTGATTCCTCCGCATTCCAGACTATTCTTGACTTAGACTAGTTGCCTCTCATCAGAACAGCCTAAAACCCAGAAAACTCACATCAAAAACCGGAAAACTAGATCAAACTACTTAAACACCCATTACGATCTATTTTATTACTTACACACGGCACTTGAGAGAATTTCGGTTAAGACAAACTGTGAAATATTCATGCCTCGTGAGATTTATTTGAAAAAGAAATTAAACTTTGAAAAGAAACGGAAGATCGCGAGAGCTGCAACGGACGCACGTCTCTATGGGTGAACTGGTACCCAGGAACTTCTGCCTACACTGTCCGACTCTCCTGACTGAGATGCATACTTTTGGCAGGGCCAAAAGTGGGGTAAGATGCGCTTTGTACCGAGAAACGTATCATGAGTTTTGCATGTAGATAATTCAATTTACTGATTTTACGGCGTTGACTTTTGATATAAGGGTTGTTTTAACGAGATATTTAATTGAAGATACGGACGTGGAATTTTAGGAATGATTTTATAGAACAAGAACGGAATTGATTGATCGATTAATTACTGAGTTATTGAAAAAACGGAAATTAGGAGATAAAGACCGGAAAATAAATTTAAAATTCTGGAACTTCGTTACAGTACAAAACAAAATATCAATGACGGTGTTACGGATAAAATGTATCAAGTCGCAGGGGCAATTTGAGAACTTTCTATGCAAAGATCATGTTTTAAATGGTAGGTAGCATCTGATGTTGATATTTAATGAACTGAAAAATGTATTGATGTTGGCGAAATGGATTAAATGATGATAATTAAAACGACTGGCCTGTATGTTGCTCCTGATTCCTGGCTCCTGGTTCACGATCTGTTTTCTTGGAATGCTGCTGGGATACGTCACGAGCCAACCCCAGACTCGTCACTCAACAATACTTCTAGACCCATAACCAAAAGGGAACCGTGGGTTGATACTAGAGCTGAATTGATTCAGTTGGCCAGCGTTAACATAACGTTGTAGATCATTCACGTGATTCACGTCGACAAACAACAACATTTGGCAGAATAAATTGTGGAATTGTGTTACTTGAATTGATTCATTTGGTTTGAATTACATGTTAAAAAAAGCCTGAAACAATGGGAGAGATTGAAAAATTGCCAGAAGAGAAGTAGGAACAAAAGAATGGCCAAAAAAACGGGAATGCATGCTCACCTTGCTAGGTTCCACAAATCCATTTGCATATGAAGCATCCTCAGAAATAATACACTCTTTGAGGTATGGGGGGTGAGATACAATCAGTTTAACTCCTTTCTCCAGCACAATTTTACAATGTGGCCAAGAGAATTAAAACATTTTTGGTTCCTGAAAAATAAGTGTATCTGCCTTCATACACGGGAGAAGACTCTCCTATTTGTGAAAATTGACAATTCACCTTTAAAAATGAAACAATGTATCCAACCGTATCAAAATTGATAAATTCAACACCAAAACACTGACAGAATTTTGTGACTAGTGGGCAGCAATAATTATGCCGCGACAGAACCATTGGGGGCTATCTTAGTTGATACAAAGATGAGTCGAACTATTGAAAGGTCGCATCCACCTAAACAACAAGAAATCATACACTTGGAAAACTTCAGGATAAAACGCTACAAATATTGATCATATACTCTCCATTTTTCAAAAGCTGTGAAACTTTTTATCTCGGGAGAGAAACGATTGATTTAAACGATTCTGCTATAGCGTATCCTAAAAAAGGCTTGCTAGAATTAGCCTGTATCTCTGATAATCTCTATAATTCAATCAAAATGTGAATCTGTGTTACTATGTATCTATATACCTATGGCAGAGTTTACATGGCAAAGTTCACTTACTATTAATGGAGTAAACTTTGCCTTTGGTAAAAGGGTGGCATAAAAGGAGCGTGAGGGGGGCATACACGGACGCAGATGAATTAATACATAGTAAATGAGAGTAAATGAAATCAGAAAGAGAAGTTCTCACAAGCCCATTTTGGATATTGACTTGTCTCCTACCCAGATAAATGAATATTATTGCAGCATTGCTGAAAATCTGATGAGCAATCTTCAGCCTTCTACAGTTCCCCTTGAGTATTTGAATGAAGCGAATCCAAGGTCTTTCTTCTTCTTGCCAACTGACATAACTAAGGTTAAGCAAATAATCAAGAGTATTAAAAATAAAAACTCTTGTGGTGAAGATGGTTTGTCTGCAAAACTGTTTCTAAATCTGCCTGATGTTGCTTTACAGGCCCTTGTGCAGGCAATAAATTCCTCTTGGGAAGCAGGAAAATTTTCTTTGTGTCTCAGGTCTGCAAAAGTCATTCCTCTTCATAAAGGGGGGGGGAATCAAATGGCCCTTCTGTTTTGAGGCCAATTTCACTTTTGTCAACAAACAAACAGACAAACTTAGTTTGCGTTTCTTGAGGGTAAAAGCACTAAGGATGCAATGTACAACCTTCTCAGGGACTTGTATACCGGTCTAAATGATGGTGGAGTTGCCGCGGCAGTCTTTTGTGACTTGTCGAAGGCATTTGACTGTGTCACTCATGACATTCTGATGCAGAAGCTTTATCATTATGGTTTTAGAGGCGTTGCTTTCTCTTGGTCCCGCTCCTATTTGTCAGATAGGACACAACGAGTTTATGTTGGTAGTGATGTCTCGGCAGAAGGCTCCATAAATTGTGGTGTGCCGCAAGGCTCGGTGCTAGGGCCTCTGCTGTTTCTCCTCTATATAAATGATCTCACAGGCTTGGATATAACAGGCAGTTTCCCTCTATTCGCAGATGATGCTTCAATTCTTTGGCATGCACAAGATGTTGCAATTCTCACAAATTTAATTTCAAAAGATTTAAAAGTGGTCAAAGACTGGTGTGACTCCAATCGCCTTCTTCTGAACTTTGACAAAACAAAAGTGATGTGTTTCAAATGTAATGTCGATAATCTGTCAATGGGTGGTCGTCCAGTTAAAAAACAAACCCAATCAAGATTCTTGGGTCTTCTCATTGATGAAGAATTGAGGTTCAGCTCGCATATCATAGCCCTGAGTAAAACTATTGCTTCTGGTTGTTTGCTATCAAAACAATTATTTCAGAGCTGGGATTGGATGTTGGAAGACAGGTTTATCACGCCCTGATAGAGTCGCGTCTGCGGTATGGGATTGTATTTCGGGGCTCTGCCAGCAATAATTTGATGAACATTTTGTTCAGAATTCAGAAACGGGCAATTCGTTATTTGTGTCAGGCTAAACATCGCAAGTCGTAAAGGGCACTTTTTCCGGAATGTAGAATCCTTACAGTTATATGCATTTATATTTTGGAATCTGTGTGCCTCATCTTTTGTAACAGAAAGGACATTGAAAATGAAAATAAAAATAGAAGTGAGAGATACACTACTCGTCAGCAACATATGTTGCCTCCATCCCTACCAAAGTCCGAATTGTCAGAAAGATCTGTTATTTATGAACCTATCAAAATGTTTAATCACCTACCCAAAAATATGAGAACTTTATCTAGTCTATCTAAATTTAAAAAAACTGTACGTGATATTTTATTAAAGAAAGCATTTTATACTCTAGACGAACTTTATGGAAACAAGTTGTGTGACTAGTTCCAATACATTTTTTATTGTAGGTGAGTGTTTTTTATGTTTCTTTGTTGTTTTTAGGTAGTTTTTTATATTTTGTACTGTTCTTTTACATCAAAGGTAGTTTTAAGTCTTACTTAGTATTGTGCTTTGTCTGTGAAACTGTTTTTGGTTTTGTGACAATAAAGCTTATTCTGATTCTGATTCTGAGTACGTGCATTCACTAGCGCACAACCAAAAACGTCCGTTTATGGTCATTTTTTTGATCACGTGCATTTGTGTGCATACAAAAAGTACGTCGTACTTGTATTTCGTCAGAATCGGAATACATCAACGTACGTTCATGAGTGTGCGTTGAAACATCCATGTCGTGGAAAAGTACAGTCAGGTAGGGGTTCTGCAGTGTTCGAGTCAATTTTTTGAGACCGTGTTGCGAACTGTTATTCAAAAATTGCAATCAGTGCAATCATGTCTTCAAACATTCCTCACCGTCTGTGTTAAAAATATGTCCACGTTGAGGCACGACGTTCTTGTTTGCGCGTTGATGTGTAAGAACATCTACATACGTGTATGCCCTGCCTATTCCCCGCTAAACGCCAAACAACTTTGAATGAACGTCATCGATGGCACCAACCGCGTTGTTATGTGATGCTGTTGACCAAATGTGGATACCAGCAAACTTCATAACAACGCGCATGGGCAACGACGACGTAGATTCAAAGTTGTTTGGCGTTTACTATATATTCACCTACTTATTTTTTTATGTTTATGCATTGACAATGTCTTTAAAGGAATTCATAAGCTTGAAAAAACACTGCTAGCAAACATAAGTCATACCGTTGATCGTGGTTCTCTCAATCAACGGTCATACATAAGTTTTCATCACGTCAGCTCCGGGCACTCTATGACACAGTGGGTATTCATCACGTCGACGTCGGCAACTAAACTAACTAAATACCACGCCTCAAAAGAGACGGGTATATCAGATACCGTTTTTGTTTTTCAAAAATAGATATGGGGTTGTCTAGTTCGATATCTTACCTACCTATTAAAACTTGATTTGTTCTGAAAGTTGATGTAATAAAAATTGGCGCATTCCAGAAAAAATGCTTGAATTGAGTGAAATTTCAGATTGGATGAATCCCCTTAACTGAAGAATTTAATATACAGGGTGACCAGGAAGTTAACGATAATACTGCAAGGGGTGATAGACCAACTCATAAGCTTCCAGAATAATCTTTTTTTGACTGCTCCCCACCACCTTTTTCTCCGCAATTACAAGCCACGAAAATTCCACGTACTCAGGAGAAAAAAAATAAAAATAAATATTTTCTATGTGACATAAGATTTCTTATTGAATATCTTGAACTTTCAGTGGCAATATCTCAAAAACTCTATGGTCATTATTATGTTTTTCTGGAGTTGCTCATGAGTTGGTCCATCACCGCTTTCAGTATTATAATAATAATAATATTCTTTATTTAGCATATAAAGCTACATACAAAAAACTAAATTAACAATGTTAAATACATGATATTATAAGGAAAATTTCAATGTGTAAAATAAAATATAAAAAATTCGAACAAAAATGTGGAACAAACAATTAAAATTTGGACAACACATATTCCCTCAAAAGTCTTTTAAAACTTGTTAAATTATCACAGTGTTTGAGATTGCTCGGCATTTTATTAAAATCGGAAAGGCCTCTGTTTAATACTGAGTTATGTACCATTTGACTAGAATTACTACTATTAACTAAAATAAAATCATCACAGTTCCTAGTTTCATAAGTGTGTACATTCTTAAAACATTTAACTCTATCACAGATGTAGTTTGGTACAAGGCTATTTCTAATTTTATATATAAATAGGTTTATGTTAAAAATAATTTTTTGTTTGATGGACAACAAACCACTAACATTCAACATCAGATTAATTGGGGTGTACTTATTACATTTTAAAATTGTTCTCATCGCCCTGTTCTGTATTATTTGAAATTCGCCCACTTTAAAACTCGGCAGACTATATAATAAGGTAGTGCAAAATTCTAGGTGGGGAGCTGCGATGCTTTTATACAATAACAATTTTGAGTACATTGATAAATCTTTGCCCACTCTAGAAATAAATCCGACTTTTTGTGAATATTTTCTCATAATATAGTCAGCATGTGGTCGGAAACTCAATTCAGAATCTAGTATAACTCCCAAATACTTGATCTTATGTTCATAAATTAATCTCTCATTATTGATTACAACCTGCAAACTAGTAGGGTCAATTGATCTTAATTTATGCTTTTTCGCAAAAATACAAAATTTCGATTTAGCCGTATTTATGCTTAATTTGTTAATACAAAGCCAATTGAATAATTTGTTCAAGTCACTATTCATAGCGAACTGCATCTGACTCAAGTCATCCCCCACCACATACAACATGGTATCGTCCGCAAAAAGTTCAATTTTACAGTTCTCCGTAACACCAACAATGTCATTAATGTACAGCAAGAACAACAACGGACCCAAAACTGTTCCCTGTGGCACCCCGTGATGGGTTATCACTGAGTCAGAAACGCTTCCTCCAAATTTAACGACCTGTTTTCTATTTGTCAGATATGACTCGAACCAATTTAGAACAATGCCTACCATGCCAAGTTTCTTCAATTTGTTTAACAATATAAGCCTATCAATAGTTTCAAAGGCCCTCCTAAGGTCTAAAAATACAGCAAGCACATATTTATTACAGTCCACGTGGTTGAGGAAATCAGTACATATACTAACAATCACAGATTCACATGAATGGCTCTGGCGGAAACCCGACTGATTAGACACCAAGATGTCATTCCTATCACAGTATTGTTGAATTTGATCCTTGACTTCAAGTTCCAAGAGTTTTTCATAGGTGGGTACGGTATTTATTGGTCTAAATTCGTCATGTCGTTTTGTATTTGTCACCTTTGGCACTGGAATTACAGTTGAGGTCTTCCAACTTTCAGGAAATATTCCCGTTGAAAGGGATGTATTAATAATGTCCATAAGACGATCTCCAACCACACAAAAAATATCCTTCAAAACACGGGTTGATATACCACTCTCGCCACCTCCAACATTTTTCATATTGCTGACATGTTTCCTCAGCTTCGACATTGTTTCAGTCTCAAAAATGGAAAAGTCGGGATATCCACGGATTTCTGTGATACCATCCTCCATGTCCGTCGGTTTGGGTATAGTGGAGACAATTTCATCGACACTGTTTATGAAATAGTTATTAAATTTATCCGCTATCTCCATTTTATCTGTGCTTATTTCATTGCCAAATAGGATTTCATTTTGTACAGTTTTGTTTTTTTCTGGAAGTAAAGTTTTTAATTCTTTCCATATTTCCTTGGAGTTATTTCTATTTTGATCAATCACCTCTCTGTAGTAATTCTCCTTTGCTGATCTAATCTTGTTGACAACCAAATTGCGAACTTTTTTGTAATCTTTCCAACTCTGTGTACTTTTTTCATACACTGCCCTTGAATACCGTTGATCTCTTTCTTTCATCAATTTAACTATCTCGTGAGTAATCCAGTTTTTCTGGGAATATTTAATATTCAGACTTATTGTTTGTATGGGACACATTTTATCCAAAATATTACATACATTATTTATCAGTGTATTTGCCAAAATATTCACATCTACTATATTATTATTCCAGGAGGTATTTAGTATGGAGTTTTGTAATAATTCTGGGTTATAGTTACTCATAAGACGCTTGTTTACTACAGTTGTAGTATTTTTTTCCTTGTTTTTCTCAATATTTAATGATACAATAGAGTGATCACTTATTTTAGGGGTTAAGTGAACCACAGCATTCAAGAGTTTATTATCAGTGACGACATAATCAATCAATGTTCAACTTCTTTCGGTTATCCTTGTTGGAGCCTTCACAATTTGTGTAAAACCATTTGAATAGATGTTGTTTAATAGTTTGTCCCCATAAAATGAGCCTTTGAGAATGTCGAAATTAAAGTCCCCCATAATAATATTAGTGCCATTAAAATCACTAACCTTGTCCAAGTAACCAGCGAAGTATTCCAAAAACTGTGGGTTTTCCTGTTGGGGTGGGTGGTACAGGACACTACACAACACCTTTATTCCATTCCAGACAGTCTGTATAGACAGTAACCATACATAGTTTTGAACACACTCAACAGTAACAAGTTTGTATTTGAAGTCCTCCCTCAGCAGTGCCATCACTCCTCCAGTTCGTGGATTTGAAGTCGTACATTGTTCGATGCTGTAACCACCAATTTTCAACTCACACAAGTCAATCTTCGATGTTATATGTGTCTCCGACAAAAACACCATTTTTGGTTTCGTATCATTTATGAAAACGATGATATTGTCCTTGTTATTAAGGAAGCCTTGGCAGTTAAAATACACGATTCCGGAACTTAAGACAGTACTTGAATCTAATTGCTACTTATTAAATTTATTCCTTTGAATCTGTTCAAAACGTTTGAACACATCACAACGTTGCACATCCCAAACTACATGATCCGTTTTCAGATTCAATCCTTTTTTTTCATTTGACATCACACAATTTACACATTTGGATACATCACTCGTACAGTTTTTCATTTCGTGTTCACCACTACATTTGGGACATGTACTTTTTTCTTTGCAGTCCTTACTATAATGCCCGTATTTGCAACAATTATAACACCTCAATATGCCATAATCGTTATAAACTGCACAGCGATTCCATCCCACATTTAACTTGTCTCTGTTTATAATCACATTATATGTCTTCGAGTCAACTTCAAATATAACATTGAATCTATTATTAAAGACTCTAGTTTTACGAAGAATCTTCAATTTGAAATCTTTATCCTTATTGTCAATATTATTTTGTTTAGCAATTTTTTCGACAATAAGTTCATCTCCAATGTTGTAATCATTTTCATCCAGTCCCACAATTTTGATTCGATGTTCTTTGATCTTAGGTCGATCTACACAATAATCGCTCCCAAGTTTATTTTGGATCTGATGCTGAACGTCAACAATTTCCTTATCTCCGCTGCAATTCAAAACAAGGCCACCGGCTTTCGTTTGACGACCCATTGTTAATCCGATTCCTATTTCTACGGGATTCACTTTTTCTTTCAAATCTTGTTTTACCTGCGTGACATTTTTATTTGTCGATTCTTGTGTTACGAGTAAGATTTCATTCGGCTTTTTCACAACAGCAGAGTAGGTTTTGGACGATAAAACGGTTTCTGTTTGTTTCATTTCCCTTAGGCGTACAATTTCTTCCTTCAAACTACGATTTTCGATTATCAAATCTTCCACCTTTTTATTCAATTCATCGGTATTTTTCACCAGCATTTCCAAGGTTGAACTTATTCCTTCAATAATATTTTGGTCCAAAGGAACGTCGTCGGTTCGGCTCCGTTTCCTCGCTCGATCAGGTTTGTTGTTGTCCATCTTAACCTCGTTTTGTGTATCACAGCACGCCTTACATTTCCAACTCGCTTTTCTCAAATGAAACCCTCTCTTCTCCAAATTTTCACACTTTCCGTGGTAGTATAGATTACACTTTACACACTGGATAGCCGATTCTATTTCTTCGAACGGTAATTTACAAATAAAACAGTGAATATCAGGACTGCTCGCTTCGGCAAACTCGTCAGCCGACATCGCGCGCACACTATATTATCGTTGACTTACCGGACACCCTGTATACAGGGTGACCAGGAAGTTAACGATAATACTGCAAGGGGTGATAGACCAACTCATAAGCTTCCAGAATAATTTTTTTTTGACTGCTCCCCACCACCTTTTTCTCCGCAATTACAAGCCACGAAAATTCCACGTACTCAGTAGAAAAAAAATAAAAATAAATAATTTCTCTGTGACATAAGATTTCTTATTGAATATCTTGAACTTTCAGTGGCAATATCTCAGAAACTCTATGGTCATTATTATGTTTTTCTGGAGTTGCTCATGAGTTGTTCCATCACCGCTTTCAGTATTATCGTTGACTTACCGGACACCCTGTATACAATGCAGGTGATTGCAATTTTCTACACACCTTTCAATTTCAGGTCAGTTCTTAACTGTTAAATTGGTTCATAGTAATTTAGTGTATTATAGTCTATATAACGTTAAAATAATATGAAGGTACTTAATAAACCTTTCCGGTATACGTATTAATTTATATTGAAAATAGTATTCAGAATGAACGTTTTTGGTTAACTTATGAAGATAGGTTCTCAAAACTGTATAAACAAAGTAAATCACAAACTGACAATATACGTTTCTGAAAGGAATATACAAACTTGTTTATATACGTTGAGGTCGCGGACATTTTGGAGTTTATAAAACGTTTGACGTATACCACAACGTGACGAATGGTAGAAGATCGTTTCCAACGTTTAATCTTTGTAGGACTTGGTGAGACCACAAGACTAGTCTTGGTCTTGTCTTGGTCTTTGTGACAAGACCGAGAGCAAGACCAGGACCAAGACCTGAAAATCTTCTCAAGGCCAAGATCAAGACTTGACATTCAAGACCAAGACCAAGACCAAGACTCTACTTCGAGAGTCTCATCTTGGTCTTGATCTTGAAAAGAAAAATCGACACAATATTTATTAGAATCTGCAAATGTCTTTATCTACTTTGAATAAATCGTTTAGATAAATCAATTCTTCAAGAATGAATTAATCCAATACACAGTAGGTATAGCTAGAGCAGTGTTGCCAGATCATTGAAACGAATATCCGTAAATTTGACCGCAATTTTTCAGCAGATTCCGTGAACAATTAGCAGCTTCAAACTTACCATATTTTTTACGTAAAACAAAATTATCATAAAACTCCATCCAATCAAACAATAACAAAGTTCAAAAAAATATATTGAACTGTATCAAGTTAAATGTAACAAAATGCTCAAATCATCAAGAAGTAATGTACCCACATACCTACATGGAAAATAAATAATGTGTAACTGAATATTGAACCAAAGCTATCATGAATATCCAGTACATAAAAAACATATTTAGGAGGGATTTCACTGTATTAACAAACAGTGCTAACATCGGTTCATCGGGTAGACATGGCAGCGCTGTCAGTTACCCAAACCCCGCATCTCACACAAACTAATCCAGATCGACTTATTGTGAAGGCGAATTAAATGCAAAATGAGCTATATGACGCTTTTTGGATGGATGACCAGATAGGTTTATTCTTATGGTTGAAATAAAGTAGATCCCGTATTATTTGGCCCAATAGACAATAAAATATGCAAACCATTCACAACTAAGAAAAACGCTCGAAAAATGCAAAAGGCTCACTAACTTTGATGTCACATGCTATAAAGAAAGTTGAGTGAAAAGAGACAACTGCTGTTTCGTGCAGTTTGTTGAAATCGTACCGCCATCCCAGGTAGTGATAAACGATAAGAACAGTAATAAAATTGTTTTTTTTTGTGACAAAAAGACCGTATGTCTTTCCCATTTTCAGGACGTTTTTCTCCATTGAAATTATGCCAAACTTTACGGACTGTAACAATAGAGATTAATTTTTTTCTCTGGTTCAGATCCGCGATTTTTAAGTGAGTGACGTTCTATGGAAAACATCTATGATAGGATTGTTATGCTGTATGTTGTGTGTAATTCAAAAATTCGGTATACATTTTTTTCAGGACCATCAAGACTAAGACCAAGACTATCAAGACCAAGACCAAGACTGAGCCATTCTTGTCTTGGTCTTGAGACATCGAGACCAAGACCAAGACCAAGACCACATTTATTTCCATGTTCCTTTTTTAGTTTTTGCTTACAAAAAAAAAAGAAGGAAGGTAGAAAATAATTAAATCTAATATTTATTATAAAATAAAAATAGCTGTGTTCTGACAAAAAAATGAACCCGATATCTATTTTGGTTTTCTTGATAGATGAGTTTGAAGCTCATCTATCATTTTTTTGTCAACACAAACATCAAATAATGAAAAAAGCGATTCTACACCTGAAAACATCGAGAAATGCGGTATTGGAATTGAGATTTTAATTTTTATTTTTTTAAATGGAACAAAAAAAAAACGCAGTGGCGGTTTTCAAGAGTGAGAATAATTTCGTGTTCATCTTCACGTAGTGGTCGAGAAATTCACAAATATCTACATCATTGCAGGTTAAAACTCCATAGGCGTTATTATATCTGCTAAAAGACAAAAAGAATTATTTTTGGACCGATGTTATGAAAAAAAAAACATGTTTTTTGTGTGGAATCTCCTCCTCCTTAATTGTTCAGGGATGGTTCGTCGACAGCCTGTGTCGCATCAAGAGAAAGTAAAAAACTCATCTTGAGGTAGTTATAGCGCATTTACACATTCTAACGAAGAGCGAGTCGAACCGCGAGGCAAGTGGCAAGGCAAATGTTCAAAGAGTCGAAAACATTGGACAACTTTACTCGCTAGTCGCTGACAAATCCAGTAGCCGCGACGAAACTCAGTGTAATAACATTCTCGCCGCTCGCCCAGCTACTTAGAACAAAGTAGCCATGCAACCTGGCTACTTTCGAAACTCGCTGGATATTTTAGTGTCTGGTGAGCAAAGTCAGCATGTGTGATAGAATTCTCTGATAAAATCGCTGCTTCAGTTGCCCCAGCGATGTTGAAAAACAAAGTTAGATGCATTGTTGAAAATGGTAGACGAATGGATAAAGTGGCGAAACACCAAATTGAGAATGGCGATCCCAAGTACTTCAAAACTGTGAATAATGCTCTTCCCATTGCAGTAACTCTTATGTTCAATTCTCCACAACAAAGGATTTGGTCATATACAGCGGGTTCCAGTAACTTCTTACCAAATGGGAAAAATGTTTATTATTGATTTTATGGAAAAAACTTTCTGTTCATAAAAAGTTCTGCTTCGTGAGAAAATAAAGTTTCAGACCTGAAAAATTGTCTAGGATATACTGGGAGGCTCAAAAATCCAAATGTAGCAATTTTTCGTGAAACAACCCTATTTGAAATGGTGATTGCACGACTTAGGTTGTTGTGTGCGACTACTAAATTATTTTTAAGCATTTTTTCAACATATCAAAATGAGGGGTGAGTAAATTTCCTTTTTATTTGAAACATACACGATTTTCCATATCCATATGAATCAGATTAAGTTATTCAGTACTTGATACTTTTCACATAAACATTAATTTTAGTCACTGTGTATACCATTTCATACGAAAAGAACTAATTGAGAAATAATTTAGTAGTCGTACACAACAACCATAGTCGTACAATTACCATTTTAAAAGGGGTTGTTTTATGAATCGGTCTGTGTAATTCACAGCCGCTATGAGCAAAATGAAACTCGCTCAGTAATGGGTGAAGGGATTCATGACGCCGGCGTGCGGCGACTAGCGAGTGAAGTTTTTTTTTATTTCAAAAATTTGTGCAAATTCTCCATTGCTGAAGTTCCTTGGCCAAAAGTGGAGATTTCAATCCAGTTGCGAATTTCTGAGCCGATCTGACAACGATATGGACTCAAGACCTCAAAATGCAAGTGATAATCAACACTGAACTCCAGCCATAGTAGACGATTATTTTTATTGTAAAGTCTTCAGGCACTATAGTGAAAACAAACATTTGGCTAGAGGGCTATACAAGGTGTTAATTAAGTATCTGGCCAAACTTCAGGGGGTGATTCTTTGAGTGATTTTAAGGTAAAAAGTTCATGTAAACAGGTGTCCGGAAATGCATAGTTTCCAAGATACAGGGTGTCAACAAAATATATTTTTTTACATGTATTTATTAATATCTCAAACACCTGTTGACCGATTTTGTTGAAATTTGGCAGTATTATGGACTATGATAAGACGCTAAGTTAGAACCAATTGATTGTTGATTATGACTTCCAGTGGCGTCGTAAGGGGCAGTTTGACGAATAAAAATAACAAAAAAAATGTGCGGAAATGGACACCTGTTTCAGAAGTTTCTTTTTAAAAAAAGCAGCGGCGTATTCCACTTTATTCAATAAAAGTATTCAATACCATGACTACGCCAAGGGTAAAAGAAGAAAATTAACTACCTCCAGTTCCGCAAGCTCGTCACTGCGGCTTGAAATTTGACTCTCAGAGCGCGTATAGAAGTTTCATTCCAAAAAGATGGTGAACTTCCGGCCACTTGTGTAATGATTTAGATTATCAAAATTGATATTTTTACTGATGTGTAAAACGTTAAAACGTATGAAAGCGCAGAAGCGCCACCCTATAAATGTTTTTTTTGTTTTTTTTGTATCTGAATTCCGAGATGTGATTCGTAATTCCGTCTTATCAGTCAGAATTTTGACATACATCTCGGAAAAACGGTTATCCTGAATTATAAGTGGAAATTCCTGAATGTTAGTCGGAATAATTCTCACTTATATCTCGGAATAACGTTTATTCCGACTTATTAGTCAGGATTCCGAGATGTAAGTCGGGATTCCGAATTCCGAGATATAAGTCGGGATAATTCTCACTTATATCTCGGAATAACCGACTTATAAGTCAGAATTCCGAGATTTAAGGAAGTCTTACTCATAAGTCGGAATTCCAACTTATATCTTGGAATTCTGACATATAAGTCGGATTAACGTTATTCCGTGATGTGAGTCAGAATTCCGACTTATATCTCCGAATTCTGACTTATAAGTCGGAGAACAAAGTATGCAGCCGCCATCTTTTGATTCACTTCCGTACTTGCGTCAATCGTTCATTGACCGATCACATATTGCTCTTGTTTCACAGCGCGGAGTAGCTCCGAACAGTTTGAAATCATAATTTTCTTGCACCATATACCAGTTCGCGCACCGCAAGTGTCAATATGTCATTTGTCAATGAACGATTGACGAAAGTACGAAAGGGAATTGAAAGATTGCGGTTGCATACTTTGTTTTCTGACTAAGTCAGAATTCCGAGATATAAGTCAGAGTTCCGACTTACATCTCGGAATTCTGGCTTATAAGTCGAAATAAACGTTATTCCGAGATAAGAGTGAGAATTATTCCGACTTATATTTTGAAATTCCGAGTTAAAAGTCAGAAATCCGACTTACATCTAGGAATTTCAACTTATTTGTCGGAATAAACGTTATTCCGAGATATAAGTCGAAATTCTGATTTATAAGACGGAATTTCGACTTACATCTCGGAATTCAGATAAAAAAAAATAATTATACGGTGGCCCTTCGACGCTTTCGTAAAAACGAACTTGTATCAATAAATAAAAAAGGATGAGACTTTTTGAAATGATGTTATTACGAATGATCATGAGCATCTGTTTTCTCCTCGAGTTGACTAATTTAGACTCTCATTCTTTGGATTTTGCGATTTTAAAATGAAGCTTATTCCTGTATCTACTTATTGTATTGTAGGTATGTATGCAATACATCTTACCTAAATTCCCTTGGCTGCCTTGGCTTTTATTTTGAAAAACTAAGCCATTTTTCAACGGTTTGTCACTGATCTGTCTATATTCATCATAAGCTTCTCTCAGATCAGAGTAACCTGAATCCAGATCAACAATGAAGTCATACTCTCGCTTTACCTCGTATCCTGGAGCAGAAATATATTTTTTTGGTATAAGACCATGTCTAAATCTTTTCAAATCAAAATAAGCTTCTTCTGATTTTTCAGATTCTTTTTGGTCTTTTCCCATATCTCCATCAGAAAAAATGGTGGGTCTAACGTCATTCAATATAGTACACCTACAATAACATGTATTCGGTTCACGAATTATTGGTGTTTTGACAACATTGCCCCTGACACGTTCATAGTAACCTAGCAACGGCTTCAAGCTCCTCTTTTCCGGATTCAAAATATCAACATCGGGTGAAACGTTACGACCGCTCCATGAAAAAGAACTTATCAGTCTTCTTGGAGGGGGACTGGAAATATGTTTTTCTATAATAATGCAAATTGTTCAATTATACCCACCTTGGTCTGACGATCGCATCTTTTTTATTCGATATGTACATTTTTGCAAACATCTATTTGTAACATAGGTAACTTTCAAAGTATAAGTGAGGGATAACGCATATGACTTGGCGATGTGGCGATGGTCACCCTAACAGCGGTGTTTATTCCGATACGATACAAACAGATAGATTGGTTGGTAGTCGACTCAACAACGGAGAATCGTAATTATTACGCCACATTATAATATTTTATTGATGTAGCCAGTAGTATGAGTCAACGGTGTGGAATGATTCATTACTTATTTTCATTAGGAGCTTTATCTGCCTCATTTTATAGTATAGTTTCCGCTTCTGTGAACAACGAATAAACTTTTTTGACGCATGAACAAAAAGAATGGACAAGACATTTCTGTATACGAATATAATAGTTTATGTCATAGCTGCATCGTCGTAAACATACGGTGTTCAAGTTGAATGAACATGAGATGATATGATATACAGTGTGACCCATTTAGATTGGAAACACCTTTGCAAAATTTCAGGTTAATAACCGATTTCGACCTTTTTTTTGAAATGTCAAGAAGGGTTATCACGGTCGTTTTTCGTGAGAGAAAATGAAGAATTTTCACAAGCGATTTGTTTATTACATAGATGAATTTTTGGATTTGGAGTGCTTCCAAATAGCTGTGACCAGAATTTCATAAAAATATATTCATCAATAACAAAGTTACGACAACTTAAAATTCGTACATCTTCTAAGCCAACGGTCACAAAAGAACACCCTGCATCAATAGTTGCCATGGAGATGGAGTTACTTGCTGCCACTACTACTCAGTGTCAATGTAGAACTACCTATTTATCGGCAAAAATATTTAATCACAGTTTGTTTGATTCATTTGTGCATGGATGATTGAGCGTTGTAAGGATAGAAGTAAAGTTTGTGAAGTATTTAATGGAAGACACGCAGATCGTCCTGAAAATGGCTCCGGTGCGGTGTAAAATAAACAAAACTTTGTGTGAAACTGGTGCAGTATCAAAAATGCTCTTGAAACGTTATCCTGTGCAAAGAAGACACATAAATAATCTAGCTATCTTAGATTGTTTCAAAAATAATCCTAATGCCAATTTACGAAATGCCAGTTTAGATTTGAATGCATCTCGAGAAAATATTCGGCGATGTCTCAAAGCAAACAATATTGAACCTATCAAACCAATATTTTATTATTTTTAATGAAAAAAATCCACTATTTTTTTATTGTAATGCAATGTGATTCCGTTGATTTCATAAAATGTTATGTTATTTTGAACATCTTGTTATTCAATTTGTAGTTTATTGTTACAGGTAAGAGAACAAATTCAATTTCCATGGCAACTGTTGATGCAAGGTGTTCTTTTGTGACCGTTTCGGATTAGAAAATGTATGAATTTCAAGTTGTCATAGCTTTGTTATTAATGAATTTATTTTGATAAAATTTTGGTCACAGCCACGGACTTGTCAAATAAAAATGGACTGCTAATGCAATGAGAAGAAAATTACTGGAGCATGGGTGCTGCCATGATGGGACAATTTAAGTTGGTGCTTCTGATTTTCAGTGGTCCCATCGTTGAAAAATGCAGAAATCTGTAATGCCTGATTTAGATTGAATTCCATTTCGATTTGGAGCTGTCAAATTTCCGCTTGTCAAACGGGAATCATATGTCACCATTCACATTGAATTTGGCGTAAGCGTGACACAAATTCAATGTAGATGTTAGCACATGATTCTCGTTTGCCAAGCGGAAATTTGACAGTTTCAATTAGAAAACTAAGTGAATGTAAACCTTACATACAGCTACCGTCTGATTTCGTTGTTATTATTTGTTATAAATAATATAATAAGATAAAGGACGAAGGATATTGGTAAATATTTTTTTTTTCTTCAAGTATCTGTGACTTCGCGTTTCCGTGGTTTTTGTGCCTATTGAAGAGTTTTATTATTATATCAATTCTACCGCAGAATGCATAAATCATGAAACATGAAACATCGACTATCTCAAGTACCTACTAGGTTACTAGGTACCTAGGTATACCAATTTCCAAGGTCGAAGTTAAACTCGTTACGAAATAGTAGGTAGGCAAGGTTAATACATCAAGTGCTATTCGCTACTTATAATGCTGTTGAGAGGACATAAAAGGTAATGATACACTCCCCGACAATAAATTCTGGACAAGAATAATTTGAGTCACTTTGATATCCCTGTAAGTTTTTTAATTTGTGTCCGATTTTGGCAAAATTTTTACCATAGTGTAGCCCTATCTTTCAAGATATCACCCTTCATTTTAGTTTTGGAAAAATACTGATGGCTTGGCCATTATACAGGGAGGAACAGAAGCTACTTTTGAACCCTCAAGTTTTTAACATCCTGTGGAAAAATTGAGCGGCAAAATTCATCTTTATTATATTCTGTTGTTAAGTGCAATATTTTTTCAACAACATGCTTTTTTGGTAATGTCAATATCTGCTTTTTTAGAGAAGATACAGATGTTTAAATGAAGTGCTTGAGTTTTTCCATATTTTATCAACAATGAATAAGAAGATTCTCATAGACTTGCATGAAGTTTAGCCTTTTGTCTTAAGATATTATCCTTGATTTTGGTTTTCGAAAAATACCGATGGCTTGGTGTTTATACAGGTAGGAACAGAAGCTACTTTTTTACCTTCAAGTTTTCAACACCCTGTGGAAAAATGAAGCGGCAAAACTAAGATCCATGATATTGTGTCGTGAAGTGCGATCTTTTCTCAACAAAATATTTATTTAGTCATGTCAATATCTGCTTTTTTAGAGAAGATACATATGTTTGAAGAAAATGCTGCAGTTTTCCGATATTTTGTCAACAATGTATGAAAACATTCTTCTAGAGTTGCATGAACAAATGTTCTAAAATTCCATATTGTCCTAATCTACCCAATGTTCCATATTGGGCAAATTGTTCATCTCGGTCACACTTTGGAGGCGGTAGTATCATGGTGTGGACTGGTGGTGTGGACTGGGGTATCACTACATGTCCATACAGATCCTGTTTAAATTGAAACTGGAAAATCAAACACATGGGATAGGTATGCTAGGATATCTAGGTAGATATGTTCGCAATAGACATCTTTGAACCTAGCCTGCTTCACGAGAAGCACTTCTTTAAAAATAACAAATCATTTTCAAGATGCACCCAAAGTATGCCATTCGCATGGCAGAAGTCATAGGGATACGATGTGACAATACGCGCTATTAAGTTAAAAACATTTTTTTTCTTTAAACATCTGTATCTTCTCTGAAAAAGCAGATATTGACATGACCAAAGAAGCTTTTTGTTGAGAAAAGATCGCACTTCACAACAGATTTTAATGGAGCTAAATTTTGGCACCCAATTTTTCCACAGGGTGTTGAAAACTTTAGGGTAAAAAGGTAGCTTCTGTTCTTCCCTGTATAATAATCAAGTCATCGGTATTTTCCCAAAACCAAAATCAAGGGTAATATCTCAAGACATAGGGCTACACTTTGGTACAATTTCACTAAGATCGGACAACAAATAAAAAAGTCATAGGGATATCAATTTGACTCAACTTATTCTTGTCCGGAATTTATTGTCAGGCGTGTATTTTTGAAGAATTGAGTTGAATGAAGAATGAAGGCTCATTTTAGTCATTTTTATGTTAATAATAATCCAACACAAAACGTTTTATAAGTATCTAGAATAATGTTGAAAACCCTGCACAAAATTACAATGTGAATGTAAATATTGAGTTCTGAGTACCTATAGGTATCTTCTTAAAATCCAATAGTCCAAAATCCGAATCGAAATTCGAAATAATAGGAACAGGTGATATGACATAACCTCAAAAACAAAATAAATAATTATAAATAGCTGTCTTTCTACATTTTCCAATGGCCGCATAAGAGGAATTCCAGCGCTGCATCGCTTTTTTCGAGCGATCTCACTGAAATGACATAAATGATAATTTCCACCACTGCATCACAGTTCCTGCGATAAAGCGAAAGAAATAAACTTTTTTTTGCTAGACCACTGTGTTGCAGCACAGGGAGTCATGTCATTCCAGTAGGACCGCTCAAATATAGCGCTAGTTTGCGGAACGCAGCCATAAGTGGCACGTCAAAAAAATCAGAGATACCAACACAAAGTGTCCCATCATGGCTGCGCTCATGCCTAAGTGATTTTTGGCAAGGTCGGCCATATGCATTAGCAGTCTAGTTTTTATATAGGTCCGTGGTCACAGCCATTTGGAGGCACCCTAAATCCAGTGGCCTAGTGATTTATTTAATAAAAACATCGCTAATAAAAATTCGTCATTTTTTTATCACGAAAAAGTAGTGCGATATACCTTGAAAATTAAAATAAACAGTTTGAAATTTGCCCAGTTGTAGACCTTTCATAACTTGACATTTGATTTTTTTTTTATTGAAATCGGTTAATAACCTACAATTTTACAGGGGTGTTTCCAATCTAGATGGGTCACACTGTTATGTACGAAGGTGTCAAGTTAACAAACGATCACTGATCTAAAATGCCAAAAAGTTATATAGGACTCTATATGCTCAAGAAAAATTAGTAATATGGAGTCGATCTGGACAAAAGTTGTTATGAATTCAAGCACCTTTTTGTAATTTTCTCAGAAAATAAACGACTGAGAAATGTTCACGTCTTTACTCTTCTGAATCTCAACAAGTCTCTCTCGCGATCCATAGAGCGACGTTTCCGTGCTTTACAAAATGGTTCAACTGAATCTAATACAAAAATATAATGTCCAAACAATGTTCAAACATATTCCCCTCCTTGAAACAGTGGGGTTCGATACAAAAACACCTGGAAATCAAGTCACATCTCTGATTAAGTCACATCGACTGGAAGTACAGGGTGTCCCATTTTGGGTACTTTTGCGGGGTATCTCCGTTATTCTTATAGATAGAAAGTTGCGGTTTTCGCGACAGTGTGCTACTTTTTCGTGAAACTAAAGATGTCGTTAACAAAATTTTCATAGCCCTTTTAGTTTTTAAGATACAGGGCTAAACTGAAAATGTTGCATTTTAAAGTACCCCTCGTATCTAAACTATCAGATAAGTTATAGGAAATGTGAAAACTGTTTCTTTTATAACTTTCTCCGTAGAACTCGATTCTGCCTTCGGAATTAGTATACAGGGTCAGGTCAAAAAGTTATCGGACCCAACTTTATTTTTCTAAATGGAACACCCTATATATTTATAGTCCATAAGATTTGTCTTTTCCTTACCTTTTAAAAAATATATAAAAGTATGCACTTCAAAAAAAAAAAAATTTTAGCCTATAACTTTTTGACCTGACCCTGTATACTAATTCCGAAGGCAGAATCGAGTTCTACGGAAAAAGTTATAAAAGAAACAGTTTTCACATTTTCCATAACTTATCTGATAGTTTAGATACGAGGGGTACCTTAAAATGCAACATTTTCAGTTTAGCCCTGTATCTTAAAAACCAAAAGGGCTATGGAAATTTTGTTAACGGAATCTTCAGTTTCACGAAAAAGTAGCACACTGTCGCGAAAACCGCAACTTTCTATCTATAAGAATAACGGAGATACCCCGCAAAAGTACCCAAAATGGGACACCCTGTACACAGATCTTTGCGATTGATCGTTTCACACTACCTTGCATTGTCTTAATGGTCGCCACTCTCACTGTCCCATTTTGTCCTGGATGAACAGCTTCTATGCGACCCAGACGCCACTGAAGAGGAGGAGTATCGTCTTCCTTTAGTATCACTTGCATTCCTGGTTGCAAATTCACTCCAGAATTCTGCCACTTTTGACGGGATTAGTTCAATGTTTTTGTCCAAGAAAGCTAAATCACAACACTCTCCCTAAAACTTGACACTAATAAATGTGAATAAATGCATTTAGTTACAATGTTCAACTACATCATCAACTAAACCTAACATTTCTAAAAAACTCAAATTTCGGTTTCGAAAGCGCTTTTGTCATAATATCTGCAATCTGATTTTTTGAACTTACATACAAAATATTTAATTCACCTTTTTCATACAGATCGCGAATAAAATGGTACCTTACATCTATATGCTTAGAGCGTTGATGCAATTCAGGATTTTTAATCAACTTAATGGCACTCATATTGTCTACACACAACACACATTTGTTTTTATCAATGTTTGCACTTAGTTCACATAACAGTCTTTTGAGCCAAACAGTCTCTTTTCCTACACTTGCCGCACTCACATACTCAGCTTCTGTGGTGGATTGGGCTACACATTGTTGTTTCTTATTTTGCCAAGTTATAGCTGCACCACCAAACATGGAGACTAGTCCCGACGTTGATTTCCTTGTCAGCGGATCACCAGCATAGTCTGCATCGCTGTAGATTTCCAATTCTTCTGTAGTACCATAACATAAACCAGTTTTAGTAGTCCCTCTTAGATAACGCATAATTCGTTTGACTAGTTGAAAATGTGCTTCAGTGGGTTTTTCAAGAGCTCTAGACGCCACATTTACTGCAAATGCTATGTCAGGTCTAGTTACAACTTGTAAATACATCAAGTTGCCAACTATTTCTCGATATGGAATAGATGGGTCCAAGCTCGGCGAGTTTTCTACTTGCCATCCCATTTCCATTGGCGTAGACACTGGCTTAGCTTCAGACATTCCAAACTTGTTCAGAACTTTTTCGATGTAATTGGCCTGATTGATTATTATCTGCCCATTATTGTCACTGTGAATTTGAATGCCAAGAAAATTCCTGACGTCATCAGTAATTTTTGCTTCAAACTTCGTCGTTAACTCACTGAGAAAAAACATAGCCTCTTTTTCATTAGATGACACCACTAATCCGTAATCCACGAAGAGTAGCACGATTAGTTTGCTCTCACTATCAGTTTTGATAAGCAAACACGGATCTGCATCACTCTCCCTTAATCCACAACTTAGCAGGAAATGTTTAAATGATTTGTTCCAACACCTCGGTGCTTGCTTTAATCCATACAAACTTTTGATCAATTTGCACACTCGAGATGTTCCATCTTCAAATCCATGTGGGTGTTTCATATAGATATCTTCGTCGAGAGAACCATAGAGAAAGGCCGTTTTGATATCAAACTGATATAATTTCAATTTCTCACAAGCTGCTACACTCAACACCGATCGAATACTCTCGAATCGCACTACTGGACTGAATGTTTCCTGGTAGTCGATACCTTTTTGTTGTGTGTACCCCTTGACTACTGAACGAGCTTTGTATCTCTCTGTTTTTCCATCTGCTGCTTGTTTCAGACGATAGACCCAACGATTTCCAATTACCTTTTTAACTCTAGGCTGATCAACTAGAACCCATGTTTCGTTCTTATGCAAGGAATCTATTTCGTCCTTCATAGCACTTAACCACCTTTCTGAGTCCTCAGAGTGCATTGCTTCGTCGAAATCAATTGGTTCGCTTCCAGCCATCCATGCAACAGGTACACCAAAGAAATCAGTTCTTTTCAGCTGGGTTCTGTCTCGGAGCACACGTGACGTATTCGGTTCTTCTGTAGACAGTTGCTCGACTTCTTCTGGAACAGTCTCAGTTTCTTTGTCCTGTTCAGGATTGTCCTCTACTTCGGCTAATGTGGGCGTCAACTTTTCCTCTTTGAATATGACATCATGGCTAGTGATTACATCGTGTTTTTCCGGAATCCATACACGATATGCTTCAACTTTTTCATGGTATCCAACAAATATTCCTTTGATAGCCTTCTGATCAAGTTTTCTCCGCTTTTCTTTGGGAATATGTACGAAGCATTCTGTACCGAACACCTTTAGATTGTCAATCCTAGCCTTCTTGCCAAACCATAGCTCGTAAGGACTTTTTCCTCTAGATTTAGCTGGTCCCGTTCGATTTAGGACAAATGCTGCGGTATTGACTGCTTCTGCCCATAAAAACTGTGGCAGATTTTGCTTTCCGTATATCATGGAACGTGCTGCCTCCATTAAAATACGGTTTTCCCGCTCAGCACTGCCATTTTGTTCAGGTGTATACGGGGCTACAATAGTATGTTTGATTCCACGTTTATTCAAAAAAGACGTGACATCATGATTGACATACTCTTTGCCACCATCAGTACGTAGCTCGATTAGATCTGTCCCAAATCTCGTTTTTATCTCGTTGCAGAATATTTCCAGCTTTTCTTTGACCTCTGATTTTTCACGCAAAAAGTAAACTTGTCGATGAGCACTGAAATCATCCTTAAACACAACGAAGTACCGCTTCTGTCCTGGAGAGTTCACTTGCATTGGCCCGCACACGTCTGAATGGATTATTTCACGCGGCTCATTAGCAATGTCTTCGCGTTTACCGAAACTTTTCCTGTGATGTTTGCCATAAACGCACGCATCACAAAATTCATTGTCCAAGGCCAAGTCAATATTCATGTCCTTCAGAAACGATTGAACATGCCGCTTATTCTGATCACATAAGCGCTCATGCCAGAGTTGAAGTGTGTCACTCACTGTTGCCGCCATGCACTGATTTTTCGGCAAAATTACGCGCAAAATCATCCGATATAAATTGACCATTTCAGTACCGAGAGCTATGATTTTATTGTCTCGTCTAAACAAACATCGCGAACCGTTTTCACTGAGCACAAAATCGATTCCTTTCTGCGCCGCAACTCTTACCGAAAACAAGTTTCTCGACATACAGGGAGTGTACAAAACATCATACATTGTTGCTGGCAACCATTCTCCATCCACGTGAGTCTCAATGTCAATATTGCCATGTCCTAAGGCTTCCACTTTGTCACCATTTCCAACATGAGCAAACACAGGTTTCTCGAATTCTTCATATTTAGAAAACCATTCAAGTGTCTTGGACATGTGATGAGAAGCACCAGAATCTATAATCCAAGAATCCTCTGTTGAACCAATTGCAATGTCCCCAATAAAGGCTTCTCTATTGTTTTTATGATTACTGTTTTTGTTCGTGTTGCAGTCTCTCATTATGTGCTCCTTTGACCCACACTTGAAGCATCCTTTGCAATCCTTGAACACATGATTTGTTTTTTTACTCAATGCACATCGCGATGTAGATGCACCTGAGTTCACTTGCGTCTTAGAGGAATGTCCTTTCTGAAACCTTTTTCGTTTTTTATCACGAATATGCATTTTTGAGAACAAGGCGGACTTCGATTCATCAGAATCCACTTGCTTCTCCAAGCGTAGCTCTTCCGTCAATAATCTGGTTGTCAAATTTTCAATTGTCCGTTTAGATTGATCGGTGGAATCCCATGCACTATGAAAGTGATTGAATCTGGCCGGTAGAGTCGAAAGAATTCTTGTCATCACCATGGAGCTAGGTATAGTGCCACCCAATTTATCCATTTTGTTGGCCAGTTGCTCAAGTTTGGAAATATGTTGCGCAATATTACCACCAACGTCCCATTTGACTTCGAAGAATTGTTTTTGTACTAGCGCCAGGCTTTCATCCGATTTCAGATCATAAACACTGTGCAATTTGGTCCACATTTCATGAACAGTAGAACAATTAAACAACAATTGGAGTGGCTTGGCTTCTACAGTTGTAACGATCAACTTACGTGCCAACCTTTCTCGCTTTATCCAACTCCTGAGTTTTCCAGCGTCAGCAACACTGTCCTCAGGCTTAAGTTCAGTCCCATTGCAAATATCCAACGCATCATCGCTGTCCAAAATTGTCTGCACGACAAATTGCCATTGCTGCCAGTTGTCCGCATCACGCAGTTTCTCAACTTTAGGTCTATCAAGCTCCATCACGATGCACTTTTACAGTCACACCTGATTTCCACTCAATATTTGAAAAATACTCGCGAAGTCACAACTTTGACTTTTCAATTCAGAACACTTTATTGTATTGATCAGAATGGACTGGGCCCATAACCTTTTGAGGTTTTCAGTGGACTGATCAACAAAATAATGCACTTTTGAAAGCAACGAAAACAAATTTATTCACGACGAAAATAAAACGTGTACAATGCTCGGAATATGCCAATAGACTAAGAACTAAGAACTGGAAATACGCACAAAATATCGACCCTTTCGCTAAAGCAGGAAGGCGTCTCATAACCAGTCCTAAACAAACATAACGGTCTAAATATTAGTTCAATGTTTTTGTCTAAGAAAGCTAAATCACAAAACCTTTAATGAGGCTACCTTTGATTTTCCACACAATAGTGATACCTTGATCTTCTGATTCTCTTCCACACTTCTAACATATATACAAGCTCCAGAAGACTCCAATGATGCATCAGCAAATCCATGTAGATCTATTCTCACAGGGCTCTGACTTAATATGTGTCTCGGAATACCAATTTCATTCAGACACAGGAGCTTTCGCCTGAAGTTACACCACATTGAATAAATATCCGAAGGAACACCTTCATCCCAGGACAGCTTCACCAGCCACAGTCTTTGTAGAAAAATCTTTGCCACAACTATACATGGACCCAGCAGTCCAAGAGGGTCGAAGATCTGAGCTGTTTCTGACTGTATCGTCCTCTGAGTCACCTTGGCCTCCTCATTCACATTGATCGAAAACATCAAGACGTCCTCATCACAGCACCAGTATAGACCCAAAGTCTTAGTTTTCTCCTGATCTGGTTTGCTGTACAAGCACCAAACGAATGTCCACGTTTGAGACAATTGAAGCACACTTTCAACTCTTTTGCTCAATTTACTCTGTTGTTTACACTTAATTTCAAAAATTGTGAACATTTATATAACATATGAGAAGCACCACACATTGAACAATACAACTCTTGAACTGAGAAAGACTGATTCCGTTGTCTGAGTTTATTTGACACCATAAGTTCACTTTTCTTTCTCACTTCATTTTTGGTCAACTCCAAATTCTCCAGAAAATCCGTCTCGACTTCAAAAACCTAATGAACTCACTGAACGTCGGCAGGCTATCACTATCACCACTGGCTTTCTTTTGTTCCCACTCATGAGCTGATATTGTATCTAACTTTCCACTCACAATAAAAATTAGCTAGGTATCCCAGGACTCACACGGTTGATCCAATCCTTTCAAAGATGTCAAATGTTTTGTTATAATATCATCAATCAAACCCCTCAAATTACTAGAACTCTCTGACGTCAACACTGGCAAGTTGAATAGGCCTTTCACATGATTTTGCACTAATATACTTTTATTCTCAAACCTACCGCACAATGGTTGCCATGCCAACGAATAATTATCACCACTGAGCTCTATACCCCGAATCACTTGACCAGCACCTCCCTCTAGTGACGACCTCAAATAATAAAACTTTTGAATCGCCGGTATAGAATCTTTCGAATTTATCAACGAATCAAACAAATCTTTGAACTCCAACCAAGTTTTATAGTCGCCAGAAAACGATTTAAGATTAATTGCAGGCAATTTCAGATTCTGCATCGAGTGGTTCAAATTTACAGAATTGGGATTTGAACAGGTGTCACTCGATTCAACAGCCAAATTTTAATTCACATTTTCGTTTAACACTGCTTTCGTTTGGGCACACAAATTGAAATAAAGATTTTCAAATTGTTCACGCTGACTACTCTGCTCTTCCAACTCTGCATCATCAACCTTCATCTCAATTGCGTATTGAACATTTTCAAATTCTCGTAAAACACACTCAAATTTACTAAGCCTGTTTTCAATCTCTAGAAGCACTTGTGAAGCCTCAGTCGGCTCAATTTCTGACAAATTTTTCACTGAATCTCAAACAAGTCTCTCTCGCGATACATAGAGCGGCGTTACCGTGCTTTACAATATGGTTCAACTGAATCTAATACAAAAATATGATTTCCAAACAATGTCCAAACAAAAGTCATGAGCAACTTTTTTATCTACAATATTATCTTATACTAAATTCTAAAAGACTGAATCTATTTACGCTATAGCAATAAGATACAAGATCTTTTACAGTCGTTAAGAAAATATAACATATAATGACTGGCATAACTAGAATGGTAATGCGACGAACAATTTTCATTGTATGATATTAGAATATGGGCAGCAATCCAAAATTTTGTGCAGGATGGTCACGCGAAAACTAGAACCACTTATAACTATGTTATATTTCATGTTACAAAAAATAGGGTAGGGACAAATTTTCTAGGTATTGCTTTTCAGTGCTATATCAAAAAAACAATTGGAGACTCTAAGAATAAAATTTTTGTTGGTCATGAAGTGGGGCCAAACTAGTAAATCAAATAAAAATTACTTTAACATAATTCTACCGTCAAAAAACAATCCTATTGAGAAAACAAAATATGTGGTGCAAGAATGAGATAAGTTCAAGAAAAGTCGTATGGTGCAGTATTGGGACTAATAAAAAATGATACAAACTTTGGTGCAAGAACGGGATAAGTTATAAGTTACAGATATCTTATACCGTTACTGCACCATACCATATCAGGGGATATGTTATTTGCATTAATAATTTCAATATTTATTACCCCTTCTTGCACCAGGATCTTCAATTGAAGTTCGCGTTCCAAAAGATATGAAGCTAACATACTTTTTTTTTATTTTTAGTTTTTTACTATAACATATTCCGAAAGAACTCATTTTTCTGATTTTAAAAATATACAGAGTGGTCCAAAAGTAATGGGCCATACGGTAACAGCAGGTTCCTCACACAAAAATATTGCGATCGACCTCAACTTGACTATTCCGAAAGTTGATATCAAGAGAGATACAGGGTGTCAATTGTGTCAAAAATGAATCATAATCTTTGATTTTTTCAAATAAATTTTGGAAAAATCAAGTTATTTTGATGAAATTTATAGTCATGAGCTTGAGTCTTTCAAAAATAAACTGAGAATCTATATTCTTTCGATGTAATATTAATTTAAGCATTTATGTAGAGTATTTTGTAAAGCTTTGCCTAATAAAGAGTTATTTATTTATTTAATTTCGTATGTGCACATTTTGAAAATATACATATGAGTCATCGAAAACACCGTCGTCACGGTAATTTTGACAAGTGTATCGATGTTCAATGTTTCTTATGAAAAAAAACAAAAAAAAACAAAAAAAAAATAAAAAAAAACAATTTTTGAGCAACATTGAGCATTCAAGCTTATGCCAAAATTACCTCAAAGCCTCCTATGTTTATTTTCAAAATTTTCCATTTTAAACCACATTGCATGGATTATTTCAAGTTCAAATATTTTAAAAAAGGTTACTCCTAGCCACTTCTTCAAAGTATACTTTTTTTCTGTCAACAAGATGGAAAATCATGTTTTCAATTTTAAAAAAATGTAAGAGTGCCTACAAAAAAGTTCTGACTATTCGAATGAGTGAAAAGGTGTGTAAGTGGCGCCCCCGACAAGTAAGAGCAATTCCGTGCTCAGATTTGAATTTTGCATGTCAAACAAACTAAACAAGGTGTAACACATTCGAGTCAATAGCATTGGTAACTCGTTAACCATAAGAGAAACAATGCCGCGCCGGTTAAATGGAGACAAATTTGCGAAATTTGAATCTCAAAACAATGTTGCTTCGGAACGTGGAAAATTCCGATGACTTCCAAAGATATCCGATTCCAAGGGGGTGGCGGAACGCCCGCAACATGTAGAAATTTTTTATCAATAATAATGATAATAAGACGTTTATTACTTCGGCTTAAAGAAAAAAAAATGAACATAAGATATTAATCAATTGAAGTAAAGGGCCGTTTTCAGCTTCCCGACACTAGTGTTGGGTGCTGTTTGAGCATATGCCTAAATAAGTTACTAAACACTGAAACTAACCTAATCCATCACATTCCTAAAGAATAATGATTATTTAGAGAAAACACGATGTACAAGATGGTCTAGATTGGAAATATAGATTGATGACAGGAAAGGAAGGATCAGAGGGAGAGAAAGAGAAAAAAAATAATGCAAAGATCACTGTTGCCAAAGTAATTTGCTTTTTAAACTTTTTCTAAACTCACCAACATAAAAAGTAAATCTGGAGACATAAATTAATGCAGAGAGCAATGTTATATGAGAAGGATCGTTCAAGAGTTTCTTTTTTATGATTGGAAATACTCAGAATGCTAGTCCGCCGAACATTCAGATTGTGAACGTCAGTTCTACATCGGATTCTTTTTAGAAGGTACGGGGAGTTTGAAATTTAATTGCTCTGTGAAAAAACATGGTGGCGTTGGTTGCATCTTTTTATCATTTAGTTGGGGCTGAATTTTTTATCAGTTGTTCTTTGGTAGTCCATAATCATCCAGACAAATTGGCGGATCGATTGGCGAGTTCCTAAACGGTGGAGGATCAAGTCGTTTCGCCAGCTACCTACTTAGAACCGCTATTTTGTCCGCCAATAGACATAATATACACTTGAAATAGTTGCGACAATAGAATACAAAAATATTCAGCCTTTTACTAAATCATATTATGAAAAGTTCATTGTTCCCACGACATGTTGGGGTGATCGCTACCCTGAAAGAACCGGCCAATCGATCCGCCAATTTTCTGGAGGAATGTAAACTACCAAAGAACAACTGGTGAAGAATTTAGCCTCAACTAGATCATATTATGAGATGTTCATTGGTTCCACGACATATTGGGGGTTATTGTCCACCCTTACGGAACTGGCCAATCGATCTACCCATTTTTCTGGATGATTATAGGCTACCAAAGAAAAACTGGTGGAAAATTTAGCCTTAACCAAATCATATCATGAAAATTTCAATGTTTCCGTGACTTGTTGGGGGTGATTCGCCACCCTCAAGGAACCGGCCAATCGATTCGCCAATTTTTCTGGATGATTAGGCTACCAAAGAACAACGTGAAAAATTCAGCCTTAACTGGATCATATTATGAAATGATCATTGGACCCACGACATGTTGGGGGCCACCCTTGAGGAACCAGCTAATCGATCCGCCATTTTTTCTGGATGATTGTGGGCTATCAAAGAACAGCTGGTCAAAATCTCAGCCTTAACTAAACCATAAAAAGTTCATCGGTCTCACGACATGTTGAGGGTAATACGCCACCCTTAAGGGACCGGCCAATCAATTTGCCATTTTTTTTTAATCATTGTGGACCACCAAAGAACAATTGGTAAAAAATTCAGCCTTAACTAAATGATAAAAAGATGCAATTTTTTTTACATGTTCGGGGCGTTCCGCCACACCCTTGGATCGCGATCAGGGTGAACCCTCTTGGATGACACTCGATTAGGGTCCGTACAACATTTTCTCAAAAAATAGACCTCAACTAAATCATCACTGAAAAATGTCATGTACTGGCTCCTAGACTAAATCTGCAGATTACTTCTGGTCCACCCTGTATAGTTTCATGATCAACGGTTCAGGAAATATTTGAGTTTGAAATTTGAATATTTAGAATCAACCGATGAATATAACCGAACGAGTCTGGAAGCATCCGTCATCATCACTATAAACTTAGGTTCACAAAAAATAATTTACCGTAAAGAAAAAGGAGGATGATGAACAATAAAATGGCCTTCAAATAGTCCTGACCTCACACCCCCAAATACGTTTTTGTGAGGGTATTAAAAGTATTAGGTATATGGTGGCAGATTGGAAAGTATCGGAGAGTAAGACGAAAATTACAAACTGTGCATAGAAAAGTACTTGACGCACTTGATCAATCACATCTGAATCGAAAAAGCTTGAAGTTCTTTCTTTGCTTTTGTCTCAACAAGGTAAAAGTTTAAACAATAACAATTTCTCAGACTTCTATCATGAAAATATAAATTTCAAACCTAAACGGCTCATCAGAAAGGCATCAAACTATATATTTTTCAAATCAGAGAAATGAGCTCTTTCTGAGTATGTTATAATAAACAAGGAGTTCTTTTCAAAAAACGTAGGTTTGCTTCATATCTTTGAAACGCGAACTTAAATTGTTTTTTTGATATAACAGTATGAGGTTATTCGACGATCCTACAACATTTATTTCTACACTATTTTTCGTAACTTGAAAAAGAAGAGAGATATGGGAGGTATGGTGATAATAAAGATTTTTGTTTCCAAGTGCATGACTCGGAAAAGAAATCTATTAAAAAACACCGGAGACCATTAATTCACACCGATGCGCGTTCTACTCAGAAACCTCAACTTGACGTATTTTTGTCTGGTGTTATAGCTACAAATGGTGATCATAGTGAAAATCGAAAGTAGTATTTATTTTGGCTTTAGCGTATATTAAGCATCTGAGAATTTACAGTGTGACCTAATTAGAATGGAAACACCCCTGTAAAATTTCAGGTTATTAACCGATTTCAACATTTTTTTTTTGAAATGTCAAGTTTTGAAGGGTCTACTACAGGACAAATTTTGAAATGTTTATTTTAATTTTCAGGGCATATAACGGTACTTTTTCGTGATAGAAGTCAACGGTCACAAAAAAACATCCTGCATCAACAGTTGCCATGGAGATGGAGTTACTTGTTGCCACCACTTAGTGTCAATGTAAAATTACCTATTTATCGGCAAGAATATTTATATTTAATCATAGTGTGTTCGATTTTTTTTTTTGGATTTCTCAAAGAAAACAATATTGAACCTATCAAACCAAAATTTTATTATTTTTTATTGAAAAAATCCACTAGTTCTTTATTGTAATGCAAATGTAATTCCGTTAATTTCATTAAATGTTATGTTATTTGAACATCTCGTTATTCAATTGGTAGATCATTGTTACAGGTAATCAAACAAATTCAATTTCCATGGCCACTGTTGATGAAAGGTATTCTTTTGTGACCATTAGCTTAGAGAGTTTATGAATTTCAAGTTGTCGTAGCTTTGATATTATTGAATATATTTTGTTGAAATCTTTGTCACAGCCATTTGGAGGCACTCTGAATCCAGTGGCGTAGTGATTTATTTAATACAAGAATCGCTTATAAAAATTCGATATTTTTTATCACGAAAAAGTAGTGCAATATACCTTGAAAATTGAAATAAACATTTAAAAATTTGTCCTGTAGTTGACCCTTCAAAACTTGACATTTCAAGAAAAAAATGGTTGAAATCGGTTGATAACCTGAAATTTTACAGGGGTATTTCCATTCTAAATGGGTCACACTGTATAATGAAGGAGGAGTGAGTATTTTTGCAATTTTAAAAGTATTTTTTAGATCGACTCTGAGATGCAAATTATGGATTATTTTTATGGCTTTTTTATGGAGTTTAAAGATTCTAGCAGTACCTATGCGTGCTGTGCCCCCAAGCAAGTATTCAGTAGTTACAATGGGACTTGAAGAGTGCATGATAAGCCATCACAAGAACTTCTCTACTGAGAGTTTTTCTAAGACCTTTCAAAAGAAATGGGGATATCGACAGCTTTTGCGAAATATTGTCAATATGTATGGTCCATAAATATTCTAAGTGATCTTACAGAGCTTGCGATGAGATGATCTGTCACAGTGAATTGTCTTGAACTGAAGATTATGTTTTATTTATGTTTAGAGACAAATTACTTTCATTGAACCAGTTTTCTAAATTGTGTGACATCTCTGCCATATCTAATTATTGTAGTCAGTTGTATTATGTTCTCGTGTTTTAAAAGAGCCGTCAGTAGAAAGTACCAGTTCATTGTTGTTCGAAGAGTCAATGATGTGGTTTATACATGTACAGTGCTTTCAATTTAATTTGTCACACTTTCAAAAAGCTGTAAAATATTTATTTTTTGAGCTGAAAGATCGAAAAAAAAGAAAGTGTAGGGTTTTTCCTAAAGTTTTGTGCTATTGGGTCCAATATTTTCCAAACTGTCAAATGTCAAAATTATTGACATAACTTACTTTTTTTTGAATGGCACACCCTATATATCATTACATATTTAGAAAGGCGTCTTTTTTCTGATCACGAAAATATAGCACACATGCCCTTTCTAGTCAATAATTTATAGGAAATTGGTATAAATCTGATTAAACTTTCAATTTACAGGCGTGTTTTATTTTGCTTCCAATAACTGTTATAGTTCTGGTTCTGAATATTTACTAAGAAATAGGAGATTTTCTGGTTTGTAAATACGGCATTTTAATGAATCACTCAAATCAACAAGTAACAACTTGATTTGTTTTTACCAAGTGACTTTAAATTATTCACGTATAACATTTAACATTGATTCAAGTGCAACCTTGACAATTATTGGAAACAAATGAATAAACTCGTGTACGAACTCGTGTATCTTCATGCTGAAAAATCAAAATTTCAATCATATTTATACTAATTTGCGCTAAACTAGTGAAAAGAAAGGGCATGTGTGCTATATTTTCGTGATCAGAAAAAAGACGCCTTTCCAAATATGTAATGATATATGGGGTGTGCTATTTAAAAAAAAAGCAAGTTATATCAATAAATTTGACAGTTTAGAAAATATTGGACTCAATAGCACAAAACTTTACGAAAAATCCTACAATTCTTTTTTTTGTTCGACCTTTTAGCTCAAAAATTGAATATTTCACAGCCTTTTGAGAGTGTGACAAATTAAATTGAAAGCACTGTACACTAGAAATAGCAAGGAGCCCAGAATAGACCCCTGCAGTACTCCATGTTCAATCACTGATGGATAAGAAAATCGCCCTTCATAGAGGGTCTCTTGCGCGTTTGCGTGAAGTTATCCATAAAAGTCGCCAGCCATGGAGTTGATGCAGGGATGATGAGAGAATATCCTGCTGTGATCAGAATCTTTTGGCTATCTTGTAAGGACTTTAACTCGTTATTAACTCCGACGACAAAATCAGTATCGTTATCAGAATACAAATCAGAACACAATCCACGTCTTGAAACAAATCTTTTCTATAAACTAGAAAAGCCATCGCTAGTTAGATCATCAATCAACTCAATATGTATTGCCTTAGTGGCCATACATACAAAAATACAAACATATCCTTTGATAAGTTTTCGATTTTTCGTATTTCCATCCCTCAACTGGAAGGGACCAATCCACTCCACTTGAAATGAATGGTCTGGAAGCTCTAACTTGATATGAGGGTAAATCTCCCATTTTAAAAAAATGTATAGGGGGATTTGACTTGAAACATTTCAAACATTTTCGTATAAACATTTTTACAGCAGATTTTCTTCTAAGAGGCCAATAATTTTTCCTGATATGAGACAGAGTTCCCTCAACTTTTTCATGAAGATTTCGATCGTGCGCATATTCGATTATGAGCCTTGTGCCTGATAAGAATCAATACATGGCGAAATTGGAGATAGCAGAGGACGGCGCGACAAAACATTCGGATCACAGCAGCATATTCTCTCATCATCCCTCCATCAACTCTACAAGGCACATCAACGCACATCTCTCCAGTACTACTCCAGAGCACTTTGAATTGCGACTTGTACCTGATAATAATCAGTATATGGCAAAATTTGAGATAGCAGGACGGCACGCCAGAAGATTCTGATCAAAGCAGGATATTCTACCATCATCCCTCCCTCAACTCTGCAAGGCACATCAACGCACATCTTCCCAGTACTACTCCAGAGCACTTTGAATTGCGACTTGTACCTGATAATAATCAGTATAATGGCAAAATTTGAGATAGCAGGACGGCACGCCTAAAGATTCTGACTTTTTGCAGTGGCGTGCAACCAATAGAAGCAAAAAAGCATTGCCTACCCTGGAAAAATTATCGAGGCACATTTTATATATTAACTCTGTATTATCTTAGTCCTCCCAAAACTCATAATAACAATAATTCGGATAATAACAAAATAACGTAATGACTTGACGAAATCATATGCACATTCCGTGGTTTTATTTCATTTCCTATCGCGCCGTCCGATGTGAATAAGCATCCCATATAAAAAGAAAGCCAGGCAATTTTGGCTTGTCAATACAGTTTATTATGGAGCTTGAAGGCACTGCACTGGGATTATGTAAAGGTTATTGACATAGACAGATCATGTCTTTGTCTATCTCTAATCCAGTCGCGATCACGCAAGGAACTTCGTATTATGTCGTATGACTTCGGCTGGTTCTCGTGTTGTCACGAATTTCATAGAATAGAAAGAGGAATCTTGGGCTGTCTCATATGCATCCTTATCGCTCTCGCGTTGAAGGATGTACCTTTTTCAGTCCAACGATAGACATGAATGATCGACAGTGAGTGAGTGAGGTAATGTTGACTTGTGGATGCCGAGCGAACTAATTTTACATATTTCCATCAGCGGTGTTGCCATATCCACATCGAAATCGGAGACACGTGACCGGTTGACGAATGACGATGGAGGATGGAGGACATACGTTTCACCACAATCCACGATTGTGAACAAAACTCTATCGACTGGCATTATCATCAGAATTTATTCAGAATATAATTATTATAATAAGACAATTTTAAAAAGTCCTGGACATGTCCACGGATACAGGGCCCAAGAGGATAGATTCACTGTCAATTTAATTTTTCGACCAAAAGTAATTCTTCGTTCAGAGTTCTGCTTGTTTTGGTCTAAAGTAAAATGAGTACTAATTGTGAAAATATTACCATGATACCGCCGTTTTCAAAGCCCCTTATGTTTATTTTCAAAATTTTCCATTTGAACCACATTGCATGGATTAATTGAAGTTAAAATATCTTGAGGAAGGCAACTCCTAGGCACTTCTATGAAGTATATCTATTTCATGTAAATATGATGTAAAAAACAATTTTTCAATTTTGAAAAAATGTATGAGTGCGTACAAAAAAATTCTGACTACCTATTTGAATGAGTGGAAAGGTGTGTAAGTGGCGCCCCCTACAAGTAAGGGCAATTCCGTGCTCAGATTTGAATTTTGCATGTCAAACCCCATAAACCTACCAAATTTCATCAATATAGGTAACTTGATTATTTCGAAAGTTTTTCAAATGAAAGTGTGAGTTTTGGATGATGAGAACCAACAGAATAAGTTTGATGTTGGTGATATCGCAGTATTCTGCATAACCGACAATGAAACGCAAACGGCGCAAAAGAATGCAAATTATTGCAAATGGCGTTTGTGTATTTGGTTGTTTGTTGTTTGGCTATGTTTGATTGTTCGTGAATTTTCTGTTTCGTAAAGTGTCTCTAATTTTCTGGTAAGTTTTTCATCTTTTTCCATCCATTTTTACTGTTAAGTAAATACTTACTAGTAAATTATGTTCGTAGTTTACGTCGAAGAAACGCGACAATCGATTAATCTTCGCTGCGTCTACCATAGGCTGCGTAATGCAGGTGACAGAGCAGGTTGGCGAGTAAATCGTAAAAAAGAAGCAGTGGACATCAAAGACTAAAATTTTGACTTGCTTTTGGCGACATTGGGGTGAATAAGTTTTGATTTCTGTTTTGAACTAGTAACAAACTGTTTATCAAGGATATTATTTATGTTGCCATTTAGCTTTAGTTGTATAAAAATTATAGGTATACCTACTTTTATTTTCCTAAACGACCTATGCTATGAAGAAGCAGGAAGAAATCATGAACTGACGTGCTATGCCGATGACACCAATCTATTAACTGGTGAGAAAACAATATCAGATCTGATTGAACGGGGGAACTCCCTCTTCCGGAACACCGCCGACTGGTTCTCCCGGAATAAACTCATCCTTAACCAGAACAAAACCAATGTGATGTTCTTCAGAACTAAACTCTCAAACGCCTTGACTCCAGCTAAGATTAACCTGGACAGCACCACTATCGATGTCAAAGAAGAAACCAAGTTCCTGGGAGTTCATCTAGACGAGTTTTTGGACTGGTCAGCACATATAAAGAGCTTGCTGCAGCGACTTAATTCAGTGTGCTATGGAATTAGGGTGATAAGAAATTACCTGAATAAGAAGAGCATAAAAACCATCTACTATGCTAATTTCGAATCCATTCTGAGATACGGGATCATCTTCTGGGGCAAAAGCAGTTGGACCGACCGAGTATTTGTCACTCAAAAACGAATAATGAGGCTTATCTACCAAAAGGGATATAGAGAAAGTTGCAGAGGGACCTTCAGATCAAATGGCATCCTAACAGTCTACGGACTCTATATACTTGAATGCCTAGTGTTTTTCTACAAAAACCGAACACTCTTCAATCTTGAGACATACCACAGCTACAATACAAGACACACAACGGTCAATTACCCACGACATAGGTTGACGCTCACAGAAAAAAGTGCCTACTACATGTGCATGAAAATGTACAACACATTACCCAGTGACATCAGAGACTTGCAATCCTCAAGACTTTTCAAGTGCCGAGTGAAACAATTATTAATTAATATAGAGCCGTATTCCTTATCAGATTTTGTCAAAGACTAACTTTGCACTGCATGTTGCACGCTATTTCTTTTCATGCAGTATGTTTCTGTTTTCTGTCTAGGATCTGGAATGTACTTTCATAATAAGAAATAAAGAGCTTTATTATTATTATTATTATTATTATTATTATTATTATTATTATTATTATTATTATTATTATTATTATTTTGTTGAATGTCGTAGGTACATTGTGTGTTTATGTTCCGGGTAAGAAGTTTAATAAATTTTAGTTTTGTTAATATCAGTTCTTTTATTTACTTAATGAGAGAGCTTCGAATTCTTCAATATTAGTTCCAATTATCGGTATCATAAACACTATCAAATCGTTCTATGTACATATATGATACTCTATAAACTTTATCGTCATCATTCTATATCACATAATATATATACATATCTATATCTATATCATAATATATAATATACATATAAATACAGGGTGTTTATCAAATGAATGCCGATACTGATAATCCTTGGATGATTTTTAGACAAAAAGTTCATATGAACTCCGCAAGAGCCTAATTTTCAAGATACAGGGTGTTGAAATTTAAAACAAAATTATTTCTTCATAATTACTTTGATACTATTCCAGATATCTCTATGAAATTTGGTACACGTCTTCTACGCACCAATGTGGCATTTTGTGATGTACAAACAATGGATGACGAGAGCACGACCAAAGAAAGAGCGTCGGATAAAATAAAATATTCGATGTAGAATAGCTCGTTGTCAATCAACTATCGTTATGCCAATGTTGATTCGATTGAGATCCGATTATTATTTCCGATCGTCGGGAACGAAGCGTAAGATAGGTGGTTTACCTTTTCAATCCAACCGATGCCGATCAAAAATGGATCTGTGAACAGTCGGCCGACCTGAAACCAACCATAAATGTTTGCTGGGTCCATAAATTATTATAGCGAGCATTCACGGTATGTCTGGCATGTCTGGCATGCAAATATCGATTTCTCGATCCTGGATTGAACCAATTGACAAACATAAACGATAAACTAGTGATCGATATGTGCAGTTTTGGGATTTCAATTAAATATTATCATCATTTAGTTTTATATGAGGATCAAGTTTTTCTGACATTTTGACTTGACTGAGTTTAAGGAAAATTAGTGAGTTGGTAATCGGTATCGTGTGAATATGTTAATGACAATCATAACTGTATCCGGAGTTTGAAAACAACAACTTTTCACACTCTTGAATTTGATGAAAACCTGAAAAGTGTTAAACATTATTATGTTTAATCAATATATTGAATAACTTTTCATTAATCTTTTTCTTAGTTGGTATATGTGTAAATATAAACTCCATATATCTGAACTCATCGTATTCTTAGCCCGTACCCAATATTTATTACCATCCAGACCCGATGAAGGAGACGGAAAACAGCGAGATTATTGTAGCAAAACCCAGTGAATTTTTTTTTGATAATAGGAAGTATGGCTAGAAAGTTTGATGGTTTAAGACGTGGTCGGTGCGTGAGGATAGTTTTGAAGTTTTGTGTTTCCTCTTGTGATGTATCATATTTTTGAGGATCTTCATGGAAGATCATATTTTTGAGGATCTTCATGGAAGATCATATTTTTGAGGATCTTCATGGAAGATCATATTTTTGAGGATCTTCATGGAAGATCATATTTTTGAGGATCTTCATGGAAGATCATATTTTTCTAGGAACTTCATGGAAGATCATATTTTTCGAGGAACTTCATGGAAGATCATATTTTTGGGGATCTTCATGGAAGATCATATTTTTTGGAGATAAGCTGTACGTACAGGGGGTGGAAAACGAGTGTACGTACAGTGGAGAGGAAGGGGTTATTTTCCAGATTGATAGAAGTTTGTTGTCGAGAACCATACCATGAGTGATGAACCATTGGGATTGATATTAATGAATAATTGAGTACCTACTCAACGATGAGTATGATGATAGAGAGACACATACTTGCATGAGTATGGAGCAAGGGGAGAGGAGGGCCCCGGTGAGTACATTTTGTATTTCTCATTTAAACAGAACAGTAATTCTTTATTTTGTCTGTTTTCATGTTATCTAAAAACTTCGCTGACACTTGCAAAAATATTATTGAATGAATGGCATTGCTACAACTTAAAACTCGGAGCACGTGAGTAAATTGTACGCCTAAAAACAGGTGCAAATAAACGCCAGTTTTACAAAAGGGTGGAATGGTTATTTGATTCTATGAACGATCTGTATTGAATATCCTAGTTTCACTACAACATGAATTTATTTAATGAATGACACTCAACAATGATAATGATCTTGACATTTCTTAACAAGTTGATGATTTTCACCTTTTTATTATATGTTTGCCTACCTTACCTTAACCATCATTGCACCCCACTCCTTCTTTGGTATCTTCTAAAATCATTCCTTGATCAAAATTTGAAAACACAACCATGAAGCATACCGAGAATAACAATATAACAATATTTTACAATCTCGAACCATTAGTCGTCTGGGCTTCTTTAGAAACATGCGCAACTATTCATCGGATATTGGTCGTTTTTCGTTTTATGGCTGGCGACTTTTATGGATATAACCTCACGCATACGTAGAATTCCTTTATTCAGACATTGGTGGACCAATCCGATCGCCTACAAGTGATGGTGAAAAGTATTATCAAACCATTATTGATGAATACTCTCACTATATCATAGTTTACGTTCACCTATTAAAAAGAAAGTGTGAAGACCAAAATAATCTAATAAATCACATAAGGGAGATGAAAAGGAGAGGTTACTCAGTGTCAAGGGTACGAATGGACAATGGTGGTGAATTCACAAGTGCTAAATTTGAAAATGTCTGCAAACAGGAGGAAATAAGATGTGAGTACACACTTCCATACAAACCTCAGCAAAACGATGTGAGTGAAAGAGCTAATAGAACACTTCTTGATAAAGTTAGATCAATGTTTGTCCAAACAAATTTACCAAAATATCTATGGGGAGAAGCTATTAGAAGTGCAGCCTATCAACTGATTGAGTGGTATGAATAAAAACGAAGTAAATGCTGATACTCCAAATATTAGCATCCTCTTCCAAGTACCTGCTTCATCATGTAGCATTTGTATAATATATACTCAACTTCGAAGTATATCCTATACTGTGAGAAGTATCTTCTTCATTGGACAATCTGCACATTTTTTGGACAAATGAAAAATATAAGAAGAAGTGAGTATGATGATCACCTATTAGCGCCAATCAACATCCACTACGTCACAGAATACATTATTAATCTCCGTCTGGCGCATTGACTGAGCTGAGAGCTCTCTCTCGGGAGAGTAGTATGGCCCCTCCCCGTTTTCGATCATACAGTGGAATTTGCGTTTTCTTTTTTGTTTATTAAGTATATTTTTGGGTATTTTGGAAAAAAAAATCGCTGATGACTTTCTAATATTGTCTAGAATGCGTATATAAAATTTCAAGTCATTTGAAAATGTATGCAAATTCTCCATTCTTCAAGTCCATAGTATATTCTTCAACATGTGTAGCATCTTCTCACTGCGTCCGCTTAGTTCTTTTTAAACGGCAGACTCGTCAAATGTTTGCTGATGTCTATTATATTTGAGATAAGGAATACAAAAATAAGTTCAATTTAAACTGATTGTCTGGAAACACCAAGTTTTCCCTTTTCCCTGAGATAAAGCCTGACCGTTTGGTTGTTTTGTTTTGCATGTCAGTGAGATTTTTGAAAAAATAAAGTGGTAAAATGTATCCGCGGTTGGGTAAAAATGTCTTCAGATGAAGAGATGCCCTATGAAGAAGAGTCTCAAATGAAAGATATACAATTAGCATTATATTTGTTCTATATCTTGCCAGATTTTGGAACGGTGTGAGCATCCATGGATTTAACAGCATATCCGAAATCGCCCATAAGTCAAAAGACATACTCCTTCTTGATTGTCATACATAACAAGATAAGGGGAAGAATTGTACATTATTTAAGAGTAATGGACAGATCCAGGGCATGTTGCAACTACGCTGATAATTATCTCTCCACTGTCACCAGTGGCTTGTACCTTTATTTAGGCAAATTATGTATTCGTCACCATGTGCAGAGAGTTTCAAAATTTCAACGTGAGTGCAGTTAATTGCACCAATAACGTTACGTACTGTATGGAGTACTGCCCACTCATCTTTAGCCCTGTTCAAACTAACGCCTGTATCAGAAAATTTGATCCAATATTTTTTCTTGAGGCCAATTGCATGTAAGACTAGTATTTTCTCTACTTCATTTCAAGACTCTCACTCCATTTATGATATACATTGCTTCAGTTTTTCTACACTCCAATTGTTGAATGTGTTCAAGCACACAGCCCCTATATAGTTTCGTTTACTTCTGTCAGGAATGTAGAGGCTAAATAAGATACGTTTTCTCTATTAAACAAAAAAAAAATGGAACTAAAACATGATTGCCAAGCCAAGTTATACCTTAACTTCAGCTACTTATCGGAATATCAGATGATACAAATCATCATCATTGATATGTTGTCTTACATTGTATATTTTTCTTCTGCGTATTCCATCCATTTCAAACAGAAATTTCTTCTTCAAATCTACTGTAAGAAGTCGGTAGTAGATACTCAAATGGTGCTCCTCGGTGTAGTAGCGTCGGGAAAATTTACAAGTATCAACTTCGAAATGAAGTTCCTTCTTAGTTTTGGGGAATTCACTGAGTGGTATAAATAAAAACGAAGTAAATGCTAATACTCCAGATTTGAGCATCTTCTTCGGAGTATCTGCTTCATCATGTAGCATTTGTTCAGTTCCGGTAGTAGATACTTAACGTCGAAGTATATACTAAACTTAGTTTTTTTTTAACGGCAAAGTCGTGAAATTTTTGCTAATGAATATTTGAGATAAGGAATACAATAATAACTTTAATTTGAACTTATTGTCTGTGAACACCAAGTTTTGCTTTTTCCTGAGATAAAGCCTGACCGTTTGGTTGTTTTGTTTAATAACGTTAGGTACTGCATGGCGTACTGCCCACTCATCTTTGGCCCTGTTCAAACTAACGCCCGTATCAGGCAATTTGATCCAATATGTTTTCTTGCGGCAAATTGCATGTGAGACTAGTATTTTCTCTACTTCATTTCAATACTCTAGTTTTTCTATTCAAACATACCTGAGGTCCCTCAAAACAGTGAAAAAACCATCCATTCGTTGAATGTGTTTAAGCACACACAGCCCTCAGTTTCGTTCACTTCTGTCAGAAATGTTTAGGCTAGATAAGATACGTTTTCCCTATTGAACAAGAAAAAATGGAACTAAAACATGATTGCCAAGTTATACCTTAACTTCAGCTACTTATCGGAATATTTGATGATTCAAATCATATTTTGTCTCACATTGTATGTTTTTCTTCTGCGTTTTCCATCCATTTTAAACAAAAATATAATCGTAGCATGCTCAGTGAGGCTGCTCTTACACCAACTTCACCAAAGTAAAGCAAATACTACAATTTCTTCTGCAAATCGAAGTTTTTACTGTAAGAAGTCGGTACTTCAAGTTCTAGTAAATACTCAAATATTGCTACTCGGTGTGGTTGCGTCGGTAAAATTCACAAGTATCTACTTCGAAATGAAGTTCTTTCTTAGTTTTGGAAAAATTACTGAGTAGACAATTCTAATACTTTTAGTATTAGCATGTACTTCGTTTTTACTCACTCAGTGAGTGGTATGAATAAAAACGAAGTATATTCTAATACTGCAAATTTGAGCATCTTTTTCGAAGTATCTGCTTCATCATGTAGTATTTGTTCAGTTCCGGTAGGATATACTCAACGTCGAAGTATACTACACTGTGTGAAGTATCTACTTCAAGTATATTCTTCAACATTGTAGCATCTTCCCACTGCGTCCGCTTAGTTTTTTTTTTAAACGGCAAACTCGTGAAATTTTTTCTGATGTGTATGATATTTGAGATAAGGATTCCAAAAATGAGTTTGATTTGAACTGATTGTGAAGACCAAGTTTTTCTTTTCCCTGGGATAAAGCCTGATCGTTTGGATCAACTTTGGTTGCCAGTGAAATTGTTGAAAAATTAAAGTGTAAAACTGTATTACCTAGAGGTTGCGTAAACATCTCTGTACTGTCACAAGTGGCTTGTACAGGGTAGGCAACTGAGAATGCGAGAAAAACCTGTAAAATATTTTCAAGTCTCTGAAATGGTCGCTAGGGGGCGTAACAACCAACACCAAGTAGAAAAATAGGATTTTTATAGAATTTTACCCAATGACAATATATCGATAATATCATTTTGATATTTACTGATTACTTACCTATACTTTTTGTCTAAAACATTTTTTTCTATCTATCAAAATAAAGCGGTGGGGGAAGTTCAATTATTTTTTCAAACAAACGGAGCTTTCTCTCGTTTTGCTTGACCGATTTTAACGAACTAGAAAGAGCATAATCTGCACTAATCTGCACTATAGAATGCTTATTTGGTTTTGAATTTGTTACTTTCGACGTCGCCGCTAGATGGCGTTAACTGAAATGGTAGCATTTTTTGAGCTTTTTCCAAAAAAATCAAATGTAATGGTATATTCGTTTTTATATATTTCAACAGAGGGTGCATTTTTCTATTAAAAGAAAAGAAAAAAAGAAATCATTAATTTTTTTGTTTTTTTTCAATTTTCTAATAAAAAAATGTATCTCGTTTTAAAATATATAGAAATGAATATAGCATTACATTTGATTTTTTTGAAAAAAACTCAAAAATATGCCACCATTTCAGTTGACGCCATCTAGTGGCGACGGCGAAGGTAACGAATTCAAAACCAAATAAGCATTTTGTAGAGCACATTATGCTCTTTCATATCAGCGCAAGTTCGTTGAAATCGGTTAAGCGAAACGTGTTTAAAAAATAATTGAACTTTCGCCACCACTTTATTTTGATAGATAGAAAAAAACGTTTTTGACAAAAAGTGTAGGTTAATAGTCGATAAGTATGAAAATAATATAATCGATATATTTTCAATGGGCAAAATTCTATAATGACCGATTGCACCAACCTATTTGAGGGATTCTTAACGCTAAGGAACCCTTAACTTCAAGTTCTTGTTTGCACCAAGGTTAAGGAAAGCTTAAGCTTCCCTTACCGCTTCCTTTATTAAGTCTTTGTTGATGACCACTTATCTCTGACTTATCTTTGTTAACGATATAAATTTGAGGTTGTGATACAGTTGTTATTGTCGTTACTGACTTTTCATTTTGATTATTAATTTTCAAAGACATTCATGATTTATTTTTGAAAATATATCGACGTCGTGAGTTAAGTTATGTAGGGTTATTCACGTTATTCGACACGAAACATTATGGCCGAAGTATATGATTTTAAAAAAGTTTTTTTTTCTGGATGGATAGGGACCCTTTGAGGCTACATTTTAAAAATATTTCAATTTTTGTTCAAAATTGAAAGAAGAATTGGAATATCAATTAATATACAGGGGATTCCATTTGAAAAAATACAACTTTGATGCGTTTCGTGTTTTGGGGACACCCTGTATAACATGAAAATATTTTTAAAATGTAGCCTTAAAGGGTCCCTATCCATCCAGAAAAAAAAACGTTTTCAAAATCATATACTTCGGCCATAATGTTTCGTGTCGAATAACGGGAATAACCCTGTATAGTTTGGCTACGACATTGTATAATTATATTCAAATTTTAATCACTATAGAAACATCATTCATCTGTTTGTACATACCAATATTGTAGAATCCCTCTAAATGAAAACATACCTAATTTTGGATTTTTTGGCCTTTTAGCCGTGGTAGCATCGGTAATATAAATTACATAGAGAATACTTCTAAGACTCCCTCGAACAGTCCACTGTGATAAGTAGTGAGAATGGATCACTTGAACTATTTGGAATTTGGATGATGCACTAGATTTACCAGAATACCTACCTAGAAAAATGTATGAACGACCAAATCACAGGAAATGGATCAAAGGGTTTTTTTAGGAGACTTTTATCAAGATAAGCAAACTGTTTTGAATATCTTGACTCAGATGCAGATGAAAGATCAACTCGAATATGATCATGACAGGTAAAGTACATAACTTTCAGGGTAAACCTGCCAAAAATGCAATAAATTAGCAGTAGTCAGATAAAAACTTGTAAACAAAATCAGTAACCACCATTCTGTGAACAAAAACAAATGAGGTAATGACATATCGCATTGTTCCCGTCAGTTTTTCAACCTAAATAATAGAAAAGTTACTAGAAATGACTAAATTTGCCAAATCTAGGACACACTTAGGGCCCCTCAAAGAATGTTGGTGCAAATGAAAACGAACTGAGGGCTGCTTTGTTAAGACTTTGTTAAGTGAAGGTTGGTGCAATCGGCCATTGAAATCCTATTTTTCTACTTGGTGTTGCTTGTTACACCCCCTAGCGACCATTTCAAAAACTTGAAAATATTTTGCTGGTATTTCCCTGGGCCGTTTTAGTCATGAAATTTATTGCCACAAGCCTCTACGATGAATAGTTTTGCAGATACAGTACTTCGCATTCTCAGTCGCCCACCCTGTACATTTATTGAGGCAACGTAAGTATTTGTCACCATTCCTTAAAATTTTTACGTGAGTCTATAGCACTAATAACGTTAGGTTCTGTCTGCCTACTCATTGCTTTAGTTTTCTATTCAAACATACCTCAGGTCCCTGAAAACACTTTCATTTGTTGAATGTGTTCAAGCACACAGCCCCTAGTTTCATTAACTTCTACCACAAATGTATTAGCTATAGCTAAATAAGATACGTTCTTCTTATTAAACCAAAAGAAAAAAAAATTGAGCTAAAGCACGATTGCCGAGTTATACCCCAACTTCAGCTACTCATCGGAATATTTGATAATACAATCATCACTGATGATATATGATCCTACACTGTATATTTTTCTTCTGTGAATACCATCCAATTCAAACAATACTATAATCGTAGGATGCTCAGTGAAGCTGCTCTTAGACCTACTTTCCCAAAGTTAAGCAAATACTACAATTTCTTTTTGAAAACGAAGTTTTTTCTGTAAGTAGTCGGTACTTCAAGTTGTAGTTAATACCTAAGTCGTTTCCACGACGATGCTACTCGGTGTAGTAACGTCGAGAAAATTCACAAGTTCCTACTTCAAAATGAAGTTCCTTCTTGATTTTGGATAATTTACTACGTAGACAATACTAATACTTTTAGTATTAGCATGTACTTTGTTTCTATTCATACCACGTAGACAATACTTTTACTCCAAATTTAAGCATCTTCTTCGAAGTATCTGCTTCATCACGTAGCATTTGTTCAGTTCCGGTAGTATATACTCAACGTCAAAGTATATACTACACTGTGTGAGGTATCTACTTCAAGTCCATAGTATATTCTCCAGCATCTGTAGCATCTTCCCACTGCGTCCGCTCAGTTTTTTTTTACCGGCAAACTCGTGAAATTTTTGCTGGTGTTCATAATATACAGTGTGTCTGCTTAAGTTGGCCACATATGGGAAACTTTTTTATTATTAATTTTAGGAAAAAAAGTTATTCTTTATAAAAAGTTCAGCATGTTCCAAAACCTAAAATGCAACCATCAGATATTACATTTTTTCAGTCGTATACGAGGTTTGTCAAAAAATATGAATTTCACTCAAGAGTAAAATTTGACAATATCGAAAATTGTTATAAAGAAAAATAAACACTACCATTAAAATGATTGTTTTTTCCTTTTTTAAATTTATTAAATTTTATAAATAAATTAATATTAAACAGTAATCTCTTATTTTAATTATTGGACATTTAAATCAATTCATTAATTCAAATGAAAAAATGTAATAACTGATGGTTGCATTTTAGGTTTTGGAACATGCAGAACTTTTTATAAAGAATAACTTTTTTTCCTAAAATTAATAATAAAAAAGTTTCCCATATGTGGCCAACTTAAGCAGACACACTGTATACAGGGTGTCTGAAAAGTCAACGATAAAACTGAAAGGGGCGATAGACCATTTCATCAGCTTCCAGAAAAACATAATATTTGGTATTTATTTTTTTTTATTTTTTTTTATTTATTTTTTTTTTGACTGCTCACCACCTCCTTTTCCTTCGCAATCACAAGCCAGTCACGGAAATTTCCACGTACTTAGTAAAAAAGAAAATACAAATAGATTATTTTTCTGTAAAATAAGATTTCTTATTGAATATTTTGAACTTTTAGTGGCAATATCTCGAAAACAATAGAGTTTTCACTAAGGTCATATTATGTTTTTCTGGATGCTTATGAGTTGGTCCATCACCCCTTTCAGTATTATCGTTGACTTTCCGGACACCCTGTATATTATTATAAGGAAGACACAAATAACTTTGATTTAAACTGATTGTAAACACCAAGTTTTGCTTTACCCTGAGATAAAGCCTGATCGTTTGGTTCCACTTTTGGTTGTCAGTTGAAGAATTAAAGTGGTGACTGTATGCGAGGTTGGGTGAAAATGTCTTCAGATGAAAAAATGCATTATGAAGAAGAGTCTCAAATTGGAGATATACAATTATCACCATTAAATTTGTTCTCTTTCTTGCCGGATTTTTGAAGGGTGTGAGCATCCATGGAGTTAACAGCATATCCGAAATCACCCAAAAGACATACTCTCTCTTGATTGTTATACTTAACAGGATTAAGGAAAAAATTGTATCATATTTTAGAGTCATGGACAGATCCACGCCATGTTGCAAATATTCTAGTAAACATCTTTCTACTGTCACAAGTACATTAAGTACAATTTCTTGTTAAAATCGAAGTTTCCACTGTGAGAAGTCGATTCAAGTGGTAGTTAATACTTTAGTCATTTCCACGACGGTGCTACTCGGTGTAGTAGCGTAGGAGAAATTTACAAGTATCTTCTTCGAAATGAAGCTCCTTCTTAGTTGTGGAGAATCTACTACGTTGACAATACTAATACTTCTAGTATCAACATGTTCTTTGTTATTATTCATACCACTCAATAGATGTCCAACAGTTACCTTATACTATAATAAAACATCAGTTAATGGGGGCTATGATTGAACGTTCACGTTAACTTAGCGTGTCTGTTGGGATTGTTCACCAATGTAAATATTCCATATGCTAACAGCGTCACCATGCTGGAATGGATACGTTAAGTCAACGTAAACGTTCAATCATGCCCACCATCGTCTACTATGGCAAAACCGATTTGAGCAAACTCGAGATCTTTGAAAGTAAGGCATGGGCACTAAAAATGCCAGTCAGGTGACAAATTGGAGCCTAGAGCAGTACCAATCCGTATGGTAGGATAAAGCACAAAATGATATCGACTATGGAATCCTCCAACAAACGAAATCATTATATCAAGGAATGTTAGATTTGATGAGAATGATACAGTATACCCTGATGGAACAACACTGGATGAGGCTGAAAAAGAAAAGTGCATTCATTATGAAAACAAAGAGTATAATGACTCAAATGACAGTGAAAATAAAGACGGAAATATTGAATAAATGACGGACAACCCTGAATCCGAGCATGAACGTGAACCCATTGTCAGCAATAGGAGGGAATCGAAACCACCTGCCAGATTTACTGACTACGAGTTATATTCAGCATATTGCTATCACAAGAATCACTGAATTGCTTCATTCACAAGGGCATATTGCAGATTTTGGACATATCTATGTGACAACCACTTTAATGATAGACAACCAAAGTGCTTTGAAATCGATCAAAAGTTTTGAAAACAGTAAACGTGCAAAACACATAGATATCAAGGCGCTTTTTATAAAAGATATTGTAGCTTAAGGACTTATTCAAATGATGTATGTTTCATCAAATGAAAATGTAGCGGACATATTCACAAAATCTCTTAAAAGATAAATTTGGATTATCAAGATCTAACTTTGTGTGAAACAAGTTTAAGTATTTTTTGAATTGAGATTTTGTATTTTATATTTATCATGTCCAATTTGATAATACTTGTATAAATTGAGGAGGGGTGTTAGTTGATCTGTATCTATTGATTTTGATCATGTTCTTGTTACTTATATCAGTTTGACTTCAGGTGATCAAGTGTCATTGTAGAATAATTGTGCTTGTCAGAGCAATACAGATTTTTATATATTTTATTTCTTGCAGCGTTTCTACAATTTTTTTTTTTACAGGTAATATAATAAAACTACTTCATCAGTTTCTGACTCAGATTCTAAGTCTAGAAGCATTTCAGTTAGAGAAGACATACTGCTAGGTGCTAGAGTGGGACAGTACTGGGTTCAATATGCGCTAAATGAGCAAAAGCATGGACGTGAGCCTGTGCTGGGTTCAATTGGCGGCGGGCCCATATGCCGTCAAGTTCAAATTCGAATTCAATCGCTTGTCTGCGCTTTACATTATGCAGACGGGTGTTGCTTAATGATAGACCGTAATTCGAAGAGCGCATTCCTGAACCAAGTTGAAGTAGAAAAGTTCATATAAACTTGTCCTAAGAAGTCTGGTTCACAAAAACTCCATCAACTTCTTTGATTCCTGATATTTTTCGTATCTTACTTCGTTTTTGAGGAAAAAAATATGGATCACTTTATTGCATGTCGCAAGATTCTTAAAATAAAATCAAGTTAACCTTAATTGTTGACAAATATCTAATCAATGTTATTGCTGTGAATGAGAAGGAACATTTTCAAAAAGTAAAGACAAGTGAGCTTTCAGAAAATCATATTAGGATTGTCCTCAGGCGTTCTGTAAAAAATATTGTTCAATTACACCGATCCAAATATTAACAACAATTTTTGTTCCTGGAAAAAAACGTGCGTTGCTAAACCAAAGCTTTTAAAAATATATGCTCCGATTCTTTTTTCAGGATATTGTAGGATGTCTGAATAATACTTTTCACACCAAGCACCCTAAAAAACCATGCTCTTTAATCTCATTTTCAGACCACTATTTTTCAATCAACTCCTTTCTGAATGTAACCTAATGATAAAACTTGTTCCACGGCAAAAAAACTAATGATGTTTTGCAATCAGTTCAAGAAAAATGTTCAATATCACGAATTACGTTCGGCATTTAACGATTTCGTTTTGAAGGGAAATTTTTAAATGAGAATCTACAACATTTCTCTAGCGGGGCTGGTCTAAGCACATTGGCTATTGGGTACTCAAATTAAGACGCCATCGCCAGTGCGGTTAATTCTAGAAACCTAAATATGGACATTGAATCATAACCTCACTATTTATATCATCAGATTTTGTTTATGGTAGACGTTGAGAGATTTTTTTGTTCAAGCTTTTTGTTTTATACGTGTGTGACTACTGGAAGTATTTCGCTACTTATTTTCCTATACATAAAAAACAAGAAAACTTCAAGTTAAATCAATTTTCAACACTGAACCTGTTTTCGGAACTTAATTATAAAAATGGTTCTTCATGGAAACTGTCTTAGGTGATAGAAGAGTGAGTGCGTGACTTTTGGTTAATGCGTTATTTTTGTTTGCCAATGTCAATTCATTTCACGTTTTCTACAATAGCCTGCAATAGCCTGCAGTTATATTATCAATTGATCAAAACTTTTCTTTAGTATTCTAATAGTTTTATGGAACTTCCAATGATGAAAGGTTGTCGTGACAATCTTTTTGTTACGATTGTGTCCGTATAAGCTGTCCATAGCTGAACGTAATAGACACCTTTATAATAAGTATTCAGTTTGCTGTATCTCAATAACAATGCTCAAAGTCTATACACCCATACAATAAAAATATTGTATGGAATGGTCCACAAATTGTGTTTTTTTTCCATTAAAGTGTGTGTTGTCACTTTATGCAATTATCATTGGCAATGTACAGGCGGTTATCACCTGAGGAGTATCTATTTGGCACGCCGCGCCGGCCGTCATCCGGCCGCAAGGCATTTTGCCATGATGAATAATTGATGGCAAATCACTACTTCACCATCAAACAATCGATAAATAATCTTGGTTTCCATACTATTTGATAACAGGACTTAGTAAAAGAAGGGAAATCTCGGATGAATTTTTATTTCTTTTTCTTTAGGCTTCACCTCGGTCTTTACCTACTTTTTGATGATTTTGTATCTGCATAATCTTTGAGACTACACTTTTCCTTAGATTACTTAGCATCTCGTCTTGGTGCACAGCGAGCCATCTGATTGGCCAAAACAGATATGACTCCGATTCTCGATGAGTCGTGGAGATTGCAGGATTCAAATCTCAAGTGAAGATTCAATGCAGTTTCGTGTGGGATATTATTAATAAAAATGATTATTCAAAGTTTCCAAAAAAAAAAATGTCCAGAGAGCATTTGCATTTGCATTTGTTCATTGACATTTTCGAATTTACCTGAAGAACACGTGATATTTTGTCCCTTACCTCGCGGGACGCATATTTGCAAACAGCAGACGCAGGGTTAGTCATTCGCATGATGGGCTAGTTTCACATTTTGTGAAAACCAGTTCTTCTGATTAAAATACACTCACTTTTTTTTCAAATTTTTCTGCCTTCCAATAAACCCAAAATTCAAATTGAAAATGAGCTCGTTGAAGCGGCGCGCAAACTGCTTCTTCAAATGCTGTAACTTACTACGTAATAGGTTACAAGATACAATGTTGCCAACATTCAAATAGTACATTCATAAAACTACACTAATCATTTGAACTTTGTACCAGTCATCATTGATATTACCGTTTTCTTTGGTTAGGTTGTGTTTGTTTTGTTTATTTTATTGTTATTACATTTATCTTTGGTTTGTTGGACTATTCGACGTCGTGAAACTTCTCTTCATGAGTGCAGAAAAAATACGGTTATGGTCTTGTGTAACAGTAGTTTTATTCTGTGAAAAAAAGTTCTTCTACAAGGACCCAGAGAGTGCCGGCTTTGGGGGAGTGCAGAGGTACTAACTGCACCCATATACGTTTTATTAAAATATACCTCGGATTTCCTATTTTATCAATGTGTGACGTGCCCCGAGATTTTCCGGATTCAATTCCCGACGGGGATGAGGGAATCGTTGATGTTAAACAAAGTGCTCGAGCGCCACCCCCTGTATTTATGTGGTAGAGGGCCCACAGTGCCTATCGGGTAGCTTTTAGACAGTGAAGAAAGTCCAGGCGTTCGTTATTTCCAAAATTTCGCAAACTTCCGCTTTGAAATGGATTACTGAACTTTCTTGAAATAAAAACTCGGTGTTAAGGAAAAATTATCAATCAATCTATTAGTCCCGAAACAAATCACAAATGTGACTGGTTTCCAACCAGTCGGATAAAAATAAATAAAATGATTAACACTGTGCTGATTTTCCATTCAACTAAATAAATAAAAGAAAATCCCTTAGTAATAACAATAGAAAAATCAGTCAGTCAAAACTTCTCCCGGTGGAGATTCAGAATGTGCAGCTATCTAAAAGGTATTTTAACATTTTTGAGAATCATGGATTATCGGTAGAAAAATATCAGAATGTGGAGGAAACGGAGTGTGAACGAAGTTTGACGCGACGGGTTCTTACGGCGAATTTTAACGGAAAACAGCGGTTAATAGAGTTAGATTTTTCCGACGACGTAGAAAAAAATGTATCGGGTAAATTGACGCAATCGGGTTATTTCCACGAGGAGAAAAACGGGTTTAGAGGCATAGAAAAGCAGCGGGAAATTTATTGACAAACGTTGGAAATTTTGCACACACGGGTCGTAACTCCAGAGGCCTCTCTTTGACGATTTTCCCGAAACTATCTTAAGAAATTTTATAGAAAAGAAGATGACGGTTGAAAAGAAAAACGCGGTGTTGAACATTAGTTTAAAATTTCTCACCCAGCTAAGTTCGTTCCCCTGACAGTAAAAATAAAATAATAAATTCCCCAAACAGATACGAATCTGGAAGGATCCTGAGAATCTGAAAAAAATTCAGATTCACCAAACATTTCCTGAAATCCGAAAGGATTTTCGTGAGTCCGAAGAAAATAGGGACTCCGAAAATCTCCAGATATCGTAATTATTTTTGCCGCCCCTGTTACTTAACTTACCTATAAAGCGGCACTGGTTTGAGAGAATTTCGGTAGAACGTCATAGTTATCGATGAACAGGTCCTACCTCGTGCTTGAACTTAAAGAAGAATAAGAAAAATGGTATTTTTAGCAAAAACGGGTTGAAGAAAAAGATCGCGAATCGGTTCCGGGAAGTCCACTGCTGCAGGCTCTCGGCTCGGTCTCGGTACCACTGACTGGCTCCTCGCGTCTCTCCGAGGTTCTGTATTCCGACCAAAAGTGGGGGATCTACAAGAATTGTGCGCGAAATAAATAACGTTTGTCGGCCGGTTTGCGAGCTAAATAATTAATTTGTTTGATGCGAGAAACTAAGAAGGAGTATTTTGGTCAGAAATTAATTAATGGATTATTACTTATTACTTGGTCAACATTATTTTAGAAAAAATACGGGATCTTTTGATAGATAAATAACTAAGTTACGGGAAAATACGATTCAACTAGTAAGAGACAGAAAATGAATTTGAAAATTTGAAAATGACGGTAGAATGAATCCGGAAATTTTGTAACTTCGTTACAAATGTACGGCAGGTGGAGCCGATTTTCAGCCGATGAGAAAGACAGGAATAATCAAGCCTATACCAATGCCTCATAAGTGTATTTCATGTTTATCAAGAAAAGACTGCGATTGTGCTGAAAGCTGTTTCCTATAGGTTTCACGTGATACTCCCGAGGTGTATTTGAGGTAGATCCATACCATTAACACATATTTTTGTGGTATTTCAGCGTTTTCCTTGTGAGACATTGAACAGCCAAATTTACAATATAGTGAAATAGAATGTTGCTGTACGCAGAAACGTTCATTTGAAATCGTAATAATGATGGCTTTCGGTTTTTGAATTCCAAATTCAACGTTACAGCGATCTTAAGTCTTGGCGATTTTGAATCTGGCAGCACTGCTGCACGGTATTTGCTCTAGATTCAAATAATCGATAACAGCTGATGACCGTACCTGCCTATTGGTTGCTTTTCAAATTCGGACTAGAAATATACCCGCCTACCGACCGCTCATGAAATTTTATATTGAGGCATGCGCATTGATATGTGAGTACACATGAAACATACTTATGGAAAATTAATATTTTTGTCATTTCCGATTTGGCTTCACCTTGGAAGGACTACGGTGGGTATATTCTAATAATAAGTATATGACTGCTCCCGGCAGCAAAATTTAGGAGGCGGTAACAAAATCATTTGGTACTTTTACCTGGAAAGTTTACCGGGAGTCTTGAAAATTGGTGATTTTGAAGATTTCGATGTGCTCTTTCCGAATTTCAACTTTGCACCCTCGTATCTTTGCCGCTCGCGCCGCGATATTAGAAAGATGGTACCTAGAAGCAGTGTTTTGAGAATATCTCTTTTCCGATTCATTTGACGAAAGTTTAGTTCAACAAGCGGTTTGGCCAAAAAACATATTCCCTCACAATCTTGAAAAAAAGTGAGCGACGGCTTATTTTTGATCGTGGTATCCCCAATCCACCTCACAATTTCCGAATGTATAGTATTCCCCTTCGTTTCGCTGTTCTTCATTGTCCAAGTTTTACGGGTTCATTGTCATTAGTACCGATCGAAACTGCACAGACCGAAATATTTTTTACATAAACCGCAATGGGATTATAAGTTTGATCGCAATCCTCTTCATTTTTGATTTCATCATACGTTTGCTCAAAAATAGTCTCCCTTTCTTCCTCTTCATCGCTATATTGCAATGGAAAAGGAAAAAATTGAAACTATTTTCGGGCAAACGTATGATGGAATCAAAAACGCAGAGGATTGCGATGAAGCTTATAATACTGTAGTATTTTTCGCTATAGAAAACACTTGTCCAGTTTCAATTTATATATTTTGAGTCACTATGTAAAGCACTCACTATTCACAATAACGTATTCATGTTTTCAATCACAGATTATCAAAATCTGAACTGCCCTCTTCATCTCATGGCGACCTTTTTATTCACCTTAGACCGCCTTCGCCGATAATTCATGAATACCCTAGAATTGTCGAGAAGAAATCAAAAGATGGCGACGCTTCTGGTACGGCAAAGAAACCTCTCGAAAATTCTCACAGTGGACCGACTTTGTGACAATAGGGACGAGATCCGATGTGTTATGACGAAACATTATGATCTAAACGTTGTTTCCGCTGCCAGCTGCCTTGAAATTTTGAACCACTGGGCATGTTTTGTCAAATTGATCCCTCCTTAGAGCATTTTGCCCCAAAATGTCCTTATGACGATATCGGCAACTATCCCCAAACCTGCAGTGTGATGTTCGTTGGAAAAAGCAGTCCACTGTCCTCTGGTTCGTCCTCCGAAAAGGATAGTAGCACACCAAGATGTCAATGCCACCCCCCTTGAAGATCACGTCCAGCATGCTTCTCACCACTCGCCAGTCCACTCGGTCATTGGTCATCATCGGAATTGCCAAATGAGTCAGATCCTGTGACTGCATCAAGTCTCGAGCTTTCCAGACATCACTGTAGGTGGACAGATGTCGTGGAAGCTTCTTCGTCACAAGGTGGAACAGGTATCGTGTCCCATCCGTGATTTGGAGCGACTCCCACACCTCTGGTTTTTGTCGTCGCAGATGGTCTAATCGTCCGAATTTCCGTTTAAAAGCTGCAGCTAGTCCACTCCTCATACTGAGGTCTTCAGTGACCCAGTGAGCCAACGAGTAGTCGGCCGGTGCTTCGAACAAAACCAGCTGCCTTTCTTGGACAACGCCATTCTGGACTTTCTGGCCATTGGAGTACAGAGACATGAAAGTTTCCAGTGACATGTCTTCCTTGGATGACCTGATCTGCCTTACCTCGGCGTCCTCATCGTCGTGGTTCCCAGCATACCGAGCGAAACGGTTGAAGTGAACAACCCTCGGTTGTCCTCGTGGTGACTTTCGAAACCTGTAGACGACGTCATTGATTCGATCCTGAATCTCATACGGGCCTTCTCAAGAACTTTGCAGTTTCGGGAAGAATCCACGTCGCCTCTGTGGGTTGTGCAGTCAAACCAAATCCCCAACCTGGAACCCGCCTTTCTCGGCGTTCACGTCACAGGCCTCCTTCATTCGGTCGCTGGCAGTCTGGATGTTCAAACGGACCCGTTGATGTATGTCGTCCATCTTTCTGCGAAGATCGCTTCCGTAGTCCTCTCCAGCAACATCTTGACCCGGTGGACATCCAAGCTTCAGGTCGCAGGGCAGCCGGAGTTCACGACCCATGATGATCCTTGCTGGGGTTTCGCCTGTCGATTCGCAAACTGCAGATCGGTATGCCAAGAGAAAAAGGTGGAGGTTTCATGTCCCTGCTGAATCTGGGACAGCACTGCATCAAGTCCTACGTTGCTTGCATCCGTGTCTAGTACCACTACCTGAAGGGAACAGAGGGTAGCCTATGATGGGTGCACAGGACAGTGCCCTTTCAACGTGCCGAAGGCTTTCCGGCAATCTTCGTCCCATTGAAACCGCCTCTAGTTCTCGGTGAGCTTATGGAGAGGCCGGACAATGTTGGCAAGACCTCGGACATATCGCCGGTAGTAGGTGCACAAATCCAGGAAATTTCGTAGTTCGTGAATGTTATTTGGTACTGGCCACTCCTCAACTGCCTACACCTTTTGCTGGTCGACAGCTACTTCCTCTACCGATACGATATGACCCAGGTTTTGAACTTCACACCGGAACAGTTGGCATTTCTTTGGGCTCAGCTTCAAACCAGAACTTCTTAGTCTCCAGAATACCCCCTCCAAGTTCTTTAGGTGGTCTTCGAATGATTTGCCGACAACAATTATGTCATCGAGGTACACCAGACATGTTGACCACGATAAACCCTTGAGCACCGTCTCCATGAGTCTTCCCAACGTAGTAGGTGCGTTGCATAATCCAAATGGCATCAAAGTAAACTGCCACAGCCCAGTTCCAACGCCAAAAGCAGTTTTCTCCCGGTCTTCTGGAGCCATTTCTACCTACCAATATCCACTCTTCAGGTCCAGAGTTGAGAAGATCTTTTATCCAGCCAAGGTGTTCAAAGTGTCGTCGATCCTTAGTTCTTCGTCACGTTGTCCAGCTGACGATAGTCCACACAGAATCGAGTTGATCCGTCTTTCTTCTTGACGAGCATCACCGGCGATGACCACGGACTACTTGATGGATCGATGATACCGCCTTTCTCCATGTCCTGGATTATCTTGTCCACCTCTTCCTTCTTGGCCAAAGGTAGTCTTCTAGCAGTTTGACGGATCGGTTGTGCTCCTTCTGTGTTGATGACGTGCCGCACCACTTTCGCCCGACCCTTTTCTCCTGTTCCACTATCGGAGATGTCGCTGAACTTTCTTATCAGGCCTCTCAACCGCTATTTTTGCCCCTTATCCAGGTCCTTCGAAGAGGTGGCAACCAACTTCTCCATTTCTCCCGTGAACTCTGGATTGGTCGCCTTACTCTCGCATACTTGTCGCACCACGGAGAAAATTGAAGAGCAGAGCCCCAAAACAGTCCATTTCGCAAGGCTCACTGAGTGATAGTTGACGTCCATCACACTGACGGGCACACGGCACACTCCTCTTTACTTGTACCAAGCTCTTTCCACAAGCAATTCCTCGTCTTATTTCGGAGTCGTGTAGTCTAGACTCAAACATAACGGTGCTTCCTTCCTTCATTTTTATCCAGGCGAGCCCATAAAGTCATCTCGCTCCTTTCGGAAATCGGAGCATCCCCAGCCAGCAATGCGCAGACCATGCAGTATTACTTTTTCGTTGTTGACTCACGGTGTTCCATTTTCAAAATCTAACTGGAAGTCTCGGGAATTCATGATGTCCATTCCGATGATGATTTATTCTTCAATGTCAGCAACCAGCATTGGATGTTCGAAGCTGGTGCTTCCCAGAGTTCCAATTCACCGTATATCCTTGCCAGGTCTCCTGTTGCTGTTCGCAGTTGCCACTTGGTTGGTTTGATCATTGTCGGTGTTGTGACAATGTCGGTAATGATGATCGTCTTCGTCGCACCTGTATCCAGAAGCATGGTGCGATGTTCTCCATTGATCAAGCCGTCCACAAACACGCTGTTCTGTTTGGGTCCTCAAGAGGCAACTATCGCAGTTTTCTTTGGGTCTGTCTACAGGTCGACGATGGCCCCTTCGCATCGACTCTCTCCAGTTTTCCGACGGCGAAGAAGGTGCTCGTCTCTTCTTCTTGCATCGGCTACGAATATGGCCAAGCTCTGCACAATTCCAGCACCACAGCTCCTTTCGCTTGGACGCCTCTATCTCTCTCCTAACTGTTGCTTCGATGGTGTCGTCCTCCGGAAGATCCTGTTTCTCCATCCTTCGCACGCGTACAGGAACCTTCACAGACTGCTTTGCCGCTTCGAATTTCAAGGCATTGGCCAGTGCTTCTACCAGTCCATCGGAACGATGAACTGGTTGCCTTATTTTCTGGTCCCGAAGTCCATCCAGAAAGGCCTGAATTCCCAACTTGAAGTTGTTTAGTCCTAATTTGAAGTTGAAAAGGTATAGTTCTCAATTTTCTTCTATTCGTTACTTTACAGGGTGATTCACGTGAGTGATCTATCGAAAGTATTTCAAAAAGAGCTTTTCCAGACTTGTTGAATTTTGGTACAAATCGATATGGAAGTGTAATGCAACTTTTAATAATTTTTTGGTGATTCCGGCATTGCCGGATCCAGTACTTTTTCTAGTAAGCTTTTTCTATCAAATTTAACAACCTCTATATATTATTTGATTTTTGAATTCTGTATGAGACTGAATAACTTTTATGGAATATGTTATACAGGTTGTCCCAGCGAAAAGGTCGCACCCGTATTTGTGACTCTCTTGATATATTTTGGGAAATACGCTCGAACGCGTCAATTTTGATTTTTATTGTGTATAATCGTACAATACAGAGTGATCCAAAGATAAGATATTGCGTTACACTTTAGATTTTTGAGTGGAGCTCCTCATTTTTTAAGACGTAAAAAAATAAAATCTTGGGAGTACCTACCGATAAGAAATGCTGGTCATTCAAATATTCTTGATCATTTTTCACAATAATCTACAGGGTCTGAAATTCAACACATTCTACATTTCATTTTAAAAATGGCATATTTTATCGATTTTTTCCAAATATTTCAGAAATTCTACAGGGTGCGCCAAAAAACTTTCAAATATTCTCAAAAGAAATAGACTGAATCTCATTTTTTTCATTCTTGGAATACCTACTTCTTGTAACAGATCACTCACGCGAATCACACTGTATAGGAAATATTACAGTGGTATTGGGGTACAAACACGAAAAAAAAACTATATTTATTCCATTGAACGAAACTTTCAATAAAAAAAAAAAGATTTTGCATTAATAGGTAGGGATTTTGTTTTGTGTTCTGTGGTGAATAGTTTGAAGTTGAGTTTCAATATAGGTGTTCCTTGGATCAAAACAAAAAAAAACAGTTGCTTCAAACATCTGAAAAAACCGCTTCATAATTTTCCACTTGGTGTTGAAGTTTAGAAATTATTGGAATCTCTTTCACTGACCTGAATATTTTATTGTTTCCTTATAATGTTATGAGGTGTCTTCTAAAATTATTATTGGGTAAAATGATTTGGAAGAAAATTTAATAAATAAACATTGAAAAATGCTTTCTCCAACATAGATAGGTGAGTTTTATTTTCTTAGTGGTGAACGGAGCGGAATATTAAAAAAATAATAAGACAAAAAACGTTCTTTTTTCCCGAGATTCATGCATTTAGGGTTCAGGGGGGTTTTATGGAATGCTAAAAAACTCTGCCCCATGGGCACCTACGTGATTTTATTGGACGCCCAATACATACAGCACAGTTCATAGAATATACAGTTGGTTCACTCCCTGTCGGCTTCTTTGAAAATCGTGTTTCGAAAGCGATTTGCCAAAATTCCTTGGATCATAAACAAAATCCGGTCGAAAACCGACCCAGAACAGGTTTCACGAGGAAGACAAGGAAGACTCTCAGGCGGAATTTCCGATTGGCGAAACCTGGTATGCGGCAAGCCGGAGCCACTTCTGACTACAAGTGAACCTTTTTGTCTTTAGTTAATATTCGGTGCATAAAGTTGGTATTGGTGGGGGGCCAACCACTGCCCGGTGAGTAGGCCTTGAAGGCCCTTTTCGCCAACCCCAGGACCACTGTGGTTCTAACTAAGTTGGTTCTAACTAAGTTGAACATCACCTAGTTATATATTTGAACTAGCAGGACCAATTAATTTAGGCTAATTATTTAAACTTTTTGACTGTCAGTAATTAATAATACTGCAGTCTACTCAGTAACGTTAGTCAATGAGAGTATCACTAAACGTCGAACAGAAATAATCTCTGCTCATCCGATCACCGCGAACTACCACTCCGGTGACTTTTGTCGAATGGCGCCTTAGAACACTCAGCCACCTAGTGCATACAGTTAATAATAGCACCATTAGAAAATTGGACAAAACTCTGATCCTGAATCGGTTATCAAAGGAGTAATGTTGCATTTAAATACTTCAATCCATTTAGCAAATCACTTTTCAAAAATTGTATAGTACTCTTTTGTCTCGTTTAAAAAAATGTTTGGAGAAACCTTTTATTATGTGTAACATTTGATGAAAATTGCTAGCATCATTCGAAAGAGCGTCAAAATTATGTACTTTCTAAAAATCTCATAAAAATTATTCAACAAAACCTTGGGATAATCTAGCCAAAAATGGCCCATTTTTAATAAATCATAAAAAATTGATGTGTGATTCTTGTCTGAAAGCTACACAATTTTTTTTTTTTTTTGATCGCGCCAAATGGATTGGAGTTTTTGAATACACTATCACTTTGACAACGGATGCAGGATCAATGAAAAATATCAACGTATTTAAAAAAACTTTTTAAAAAGGTGTTATACTCTAGCTTATATTAAGCGTTCAAAAATGAAGGTCATTATAAAAAACTTATGTTATATTATTAGGATTAGAGCCAAGAAATTACGTGCATGTTATAAACTATCATGAAGCATTTTTTCAAATACCAGCACATTTGACTACTCATTCGTTAATTCTTGTCACCCCTGTACTAATTATACAGAAGCTATCCAAAAATGAAGCAAAATAATTGGTTTGATGTTCTTTTTGAACAGGTCTTGTATAATAGGCTAGAGTATCACTTGGATGTGTACGTGTACTGGTACCTGTTGCGAAATCTTTGGTAGAATTCATAAAGGGTTGTTAAAGAAATATATTTTTTTCCAAATTTGAAAATCTGAGATTTTGAACAACCTGTACCTGTAAAATTTTACTTCAAAATTACCGCTAATGTGTTTTTGGATAAGCCAAAATCAGAAATTTTGAAGGCCATCTATTATTCGTAGGAAGCCATGAAAAATTGAAATCAAAAAAATTACTACTTTACCGATTAGATCGAAATCGATTAGAATTTGATGCAGTTTTGTCCCTTGAAACTTCTTTGTAAAACCAATATTAACTGAGATACGTATCTATTGAGTAAAATGTGAACAATCACCCTCTAATTATAATTCCACATTTTATCTGGTACGCCTACAAAGAAATCGAAAGGGCGTGTTGCAGCGAGGTACGTTTTGTCGGGCAAAAATATCCGTGAATTTCTGATCAAAGTGTACCAAGACTGAACGCGTTTCTGTGTTGTATAATGGTACGTTTCGTCTTTACGCCACCACGACCACCTACTTTCACTTTAATGATCTTTAACTTGTTAAATATCATTCAACTGATACTTTGGGTAAATAGAGGCTGTGGTTACACATTCAACAGAGAAAAATAAGGAATGACGTCACAATACACAGTCACATACAATGATCTGAAAGGGAACAAATGAAAAGGTAAGTGAGTTGAGCATTATAAGTTGATCTTATTGATCTTCAAAAAAGCAGTGATCATATCTCAATCAGGCTTTCATTCAGGTTGGCCAAAATTGTCTCCATGGAAATTGGTAATGGTCGTTTTAGATCGATGCTTGTTTGGTATATATCCAAATGGGGTAAGTAGTTGATCGGGCATTCTGGGAATATGTGATTCAAATCTTCCACCGCTTCACATTCACAAAATTGCTCGTTTCTCACTTTGATTTCGATTAGATGATGTCCTGTGTCGTTCGCATTCTGATGATCATAGTTATGTGTCATCTGTTTTTATATGCAAAGCCTGAAAACCATTTTTTTTCCCGAAAATGACGACTGAATTTTGGCATATTGATGCCCTTTACCCATGAGCTGCACTCTCCAATTCTTCTTGATGTTGGCAGAAAGGTCTTCTTTTACACAATTCGCAATTTCACCTGAGTCTATTCTTATATGCATAGGGACGTCTAAGCCTCTTCCTATGTTGGCTAAATTGTCTGCAACCTGCAACATTGTTACCCTGAATGTCCGAGTGACCCGGAATCCAGGCCAATCGTATGTCAAAGACGTTCTTGTTTGCCCCTATGAGCGCTTTTTTGGTTCTAAGTGTCCTGTTGCTCGTTCTAGCCATGTGTAGACATTTATTAATTTTTTTAATCGCACTGTCCGAAACAGAGGAGATTATTGTATTTTTGATTTGTTTCTTGGTAATAACCTTAATTGCTTCGTTTATCGCTATTATTTCTGCTTTACAGATTGACAAGGAGTCCGATAATCTTGAAGAAAATTTATAATTTATTTCAGGTATATATAGTCCAGATTCCGTTTTCCTGAGTTTCTTAGATGCGTCAGTGTACGTAAACGTGTAGCGGTCGTTGAGGTTTCCAGTCCTCGTCTTGAATTTGTCTTTTATTGTGGTATCACTCTTTTTAATGTTGAGTTTAGCTGTTTGGGATGGGAACGTTTGGAACGTCTGGTTCAGCTTCGTAGCATGGTAAGTTGGGACCGTTGTACATGGTGTTAAAATACGGCAAGAAAGGCTGTTATCAAATAGGGTACTTGGAGTCTGGTATGGAAGGCAGGTTTGGTAATCATTTTATTCCGCAGATGTCTCAGAAGTGCAATAAGTGGGTGATTTTCTATTTGAATCATTTTCGCCAGGAATTTGGTTGCCAGTAATTGTCTTCTATGGTCTACACTTGTGATTGCGGCTTCACTCAATAAGGCAAGCCTTGGGGTTGATCTCGTACACCCCAGACAAGTTCTGAGGCCCTCAAAAAACACAACGTCTATTGCTTCACGAGACTTTTCATCTCCAGGTTTCATGAATATTGATCCAAAGTCCAAGTGTGACATAACCAAAGCCTGAAATGTTGTGATCAAGGTTTTGGAGTCGGCGCTCCACCAAACTCTACACAATGCTCGAATCACGTTGAGTCCCTTTTTTGCCTTTGTAATGGCATTATTTATGTGTGAAGTCCATTAAAGATTTTTTTGAAAAATAAGTCCTAGGTATTTGACTTCATTTTTATACTCGGTAATTTCATTTCCCCGTCTGCTAGGTGGTGGTCTGCTTTTCCTTATTCCTTTCGGAAACCATATAGTCTCAGTTTTGTTTGTCGCCAGGGATAGGTCATTTTCAGTCAACCAGTCGCTTATTTTGTCAAGTGCCAAGTTAATCGCCACTGTCATTCCCTCTATGTCTGTACTATTACAGAATATCACTAGATCATCTGCATATCCTATGATCCTCTTAATTGTGATCTGGAAATTTCCGCAATGTATATGTTAAATGATATCGTGATCAAAGGGGACCCTTGTGGCAGACCCTTAGAAACCATCTCTGGACCTAATAGTGTCCCATCATTGGCCCTTGAAAATAGTTGTCTATCCATATTACATTTGAAGATCAGGTTGTTAATTTTCACTGGTATACGCATCTCATCCAATTTGTGGTAGAGTTTGTATAAGTTGACGTTGTCGTAGGCTGATTTTATGTATATAAAGACTGCGATGACTGGTTCTGAGTTGTGGAATGCGTCAAGAATGTGGACAAATATGCAACGTTATCATAAATACCTCTTCCTTTTCTGAATCCTGATTGCAGCACATCGAAAAACATATTTTTCTCTAGGAGCCAGTCTAAACGGTTTTTAACCATGATTTCCAGCACTTTCAAACCACATGATGATAGAACAATTGATCTGTAGTTCTCGGCCAACGTAGGATCCTTTTCCGGTTTAAGTAGACTGATCACGTTGTATTTTTTCCACGAATTGGGCAACTCATCACCCTTTAAGTAACCATTCAGCTGATTTAGATGCATATACCTATAAAACAGTGCTTTTCTTTAATGTCCCACCCCCTTTTATTTCTTGAACGGCTCAACTTAGAGACTTCAAATTCTAGGTGATGAAATACAAGCATGTTTACTATGTTTTGACATAAAATTGACATATGAAAAATTCAAGATGGCGGCTGGGCGCCATCTTGAAATGTTTTTTTGAATAGGAATAGGGGTCATGTGACACTTAATTTTGAAGGTCCTGATGAGTACTTTATAACCCTAGAATATTGAATCGATATCTTCAATTACTACAAAATGGCGGTACATTTAATTACTACATTAATGCATACACTTATGACTAAATAACTTTAATGATACATTAAATCAATTCAAATGATTTTGGAAATGGGTGTCTTGAACTTCTTGGCCTAAAAACAGCCTTTCCGAAATTTCTTAATTTTTTTTTTTTAAGTGTGTATCAATGTAGTAATTAAATGTACCGCCATTTTGTAGTTCTTGAAGATATCGATTTAATATTTTAGGGTTATAAAGTACTCATCAGGACCTTCAAAATGAGGAGTCACATGACCCCTATTCCTATTAAAAAAAACATTCCAAGAGGGCACATAGCCGCCATCTTGAATTTTTCATATGTCAATTTTATGTCAAAATATAGTTAACATGCTTGTATTTCATCACCCAAAATTTGAAGTCTCTAAGTTGAGCCCTCCAAGAAATAAAATGGGGGGGCCATTAAAGAAAAGCATTGTATATACGGACCGCACTACATTTATCCAATGTGCCAACCATAAGCTTGCCAAAATGAATCAGGACTGCAGTTTCTACGCATGAACAGAATCTTGATTTTTTGATTGGTAGTTTGACGCGCCAATATACTGCATTTCGAAAATTTAATAAAAAAACAGCAACAATCCGAGATCGAAAGAGACAGTCTTTGTTTTCCAGGTCGTCTTGAAAAGCCAAATAGGTAATATTTGGCCACTCAAGTGGAACATCAGGCTTCGTAGGACGTAAGCGGTTTTTCCGAAATTCAAAACAAAGCTTTTGCCGCCCGCCGTTGCGCTGGATTGGTGGGATTTGTACCGGAAACTGCTTTGGTGAGACTGCACAAAAAAACTCGTCCCAATTCAAATGTGAGAGGGAATGATATTCTCGTTCTTACAGTCGGCTTATGGCAATATGCAATGTGATCGGTATATAGTTTTATAGGTATATGTTTAAAAGTATTTGTTTTTCTCTAAAGGGAAGGTGTTTATACATATAATAATCAACGTCGTCCAGACCTGCCGCCGATGATTTTTTCTTATTATCTAAGCCGTTGTTAAACTCATGTAGAGAGAATAGAGGTAAGTACGTTCCATTGTTTTGTTTTATTTCGAATAAGGGTTCAATATGAATTCTGGCCATTCTGTTGAAAATATCTTGTTTTATAATATCGGACGATGAAATTTTTTTTGTATTATAGAACTGTTTGAGAATTTTTAATGCTGCTCCATACGTATTTGATGTCAGGGGTCATATTCAGGGATTCGCAAAAGCTTTTAAATTTCATTCTTTTTCTTTCTCATAGTTTTTTTCTGGTACTTGTTATGCACTTTTTGGCTTGGATGAAATTTTCCAAACTCGGAAGAGTATTGAAAATATGAATAGAGTTTCTTCTTTTTTGGATCCATAATTGACAATCTTCATCCCACCACAGGGTTTTTGGTGTCTGACTTTTCCGGTCGTTTTAAGCGTGATGCTAACTTGAGCTGCAAGTTCCATACGTTGGGTCAAGTCGTTGAAGTCCATGTCGAAGTTCTGATGTTCCAATTCTTCTCCCATTCTGTCCCTATATTTTGTCCAGTCTTTGTTCAAAAGTACCTATGAAGGCGATATGGTTCTCTACATGCTTTCATTCATATTTCAGATACGTTGGGTAGGGATCACTACTGCCGCAGTTTTGTAACTTGTAACTTGTGTTGTCACGATGAGTTCGTTGCCAGATGACCGCTTACTATAGTCAGGTTCACTAAGCTGGTATGTTTATTCGGATTTTGGAATATCGTCCTTGCACCATCATTCATTATCACCAGTTAATTTTTCAAAATAAACTCCTTGATAGCTTCAACACCCTTGTTTATGGGTCATTGTCTCACAGTGAGTTATGCCAATTTAAAATGTCCGGTTATGATTATTCGGTCTCTAGGAATATCTTTAATAATCGACTCCAAAAACTCCAAAACAATACTTATGTTTGTGTTACTGATTACTGAAGTACAGGCGCTACGAGTTTCGGGCTGTTGGCCCCGACACCGCAGCCTCTAGTTGGGCTTATTGTATCTTCTCTGTGCCTGTCTCTCAGTCGAAGAGCTCCATTGCCCGAATAAGGTTAATAACTCGTTCTACTGTTTCCCTGTCCGTCCTTTGAGGAGTGGTTGTGAATTCCCCATTATCTCTTCTCCAGTACGCCAGCGCTTCACGTTCGAATACAATGTGGGATGCTGTTTCCTCCTCCTCGTTGCACAGCCTACATATGAGATTTCTCGTTGAAAAGACCCATGATATGCATGTGTTTCCTTAGAGTGCAGTGTCCAGTTAATATACCTGTTACTTTCCTAAGCTGATTCCTGCTGAGTTTCAGTAGGCTTCCAGAAAATCGTCTGCCATCGTTAATTTACTGTGTTTCAGTCCTGGTGATTGGCACCATCTAGCTTTCTGTTGTTTTTTGGACCAACAGTTCAGCCAACCTCTCACAGAGGATTTTGTAATACCAATAGCAGGTTCTGGACCCAGAAGTGGAGTGTTTACAGCTTTGCTTGCTAGTAGATCCGCCCGCTCGTTCCCAGCTATCCCTGTCTGTCCTGGTATCCATCCAAGAGTGACATCGTTAGATACTCCTGGTGTGACAAGGTTTTGCTGACAGTCCATGACTTGTTTGGATTTGGTTTACCGACAGGAGATGGTTTTGATTGCAGCTTGGCTGTCACTAAGGATAAGGATTTTTCTTCCTCTGTAGCCTCTCCTGAGATTCTCTTGCACGCATACGTTTATTGCATGTACTTCTGCCTGGAAAACTGTAGCGTACATCCCGGGTGGTTCACATGTTTCCCACTTTGGATTTTCACCTACGATTCCGGCACCAGTTCCCCGGCTTGTTTTGGAGCCGTCTGTGTACCATATTGCCCCATTAGCCATTGGGAGTTGTTTCACCGTTTCCTCTTCCCATATTAACTTGGTCTTGGAAGACGTGCTAAAGTTTTTTTTTTCAACATGATATCACTCCTCATCGTTACTAAGTGGTTAGTGATTGTGCTGGTTATCTTAGTGTGTCCTTGGGAGTTTGAGTGGCTCCAGTTCTCGGTGTTGTTAAGTCTATATGCTCCAATTCTTGCTGCCATTTTGATGTAGATATCTAAAGGAGGTGGGTCAAGCATGGCCTCCATGGCAAGTGTTGGAGTAGTTTTCATGGCTCCCGTTACACAGAGACATGCTAGCCTCTGAACTTATGCAAGTTCCGTGGCTGCTTGTTGCTGCTCGATTTTAGGCCACCAGACAACAGAGCTATAAGCAAGTGTGGGTCTTACCATGGTACAGTAGAGCCAGTGTACCATGCGCGGATTTATGTCCCAATTCTTTCCTATCGCTCTTTTTGTTGCCATTATTGTGGCTTTACCTCGATTCACTATTTTCTGTAGGTGTGAATTCCATGTGAGTTTGTCATCCAGGATGATGCCTAGGTATTTGACTTCTCTTACCACCTGCAGTTCTTGTCCAAAGAATATGGGTTTGAATAATTCCGCTGTCTTCCTCTTTCTCGTGAAGCTGACCAGGGAGGTTTTCTCAGGATTGACCTTCAGGTTCACCCTCTTGCACCAATCTTCTACGATTGTCAGAGCTGTCTGCATCAGTTCTGATATTGTCTTGGTGTGTTTGCCAGTGATAAGTATTGCTACGTCGTCGGCATATCCTCGGGCGTAGAAACCTTTGCTGTTTAACTCTACCAGTAGTTCATCTGCGACTAGGTTCCAGAGGAGAGGGGACAAGACTCTACCCGGGGGGGCAGCTTTTAGCTGCCTCTATAGTTACAGTTTTGTCAAGCATAGTTGCTTGAATTCTCCTACCTCTCAGCATGTTTCTTAACCACCTACAAACTGTGTCTTTAATTCCACGCCGATTGATTGCGGTGGTCATTGAATTGGAGGAGGTGTGATCAAATGCTCCTTCTATATCAAGGAATGCAGCTAGGGCAACTTCTTGGTTGTTCAGTGGTTGCTCTATTTTATGAACAAGTTCATGCAGAGCAGTTTCACATGATTCACCAGGTTGATAGGCGTTCTTGTTTTTGTGTAGTGGCCTCTCTATTAGGGAGGTCTCCCTAATGTGCCTTTCAAACACTTTCTCCATCGTTTTCGGTAAAAACGACGAGAGATTTATTGGTCTGAATCCCTTGGGCTAAGAGCTATCTTTCCCGGGTTTCGGTATAAAGACCACTTTCGGACTAAAGACCATGAGTTGGGCTTCGCCCTGCTGCAGGTGTGCCGGTATCATCCCATCGCATCCAGGTGCTTTGTATCGTTCGAATGAGTTTATGGCCCATTCGATTCTATTTGGTGTCACAATCTGTCGGGCTATGACCCAATCATCCTCTCATCCGGAGGATCTCAGGAGATAGGGAGTTGGTTCCCTGTTGCGAGTTGATTATGGTGGAGTCTGGAAAGTGTGCCCTGAGTAGTGTCTCAATGGTTTCTTCGCCATTTTTCGTGTATTCCAAGTTTGGTTTCTTGAGTGTTTCCATTGGTGGAAGGGGATCTTTAGCTTGGATTCTCTGGAGGCGGCGCCTTCCAAGGTTTTTTCGACCTCAGTGCAAAACTCCCTCCAGGAGTTCCTCTTAGCTTCCCGTACTTCTTTGTTGTATTTCGTCAGAGTATGGTGGTATTCATCCCATTCATCGGTTTTCTTGGCCACATTGAAGAGTCTGCGTGTTTCCTCCTTCATCTTGTCAAGTTTCTCGTTCCACCAGGTTGTGTCCTTGCATGAAGAACGCCGGATTAGCGGAAATCTTTGATGGTATGAGTAAATTATGGCGTTTTGTAGTTGTTCCGCTACCACCTCTGTTACGCATACGTTCCTTGATCCCACTCAACCCCGCCTCCAGCTCCTTCCGGTATTCAGTCCAGTTTGTTTTGCGTGGGTTGCGGTACATGACGGCTTGTCAATACTATTGATTTCCATCAGTATATACCTATGGTTCGACCGGGATGGTTCGTCGGATACGCGCCACCGCTGGATATCGGGATTGATACAGGAGGTGAACAGAGTGACTTCAATAACTTCCGACCGTATGCGGTTTGCCAGAGTGGGCTTGTTGCCCTTGTTGAGAATCTCCAAATCATGGGTTATTAAAAAATCAGATAAAGACTCACCTCTTTTGTTGATATCGCCGCTTCCCCAGATGGTGTGATGCGAGTTGGCGTCCATACCTATTATACACTGTAGGTTTCTCTGCCCACAGTGATTCACTAGTTTCCCCAGGTCTTTCGATGGTGGGGGTCTGGGTGCATCGTAGGGAAGGTAAACCGAGGCTATTATGATGTCCTTCTGAGTTCTTTCCTCTTTGTAGCTTAGTTGGACGGCTACTTGATCGCTGGAATTTAGTTCTTTAATATTGAGAGCCTGCACTCCGTTTCTCACGTATATGCAAGCTCTCACGTTACCTGTTGATTGCTCCTTGTAAAAGATCTCACCTGCAGTGTTTCCTAGACCGGCTTTTTTTCCCTTCGTAATCCAGGGCTCTTGAATGATGGCCAGGTCTATGTTTTTCTTTGCCAGCTGTTGGCAAAGGGCAGCAGATGCTCCCTTACTGTGCTGAAGGTTTATTTCTATCACCCTCAGCATCGGAAGCCTCCTTTTTGAGAAGTCTGAAGGTTAGCTGCATCAACCCAAAGTAGACCCGGAGATTCCAGTTTTGCAGCTCCTTCAGAGATCTGCTGTCAAGACTGACAATGAGTGTCATGCCCTCATTGTCCGTCTTGCGGCTGATTATTCTCCAGTCCTTGTCCGCTCTCACGACTGGCACCACTCTGTGTGCCAGGCCAATCCGAAGACTGGTTCCCTCGTAGGGGCTGAAGCCTTGGCAGCTTCATTGGCGCAAGTGATATAAATCACCCCACCTCTGGAGCTGCTGCTCTTGAACTGAGGACCAGTTCCGGGTTCGCATTTGAACACTTCCCGGAGTAGAGACTGTTGTAGGCCTCTACACTGCTCTTCAGTGAAGGTTACATCCAGACATTTTTTGGAAGTGATGGCCATTCTAAGCCTGGCTAGGGTTTCGCTGAAAGTTTTCCCAGTTGATGTAGTGGGTGTTACTTCAGCATCCCCGTGCCGTGACTTTTTCTCGGCGCTTTTTTATGGGGTTGGTGTGTTGCCCTCAGAGCGACCCCTCTTTGTAGAGGATTTGTTTGCAGGGGTCCTGGGTTTACCTGATGCTCCAGGCTCTGAGACCCGAGCATCAGGTTTCCCAGTGTTCCCTGAGCTATTCGGAAGGGTTCTATTTCCGGGATTCCTATTTGTCCTCGGTTTTCGAGGCCGTATAGGCTCTTCTTTGGCCTTAGCCCTCTCAATCGCAAGCTTGCTTCGCTGGTCTCCGAAAAGCTTTGCCATTTTGTTCAGGCTGATGTTGCCAACGCCTGTACTAATGGTAGATACACCGGCACCAGAAATTGCATCACTGCTTTTGTCGAGTGTTGAATAGTATTGTTTTTTGTTAATTGTATAAATATTTGTATTTATTTTTACATTTGGCAACAGGAACATTAATGTCAAATGCACCGGTGATTCGATACAAAATCAAATCGAACAAATGAATAATAACATAGTGACTGTCGTTTTGATGAACATTGAAAAAGACTGCTCTCTTAAAAATTGTACCTAAAGTTAAAGTAAAAAATTAATTATCAATATACAGTCCACTGTCCTTTATTTGGAGTATTTCCTGAGCTATAGAAGAAACATAATGGCCGTTACGAGCCGGATCTGCGCAAAAGATAGCAGAAAACCAGACGACAAACACAGAGGAGACCCGCCAGCCGCTATTGCTTACTGCCAAGAGTGCCAAGTCAGAAAAATTGCAGCGGATCTGGGCAGATAATCGCTTCCTGTGAGTCCAATCCAGTTACTAATTTATTATACTTTTAAAGATTATTACTGTATTGATCGGTTACGCATAATTCAATAATTTTTCGTCACGTAATCGTATCTATAATACACAATATTGAAATAATTTGAAATGACGTCCGAATTGTCAGATGCTGACAAAGCTCTGTTGTCAACCTTGAAACGTCAACGAGGGGCTCTTAAGGGTACTCTCACAAAACACAAAAATTATGTGGATAAAATTGACTCACAAGGTATTGACGAGAAAATATATCATAATTTGAATTCGCGAGTGGAAAAATTAGCACTTTTGTTCGAACAATATAGGGATGTTGAAGGTCAGATATTCAATTTAGAACCTTCCCAGACACTTCCAGCGGGCGAGGCGCAGGAAGACGATTTCGAGGATTCATATTTCGAATTAATAGGGTTCATAAAATCATTGACACAAAGCGTTGAAGATGCCAGAAAATCCGATGAGATTTCACAGAACAGCGTTAACATCGCTAGAGGTGGTCGCATCGAGGGAGGATGTTCATTTCATCAAAATGCTCTCCTTGGGGGTACAGGATTTCAAAATAAAGTGCAATTACCTCCAATTACCGTTTCTACCTTCGATGGTAACTACACTAGCTGGTTTCAATTCAGGGACGCATTCAAAGCTTTGGTACATGACAATCCGCAATTATCTGATATTGAGAAGTTCATACATCTAAAAAATGCATTAAATAAAGATGCTAATCAGCTCTTAGAACAAATAGAAATTTTGGCCGATAATTACCACGATGCGTGGCAGCTACTTGTTGAACGGTACGAAAATAAAAATTTAATGATTCATTATCATTTGAAATCGCTGTTTGAATATCCAAATTTAATAAAAGAAAATTACTCCGATCTGAGAAATCTTTATGACAGTTTTACGAAACATTTGCGAGCACTTAAGACCTTAGGCGAATGCACTGAGCATTGGGATAGATTAATTATTTATTTGATGTCAAATAAATTTGATTCAAATACCCGCAAAGAGTGGGAAATGTTTAAAGCTCATCAAGCTCAGGTGCAAACGGAAAAAACAGGATTGCCAAGTATGGTAGATATGAATACGTTTTTAAAGGCCAGGTGTGAATTATTAGAAAAGATTCAGGAGAGTAAAGATAGAACTGAAAAGGTAAGGTTCAAGTCAAACAGCAGCCGAAGTTATACCAGTACGAATCAAGAGTTAGTATCATCATCAGGTATAAAATTGAGTTGCTATTTTTGTAATGGAAATCACGCAATTTATACTTGTCAGTCATTCATAAAATTATCTTCGGAACAAAGAGTTGCCGAGGCAAAAAAGATTAAATTGTGTCTTGATTGTTTGCATACAAATCATTTTACCTGGCAATGTAAACAAAAAAGATGTACTATTTGTCACAAGCCACATCATACTTTCTTGCATATAAACAATTACGTGTCCCGGAATGTAAATAAAACAGCCGACATAATTTCCGCGGGAAAATCGCTCGCAGGAGACGCTGGAAGCAGTAACAACCACAGCTGTGTGGATGATCCGATGACGATAGACGAAGCTGAAGAAGAAATAATCCACGTTCAAAGTCAAACGGAACCTTCTACGTCGGAAGATGTAATGGTTTCGAATGCTTCCACGGATGTGTCTCAAGTTTTACTGAGTACAGCTATAGTAAAAATTAAAATAGGTAACAGAATCGAACATTGTCGTGCTCTTTTGGACGGAGGTTCAATGAGTGATTTCATGACTAAAGATTTATGCAAAAAATTAAATTTGAAACCTAGAAAAATTAATCACATTGTCAAGGGTGTAGGTCAAGCTATGACAAAAATTGATGGTCAGGTTGATATCACGATTATGTTGCGGTTCGGAGATTATAGCATGGATTTGAATTTTCTTGTCATGCAATACATAACTGAGAAGCTCCCAATAAAGTCATTTGATATAAATTTAATACCATTGAACCATAATTTATGCCTGGCAGACCCGGAATTCAACATTTCAAGTAACATTGACATTTTACTTAGTGTACCAGTATTTTATTCAATACTTCTTCCGGAACAAAAGCAACTTGGTCCAAATATGCCGATTCTACAAAATTCACGTTTAGGATGGATTCTAGGTGGAAATATGTGCTTTCAAAAGCGCAAAAATGAAAATGTACCTTTATCCGTGTCATGCTTAAGTAGTGTGGAAAAAGGATCATTAGAGGAAAAAATTGGTAAGTTCTGGGAGATCGAGGAGGTCAATCCCAAGAATAATTTTTCCCGGGAAGAGCAACAGTGCGAGAATTATTTCTTGAATACTACCACGCGAGATACTGATGGTCGGTTTATAGTCAGCATACCATTCAAAAAATCAATAGAGAACTTGGGAAAATCACGTGATATAGCTCTCAGCAGATTTTATTCGCTCGAGCGTACATTAGAGAAAAACGCAGCTTTGAAAGGCGAATATTCAAAATTCATGAATGAATTTGAAAGCATGGGGCATATGACGGAGATTCAAGATTCCGAGCCTAAAGAACCTTCAAGGAGTTTCTATTTACCGCATCATGCAGTTTTAAAAGAGAATAGTTTAACCACAAAATGCCGGGTAGTGTTTATTGCTTCTCAGAAAACAGATTCCGGATTAAGTTTGAAAGATGTTCAATTCACTGGCCCTATACTTCAAAATGACATATTTTCAATATTATTGAGATTCCGGCGGTATCGATATGTTATTTCTGCGGACATCACCAAGATGTATCGACAAATTAAAGTCAAGAAAGCGGATTGCGAATACCAAAAATTATTTTGAAGAAATAATTCGTCGGAAGAATTAAAATGTTTTCAAATAAATCGCGTAGTTTATGGGTTCGCAGTAGCACCATTTCTAGCCATACGCTGTTTAATACAAATGACGGATGTAAATGAACAACGATTTCCAAAGGTTAGTAGTATCATTAAAAACGATTTTTTCGTAGATGATCCATAAACGTGCGCTGATGATAATGAAGAAATTTTAGAAATTCAAAGAGAAGTGACAGAAATTCTGAATGATTATGGTTTTCCTTTGCGAAAGTGGTTATGTAATGATTTTAAAATTTTAAATAAGTTTCAAGTCGACAATGATTTAGCAGTTGGTTTATTGAAAATTAATGAAGGTGAATCAAATAAGACTTTGGGCATAAATTGGAATTCAAATCAAGATTTGATTCAATATTCAGTAACAAAATCTAGTACACGGAGACCAATAACGAAAAGATTAGTTTTGTCAGTAATCTGCCAAATCTATGATCCCTCAGGTTTATTGCAACCGAGTATTATAGTGGCAAAGTTATTTATACAAGAACTGTGGAAGTTACAGATTTCATGGGATGACGAGCTTCCTGAAAATTTGAAAACTGATTGGATCAGATTTCAAAACGAATTGACTCAAATTAATAATTTTAAAATACCACGTCAAGCTATGATTTCTATGTATGTAAGTATTGAACTGCATGGATTTTGCGACTCTAGCGAAAGAGCCTATGGCGGATGTTTTTATGTTCGCTGTCAAATAGCGGAAAATAAATTTATTTCCAATCTTTTGTGCGCAAAATCACGCGTAGCACCGATTAAGCAAGTCAGTTTACCAAGATTAGAACTATGCAGTGCAGTCACTTTAGCAAATTTAGCAAAAAAGGTTCAGGATGCACTTGCAATTAATTTTGATTCCAAGTATTTTTGGACTGACTCCATGGTTACCTTGAATTGGATACAGGGTGAGCCGAGTAAATGGAAAACTTTTGTTGCCAACCGGGTTGGTGAAATTCAATCTTTAACCGAAATCAATGAGTGGCACCATATTAGAGGTTACGATAATCCTTCTGATTTGTTGTCGCGAGGAGCAAGTCCAAGAATAACTCAAAGTTCCAACCTTTGGTGGTATGGACCTGACTGGTTTAAACAAAATAATTCAGAATCGAATATTCAAAGAATCAAAATTGATATGGACGTACCTGAACAGAAAATAGTTTTATCTCATATTCTCATCGACAATGAGAGTGTACTTTTAATTGAAAAATTATTAAATCGATTCTCTGAGTTTAGTAAAATAATTCGAGTCTTAGCCTATATTTTTAGATTTTTTAATAACTGCAAATCTCAGAATAAACAATACGGAGTACTAACACCATAAGAACTCGAAAAGGCTCTTTATTTTCTTATTAAGCAGGTACAAAAAGAAAGTTTTCCTTACGAATATTCAGAGTTGTTAAAGAAAGTACCTCTAAGTAAAAGGAGTAAGATTCTGAATTTGAATCCTTTTATGCATAATGATTTAATTCGTGTTGGAGGTAGGCTCAAACACTCAGAATATTCTTTTGACAAAAAATATCAAATAATTTTACCAGCTTCGCACAAGTTGACCGAGCTTATTTCATTACAAGAACATAAACGACTCATGCATTGTGGGGCACAACATTTACTTGCCTCAGTTAGAGAACGTTTTTGGCCGGTAGCGGGTAGAAATGCTTGCAAAAAGGTAATTAGAGGCTGCGTTAGGTGTTTTAAATGTAATCCTTCTCATTCTGGTTACTTAATGGGAAATTTTCCAAACGTAAGAATCAATGAAACATTAGTTTTCACGAATGTGGGAGTTGATTATGCTGGACCATTTTTAATAAAAGATCGATTGACACGCGGCGCAAGACAAATCAAAGTTTATATGTGTTTATTCATTTGTCTATGTACCAAAGCTGTTCACTCGAAATGGTTACTGAACTAACAACAAAGGCGTTTCTGGCATCTTTAAACAGATTTGTCGGCAGGCGAGGCAAACCGACAAGTATTTGGTCAGATAATGCGACAACTTTTGTTGGCGCTGACCGTGAATTGAAAGAGTTATTTCAATTTCTAAGTAAAAATCAAGAAGAAATCGCCAAAACTCTTTCAAATGACATGATAAAATGGCAGTTTATCCCAGCACGATCTTCAAGTTTTGGTGGTATCTGGGAGGCGGGAATCAAAAGTGCTAAGTTCCATTTCAAGCGAATCGTCGGAAATGCGAATTTAAATATCGAAGAATTCAATACAGTAATAATACAAATTGAAAGTATTTTAAATTCGCGACCAATATCTCCTATTTCCCACGATCCCAACGATTTAGACGCACTTACACCTGGACACTTCCTGATTGGCAAGGCATTGACAGCAATTCCGTATCCAGATATTTCTGATGTTCCTGAAAACAGGATGGACAAGTTTCAACGTCTACAAAATATTGTGCAGAATTTTTGGCAACGTTGGAAAAAAGAATATCTATGCGAACTTCAAGTCAGAACCAAGTGAAAGCAAAATTTCAACAACGTACTAAAAGTTGGTACTTTAGTACTGATTCGGGATGACAACACTCCTCCACTATTATGGAAAGTAGGCAGAGTCAGCAAATTGTATCCAGGCAGTGATGGTATCATTAGAGTGGTAGATGTCAGGACTCTTTGTGGTGAAGTTCGACGATCAACAAATAGACTGTGTGCTTTACCAATTGACTGAACTATTTTCAAGATTCTATCTCAACCAGTGACATTTTTGTGTTAAAACTACGCCAGTTTTCTTTTGAAAGCAATTCTCTCAAGGCGGGTGTATGTCGAGTGTTGAATAGTATTGTTTTTTTTTAATTGTATAAATATTTGTATTTATTTTTACATTTGGCAACAGGAACATTAATGTCAATTGCACCGGTGATTCGATACAAAATCAGATCGAACAAATGAATAATAACATAGTGACTGTCGTTTTGATGAACATTGAAAAAGACTGCTCTCTTAAAAATTGTACCTAAAGTTAAAATAAAAATTGATTATCAATATACAGTCCACTGTCCATTATTTGGAGTATTTCCTGAGCTATAGAAAAAACAGCTTTCCTAGTTACCCGTGATTGGTTCATGAGGAACTACATCGAGGTTTGGTTGTTCCTCGAGTGCCAGAACTTGTGATTGGCCCTCCCCAAAATCCGTGGAGCCAGCGTTGGCCACCGGGGCTTCCACCCGGTTGGAACCGACGGTGAGATTGCAACTCACTTGGGGTACTAAGTCCTTAGGTTTGTCACACATCGTTCTAAAGTGCTGGTTTTGGTCCGCTCCGGGGTATCTAATTTCCCCGGTACCTCCCATATCTGGGAGGCATTCCCCTATCCGCCACCTGAGGAGGCGCCCGATGGGGGACCAGCAACCTCACACGAGTATGTTTGTGTTACTGTGGATATTAATAATGTATTATTCTCCTATTTTAATTATTACATACTAAATATTTGGGGACGAAAATCTTTTAACTTTATTGGCATGTATGTCTTTTCTGTCGCTACTCCTCCTCCTCCTCCATATCCGACATCTCTATCTTCTCTGATTATGTTATACGAATTCAACTCAAAAGAATGGTTTGTCAATAACCAAATTTCATCAAGTCATCAAGACATATTATATGTGGTTTTTCTTGAGTTGTTATATTTATAAGGTTTTCTCTGTTAGCATTGATACTCCTGATGTCTCATTGTATTATTTTAATTCCCTTGATTCTCTTTGTGTTGTTATAGTTGTTTATGTTTTGATTTTTTAATCAGAATTAGAATAAGGCTCCTGTTCCATTAGGAACCTTGAGTCCTGTTGAGCGGAAATGTAACTTTTGATTTTATTTAGCGTATCTTCTCGAGCGTGGTCTATGTAGTTGAGTAGTGTGGAGTAAAATGCACTTCCAAACAATTGTCAGGATCTATTTGTAACAATAACAAATAAATAATTGACTGGTTCACCGAGCTCAGCTTCACTCTTGGCCAGAACAAACGCACCTGGAATTAAAAAGTGGGCTGAGTCACCTTTCTTATTGATGTTAACATACTTTGAGGTATTTGTCACGTTTAGGATATTTTAATATGGGTAAAACTGAAATCAAAATAAGAGAAATACACCAATTGTAAAATCTATACTTATGTACAATGCCAGGGAGCATACACGCGATGATCAACCGCCGAATACAATGCGAGTGAAATACAGACATTCCATTATATTATATTTGTTCAATGGTTGACCACCACACAAAAATATTAGTGTAGCATTCTACACAAAATCCCAAAAATTAACAAAAGATGGGGGCGTCCCCCAAGGCGTCCCTAGGCTGCAGGACAACCATATAACTTGGCGCAAATAGCTTTCTTCTTTAATCAATTTTAATATCAACCCACAGCCAATTATGTCAAGCCAATATGTGAAACCTACGCGTTATATGTTGAGTCTCTAACGCAATCGCCTCAAAAATAGCCGTGGCAAGTCGATATAGTCCTATGAATGATATTTTAACTAGGTACTCATAATTCGAGTTCACTTTATTCACAAGAACCAAACTCCCATACAACAAGTATGATTATATTTCATAACAATGTAGTTAAACTACGCTATAGGAAACAGTGAGCTGTAGCAGATCATTTAACACGTGTCAAACTCTCAAGACTACTGATGGTGAGTCATCCCTCAATCTCCATCACTCGGAAAAAGGGGCGGCGGCAGATCATTTCAACCTAATTCATGATAGCTCAAGAATCAAACTCTTCAGACCGCTGGTAAGATTTTCTCACCATAGTTCGCCAGAAGTGGCTGCAGAATAGAAACACAATAGGATCTCTCTTGATCAGTTAAAAACGCGTATTATTAAATCAAGTAAGGTAACTCTGTGAGACCACTCACCATTATCAGTAAAATTGGTATCTGGCTCATCATTACAACGCACATTGGCAGCATAAGAGCCCATCTTCTGCATTCTGCACTCAAAATACCATCAAAAGGAATTTAGCTTTCAAATATCACTTTGACCACTGTCAAAAATGATTATCAAGGTAGAGAAGAATGATCAGTAAACACATAAAATTGTCACCAGAAAAATGGATTGCTACAGTCGGCCATCCTGCAAGTACTCGCCCCGAGATACCCTCACTTTTTGTTTTCCTGGTCATTTGATTCAGAAGCAGGTAGATACCCGTCTGATTTGTACGTAACTTTTTCACTACAATAAGTTCAGAGGTACTCCTCAGCTAGTCTGACCTGTGCATTACTTTCTTTTTATCACAGTAAGTTCAAAGGAACTCCTCAGATATCTGACCTGTACATAACTCATTGTAGTAAGTTCAGAGGTACTCCTCAGATATCTACTCGTCTCTTGCACAAAATAGAAGAGTTGGCTCTAAGAAAAGAACTGGGTGAAACTTATCTAGATTTCCAGTCACATCACGTGAAACTTGACAAAATCTCTATTTCCGAAACAGCAAGAACTGAACCCTTAATAGGATCGAATATCTGCAAAAGTAGTGAAATCAATAGTCAAGGAATGGTCATGTGAACAACATCTCCGAAACTGCCAAGAAACATCGGGGATAAACAATACAAATAATCATGGAGATAATAAAAATATAGTATTTATTTATCATAAAAGTCACAAAGTGTCACACCACAATAATATTTAAAAACAAAATAATGTATTGAAAGAAAGTCCTGATGGTATTTTCCCGGCGATGATGCAAAGGGCTAGGCACCTGATGCAACCTTGGCTAAAGAATATCTTTAGAGCAAGCATCGCCTTGGGACACGTTCGAAACGCTTGGAAAACCGCCAAGGTAGTCTTCATACCCAAAGTTGGGAAGGAGGACTACGGACTGCCAAAATCCCACAGACCGATTAGTCTAACATCTTTCGAAGCTAAAACCTTGGAAAGATTGATTGATAGGTACTTGACAGAGGAAATCCTTTCAACATTTCCTCTTCATAGGAACCAGCGTGCCTACTGCAAGGGCAAAAGCACGGAGTCGTCTCTATGCGGTAGTGTAACAAGCTGAAAAGGCCATCAACGACAAGGAAGTGGCTCTAACACTATTCTTTGACGTCGAAGGAGCTTTTGATAAGGCGAAAACCGGCGCTATTTGCGAGACGCTCACAAGCAGGGGGTTCCCTCTTCCATCGTGAGGTGGGTCTGGTCCTCTCTTCGTGACCGCCAAATAAAAGCGTCCTTGCGAGGCTACCAGGTTGAGGCAGAAGTCCAAGGAGGCTGCCTCCAAGGCAGCTGTCTCTTCCCCAGACTATGGTGTCTGATAATGGACAGCCTCCTCACAAGGTTGGATGCAGAAGGATTTTACACTCAAGCGTACGTGGACGATGGACTGGTGCTAGTGAGGGGTGAACACCTAGGGATCGTCTGTGAGCAGATGAAGCGAGCCTGTAAGATAGTAGAAACATGGTGTGGAGAGATGGGACTGTCAGTAAACCCCTCCAGAACAGAGCTCATCCTCTTCACCAACAGAAGGAATATCCTGGAATTCAAGCCACCCACGATGTACGGGACCACACTGTCACTCAGGCAGGAGGTCAAGAACCTCGGGGTTGTGTTGGACAGCAGGCTAACGTGGAAACCCCACGTTGAAACGACAATAAAAAAAAGGAACAGCAACACTGTGGCTACTGCGTCGAGTGGTTGGAAGACAGTGTGGCCTAAAACCCAAGGTCATGCATTGGCTCTACCAGGCTGTCATCAGGCCGAGGATCTCATACGGATCCGTGGTCTGGTGGCCGGCAACCGATAAGACCACTTATGTACTCAAGTTAGACCGACTGCAAAGGATGGCTTGTTTGGATACAACAGGCGCAATGAGGACAACTCCTGGAGCAGCACGGAACATCCTCCTTGGAATGCCAGAGCTATGAATCTGGGTGAAGAGGGAAGCGATGGCCTCCTATAGTAGGATGGTTGCCCAGAAGACATGGAGGAACATGGGAATGGAAGTTGGCCACACCAGGATATCATCACTGGTGCGGTGCGAGTTACCGCTTCTATCGGCCGGGTTGACACCCACGGATGGTCGCCTCAGACTCCGAAGGAGCTTTGAGGTGCACGTACCGACGAGGGAAGAGTGGCTGACCAAACCGATGGAGACGCCTGGCAACATTCAAGTCTGGTTAACAGATGGCTCCAAGGCTGAACGCACGGGTTCGACTGAAGCCGGAGTGTTCAGGGCTGACAGGAACACTGGCGAAGCCTTTACCCTTGGAGGACTTGCAACAGTCTTCCAGGCGGAGATATTCGCTATCCTAGAGGTTGCCTCTAGAGACGAGGTAAAAAGAGGATTGGAGAATAACATTGTTATCTACTCCGACAGTCAAGCGTCCCTCAAAGCAATCACCAAACCAAGGATAAGCTGTCCGCTGGTCCAAGAGTGTAGGGATGCGCTACAAGTGCTGGGTGAGAACAAGAGGGTCAAACTAGTATGGGTACCGGGGCACGCGGGGAGCACCGGCAATGAGCAAGCGGACAAGCTGGCCAAACGAGGATCCGCCACGCGACTGTCCGGACCGGAACCATTTCTAGGCCTTAGTAAACAACTAATCTCACGCTATCTCAACGTATGGGCGTGGGAGAGGACAGTTGAGAACTGGAACAGTAACCCATTATACAGGCAGGCCAAAGAGACGATATCAGAACCTCACAGGCCAAGGACGGCCCAATTGCTGAACAAGAGCAGGAAGGCACTGAGCACCATCGTTGGCATTCTGACAGGTCATCGCAGGCTCAACAGACACCTGCATAGGCCTAAGGGCTGCAGTACAAATTGTGAAGAGAACTGTCTTGGTCGTGCCTCAAACAACAACAGCGACAGCTGATTATGAATGTAGTGAAAAACAAACCATCCAACACTTCTTGCAATAGTAAAGCTGATAATGTCAAAATTTTATCTCTCAAAATGAGCGATTGGGAATATTTTCACTATCATCCCACTTCTGATAAATTGTGGAGTAGAATTCACTTCCAAACAATTGTCAGGATTTATTTGTAACAGATAAATAATTGACTGGTTCACTGAGCTCAGCATCACTCTTGGCCAGAACAAACGCACCTGGAATTAAAAAGTAGGCTGAGTCACCTTTCTTATTGATGTCAACATACTTTGAGGTATTTGTCAAGTTTAAGATATTTCAATATGGGTTAAACTGAAATCAAAATAAGAGAAATACACCAATTGTAAAACCTATACTACTGTACAATGCCAGGGAGCATACATGCGATAATCAACCTCCGAATACAATGCAAGTGAAATACAGACATTCCATTATATTATATTTGTTCAATGGTTGACCACCACACAAAAATATTGGTGTAGCATTCCACACAAAATCCCAGAAATTAACAAAAGATGGAGGCGTCCCCCAAGGCGTCCCTAGGCTGCAGGACAACCATATAACTTGGCACAAATAGCCAAGCCAATATGTGAAACCTACGCGTTATATGTTAAGTCTCTGACGCAATCACCTCAAAAATAGCCGTGACAAGTCGATATAGTCCTATGAATGATATTTTAACTAGGTACTCATAACTCGAGTTCACTTCATTCACAAGAACCAAACTCCCATACCACAAGTATGATTATATTTCATATCAATGTAGTTAAAATACGCTATAGGAAACAGTGAGCTGTAGCAGATCATTTAACAAGTGTCAAACTCTTTAGACTACTGATGGTGAGTCATTCCTCAATCTCCATCACTCGGAAAAAGGGGCGGCGGCAGATCATTTCAACCTAATTCATGATAGCTCAAGAATCAAACTCTTTAGACCGCTGGTAAGATTTTCTCACCATAGTTCGCCAAAAGTGGCTGCAGAATAGAAACACAATAGGATTTCTCTTAATCAGTTAAAAACGCGTAATATCAAATTAAGTGAGGTAACTCTGTGAGACCACTCACCATAATCAGTAAAATAGGTATCTGGTTCATCATTACAACGCACATTGGCAGCATAAGAGGCCATCTTCTGCATTCTACACTCAAAATACCATCAAAAGGAATTTAGCTTTCAAATATCACTTTGACCAATGTCAAAAATGATTATAAAGGTAGAGAAGAATGATCAATAAACACATAAAATTATCACCAAAAAAATGGATTGCTACAGTAGGTATTGAAAATAATTTTTCTGTAAATCTTGAAATGCACTTTGAGGCGTAGATGTGGAACCTGAGGGTCCCATATTTCTTATATGATTGGTTCCAGAGGAAAGATTGACAAAAGACGGCTGGGGCGATAACTTATCCTGCCTGTTGGGTGTTGCGTTGGGGTGAATTAGATTTTCTTTGTGCGCGTTTTCATCATATCCTTTTTGGACCATTCTTCTCTTGTTATTGTCATTGTATAGTGTATGAGAATAAGACCCCTTATAGGTATAATTGTTCGAGTATTTGGTTCTTTTTTGGGCTGAGGAAGTAGTCGTATTTGCAGGGTCACTTGTACTTACATTATTTGTTTTCTGGGTATTTTCCGGGAAGTTATTTGGATTGTAAAAAAAGCCTCCTTTGACTATGTACATTTTCTTTCGCATTTTGCTGGCGTCATAAAAAGTCAAGTTTTCGAAGGCCATCAGTTCCTTCATTTGCTTTTGTCGTGTGTATTTTGGGCATGTTTTATCAGTTGATCAGTGGTGTTGTTTACAATAAAAACATTTTGTATAACATGGGAAGTTCTGATTGACGTGGGTTCGAGCCCCGCGGTGGGCAGAAACTATTTTCTGTTCTGTATTTAGTGGCACTCTCACTGGCTAACGCTACTGAGTAGACTGCAGTATAATCAATAACCGACAGTCGAAAAGTTTAATAGTTAGCCTAAATTAATTGGTCCTGCTAGTTCAATATATAACTAGGTGATGTTCTCCATCATCAACTTAGTTAGAACTGCAATGGTCCTGGGGTTGGCGAAAAGGGCCTTCAAGGCCTACTCGCCGGGCAGTGGTTTGCCCCCCCAACCATACCAATACCATACCAATACCAAATACATGGGAAGTCCATCCCTGATTCCTCGATCTGGCTTTTCTCTTCTCCGCAATTGAAGCATTTTTCTTTTCCTTTTGCAGTTATTTCTCTTGTGAACGTTTCTCAAGAATTTAAGAGACTGTGTAACCGGGGAGACATAAATTTGCACTGGGCGTTCCAGTCCGTAAAAGTTAATAAAGTTCGGGATTCTAACTCCTTTGAATGTGAATAGCACCGTTGCTCTAGGGTTGTACGAAATATTATGCTCATTAATAACTTTACGTTTCATCCTCTTAACGTTCATCATCTCTATATACCATTATTCGCTCAACAATTCCTCCTCATTCATATCAGTGTCAACCTGTCTAACTATACCTTTGGAAGTCACGAAATCATAGGGAATGAAAATTTTGTAACCTTTATCTTTTAGCCCTTTATTGTTAATTTTCTTGACATCCGTCAATTTCAACTCAAAAATGTCCCGAGCTATTTCAATATTAGTAAATTTACCAATATTGCAATCAACTTTATCCGTGGATTCTAAATTAACAACAAATGGTCCACTATCAGTGTCTGAATATGGAATTATAGGATTTTCAGGCTTTGCACACGCATTTTTAACATTCTCCGCATTCCTATCCGGATCGGGGGGAGGTCATCCCCCCCCCCGCCCTCTTCTACATGTTTTTTTTTCGATGAAAAACCGATTGTGATGATCAATAAGCAACTCGAATGGAAAATTAGTCAACGTTAATCAAGCTGAGTGGAAAATTCAAGCTTTAACCGTAATGCTCAACAGCTCAACTTACCGAATACACAAATGCACAAGTTAGTTGAAGCCTCTCTGTAGACCCTAAAAAACTGTCTTTTTGCATGGATGCCGAATGCCAAGATGGAATTTGAGTAAAAGAGTTAAAAGAAAATTAACTGTTTCCTATGGTCGAGGTAATAGGCGATTTCGGCTTGTTTGGTACATGGTTTGGTACTTGCTTTGGTCTGTCAAACACCTACCAACCAAATTCGGATCCTTGAATGATGACTTCACATCAAGTTTGGTATGTGTTTTGGTCTGTCAAAATGCCTACCGCGGTTTGGAGCACGGTTCTTTAGTTTGGTATAGTGGTATCTTTGTCTATTCTTCTTTTGTCTCGCTCGAGAGTAGTAAGTAGTAGTTATGAATGAATGATGTACACAAACAAATCGACCAGTTTTATTAAAACTTCAGCAATTACTGAATTACCAAGCAATTTACTGAATGTTGCGAGATTCATTCTGAATAAGGCAAAAAAGTGCTCTGCAAATTCGTCTGTAAATCGACGACGTTTATACAATTCCAAAACAGCCAAAACGACAGCTGCTTTTCTTTAAGGCATTTTGAATAATATACGGCCACAATCTTTTCATCAAATCACCAAGCAGTTTAAACCGTATGACAAAGATAAACTAAATAGTAAAATAAACTGTAACCTGTAACTAAACATAAACAAAAAAGTTGGGTTATATAACCAAGGCTGTTTTGACCAAAAATCTACCAAGCGATTTTGGTAAAATGTTGTTCGTGACGTTATCACTATGACGTTGCAGTTACCGTTTGGTTAACCAAAATGTAAACCAACCATTCGGGCCGAGATCGACTAATATGTGTGATGTTATTGTGAGGGAAAAAAGCAGTTTTGTAAGGTTGACATGCAATTTCATTTCGAAGTGGAACTGTCAAATTTCCGCTTGGCAAACGGGAATCATATGCTACCATCTACATTGAATTCGCGTTCAAAGTCACGCTTACGCCAAAATCATTGTGGATGGTCGACCAATGAAAATCGTTTAAGACGGTGAATTTTATTCGAATTTAATTTCAAAATATCTTAAGCGAAACATTTTTTTAAGACCAGAAATTTCATGGGAAGTATATAATAACTATATAGAATCGAGTTGTGGGTGAAAATTCGAATTCTATTTTTGGTGAAAGTAGCCCCGGGCCCGATAAATAGTATCATGTTTAGCAGAAGATTCCGCTCAAGACTGATACGTCTGCTGTTTACATAAGGGAACAATGGGGTCGTTGCACTATATCAAAATTGAAGCTGAGTTTGTGTAGAATATATAACTGTGGGTTCGTTAATAGAATGGGTCACATGAAATGGCCAAAATAATGCACAACATTTGAACTAGGCCTCTATGAAATGAATAACTCCATCCACCTGGGCCCATCGCCACATTGACGTCACAGAGAAATATCCATTATCCGCCTGACACTGAAATGATCGCGCGCTGCTTGAAACAAATGCGGCGTTGCGAGATGTTCTATTGATGGTATTTTTACAAGAATTTCCAGCTCAATATGATGAACGATAGATGATCGATACATTTCGGTTAACTTTAAAATTCTTGGTAAATAATGTGATTTAAAGCAAAAAATGAAACAGGAAACTATACAGTGTGTCCAAGATAGGGATGTCTATCATGGGGATCTTGGAAACCGTATGAGATACGAAAATTGTTAAATCAGAGAAATGTCGCGCATTTTCAAGCCTAACAATATGCCGTTTAGAAAGTTTCAAAATTCCGAGTTATTTGGGAGATATGCATACAAAAACGAAATGCGCCGATTTCGTTTTTATTTTGTTCTGACGTTATTTAGAGAGATATGGAAAAACAAAAGACACTTTCTCATGGCAACTTTTGAAGCTCTACAAAAAAACGTTAAGAGATTTTCCGTACGACGTTTCGTTTCGGAGAAACCATCATCAACTTTGTTTTTTTAAATATGGTCCTGGATTTTTGATGACGTATTTTAAGAGGCTTTTATGTTCCTAAACCAACAATGTATCGCAATTATTCAAAAAAGTATATTGATGGATCTTTCCATAGGAACTGATGTGTTAGAGAGAGACAAAAAATACATTTTTAATAGGATCAAAAACGAACACCTCTTCTTTAATCAGTGCGATACATCGTTGGTTTAGGATTATAAGAGGCTCTTGAAATCCTTAATAAAAAATCCAGGACCGTATTTAAAAAAACAAAGTTGATGATGGCTGCTCATAGACGAAACGTCGGATCTTTAATTCAATAACGCTATCTTGTAAAGGGCAAAAAGTGACAATGAAAAAGCTCCATTCATTTTGATATATTTCTCCAAATGTGATCAGAAAAAAATTAAAACAGTAAAAAAAAATCGGTTTTTTTCGGACGTATTCGGAATTTCTTGGCTTTTAAAACGGCATTTTGTTAAGCATCAAAAAACGCAACTTTGGCTCCATTTAACCGACCTTGTATCTCTTACGGTTTCCAAGATCCCCATGATAGACATCCTTATCTTAGACACACTGTATACGACATTACCAAGACTGGGTTTTATGATACCTTATTTGACCGTATCATGAAACCCTTAAGATATTTATTTTTCTCAGACCCAAATCAATGCAGACGCCTAGAATAGTTATTTATCAGACGTAGGGATAAATTCAAAGACACAATTCTTCACTACCAGGAGCGTCGCATACTAAACAAAAACTGCAAATTACGATACCCCCAAACGACACAAACGACCTTCAACAGTAGGTAACCCTTATCACGGTTTATGCCGACACTATTGCCAAATTGGATTCATTCAATAAGAGTCAATAGGAAATCAGTTTCGATATTTTCCGTATTTTTTTAATCCTTCAAAAAAATTAATGCGTGTCTTGATTTTTAATAGTACTTATCACAGTTATCACACGTAATAGAGTTATAAAATGTATCAACTATTCATTGGTTGTTCTACGGTACATGGATAAATAAAAATTATTTTCTTGGAGTTGATCATCTAATCCACATATTTTCACATCTATAGAACCAGTAAAAGTCAGGTAAAATTCTTTTCGCAGGTAGAGGTACAACACATGCTCGAGTGGTACCACAATCTTACATAGTTTTCCATTTCTTTGGTGAGAAATAAATGAATGGTGAATTTGAAATCTCGATGTAGGTATCTGGAAAACAACCATTTTCATTAACTGGTAGTTCTGGTTGTAATTCACATTTATTCTTCAAAAATACGTCTACATTCTAGCCAAAGACACTTGGAAAAAAAAGAATCCAGACCGGAAAGAGCAAAGTAGATCCAAACCACGAACGTGAATTCGAAATTGAGAAATCCCTAGAATAAAACACGCTTCACACTCGACCACAAGCAAAAAGCATCTCGGCAACGTTGCGTTCTCTCCAGTTATCGATCCACGGAAGAGCTGCGCCATTCCTTCTCCGGATCCAAGCAGCGACGCCGCAAACGCGTCATCATTTAAAAGGCTTAAAAAGACTCTAGGTGAACTTTGACGCTAGTTTAAGCCCTAACAAATCGATCCAAAGAAAAATGAAAAAATACGGGTCCAAAATTTCTAATTATATTTTCAGAATATGCAATAAAAAAAAAACGTGCAACGACCTCCTCTTCTCAAATTAAAATTCATTGTATGATATAATCAATAAATAAGGTAAAATAATAATGAATCAATCGTTTTATTGAGAGCGTTCGGATCAGATCATTTCAAGTGAAACTAGTCGTATCAAATCAACTGATCTTGTTTCCAATCAAATGCGGAGAAACTTTCATTTTGTCTGGTGAGCCATCCACGTTCTGTTACAAACGCTTTCGTGGAAATTAGAGTCTCAACATTTTGTGAAACAAGCTCTTGCTTTGTTTGTGAAATTGACAGATCATAGAAGTTTTTTCAAATAAATTGCAAAATGCATGGATTACCAAAAAATGATTATGATAATAAAACATCACAGGCAATGATAAAATCGTTTGCAAACTAGCTAGTGCTTACCTAATGAAAATGTGGAGGTGAGTAAAAATTATATTATAAAAAAATACCTAAATAAAACTACAAGTATAGTTGGGAGAGATCGCAAAGCACGACCAGAGAAGAAAGCTTATTTTTGTTTCGTGAGTGCTCACTTGTTTCTTTGTTTTTCCCATTTGATTGTACAAGTTAATTTTCCAGTTAGGGTGGACTACCTGTTGTCGGCCACCTAAAACTATACTTTCTGAAAGCGGTGATGATAAAAAATTATCCGATAGCCTGGAATCTATTTGAGGCATAGTATGGCTTACCTTAAAGTATTTAGAATTGATCACAACATAAAAATATCAAATTTATAAAAATTTGCTGTAATGATGTACAAAAATAATTTTTCTGACAGAATATGCATTTTATGCGTCATGTTTCTTGTACGGCCAAGGACCTGTTGTCGGACGGGTGTCGTCCAAGAAAATTGAAGCAGAATAATGCATGTAAATAAATATATTGTTTAATTTTGTCTATCGATATAGAGGAGAAGAAATACATGAGTGACAGGTAAAAAAAAAGCATGTAAAAGATTTATTTTTTCTTGAATAAAAATAAAACAGGTTGGGACAATACATGTGATAAAAAGATAATATCTTAAAATGATAGGTAAAAAAAGTCAAATCTCACAATTCCATAAATTTGTTTAATACAGGACTCCCTGTATTAAACAAATTTATGGAATTGTGAGATTTGACTTTTTTTACCTATCATTTTACTATGAACTCACATACGTCATCACCTCGCTTAGATAATATCTTACTACTAAATTGAATTTGGGATACATACTGATTAGAACTGAACAAAGTAATTACTTTTTTTTTATTTTTTTTCAACATTCAACTATCACGAGAACTATTACTCAAAAATGAAGTTTGGTTTGTGAATTTTACAGAATTTAGTAGAACAAGAGATCGTACAAAAGAAGTTATTTCCTTATCAATTCTTCTTTCTTTCTTTTTTTTAATGAAAAACCCTTCATTTTTTCAACCCCTAATAATGACGGAGAGCCCGTCATTTTAGGTTGTGGGCCAGCTTTGCGGAGATCATCAGATGGTTTTCCAGAAACTCTGTCTGGAATTGTACTCTTGGAAACACGAAATTCTTCTACTGCCGTTCTTACCAAGACTCCTTTTTCACTTATTGCTTATTGTGAAACCAGTTGAAGTTTTCATGGAAAAAGGAAAATTGTTTAATTGCATGTAGTAATATTTTCCAGTCACTTTTTGACTTTTGGCGACTATTTTTATTTTCGATATTCTTTAAAGAAGTAGGTAGGTAGCCCTTTTCATATAAACAACGTAAAATGTCTGGGAACTAGTCGACCTAACCTGTTCTCGGACACCTTTTCAAGTGTTTCAAATTTGGCGCCTTTGCTCGAGATAAGATTAATAATAGTATTTTACTATTTATTTTGTGTTTTGTCGCAAGATGTCTGACAACGGGTAGTGTCTGGATAAGAGGTACTTTCACCCTATGTTATCCGGTTGTTTATCAAAATAAAAACGAGTAAGTTTGAGAAATTGAACTGTGTGATGTTTGAAAAAATTAAACAAACAAATTTGCATACAAATAAGCGATAATTAAAACCTATTGACAAGATTTCACCTGATCGGGTCTACTTAACTTCAACTTAAATCATCAACTGCACAATACTATCACAAGGCACAAGAATTTATCTGAAAATATTACACTAGTTACGAGACCACTCAGTACAATTGCATGAAATTAAGTGCAGCAAATTTGCAAAGCGACCGTGAGCCACCGTATAGATCTCAGGACATAAGCTCCGCCCCGGCAAAAGGAAAACCGTCTGACTGCGGGTCGACGTAAGGGGTAGGCAAAACTGGAATTTTTGTCGAGTCATTCAACTTATAGTATAGATAAACTTTGACTCAATGGACTAGGAACGGTTTGGAAAACCATAACAGGAAATCTAGATGCATCAGATGGCGAATATTTTAACGATTATCAATAGGGCTCTTCAAAATGAAAAACACCTTGAAACATTGCTCAAAAACCAAATTTCCGTAACATCAGTGATTCGAAATTTCAATGCTCCAGTCCAAGTTCAAAGTCTTATCGTCAGACTATCCTTTGTTCAATTATTGTGACATTTGTGAATACTAGATAAACAAGGGGAGTTCTGGGACAAATTCTGTGCATAACCTCACTTATACCGGCAAGTGGGTGTGGTCGAAGACTGGTCTCTTAACGCTTCGGTCTTGACATGACAGATATCTCTGTCTTGACAGATATCATGTTGACAGTTGACAGGTTGTGATTTTGACAGATATCATTTTGAGAGTGGACAGGAGATTTTTATAGCTTTGATCCTCAGGAACGAGATGTGGGTGGGGGGTGATTTTATTCTCACCGAAGCCTGAAAAAAGATTTTCTGATAGCGAGATTGGAACTCTCGTCCTTTGAATTTGTACGTTACTGTCTAAACCAATACGCTGGAGTCTTAGGATATTATGTAGATTTGGGATACAGTTGGTACCGTTTTGGTTTGTGTGGCAAGACAGTTTCGGTGTTTTGTGAGGGGACGGGAAAATCCCCTGAGGGGCACAGGTTTCTTCATAGTTGTTGAGTTGCGTACGCTTCGATTCTTGTTTGCTATTAGGATGATTAGATGACGTTGTGGGTGAACTGCGATGGAGATGCAGATTTATTCATAGTTTTTTGTGGCGCCTTCGATTCTTTGATCGTTTGCTATTAGAATGATTAGATGGCGTTGTAGGTGAGTTGCGATGGATATGCAGATTTCTTCATAGTTTTTTTGAGTTCGGCGCCCTCGACTATCGTTTGTTATTAGAATCAGATGTCGTTCACAGCAGGAATTGCATATCCAATCGATGACGCTCTTTCATTGTGACGTCATGGGGTTGCCTGTTGTGGAAAATGATTTCCAATCATTGAGTTTTATAAGGCTTTAGAGAAGGAAGCCTTAAAAAATAATGGCACCATCATCCAATTTTGGACGTATGTCTTGAGAAATTCACTGTATCGCTATCCTTGTCGAGTTATATCTATCTGCGTCGCCGAAAACTGACCTGCTTTGGACGCGGTTGCCGATTTGGGCAAATCTTCATCAATGAAAATTCCTCTGTGTACGAAATTGATTGATAAGACATGATACAATGAAAATTAAGGAGGATTGAGTATTGTTCATTTTTCAAGAAGGTGCATCAAGGCTCACTATTCTAGATTATCGCATAATCAGACACATTTACAACCATGATTTCGTGTGAATCAACTCAATGTTGAACAACGGTGATAGTGTCTATTGATATTATTTCATATCATAAATAATGTGAAACATTTTTGTGCTACTCAAAGCTTAATTACTAACATTCATAAATAATGATTTTTTGTGCATTGGATACAGGCGATACATAGTAAATATTAGTCCTAGTACACGGCAACGCTGCCTTTAAACAGCTGGTTTCGATATTGAAGGTAGTGCGGTGATGCCATGGGGTTTCAACTTGAAAACTTCTACTTTCGTGCTTGTGAAGTGTTGTATTGTGAAAAATGGTAAGATTGTGCTTGCTGTGTCAAAAACTGGACCATTCGGATCCAGAAATCACCATTCACAGGTAAGTGTCAAATTTGCATTGAGCATTGACTGGAGAGGGATCCAGTGGTGTAGAGGGTAGGCATCATCATATTGCATTCATTAAAATGAGGATTTTTCAATCCTCAGGAAGTTTAAATGTTTGTTTTTATTCGTGAATAGGTCACAACGAAAAAATGAAACTGATTTGGAAAAAAAGCCTGAATGGTAGTATTTTATGCAATAGGAACCGATTGTTCTCAAATAAGAAAGGATATTCATATTACTTGAATACCTATTCCATTATTTCATACACAGTCAAGATGAATTATTTATTGGATACTTCCTCAACTGTCTTATTTTCGTTTTTTTTATTACAATAAGGTTGAAGTCTTCAGTAAGAATGCTTACTTTTACAATTATTATTATTATTGTAATCACTTTTTAGAGCTCTTAAAACCTCGCGTTTATCTCGAAATTAACTTTTTGACATATCGCCCTCTTTGCCTGTACCTTTCAATTGGAATTAAAAATTTTGACGACGCCCAGTCTTTCTTTCTGTAAAAGCGAAATATAGTTTTTCCAACAATTTGCTCGAAACCAATCAATAGACTTTTATGAAGGGACATTTTTGTCAGAAACGTCAAATAAAAAAGATAAAGGGGGTCTAAATTAATATATAAAAAAACCTTGTATAGGGCACAGCTAAATGGACCCCGCAATTCACTTTTTAATTTGACGTTTGGAAAAAAGTTTTAAATAAAAGTTCAATGGTTGAAAATAGATATTTACCCTGTTCCCAAGGCTTCCGAATAAACCTCTACATTTTAAAACGTGCCAGAAAAAATGGCAATTTTGTTTTTAAGGTAGGTATGGTATAGGATATATAAAAAATGTTTAATTTTCTGGATAATGCGAAAAGTGAATAGAAACTGCAAATATTGGTACTTGCAAATTGAAGCAGGGTACCTACGCATTATGTATTGTTTATTTGCCCATACTTCTTTGAATGTATATCTAGACATAAATGTTTTTGGGCCAAATTTATGTCTAAACATACAAAATTAAATTTATGTCTAGACATTAATTTAAAGAAGAATAGACCAATAAACAATATTGCTTACCTGCTTCAATTTGCAGGTATACCAATATTTGCGGTCTTTGTTTAATATGACTCCTGCACCATATTTCTTTGAATTTATCTCCACTCACTTTCCAGCACTGATAATCATTTTGGTATAGTTAAAAATAGTTTTTCGGCCATTTATTTATAATACTTTTCGCCTGTACATATACTTATGTATTAGAAACAAGAAAAGTAAAACGTTGCTGTTTCCTATTTTTTATATTTTTTTCTTGTTATCCAATTTTAGATTTCCAAAAAATGAAGAGCTGCGAAATATTTGGTGTTCTTTGGTGAGGATTGACGAGGACCGACTTCGAATCAAACCTCCCTTTTTGTGTTCGGCCCATTTTAACCCACAAGACTATTTACGTGACATTGATGGAATCAAATATTTAAAACCGGGAAGCTTGCCAATCATGACTCACCGGCAGACCATACAGTTTCCCGTCTCCAAAAACAAAAATCATATGGCAAATTGAGTAAAATGGCCTAAGAGATATGTAAGAAAGGCGAAATATATTTTGTATTTTGGTTGTCATTTTATTCGGAACCGTAATTCATTATTGTCGGAAGAGCAGCAGGAGATTTAATTTTTATTGTTATGAAAATTTCAATTTTTATTGAGTCAGAAAGTCAAAAATGTGATATACTGTCATATAACAATAACGACATAGGTACCTACCCAAATTAATATTCATTTATATTTTTCATACAAAACGGTAGAAACTCGAAATGTGCCGCCGCTGTTCCAGATGAAAATCAGGTTCGGACGTACGTATTATAAGAATCACATGTTCTCATGCGGTGTTGCCCGATGGGTTCGGATTCCTCGTTTTATCTCTTTCCACTCATAGTGTTGTCTCTTTCGCACTTATTGTGATGTTGGCGTCAAGACTAATACCATTTTATGAATGGGATGCCCAGTCTATAGTATTTAAAGTCAATGTTTCCAATCAAAGTAGACAGGTGTATGGTGCGTACTTGATTTTTTTCTTTAAAGGTCTGCTACAAGAATGATAAGATGGTGTAGTAGGTGAGCTGCGATGAAGATGCAGATTTCTTCATAGTTTTTTGAGATAATCGTTGATATAGATGACGCGTACTATTGATACTTGAAAAAAGCAAAATTTATATTGTTACCAATGAGGAGATTCTAGATATATTCAAAATTGAAAAACAGACATACTCGCCATATTCCCATTGCATATCCAATCGAATAAATTAAACACACAAAAACATTTCGAAAATCATATTTTTTCAGGAATACAGATTATGTACATACATTATTGCAGGTATATGTACTTGAGGGACATAGGGTACATGACAAAATTACTTCTACGATCGTATAAGAACTAATAATATACATATATTGATCTTTTCATATACAGATTGATAGCTCCTTGACTTTGAACTCCTGTGCCAAATTGAAGCCCTCCATTGCGATAATCTTCATGGTGGATTGGTTCTAGAAAAAAATCAAACAAAAATAAGATAATTCTGAAAATAATACCAACTTACAACTATAAACATAGTTTATCTGACTGTTCTCTGTAAGATACATTTTGCTCAATTTATTTGGAGATAATAAAAAAAACGAAATGTGCATTGAAAAATTATCAAAATTTAAAAAACTTAAATTTCAGATAAACCAACCCGATTATGTCCTATTACGACGTTATGCTGTTGAATCAATTGACTAACTTTGTTCGACCACATTTCAAACTTAAGCAAATGGAATTTTTCAAAAATAAAAATTTGCAGTTTTTCAGCAAGTATAACATGATTAAGATGCAGACACTTGAAAAATTATCAACATTTAAAAAACTTAAATTTTAGATAAACCAACCCGATTATGTCTTATCACGACGTTATGCTGTTGAATCAATTGACTAATTTTGTTCGACAACATTTCAAACTTTAGCAAAAAGAATTTTTCAAAAATAAAATCATATTTGCAGTTTTTCAGCAAGTATAACAGCAGACACAGAAATAATATGAAAAAATATATATAATCACCTTACACCAAACTGCTGTACACTCGAACTTATACATACACATTTTTTGCATGAAATGCATATCACGTGGAAACAAAGAATCATAATATACAGGGTTATTCATGGAGTTATGTAAAAAATCAAAATTTGTGTGAGTATATCCAGATGTTCTAGTCGGTTTTTGAATTCAAGCCCGTTGTCATTAGATACGCTAAGAAACATCAGGGTGGCAAAATGCTTGAAATGACGGATTTCTACGGTGTAATGAACATTTCTTTCTACCGATAAGGCACCTACACTCATGGTCAGATAAATAGCACAAGCCTAGAATTTGATAAAACTCTGATACTGCATTAGTTTGCAAAAAAGTATTGGTGCATATGTCACAGTGGAACCTGGTAATTAGTAAAAGCTAACTGTTACTAGTTGAAGTGAGCTTTTACTGATTTGGAAACATTTAGCTAGCGAAAGTTGAATCCGATCGACTTCATTATACATTTACTAGTAATTGTTAGCATTCACGTTACTATTCTAGTGAAAGCTGCTACACTGAAAATGATCATCAAATTCACTGGACGTAATCATAAATATCCTTTTTGGTCCGAGCTGGAATTCGCCGACAGATTAGACGCTCGAGAAAATACGAGAGTTATGAATCTCAGGTGTATAATGTGAACATTGTTCAGATACCGTATTATAGAAAATACTTAAGTATTCTCAGTAGGGGTAAGTCTGGGTTAGTTTGGGTAAGTTTGGGTTAGTTTGTTAGTTTTTTTTTTCCCAACTGCTTTCAGTAAAAGTTGATTTGATAAAGTTTCTTCAACATTCACTAGTAAAAGTGTACAATATTCTTCAAAATTTAACTTTTCCTAACGGATCAAGTGATTGCTAGCATCAACTAGTAAAAGCTAGCTTTCACTGAATTTCTAACATTCACTGTAAGACATATACAAAGTTCAATCGATTTATCAGTTACCTAATCGGAACTGTCGATTTTTAAAAAAAAGTTGTCTAGGGCCCTTTTAACACGTTTAAAAAAGATATAAACAATAAAACTTTTTTCTGTGTAGCTTTCAAGGAAAACGGCTAGCACCATTTGAAAGAGGTGCGATTTTAAACATGGCAAAAATGACTCATTTTTCATGATTTCTTCAAAATTTTGCCAAGTTTAAAATCATAGCTACACTATCCTTATTGTGGAATTTTCGATTGATGCTTGCCATTTTTATCAAAAGATTTACTCCAAGCATCTTTATTTAAACGTGATAAAAAAGCCTGTACCTACACATTTTTTTGAAAAAAAAATCCCACGGATAACAGGGAAATGGGTTCAATTTGTTGAATGCGTCAATAACTATGATGATGTATCACAGTTTTAACAAATTCAGGCTTGTGCTATTTATCTGACCATAATTGTTAGTACTTTATCGATTAAAAAAAAAAAATTATTTCAATTATTCTTTTGATTAGTGAATAAGATCACAATCGCTGCAAAAATCGTAGAATTCCGTCAATCGATTGCAAAGTTATAGCGTTTCAAACATTTTGCTACCCCACCTTGATGTTTGTCAGGGTATCTAATGACAACGCGCTTGAATTCAAAAACTGTCAAAAATATCTGGAGATATTAACATTACTAAAGTGAAAAACCATATTTTATCGCCAGAACTCGATGCTCACTGGAATGTCCTACTCACAAAAATTTTGATTTTTTGCATGACTCCATGAATCTCCCTGTATATAATGATTCTTTGTTTCTACAAAAGATTTATTCCAGCTAGCTTGAACCGGATGAAACAAGATTCAAAATTTCGCAAACCGCATTAGAATATCTCTATTCTCGTTGAAGATATTGGACTTTGAATTTTACATGAAAATATTCATGTATAAGTTCGAGTGACCAGCAGTTTAGTAAGGATTGATTGCTGTCGGCTGCTTAACAAGCTCAAACAGTTTCTGCGGATTAGACTTCTAGACGTCCTTCAACCCCCGAAAGACAAAAGCATACTCCCCTCCAGCAAGATATCCGAGGTTCTTCTCCAATATTGATGCCGCTCGTTTTGGGAGAAAGACGACGCTCTCCTCCAATTCCAGGAGTATGCACTCCCCGAACCCGCCATCGTTTTTTTTCCCAGCAACAATTTGTTGAGGGATGTTTATCGGGAGGTTTCGCAGCTTGATCACAGGCTTGTCGTTCTGGGCCAAGCACACCGCATTAACAATAGAAAGGTCCGTGCTATGCAAAACAAAATTCTAAAAAATAATTATTTAAAAAAATGGTATTTATCTTTGACGCTATTCTGTTCTAACAACGACGAAGGCTTTGAATAAACTGGACCTCTAGTGATAACAACACACATATCCTTGTCATTCCGAACCATATTGCAAACCTTGCAATTATTATAACAATGAATGCTTGTTCACATCGGAATGTGTAAAGAACAATGATGTCTTGTTCCACTGCAATATGCAACAGTAAATCGAAATATTAGAACATACTCATTTTTGTAAATTTTATTCAAACCATCAATAATTTTATCGGTTTGATATGATACATAATTTCCTTCAAACATTGGGTTTCTATGCATGCAGTTCTGCTATAAAGAGATGAAATTACCTCGACTAGATTGCAGACATACCATATTCTTATGAATTGCATATTCAATCGAATAAATTAAACACACAAAAACACTTCAAAAATCATATATTTCCAGGAATACAGATTATATTCAAAGTACATACATTATTGTTGATATATGTACTTGGAGGACATAGGGTACATCAAAAAATCACTTCTACGATAATACAAGAACTGATAATATAATCTTACAATGATTCATGAAATTAACAGAACAAAGTTATCTATCCAGAGACAATAGAGAATAATCGGGGGTGTCAAATCTATTTAAATCAGTCTTGATCATAATCATTCATAAACATCATAACACTGAATTCCATAGATGAAGCTATCCGTATCAGTGTACATAAGTTCACAGCGATCAATACCCAATTTTGGTAGCATAAATGCGTGATGGAAATCAAACATGTATGTTTTTGAAATGTAAGGGACATACCAATATACAGAGGTTTATTCAAAATACAGTATGTCCCAGATTCGTCTCTCCATACGTTGTCAAAAGAGATTTTAAGCAGACGAATATCTTTTAATTTTCCTCCAACTATGAATGAGGAAATAATAATTGTATTGTCAACAATGATGACATAAACAAGGAGCTATTCATTTATTGTGAAACAAAAGATGTGTTATTTCGGGGTAGCTAGCATAAGTCCAATTGATGTATATCTATTACAGTGAAGTACTGTATATTCTTTCTGAATCAATAAGTGACAAAATTGATTGTATTGATATTTTAGACATAATTCAATCCCTTTACAATAAATCAACATGTATAGGAAATTATTGTTGGAAAGAAATCATGTATTATGGACCAAATAAGATTTTGAGTGATTGAAGTGAAATTAAACGATAATTGTATTTGAGGATATAAAATATCATTATTGTTGGATTAAAAATCTTTTACGTTTGATATCATCAAAACTAAATAAATCCAAAGCGCAATTTTTTTTTGTGATCTGTGTCTCAACTATTTCACATCTGAGGTGAAATTGACTGAACATGAAAAGCTGTGCACAAAATTCAACAAATATGAAGTTTCATTTCCAAGTTACAAACATGCTGAATCCAAAAAGTTATTCATTCAAAAATCAAGAATATTATTCCTATGATTGGGAAGAGAAGTATCTGCGGTGCAACAAATTGTCATATTTGTTAAAAACCTTTTCAAAAAATGATAAGATCGTTCGAGATCATGATCATTTCACTGGTGAATTCAGAGGTTTGGCACATGAAAATTGTTATCTAATTTTCAAAAAGCTTTATGTTGTGCCGAATTTTTTTCAAAATTTATCCGGTTAAGATGGACATTTGTTGATAAAAGATAATGACAAACGTAGTCGCGCATAGAAACCGTATAAAGACCTAGCTCAAAAAACTATGAAGAAAGTTTTGATGCTGTGAATAAGAAATATGTTGATGATTTGCTTCAAGATGTGCAGCATAAATATATAACTCTAATTGAGAAATATATTGATATTAATACATTTATCAGACGTAAAATCCACACTGCTGATGAACATATGGCTACAAAAATTAACAGTGATGAATCCATTTCAACAGCAGATCAGGTGCTTTACAAGGATATTAATACCGCTTCAGATCAATAAGTGATGAGAAAAAGGCTTTGGCGGAGCATCTAAATATCATTATTGATTTGAAAAACAGAATAGAACTTCTAACTGGTTCAAGTGCTCGAAGTGATGGTGATCCCACGCCAAAATCCAAATAAACATGTCAAAGGTTCAACTTATCAAGGAACTCTTCAAACCTATAAGAAGAAAATTTACCAAGCGTCGTACAATAATCAAAGGCTTGGATGATCTATGGCGAGCTGATCAAGGTCAAATGGATATCTGTCAGAAAGATAACAAAGGATTCAAATATTTTCTCATAATCATTGACTGCTTTTCAAAATACATCTGGATTGAACCAATAAAATCCAAAACTGGAGATGATGTGACAAAAAGTTTTGCCAGTGTTTTGAAAAAATCAGAACGTCATCCTAAAAATCTACGGAATGATAAGGGAAAGGAATTTTATAATAACCATTTTCAACACCTCATGCGGCAATATAATAATAATCATTATAGCACATTATACTGATAAAAAAGCTGCTATCGTTGAGCGTTCAATTAGAACGATAAAAGAGAAATTATTCAAATATTTTAGCTTGAATGGAACGTATAAGTGGATTGATATCATTTCGAATATTGTAAAAAACTATTATGCGCAAAGACATAGTGTAACCAAAATGAGACCCTGCGATGTGTTTGGTGATAAAAACCTTCAAAATGTTCTATTAAATACAGTATATGTATAATCACATTAAACTTGCAACTCATCTGCGTAAATTCAAAGTTGATGATGTAGTGCGCATCAGCAAAGCGAAGCTTGTCTTTGAAAAGGGTTATACACTTAAATGGACAACTGAATTGTATGGTAAACCGATAATGGGAGCATTTTATTAACAAGAATTGCAAAAAACAAAACAGGGGGATGTATGGTGGATGTATGGTGGAAAGGGTGATGCGCAGACTGGGTAACAAGGTGTATGTGAAATGGCTTGGATTTGACAATACACACAATAGTTGGATTGGAGCTGATAATATATTATAGCTGCAAAAAAAAAATATTTGGAGGTTGGATGAAAAATGTGGTTAGTCTTTGAACATGTGTGATGGGGGGTAGACCGATGATCAGCTTGAGCAATTATTGATCGGGTATGAGATGGCTGCGAGTGCGGGTGCATGGAAAAAAAAATCTACTGAGCACAATGTTCTCCTGTACCACCAGTAACATCAAGATTTATGTAGAATTGAGTTTGTGAAAAAGTTTTCAACCCATAATCAGAATACCCATTGTTGATCTGCAGGCATTAATTTTTGAGGATGATGTGTTTGATATAATGATGAACTATCTCAATTGGCTCCTAGAAAGATGGAATTTGGAACCTCACATTCACTCAACTTTCACCTGTGGTAGCTTGATGATAAGCAGTGTTCCGATGGATGATGGGATGAAATTAGTGTCAATTTCAAAACATGATCAAATGATGTATTTAACTGAAAATAATGTGCATGATCTTTGTATTGTTGATAAACATTTGTAACTATAAGACTTCGGGAACTGAGGCAGTTAGATTTTCCCAAATAATATAATACGATTTTGAATACTTTACATAAATTGATGAGTAATAGTCGTACACATTTTCCTATTGAGGATGTTATTTCAAATTTTCATAAAAAATCTCTTAGTGTAGAAACTTATTGCTTGAAACAAATGATGTATCATGACAGAAATAGATTGTTATCCGATTTGGATGAAATAAAATACCGAAAATGAAAAAATGACTTTTATTTTTATATGCCTGCAGTCTGCTATCAACCGACTAAAAATATGAATTAGTTAAGCGATAAGAAGCGCACCAAATACAGATTTCTCAAAAGAAATACTTAATGTGCATAATATGCAAAAAAATTCGTTTGTTTGCAGTTCTTGTTTGTATCCGCTTTCCTCTGATTAAAAAAGCATATAAAATAATATGGGACTGGTGTGCTTTTTACAATTGACTTCAAGCTTTAAACTGTTCAACATGGTAAGTGTAATTAATTTTTGACCAATAAGTTGCACATCATTCTAGGTGGATGAACCTGTTGATACCAAGTTCAATTTGGTAAGTATGATTAATTTTTAATCAATTGGTTCACATTCTTTCTAGGATGCATTTTCCGATCTTCACACTTGTCGTTTTGACAAAAATCATCAGATACACACAGGTTCATGAAACATGTGATAGGGTGTTGGAAAAGGCATCCCAATTGGGTGCAATGCCCAAATAGGGTGCACCGCTATGCCCCATCAGAGCTCGCTATGAAGGAGCACCTGAAGAAATGTGAGCCTAGGATCTGAGGTGAGCTGTCTAGTACCCCACTCATTTTGTATATTTTTTTTTCCACAGATTTCACACCAACGGCCGAAGCCACAGGTTGTCCCACTGCCGTAGCGCCGCTGACGCACTTACCTCATAAAAATTAAAAAATTAAAAAAAATATTCAATTCACAATTAGTTTTATTCAGTTTACAATATCTAGACTGTAGTGACCCCATGGTAGGGCGTTGAAACTGTTATCAATCAAGTAACGCTTATCATCTAGGGCATTCAGGGCTAGTTTAGTTTGTTCTGTGCTATAAACGGAATGCTTCACTGAGCGGATTGTACATTGTTTAACAATTTTGTCCACATTTTCTTTTAGACATTTGACATAATCATCAAAAGTAATTTGGTTCTTGACAATACAAAACTTTACACCTTTAGCTTTTTTCGCACATTTTTGAACACCTTGAATTCTATATGAATACATTTTTGATCTTAACCCTACAAAATGTGTCATAATTTTATCATTCTCATCCTTTATGAACCCAAAAACTTTTTTATTCACCAATGGAATCTGATAAATGTTGTTTGAATGATAATCGCTGCTGTCAAATTTGAAAGATCTTTTTTGATGAGCTCATCATACACATCATAACACTTGATCTCATAAATGAAACAAATTGAAACTATCTGTATCCGTATACAGAAGCTTAGGTTTTTCCAAAAAATAAGCCACATCTGGAGTTGTTGAATGCTAAAATTAGAATGTTTGAATGTTTATGATCTGGATGATCCATCATCCGTCACATATGCATTTAACATGGACATTTCAGGCTCCGAGGGTTTTTCCCTAAATGTTATGTTTTTTTTCGATAGATAGATTTGGCAACATCGCACGCAGCCTACAACACCGTCCTCATTTGATATTTCTTTGACAGGTTTGGCAATTTCGCAAACGGGGCAGTGAAGAGGGCGGTGCTGTTATATTTGCTAAAGTTTGAATTGTGGGTGAACAAAATCAGTCAAGTGATTCAGCAGCATAACGTCGTAATAAGACATAATCGGGTTGGTATCATGGTACACTATCATAGTAGACGTGATCTCTCTTGGATGTCTCCGTGATGTCTCCGAGTTGTCTCTGAGATGTCTCTGTGATGTCTCTGAGTTGTCTCTGAAGTTCAGGCTCTAGGGAGTTTTACCTAAATTTTAAGATTTTTTTAGATTTGACACCACCGCACGCAACCGACAACACCGCCCCCTAGATTCAACAGATATTTGGTAGATTTGGCAACGTTGCAGAGGGGCGGTGTTGTCAGTTGCGTGCGGTGTTGTCAAATCTATCTATCGAAAAAAAAACATAAAATTTAGGGAAAACCACATTTTTCATCCAACCTCCAAATATATTTTTTTTGCAGCTATAATATACAGGGTGTCCCAGCAAGGGTGGTAATTGTTCAAGTGGCTGTAACTTATAAACGACTTGTCCGATTTTGTTGCGTATAGGCTTGTTTGGAAGATAAATGTGAGTACTTTCGTATATCGTATCCAGTGATGCGTGATTGTCTCCAGAAAAGTTGCTAGAAGGCGTAATTTGAATTAAAAACTGTTATTTTCGTTTCACCGCCCAAATTTAAATGGTACGGTATAATTCTGATAACAGAATCGAAATGAAGATTGAATTAAAAAAAAAAACTTTAAAAAAAAAACCTTAAAAAAAAACCTTAAAAAAAAAAAAAAAAAAAAAAAACCTTAAAACATCAAATTTTACATAATTTGGACTAGTTATTATTATCAGAATTATACCATACCATTTAAATTTTTGCGGTAAACTGAAAAACACTGTTTTTAATTCAAGTTACCCCTTCTAGCAAGTTTTCTGGAGACAATCACGCATCACTGGATACGATATACTTGCGTACTCACATTTATCTTCCAAACAAGCCTATACGCAACAAAATCGGACAAGTCGTTTATAAGTTACAGCCACTTGAACAATTACACTTTCACTACCTTCCCCTACTCACACGAAGATCGGTACGCCAATGAGCCCTGTACCAAAAAGACGTGAAATTGTCTAGGTTTTCTAACCATGTTGATAAAGATATACCTCAATCTGAGAATTTCCGGAGAAATTTCGAATTTTAATATTTAAGCTTTGATTGCGCCCCCTAGCGGAAAAATTTCGAAGTTATACATATTTCCCAGCATTTTCTCGTGGCCACTTTAGTGATCATATTTTTTTTCCTGAACTTTTAGGTAAAGTAGTTTCTGAGATATGGCCGGTGGCCACCCTTGCTGGGACACCCTGTATTATCAGCTCCAATCCAACGATTGTGTGTATTGTCTAATCCAAGCCATTTCACATACACCTTGTTACCCAGTCTGCGCATCACTCTTTTCACCAAATATACATCCCCCTGTTTTGTTTTTTGCAATTCTTGTTCATAAAATGCTCCCATTATCGGTTTACCATACAATTCAGTTGTCCATTTAGGTGTATTATCCTTTTCAAAGACATGCTTCGCTTTGCTGATGCGCACTACATCATCAACTCTGAATTTACGCAGATGAGTTGCAACTTTATTGTGATTATTTACTGTTCTTAATAGAACATTTTGAAGGTTTTCATCACCAAACACATCGCAAAGTCTTATTTTGGTTACACTATGTTTTTGCGCATTATAGTTTTTCACAATATTCGAAATGATATCTATCCACTTATACGTTCCATTCAAGCTAAAATATTTGAATAATTTCTCTTTTATCGTTCTAATGGAACGTTCAACGATAGCAGCTTTTTTATCAGTATAATGTGCTATGATGATTATTATTATATTGCCTCATGAGGTGTTGAAAATGGTTATTATAAAATTCCATTCCCTGATCAGTCTGTAGATGTTTAGGATGACGTTCTGATTTTTTCAAAACACTGGCAAAACTTTTGTCACATCATCTCAAGTTTTGGATTTTATTGGTTCAATCTAGATGTATTTTGAAAAGCAGCCAATGATTATGAGAAAATATTTGAATCCTTTGTTATCTTTCTGATAGATATCCATTTGACCTAGATCAGCTTGCCATAGATCATCCTAGCCTTTGATTATTGTTCGACGCTTGGTAAATTTTCTTCTTATAGGTTTGAAAAGTACCTCAATAAGCTGAACCTTTGACATGTTTAATTGGATTTTGGCGTGGTATCACCATCACTTCAAGCACTTGAACCAGTTACAACTTCTATTCTGTTTTTCAAATCATTAATGATATTTAGATGCTCCGGTAAAACCTTTTTCGCATCTCTCATTAAATGATCGGAAGCGGTTTTTATATCCTTGTGAAGCACCTGATCTGCTGTAAAAATGGATCCATCAACGTACATTTTTGTAGCCATATGTTCATCAGCAGTGAGGATTTTACGTCTAATAAATGTATTAATATCAATATATTTCTCAATTAGAGTTATACATATATTTATAAAGAAGGGAGTTTTCGTGGCGTAGGGACAGAAAGGGAAATGAGAAAAGTTGGTACCAGGCGGGATTTGAACCCATGACCTTCGTCACGCCAGGACAACGCTCTACCAAGTGAGCTAACAATGCCTATGAGCAAAGCCAGCCCAATGCAAACTATTCTCACTTCTAGGATGTAAGTTTTAAGGTTATGGTGAGCAACCTTCGGCGGTTACAATCCATTGGAGGTGTTGTATGGGGGTAGGAAGAATCACACACATGTTCGAGGTTATATAGGAGTCTTTTTCACCTTCAACCAAGATGCATCGTCGACATATAGCGACTTTAGCAGGTATTGGGGTTGACACCCTAACCATCGAAATTAAGCCAATAATGTAAATGAAAGGGAAGTTTCTTTGTCCGAATAATGTAAAGAAGGGAGTTTTCGTGGCGTAGGGACAGAAAGGGAAATGAGAAAAGTTGGCACCCGGCGGGATTTGAACCCACGACCTTCGTCACGCCCAGACACTTTTTTTTCCACTTTGAAACACATTTATTCATTACACATTTACAATTTGAATTTACACTTTTCTTTCCCCAACAGGATGGGTGGGTTGGTTGCTTAAACCTAAACAAACAAATACCTATCCTAATTATAGCATGAATGGTAGTGGTTCCTTCGCCACAAGATTAGGAAACACACTACCAGAAGGGGACAGGCAGCAAAGCCCGGTGGTAGCCCCAAAAAACCTACAACCTTCCTAAAAAAAGGGCAAGTCGCATCCCTCCTACATAATAATGTTTTTGGATGCATGTCAGAGGGGGTATGGCCATTCGAAAATGACTTAAAACATACAAATTTGTAAGCAGCGCGCTCCGAGTTAATTAGTTGCATATCCGATGTCGTCCAAGGAAAAATTAAACAAAAACCTTGTTGAAATTGCAGTTGACTAGAAACACACTTATCTTGGACCGAAACGTTGTCCATAGATGCTTATATTAATTTGTGAAAATAATGAATGATCATTCATTATAATTTATCATGTCTCCGCCAAATAACCAGGAATAGCAAGCTCGGCTCGCTATCTGGTGATTTGTCGGAGGAATAGCATAACATTTTCTATATCAAGCCAGGCAGAGCCCTGTCAACACGATGTGTCCAAGTTTCGTCCCTCAATCACTAACTGGTGCGGACGGTCCTCTCCTGGGGGCACTCGTGTGAGCGCTTCCACGACATCTCGCTGCAAATAGCCGATTTTCGGGTGCGGATTTTCGCCACTCGCCTACATCCCCATTAACACCCTCGATAACAATCGCACCACTCGACATTGACTTTGTCACAAGTCAATGTCAATTAGCACAATTGATCTCGATGAAAATCAACCTCGCGGTTGATTCTAGGTAACAGTGGTTCATAAGCGAGCAAAAACAAGAAATCCGCACCGGCCTCAGGTACCGGAGCGGGACGTCTTCTGAATGTAGGGCCGCCCTCCCATAACAATGGGAGGGGCGGAGCCACTGCACCGTCATAACCGAGGGGACGAATCAGACCGGTGTTGGAGATAATCTACCTGACCAGACTACGAAATAAAATGGAGGATTCATTAAATTTACAGATTAATGAATGTCATCAACATTTTCCCTATTTTCGTTGTAAATTGGTAATTTACCGTAAATAGGGATATGTGTGACATTGTTTGAATGTCTGGTGCTTGTTATATTTGAAGTTAAGGGTGGATTTCCTGTTCTGAAGTGGTAAAAACGATCGGACATTTGTGCAACATAATCCTGCAATAGCGGTGTATCTGCCGGCATATGAAGCTGTGGGATAGGGGTCCTTCTTGGCAAGTTGAAGGCAGCTCTCAGATACAAATTTTGTGACCTTTGTATGCGTGCAAATTGTGAGTTCGACATGCTGCACCATACAGGGCATGCATAGATCATAGTGGGTCTCATGACTGCCCTATACAGGGTGAGCTTTAGGTCTTGTGACAATTTTGAACGCGGACACAGAATTGGATATAATCGCTGTCCGGCCACGAAGGACTTTTGCATTATGAAGGATGTATTTTGCACGAATGAAAGTCGTGAGTCATTAACAACCCCTAAATACCGCAGTTTCTTAACTACGGCAATTGGTTCGTTATTGATTTTTATCGGTTCAACTATCCGGTTATTTGTGAATTTTCTACTAAGCACTAAAGATTCACACTTTTTACTGTTAATTTTGAGTTTCCATTCTTGTGCGTAGTATGATCGTAAATAGACTATTACGTCATCTGCGTACATTACCATTTGAATTGGATCGGCAGTTGGAATGTCGGCTGTGAACAAGTTAAACAGTACTGGCGATAGTACTGTTCCCTGGGGGACTCCTGCATAGAGATTTCTAGAGTCAGATAGTGACTTCTCTACGCGGACTTTTATGGAGCGGTTTTTGAGGTAGGATTGGATGAGTTTGGTTAGGAATGGTGGGAATTTGTGGATGTGGTGTAACTTCCACAGTAAACCGTCATGCCAGACTGTGTCGAACGCCTGGGCGATGTCCAGAGTTGGCATGACAGTGTTTTGCTGTTTGTTAAACCCATCCATGGATTCTTGAGTGACTTTGGCTACTTCCAGAGAGGTGTCAAGTCCCTTTTGGTAGTCAAATTGGAAAGGTGGGATTTTGTCAAGCAAGTGGAGTTTGTGGAATGACCGGAGTATTACACGTTCAGCAACTTTGGATTAGCTACTCAACATTGCAATTGGGCGATAGAAGGCCACGTTTGAGGGTTCCTTACCCGGTTTCTGAATTGGCACGATTACCGCATTTTTCCATGCGCATGGAAAATGCTGCAATCGCAACATGCCGTTGATTAAATACATGAGCTGTAAAAGAGCCTTCCTAGGAAGATTCTTCAACAGCATGTTAGCTATGCAGTCTTCTCCGGGGGCCTTATTGCTCGGGAGTGTTCCAACTGTTCTGGCAACTTCCGAAGGAGATACCAGAATTTTTCCAAGGATTCGCTCTGGAAGAACACAATCTGTGGCCGTGAGTTGCCTCACTGACTCTGTAACCTCCGATTGGAATTGCGTGACGTCTGGATCCTCCCCAGAGGCTTTTTCCAGATGATCAGCCAACGTCTCAGAAATTTCTTTTGATGTCTGAGGGACACCTCCCAGTGATTGGATTCTATTGAATTTGTTTCTAAGCCGTTTGCTGATTTTCCAGAAAGAGTTATCCTGTGTGGACAATCCAGTCAGTGTTTTGGTTCAGGATTCGCAACGGAATTCGGAGATCGCCCTCCGAATTCTGCGTGTCAAATTTAAAAATTCGTCACATTTTTCCCGCATTCCTGAACGTTGCCACACACGTGTTTTTCGATTTTTAAGCTTAATAAGCTCCAAAATCTCATCAGGTAATATGTCCTCAGCGTGCTTGAGATTAACTTTCCGGCTAATCTTATCGCGTGCGTAGTGTATTGTTTCAGAAAAACGTGAGAGTTCTCGTTCCAGATCGTTTCGTGGCGGAAAGTCGTTGACGATCTGGATTCGCTCATTCACTATTTCTCTGAAACGTCTCCAATTCACGTTTTTGTATAAGTAGGTGGGCGGTCCCACTTCATCCCCCTTGATCTTAACTTTCCAGTCCATTAAGATTGGCAAGTGATCAGAGGAGAGCACGCAAATCTGGTAGATTAAGGATATCTTTCGCAATTGCCAGATCGATTTACGTTGGAGTCATGCCGTTGGTAGGGTAATGCGTTGATATTGGGGGTTCCAACAGCTAAATATTATTTTCTGCAATATAGTCATGCAGAAAATTCCCATTTCTGTTACACCTATGGTTATACCACATTGTATGTCTGGCATTAAAATCACCAACAACCAACGTTCCTCTGCCTGTCCGAAAAAACGTATCCAGGTCGTTAGGTACAATGCGCATGTTTGGTCTCGCGTAGGCGCCTACAATAACGTTGCCATTACGTAATTTGACTGCTATACTTTCTATAGCTGAATCTACGTCAATTTACGATTGACGAGCATTGCAATGCCTCCACCACGCAGTGTCCTATCGACTCGGTGAACAATGTAATTCCTGATATTCAACTTTTTACCAGGAATTAGTTTCGTTCCAGTTATGACCATGATATCTACTCTATGCAAATTCAAAAAAATGATTAGTTCGCCCACTTTCTGAGTAACGCTGTTCGCGTTCCACTCAACTATTCGGATATACGCCTTGTCCCCCATTACGGTTCTAAGTTATGCACCCTATCAACGGTACTCATGAAAGTGAGCGTCGCTATTCCACGTTGACCTTGGGGTATGTTTAATAATTCTGTCCGAAGATCGGACAAACAACGAAACATCTCGGACATGTTTACCATCTTGTTTATATCTGACATGCATTCAAAAACATCTCTTATGGAGTTGACCGACTCACCCTGTGCTGGCCTTTGCTGCTGTTGTGCGTTTACATTCTGGGCCTGATTGGAGGCAGGTGGGGCTGTCGCCCTCGTAGGGAGAGATGGAAAGTTGGCCAGCTGCCTGACAGATCCGCTCTGTTGCCCTTGATTTATCCATGCGTTTGTGGTCGGTGGTGGCGCTGAAATGAATTTTTTAGGAGGTCCGCGAGCCTCCTGTAGCTTGTTAGCTCTGTTTATGTCTACAGGGCATTCGGTAGAGGTGGCTCGATGACCCCCCTGGCAGTTTGCACATTTGAATACTATATTGTCATCATTAAATCGGCAGTTGCGTGTGATGTGTGTTAGTGCGCATCTGGTACATTTTGGCGCACGCAATTTTCTGTTGCGTGTCCCCACATAGCACATCTTCCACATTGGATCATATCCGTATTTTTATGTTTTCGTTCCCATTCTATACGGATATGATCCAGGAATCTAACCTTTTGGTTTAGCTGGGACAGCTTGTGGTCAGGAGTGAGAACTACCATGTACAAGGGCCTGAATTTGGTTGTTAGTTTGAACACTTCTTTGACTTTCAGTTTATGTTGGTCAATGAGTGCGGTTTTGACTTCTGTTGGGTCTGGTCCCTGCTCCAGGCCCTTGAGTACAAACGCATGGGTTTTCTCACTCCTGTCGCTGTACGTGTGCCCCTCTAAAGTATCATCATTTTCTAAGTTTGTTTTTACCATATTATTATATTCGTTCAATTTTTCTACTAAAATTACTGTTGTATTTTTGGTATATTTAACGGAAAACCCGCTTGGCGCGTTCACCTTTATTTGTTTTATAAGGTCAGCGTGCGCCTCCTTCGTTGTGGCTACGCCGTTTCTTACTATTGGTGGGTGGGCTCGTTCCTTCTTCGCTGTCTGTTTCACACTGCCAGTCGTCTGGGTTCGGGTTTGTCGGCTGGTTTTCCCTAGTTGTAACTGTTGTCGTTGTCCTGGGCTTCTGAAATGTGCGACAAGTTTTTGACGTCACCGCTGATGTTACGCTGACGTCATCACTGTTGGTAAGGGGTTTGAATCGGTTGGTGAGTTGCAAAAAGGGTCTTTTTGCGTCCTCATCCGATTCATTTCCAGGGCTGCGTTGTCTCTTATTAGTTATGGGGTCTGTGTCCATACTGGTATTTGGTGTTAGCAATGGGTATGGTGTGGTAAATCCCTCCGAGTCCATTTGTGGGGTTTTTCTACCTGTTAATAGTCTGTTTTTGGCCTGAAATGCTTCACTGTCGTGTTCTGCTTTGACGTGTTGTAGTGCCTCATTCCTTACGAAGGAATGGTTGCTCATTATACTGAATGATTTAGTAATGTGGGCACATTTTTCACATGTGTCTTTATTTTTCCTCAGATAGTCCCATATGGTTGGTGTTATGAGTTTGTTGGTGTCTGTGGTTTTTTTATTTAGACTTGAATTTAGAGACTTTGTCGATTTATTTGATCTTATCGAACCATCTGTTTCGTACCCATCATTGTTTTGGTTTTCTTGTTTTTCTGCTCTTGTTGTTATTTTGGGTATTGCTCCCGTGTTGGTATTAAGGTCTGGAGGGGAGTGTGCCCCTCCTCCTTCTGGGTTCATGGATGATGCGCCTTCCTCGGCGTTCATCCTAGATCCACCTTACCCTCTTCTACTCTCCAATTCCACGATGGACCCCCGGAAAGGGCTCCACCCCTTCCTCTTTGAGTTTTAGATGAATCTTTTTACACAATGTTATGCGCGTACTACACACTACACTGCAATCCAAGTCAGAGTGGGGTGGTCACGGCAATACCACACGCCGGTTCCGATAATGTCCGGAAAGAACGACCAATATCCGCTGAAAAACACGCAAATGCGGTTGCGCCCCAATTGGGGTAGTTACAAAGCACCACACCCTGGGAAAAGCTGTTAAATTAGTCCAATTAAACAGATAAACTCTGTTGCTATGCACTAGCAAGTCGGCAAAAAAAGGGCTTGGGCAGAGGCGTCTGCCAAAGCGCAAAAAACACTATCGTTTGCGGAGCGGATATATGCGAGTCGGATACCGTCTGTACAGTCAGATCACAATAGGCAACTCCCAGGCGGGATTTGAACCCACAACCTTCGTGACGCCAGGACAACGCTACCAATGCCTATGAGCATTTGCTTTGCTCTATGCCTTTGAGCAAAGCAAATGCTCATAGGCATTGGTGGCTCAGTTGGTAGAGCGTTGTCCTGGCGTGACGAAGGTCGTGGGTTCAAATCCCGTCTGGTGCCAACTTTTCTCATTTCCCTTTCTGTCCCTACGCCACGAAAACTCCCTTTTCACATTATTTGGACAAAGCAACTTCCCTTACATTCACATTATTGGCTTAATTTCGATGGTAAGGGTGTCAACCCCGATACCTGCTAAAGTCGCTATATGTCGACGATGCATCTTGGTTGAAGGTGAAAAAGACTCCTATATAACCTCGAACATGTGTGTGATTCTTCCTACCCCCATATAACACCTCCAATGGATTGTAACCGCCGAAGGTTGCTCACCATAACCTTAAAACTTACATCCTAGAAGTGAGAATAGTTTGCATTGGGCTGGCTTTGCTCATAGGCATTGTTAGCTCACTTGGTAGAGCGTTGTCCTGGCGTGACGAAGGTCGTGGGTTCAAATCCCGCCTGGTGCCAACTTTTCTCATATCCCTTTCTGTCCCTACGCCACGAAAACTCCCTCCTTTACATTATTCGGACAAAGAAACTTTCCTTACATTTATATATATTTATGCTGCACATCTTGAAGCAAATCATCAACATATTTCTTATTCAGAGCATCAAAACTTTCTTCATAGTTTTTTGAGCTAGGTCTTTATAGAGTTTCTGTGTGCGACTACATTTTTCATTATCTTTTATCAACAAATGTCCATCGTTACCGGATAAATTTTGAAAAACAATCGGCACAACATAAAGCTTTTTGAAAATTAGATTACGATTTTCATGTGCCAAACCTCTGAATTCTCCAGTGAAATGATCATGATCTCGAACGATCTTATGATTTTTTTGAAAAGGTTTTAAACAAATATGACAATTTGTTGCAACGCAGATAAATTCTCTTCTCAATCATAGGAATAATATTCTTGATTTTTGAATGAACTACTTTTGATATTTTTACCATTTCATTAATGAACCATTCCATACAATCAGCACCACGATAGCTCTTGAAAAATCAAAGAAAATTGTCATAGGAAAATCTTAAATAGAACCCGACACTGCAAACTATATGTTTTTGATATTTTCGCGTATCTATGGAGATGTGTTGATCGACTACTTGACGTTCAAACCCAGCAAAGATGATGAAGGGACATTTTTGTTTGCAGATAAAATTTTTGGATTCAGCATGTTTGTAACTTGTAAATGAAACTTTATATTTATTCATTTTGTGCACAGCTTTTCATGTTCAGGCAATTTTACCTCAGATGTGAAATAGTTGAGACACCGATCAAAAAAAAAAATGCGCTTTGGATTTATTTAGTTTTGATGATATCAAACGTAAAAGATTTTTAATCCAACAATAATGATATTTTATATCCTCAAATACAATTATCGTTTAATTTCACTTTTATCACTCAAAATCTTATTCGGTCCATAATACATGATTTCTTTCAAACAATAATTTTCTATACATGTTGATGTATTGTAAAGGGATAAATCATATCTAAAATATCAATACAATCAATTTTGTCACTTATTGATTCAGAAAGAATATGAAGTACTTCACTGTAATAGATATACATCAATTGGACTAATGCTGGCTACCCCGAAATAACACATCTTGTGTTTCGCAATAAATGAATAGCTCCTTGTTTATGTCACCATTGTTGAGAATACAATTATTATTTCCTCATTCATAGTTGGAGGAAAATTAAAGGATATCCGTCTGCTTAAAATCTTTTTTGACAACGTATGGAGAGACGAATCTGGGACATACTGTATTTTGAATAAACCTCTGTATATTGGTATGTCCCTTCTATACGTTTCAAAAATTTACATGTTTGATTTTCATCACGCATTTATGCTACCAAGATTGGGTATTGATCGCTGAGAACGTATGTACACTGATACGGATAGCTTCATCTATGAAATTCAGTGTTATGATGTTTATGACCAAGACTGATTTAAATAAATTTGACACCCCCGATTATGTCTTGTCTGTGGGTAGATAACTTTAGTCTGTTAATTTTATGAATAATTGTAAGATTATATTATCAGTTCTTGTATTATCGTAGAAGTAATCTTTCGATGTACCCTATGTCCTCCAAGTACATATACCAACAATAATGTATGTACTTTGAATATAATCTGTATTCCTGAAAATATATGATTTTTGAAGTGTGTTTGTGTATTTAATTTATTCGATTGAATATGCAATTCATAAGAATATGGTATGTCTGCAATCTTGTCGAGGTAAATTCATCTCTTTATAGCAGAACTGCATGCATAGAAACCCAATGTTTGAAGGAGATTATGTATCATGAAACCGATAAAATTATTGATGGTTTGAATAAAATCAACGAAAATGATTGAGTATGTTCTATTATTTCGATTTGTAGTTGCATATTGCAGTGGAACAAGACACCATTGTTCTTTACACATTCCGATGTGAACAAGCATTCATTGTTATAATGATTGCAAGGTTTGCAATATGGTTCGGAATGACAAGGATGTGTGTGTTTTTATCACTAGAGGTCCAGTTAATTCAAAGCCTTCGTCGTTGTCAGAACAGAATAGCGTCAAAGGTGAATACTTTTTCTAAATAATTATTTTATAGATTTTCTTTCGCATAGCATGGACCTTTCTATTGTTAATGCGGTGTGCTTGGCCCAAAACGACAAGTCTGTGATCAAGCTGCAAAACCCCCCGCTAAACATCCCTCAACAAATTGTTGCTGGGAAAAAAACCAATCGCGGTTTCGGGGAGTGCATACTCCTGGAATTGGAGGAGAGCGTCGTCTTTCTCCCAAAACGAGCGACATCAATATTGGAGAAGAACCTCGGATATCTTGCAGAAGGGGAGTATGCTTTTGTCTTTCGGGGGTTGAAGGACGTCAAGAAGTCTAATCCGCAGACCCTGTTTGAGCTCGTTAAGCAGCCGACAGCAACAGCAATCAATCCTTACTAGTTTAAGGTAATTATATATTTTTTTCATATTATCTCTGTGTCTGCATCATGTTATACTTGCTGAAAAACTGCGAATATAATTTTATTTTTGAAGAATTCTATTTGCTAAAGTTTGAAATGTGGTCGAACAAAATTAGTCAATTGATTCAACAGCATAACGTCGTGATAAGGGTTGGTTCATCTAAAATTTAAGTTTTTTAAATTTTGATAATTTTTCAAGTGTCTGCATCTTAATCATGTTATACTTGCTGAAAAACTGCAAATTTTTATTTTTGAAGAATTCTATTTGCTGAAAATTGAAATGTGGTCGAACAAAATCAGTCAATTGATTCAACAGCATTACGTCGTGATAAGACATAATCGGGTTGGTTTATCGAAAATTTAAGTTTTTTAAATTTCGATAATTTTTCAATGAACATTTCGTTTTTTTTTATTATCTCCAAATAAATTGAGCAAAATGTTACAGAGAACAGTCAAATAAACTATGTTTATAGTTGTAAGTAAGTATCATTTTCAAAATCATCTTATTTTTGTTTGATTTTTTTCTAGAACCAATCTACCATGAAGATTATCGCAATGCAGGGCTCCAATTTGGCACAGGAGTTCAAAGTCAAGGAGCTATCGATCTGTAATAAAAAGATCAATATATGTATATTATTGGTTCTCATATCATCGTAGAAGTAATTTTTTCATGTACCCTATGTCCCTCAAGTACATATACCTGCAATAATGTATGTACATAATCTGTTTTTCTGTTTTGTGTGTTTAATTTATTCGATTGGATATGCAATGGAAATATGGCGAGTATTGTCTGTTTTTCAATTTTGAATATATCTAAAATCTCCTCATTCGTAACAATATAAATTTTGCTTTTTTCAAGTATCGATAGTACCCGTCATCCATATCAATGATTAGCTCAAAAAACTATGAAGAAATCTGCATCTCCATCGCAGCTCACCTACTACACCATCTAATCATTCTTGTGGCAAACATTCAAAGAAATAAATCAAGTACGCACCAAACACCTGCCTTATTTGATTGGAAATCATTTTCCACATTAGGCAACCCTATGACGTCACAATGAAACATTGTCATCGATTGGATATGCAATTCCTGCTTCGAACGACATCTAATTCTGATAACAAACGATAATCGAGGGCGCCAAACTCAAAAGAAACTATGAAGAAATCAGCATCTCCATCGCAACTCACCTACAACGCCATCTAATCATTCTAATAGCAAACGATCAAAGAATCGAAGGTGCCACAAAAAACTATGAAGAAATCTGCATCTCCATCGCAGCTCACCCACCCCTAATAGCAAACGAGAATCGAAGCGTACGCAACTCAACAACTATGAAGAAACCTGTGCCCCTCAGGGGGCCCTGGATTCCCCCGTCTCCCCACAAAACACCGAAACTGTCTTGCCCCACAAACCAAAACGGTACCAACTGTATCCCAAGTCTACATAATATCCTGAGGCTCCGTGGCGTATTGGTTTAGACAGTCACGTACAAATTCAAAGGACGTGGGTTCCAATCTCGCTATCGGAAAATCTTTTTTCAGGCTTCGGTAAAAATAAAGTCACCTCCCTACCCACATCTCGTTCCTGAGAATCAAAGCTATAAAAATCCCCTGTCGACTGTCAAAATGATATCTGTCAAAATCACTACCTGTCAACTGTCAAAATGATATCTGTCAAGACCGAAATATCTGTCCTGTCAAGACCGAAGCGTTAAGAGACCAGTCTTCGACCACACCCACTTGCCGGTAAAAGTGAGGTTATGCACAGACTTTGTCGCAGAACTCCCCTTGTTTATCTACTGTGAATACATTGTTGCATTGGAAAATATATTCAAAAGCAAATTTGAAGATTTGGCTGTTCAAGAGAATATTGGCAAGAAATTGAATCAGTCGTTTTCAAATGTCATTTTTGATCATCCTTGCAAGGAATTTCCCTTAGATTTTCTAATTTCACTGTTTACAAGAGTTCGAATTTATTTTAAAATTTGCTAATAAACAAATTAAAACTAGCAGAGCAAAAAAAAGTGATACGAAACTTGCTATTTTACAACATATATAATAATGAACATTCAATAAAATGATATATTATTATAATGAAATCTGCCTGACATTTTTTTTTGCATATCAAATGTCCACAGCAGTCACAAATTCTAGAATAATTTGAAATGCTCCCGGTATTCAAACAAGGCACCGCGTCATTTGGACCCTCGTAAGGCGAGATATTTTTTGCCGGTGCCAAGGAATTTCAACTATTTCGAGCCGCCTTCGATTTCTGAAAATGAAAGGTTCCGCGTCCCAGATAGCACAAAGACCTTCTCACAACACCCTGAAGATGTCTTGCAGTGCCCTACAAGACGTTCGCAAGATGTCTTTTAACGTACAAAAAACGCCTTGAAGACACCCTTAAGAAGTCTGGTGTTACAAATTAAGACGTCTCAGAAGCGTCTTCAAGATATCTTACAGGATAATTTGAAGACGTCTAAAAATATATCCTTGAGATGAATCATCAGGCGTCTTGAAAATGTTTTGTTGGATAACCTGAAAATGTCTTTTAACATCTATAAAACGCCTTGGAGACATCCTTGAGAAGTCTGGTGTTACAAAATAAGACATCTCAAAAGTGTCTTCAATATGTCTTTCTGGATAATTTGAAGACGTCTCAAAATATATCCTTGAGATGACTTTAAGGCGTCTTGAAAATGTTTTGTTGGATATCTTGAAGATGTCTTTCAACGTCTATTAGCCGCATTGGAAACAGTTTGTTGTTCCAAAGTAAGACGTCTCAAAAGCGTCTTGGAAATGTTCAAGATATTTCAAAGTCGTCTCAAAATATACCAGTGAGATGACATTTTCAAGATGTCCATCCACTTGAAGACATTTTAAAAACAACTTTTAAGGGTTAGTGTGTCACTGTAAAATTAAAGATGAATTTGGGAATAAGCATGTATTTGAAGAAGAAATTAACACACAACATTAAAGAACAAAATCAACAAAATGAACTGTCTTTTCTGATGAGGGGCTACAAGCTTCTGGTTCCTGAAAGAAAGAAAAGACATTATAATAATAATTATCAGAAACACACGGATGAGTGTCACAAATTCGCGCATGGGTAACTCGGTATTCGTTGATGCTGAAGAGTGTTATATTTAGAAAAAGTTTTAATTTCAATCTCAAAGTGCAAACGAAAATCACAATTTGAGGGTCCGTGAACTTTGCTTCAAGGTTTGCCAATGGAATTAAAAAAAATTAATAAACTAATTGATAGTCAAGATAAAAAAGAAAATTCATCAAATGTCTCGAAATAAAGTCAATAAAAGTTGAAAGCAAATACTGAGATGTATAGCTTACTTTTTCAAAAATTAAAAAACATACTTAACGATTACAGAGTTTTACCTAGGTCTGATCGCGAATTTGATACACATGACAAATATATAATTTATGAAAATTAGCAAAATGATTACATTTTCATCTCCATTTCAAATAAAAATTTTATTTTTTTTTCAAATGGCACACTCCAATTCTTATAACATTAAATTCACGATTCAAAAACCTTACATTTTTGCTAAGTATGTCCTATACATATCCTCAACGTTTATCGAGAAATTTCGATTTTACCGATAAATCGCTATCTGAAATTGTATTGAATTATTTATAGTGTTTTCCGCGCGGTTGCTATGAAAATACAGTTGATTGTCGAGAAAATATTATTTATTCAGACCCAATCTTTAAAAAAGAATAAATATGTATATTGAACAGGAAGCCATTTATTGTAACATTTTTCAAGACGTGATATCAATTAGATACATAAATATTACTAGATACCTATTAGCTGATTGCTTTGAATACAAAACTAGGCTTATTCATAATTGAACACAAGGTATCGATTAAGAAAAATGTCTCGATAACTATTGAAGTAAGGTACAGGACATATTCAGCACACATGAGGGTTCAAATCTTGAATTAATTGTGATAAGGGTGACGGTGTGCATCAGCGCAGTCTGACTTGAGTCTTGAAACTTAGCAGTATTTTACACTCCCCGACAATAAATTCCGGACAAGAATAATTTGAGTGAATTTAATATCCCTGCAAGTTTTTTAATTTTTGTCCGATTTTGGCAAAATTTTTACCAAAGTGTAGCCCTATGTCTGGAGATATCAACCTTCATTTTGGTTTTGAGAAAATACTGATGGCTTGGTCATTATACAGGGAGAAACAGAAGCTACTTTTTTACCCTCAAGTTTCTAACACCCTGTGGAAAACTTGAGCGGCAAAATTCATCTTTATTATGTTCTGTTGTGAAGTGCAATCTTTTCTCAACAAAATGTTTTTTTGGTCATGTCAATATCTGCTTTTTTAGAGAAGATACAGATGTATAAATAGAGTGCTGCAGTTTTTCGATATTTTATCAACAATGAATAAAAACATTCTCATAGACTTGCATGAAGTTTATCCCTATGTCTTGAGATATTATCCTTGATTTTGGTTTTCGAAAAATACCGATGGCTTGGTTATTATACAGGGAGGAACAGAAGCTACTTTTTCACCATCAAGTTTGCAACACCCTATGGAAAAATTGAGCGGCAAAACCAAGCTTCATGATATTGTGTCGTGGAGTGCGATCTTTTCTCAACAAAATGTTTTTTTAGTCATGTCAATATCTGCTTTTTAAGAGAAGATACAGATGTTTAAAGAAAATGCTGCAGTTCTCCGATATTTTATCAACACTGAATAAAAACATTCTTCTGGAGTTGCATGGACAAATGTTCTAAAATTCCATATTGGCTCATCAATCTACCCAATGTTCCATATTGGGCAAATTGTTCATCTCGATTACACTTTGAAGGCCGTAGTATCATGGTGTGGACTGGGGTATCACTATACATGGCCGTCCAGATCTTGTTTAAATTATTGATAATGGGAAATCAAACACATGAGATAGGTATGCTAGGATTGCTAGGTAGTCATGTTCGCAATAGACATCTTCAAACCTTGCCTACTTTGCGAGAAGCACTTTTTTAAAAATAACAAATAGTTCTCAAGATGCACCAAAAGTATGCCATTCGCATGGCAGAAGTCATAGGGATACGATGTGACAACACGCGCTATTAATTTAAAAATATTTTGTTCATGTGAGTCTATAAAAATGCTTTCATTCATTGTGCATGAAAAAACATTTTGTTGAGAAAAGATTGCACTTCACAACAGAATATAATGGAGCTAGATTGAGCCTCTCAATTTTTCCACAGGGTGTTAAAAACTTAAGGTTAAAAAAGTAGCTTCTATTCCTCCCTGTACAATGACCAAGTCATCGGTATTTTTCCAAAACCAAAATCAAGGGTAATATCTCACGACATAGGGCTACATTTTGATACAAATTTCACTAAAATCGGACAACAAATAAAAAAATTGTAGGGATATCAATTTCACTCAAATTATTCTTGTCCGGAATTTATTGTCGGGGAGTGTATAATACGAGGAGTTTCTTTGAAGTCGATTTTTGGAAAAGAATCTGCGGAATATTTCGATTTGAATTTATTGTTATTTAGGAACATAAATTATAATCAAACCTACATATGGGTATGGGGCGACTATACCCTTCATCAATGATGTCTAGTATTGTTTGGTTGAACTACAGAATACATAATCTGTAGTCTTTTGCTTCACCCTCTAAAGAGCAAACCAAAAAATAAGCATACACAAAAAAACAATATCCAATCTTATTGATATGGCAACGTTGCACGTTGCACGTGTTAACAAAAACAGATTCCTAAGTTCCTACGTCGAGACCGAATGCTTCGCATCGAAAAAAGTCACAAACTAAAACAATCATATCAATCATTGTGGACAAAAATATTTGGATGAAGTTTGTCTCGTGAATAGATACTTTTGTCTTTTGAAAACTGATGATGAGTGATCACACAAGAAATAAACTGCACAATTATTATCCAATTGATTAGTGTATCATAATCTCACAAACACTTGTTAATTATCCAAAAAGATTAAAACCACTAGATTACAAAAAATTAGTAAATGGTTCAAATTTCAGATTGCTTACCTAACATTCTTCTTGCTATTGTTCCTTTTGAATAGTCTTCAATAGTCTCTATATCACAAATCACCCAAAAACACAAGAAAACGCTTCCATTCCGATGCACATTTCGCGATTTCGCCTCAGCACATAGCAGTGTTGCCGGTTGCCGGTTCTGTGTCTTTTTCTTTTGGGAAATTTCGTGACTGGCTTCTTTTGACAGCGTATTTAGTTATATATACGTATGAGTTCGTTAAAGATTTTATTCTGTACACAATAATTCGATTCTCACAAAATTTGGATAATATTATTAAATTCTGCTCATTGAGATTTAAGTCTAAAGCTAGGTATTTCTCCTGAGATTTAGCCTTGTCAATGCTTGACATAAACATCTATACTTGGAGATGTAGATATCGGGGTGAGGGTGGTAAGTACCACAGCACTTTTAGTGGTCGGGGGTGGGGGATTGGAGGGTTGGGGTCTGGGGGTGTGGATGACGGATGTGGATATCAGTATGCCAGATGCCTTTGATTGTTGAGCTCAGTGACACATGCGCACCGCGACGCCACGCGTCAGGAAAGCATTTTTGTTGAGGTGTATGGTGTATGGCGTACCATCGTTTTTTCATGCGGTATTTGATACTGAAAACATTTCAATAATGTTTCGATGTATAGGTAGTGAGATTTTGGAAATTAGCTTAGGTTTCATAATAATGCGAAGATTATTATTTTTTGAGGTGTATGTATGTAATGTTACTCATCCGCGGTATTCGAATTAGGGGATGTAGAATATTTAAAAAGGAGAGCGCGATGTACCTAGATATTTTACAGTCAACGATCGTGAAATTTTTATAAGAAAAGAATCACAACAAAAGACTAATAAGAGATCATGATTGAGTAGATCATTTTGATTTTTATGGTTAGAAGATAGCATCAGTATTGGTATGAATAAAGAAATTTCAAAATTATATTTAACATTTAAATAGAATGAAAATGTTTTCAGAAAATGTTTATTTTATTTCAACACGTGGATAGAGTTGATCTGTAGTTGAGATAGACACATACTTACCTTATAAAATGCATATCCAATCAAATAAAAAACTCAAATTTCGTATGACATATATTTATTTTTTCATCAAGAGATACACAATACGCACATAAATCCCCAAAGTGGTAAATTACACTATTTACCATGTGTAGGGGATTGGTACATAAAGAGGAAGTAAAAATAGGACAAATACATGCATCTTCTACTCACAATCTACTTACATCACACCATATAGACGGAGAAAACTAATTTTATTATACCTAATGAGAAATGCAAAAACTTATCTAATAAAATAATTATTATACACAATATATCAATCCATTATAGAATAATGCCCATGAGGGAGAGTTAGGACAGAATCTTTCAACAGATGTCTCTTATCATCATACGGACTTTTTTTGTTTGTTTAGTAGAATATAAATCATGTTTGCCTGCACGAATTAAATTTTGATCAACTGCTTTCTCAATATTTGACTCTAAACACTCTCTATAATCTCCAAAACTGATTTTATTTCCAATAACACTTTTCTTGACCCCTTTTATTTTTTTTGTTGTATACACCCTCCCTTTTTCCATGTTAGTTTTGTTCAGTTCTAATTCCTCACCAGTGTAAAATAGTTTTACTGCGTACATTTTTTATCTAAGTCCGATAAAGTCTGTCATAATCCGTCCATTATTTTCATCTTTCATCATACCCAAAACCTTTTTATTCACTAAGGAAATATTATAAATATTATCCTAAGGATAATCAGAGGTGTCAAAATGTTGTTAACAATCTTGTCTGATGACGTCATGGACATTGGAATCTGCTATTTCATAAATTAGAGAGAGTCTGTATCAGTGTAAAGCACAGTACATTTTTCGAAACGATTTTTCATGTAATCATAATGAAAGTTGTAAATAGTGGTCTTAGCCAAATCTAGAATACACATTCCAGCATATATTGGCTTATTGAAAAATACTTCAGATTTTGCCAACTCAATAATCACAAGATTTCCATTGTTTATAGTGCTACTTTTAAACTCAGGTTTCGAAATTAAAGCCCCAGCTCCATATCGACCTTCCCATTTAGTAACAAGCTTAACCGAAGAATGTTTTTGAACATTCTCCAGAGTTTTTCCAAAAACAGCATTAATCATAAGTTTGAAGAGGTTTTTCTCAAAGTCATTTTTGGAAGCCTGTTTGAGACGAGTATTCAAATCAATATAGGATTTTAACCATGGAGACTGATTGAATGAGATTGCTCTATGGATTTTTGATAGTTTAACGCCCAAACGCAATACCTGTTTCAAGTTTCTGTAGTGAATAATATATTTTTCTTTATTGAAGTGTGTTGCCATTAGCTTGATATTTTTAGAACCAGGAGGTGTCTTATGTTCAGGATAAGGGGGTAAATCTGAAAATAGATCGTGTAACTCATGAGGGATTTCCAAGTCTACCTCTGAAATAAAGCCTTTGTGAGAGGTATCATCAACGTCTAAAACATTGAAAGAAGATAGTTCAGCATCAGTCAACCACTTGAATCCATTATAGGGCAGATGTTGAGACATCGCCCACCCATATTGATTGTTGATATCAAAATACATGAGATATGTTTCTTCTCTAGAAGGATCGTATGAAGGAATATACTTATTATTGCATTCAGCATGCCTTTAAGAACACTGACTTAGACCTTCTCGTATACCCCTTTCAATGAACATGACCATATCTGAATCAGTCAAAAGTTCAAGCCTAGGATGATCAGATTTAAAGAGTTGATACAGCACATATTGCCAAGAATAACCAGTGAGAGTAAACGAATGAGCGGGGTCTAATCCATAAGTGTTATGAGCTGCTGATCTAAATTGCTCAAACACGTCAGCCAATAACAAAATATCAGTTTTCATGTAAAGTTCATAATAATCACACATTGTTCGACATGAGAATGTATTCCAGACTTTTTACGCATGTGCGTACTCACTATCTAAAATACATTTATCCTACAATCTGCTATAAAATTCTGACTTGGGGGGTAATTGACGCTCATTGATCTTAGACCAATCATCCATAAAGTCATATGGAAATGTACCTTTACGAGTGGGCAATTTGAAATGCTACTCACTCAGATGCTTGAATTCGGACTCTAAAATGGGAAAATCTGAAAGATAAGATGCTAGTTTATCTAAACTGGAAGCCATAAAACAAAAGCTATCAAAAAATCTGAACTGAATACGACTATCAGGGATATGCTTTGTGAAGGAGATATATTTTTCTTTGTTCACAGAAAGAACATCGATTGACACATCCACTTCAGCTAAAGCTTTGATAAGCAAATGTCCATCATATGAACCAAGACAATGGAATAAAACAAGAATAATGTGGCTTTCTTGGAAATTCAAATCACATTTTTCATGGGCTGGTCCTCTTACAGTGCGGCTCTAAAAGGGCGGCTCTAAAAAACCCTAGAATATTGAGTCGATATCTTCAAGGACTACAAAATGGCGGTACATTTAATTACCACACTGATACATACACTTTTTGAAAAAAATCGTCAAGTTCAATTCGAAAGATGCTTTTTGACATTTTTGTCATCTATTCCCAACCCAAACTTTATGTCAAGAATATTTCCAGCATCTTTTGAATTGAATTTGACGCTTTTTTTTTAAAGTGTATGTATCAATGTAGTAATTAAATGTACCGCCATTATGTACTTCTTGAAGATATCGTCTCAATATTTTAGGGTTATAAAGTACTCATCAGGATCTTCAAAATGAGGTGTCACACGACCCCCCTTTCCATTTAAAAAAATGTTTCAAAATGGCACCCAGCCGCCATCTTGAATACTTAAAGTACGTCAGTAACATCAAAAAGTAGTATTTCGACAGCAATCGGAGTACGCCAAGTTTCAAAATTTTTGGTGCACACATTAAAAAAAAAGGGAGGGGGGGGACCTTTCAGAGCCGCACTGTATATACCAGTCAAGTTACAATGATCACGAGCTCTTTTATCCTCTGCTTGGAAAACCTTTCCACATACATGACAACAACTCGCCCCGAAAAATTGCGTAACTTGTTCAGATGTAAGCTTCTCCTTTGGAAGAGGACATTGGAAGACTGTCATCACATTTTCAGCAACGTCGAAAAGTTCCTTAATAAACCATTGAATACAATCGACCCCCGTATAAGACTTATAAAACGATGATGAGTAATCATGAGAACATTTAACATAATATCCAATGCTAAATGCAACCTGTGATCGATATTTTTGACTATTTTTAGATATATCATCTTCAACAGGGGTCAAAAGACACTCGGAACCGGCATATATGACAAACGGTGCTTTTGTTTTGAAAGAAAAGTTGGTAAACTCAACAAACCTTCGATTTTTCCCGGGAAGCTTTGCAAGAGGACCTTTATTTGGATTTTCACAGTCTTTCACATGGATATTCAGTTTTTGAACATCATAAAAGTAATGAAGACAACGATCACAAATGAGCACTTTCCTAGGATTCTTTGTTACTTGGGAACGAACTAAACGAGATAAATTTTTTATCCAAACAAAATGATTTTCAGTTGGAAGAATCATCTCCTCTTCACCACTTTGATAATTGTCTTGTACCATTAGAAGATTAATATGGTACTCAACTTTTTTGTTGGTGATATAGGCCGGTTTAACCTTGAAAGACTTACCCGATTTCTCCAATCTATAGATGTTTATAGAAATATCATTTTGCTTTTCAAATCAAGAAACTTGGGGTAACGACATAGGAAACTGAATTCCACTCAAATTTGAAACTGTCTGAGGATGATGATAAGAAGATGTCCTTTTTGCAAAGTCGCGATCAACAGGAAACAATGTAGAGACCACTGCCCAGACAAAACATAAATCATCAGAATTCTTAATATTAACTTGTTTACTTTTTATTTGCAGAGGTAGATCAATATATGAACCGACTTGGATTAAACTTATTTATATTGATAGTTAAATTTAGTATTCTAGATAAGGCCCAACCACTATCTTTTTCCTGAAACTCCTCTAATTCACTGAGCAGGAGGATTTTAAAATTTTTATCAAACCATGTATCTAGATCAGAATTCTGATATAGAGGGGCATTTTGGGTATTCAAATATTTATTTTCCGTCAAGGTTATATTCGCTTTAATCACTCTAAATTTCATTTCTAAAATTCACCACAAAATACAGTGTTAACTTTGACAGCATAATTATTTTTCAAAATGTTTTGAACTCTTCTTTTGAATATAACCTTACAATCCAATAAATATCCAATGATGTCTTTATGGAAAAGATTAATGAAGACACCTGTTCAAACTCTAGATTCAAAAGCTGTACTCAGATCTTCCCATTTTATACGGAAGCATACTTGTTCTTTATTCTTGATTCCAGACCCCTTTTTTTGAAGTATTTTGAACTGTTGTCTTAAACTTTTGACATTAACCATTGCTGCTAGTAAATGTTGTTTTTCGCCTATTGATTGAGCAGTTTTCAAAGCTTTGTTAATCTTTCTAACTACTCGAACACATTCAATCAAGCATTCTCGAAGAAGTTCTTCGGAAGACTTGACCCGAAATATTCCAAGAAGTGCAGCAATATGCTTAAATGAATTCGCAATTGCAGACATAATTCACAAAAACTGATACTATTAAGAAAAAAATAGCAAAACACGACCGAACACTTCAAGAGACAATCTAAGACTGATGAAAGTTACTCACCCTCAATATGATTTTTTGAAATAACTATACTCAAAAATTGTCACTAAGAAGAATAGCAGAACACGTCTGAACACTTCAAGAGACAAACTAAGACTGATGGAATTAACTCAACCTCAATATGATTTGATAATAACGATACTCTAAAACTGCTACTAAGAAGAATAGCAGAACACGTCTGAATACTCCGAGAGACAATCTTAAGACTGATGTAAATAGCTCCCCCTCAATATAATGAAAAAAAAAGGGAATCATTTGAATTGCTGCTAAGAAACTGAGCACGTCCGAATACTTCAAGAAACAATCTGATACTAGTATTCTAACTCACCCGAATCTAACTTTAAAAAGACTTTGCTGATACAGATGTTCTCTGCTGTTGAACTGCAGGTGTCCTGAAGTCCTCTTTTTTTTTGATAATCCTTTGTGATACAGGTGTTTTTCTGTGCTGGATACCTCTTGGAGTTCCTCTTTTTGACAATCTTTTTCCATTCACTATTGCAATATTGCCAATTTCAAATTGAATATTCAGGGATCCTATGAAAAATATATTATTTTTATTTTCTGCGATATAATTTTGGCGACTCTACGTACCTTCAATCTCAAGGATTTGCTATTAATTTAAGCAGTCTTCAAATGTAGGCATCCAATTTGTGCAATTCAACAGCAATGAAGTGATCACGGGCGAACACGAAAGGATTCCCTTCGGGTACTCCCACTTCAGCGCGAGTTGCCAGTAGAAAATCGATAGATTCTTTTATTTTCCTGGTAAGCAAGACTGGTACTCTCCTTTCTCGTTTCCCTATTATTTCGATTACGGTAAGAGCATTCGCTAACTTAGTCTCGAATTCTGTTAAAGATTCTTCAATTTCCGCTATGCCTTGACTTTGCCATGATGGTCTCTTCGTGTAGTGTTCAATTTTCATCCTTGCAGCTTCTCTCGAACGTCTTTTGTTAAAAAGAATTATACGACTCAACGTAAGTGATGCTAGTTTACCCCAATTTAGAATGTTTTTTCTTTTTGCAAATCACCCTTTGTTTCTTTGATCATGAATTGTAAAAATTTGCTTAATTTGATCAAATCGCCAGTAACTGAGAGTAAATCAACGGAATTTAGTTTTCTAGTTTGCAAAGTAGCCAATGCATTGGATGATATTCTGACGCTCCACTCCAGATCCAGAATCGACAAGAAACCCAGCAATATTTCATTTTTTTTTTCAGATCGCCAGATGAACCTCTCTCAATCCCAATACACTTCCTAATAGAATACCCTATTTTCAATGCTAAAGAGGGAATTCCAAATTCAGTCCTTTTCGCAATTTCGTTAGATGTTACACAAAGGGACTTTGTCGCTAAGACAACAGCATCAAACTTTTCAGGGGTAAGAGCGTCAATTAACTTGTGAACATCGTTATTTTTCTTGGCGAGCTCCATGGTTAATCTCCCAAGTTGACGCATAGATTGCCTAATAAGTTCTGCTTGCGTGCACCTATATTTTTCATAGAGAAATGCTCCAAATCGTAAAATGAGGTCATCTTTGCGACATATTCCAGATATGTCGTCATTTCGAAGTTTGTTCAAAATATTACATCGAAAATCTTCTGTCAGGTTGTGACCATAAATTCCATTTAGTAAAGAGGTACTCTCAGCAGCTGGTAGACGAGATGATTTTTCAGAACATATAATATTTTTGTCTTTCAGGCAGGTGGATGTGCATTTTAGATGGTGCCATATATGTCTTTTGATCATGAAACCTAGGCATTCGGGACAAGGACCATAATCGGAATATTTTAAGAACTTTTTTTCTTGTTCAGTAGGCCTGCGAGTCAAAATGAGTTCTCCTCTTTGTAATAAGAGTACGTCACAACTATGATAAAAATCACCATTACGCGTCAGAACATTAAAGGCATCTCGACGTTTTTTGAAATTTTTCGGCATACTCAGGATTCGTGCAACTTCCATTTCATTAGAGTGAGCCCTTTCATAATGCTTAGCTAAATTCCGTAGCAACTTGTGACAGAAATAACAACTGTGATCTTTATTTCGGATTCTCTTACCACCAGATGTTTTTTTGGCATGATTTATTTCGATAAGTCCTTTTGTTTTAGTTTTATGGATCGAACTAGCTTCACCGGAGGAAAGGTTGTCGGTTTCCTCGTCGGATTCCAATGGAGAAAAGTTTTGATCATGATAAAGTGGTAGACTTTGTAAATCTTGATTTCGGGTCTTCTTATCACTAGATGTTTTTTTGGCATTGTTTATTGCAACTAGTTTTTTTGGTTTACATTTATTGATGGATCTAGTTACACCGGAGGAAAGGTTGTCGGGTACCTCATTGGTTTCCATTGGAGAAAAGTTTTGAACGTGATAAACTTGTAGACTTTGTAAATCTCTATCCCATTGAGTGTCGCTCAATAGCATGCTTTTAGGAGTGTCCGGAACTATCGAACTGCTATCGGATTCCTCACTAGGTAGATATTCAGATTCGGAGCCTCCAGAACCAAAAGGTTCAGGCTCTGATAATAAATCGTCTTCGTCTTGAAAAAGTATGGCTCTAGCCTTTTGTGTTTTCACAAGTTGTTCTGAATCGATTTGTAAAGTTCGTATGGGTGAAATTTCTGGACTGATGGTTGTCGGTGATTCATCAATAGATGAAGATATCCACGAAATTTGAAATCCTGAATAAGAAAATAAAGATGACATTACACATCTCATCAATTCATAGAAAGAATTCGCTTCACTTGAACAAGATGATTCAAAAAATTATCAAAAAGAAACATGAAAGGAATGAGAATTTTTGGAATGGACAATCTTGATAAGAGAAAATGATAAAATTTATGGGTTTTCATTTTCATTTCCTCAATTTCACTTCAAATCTTGTTTTCTGATAACCCTGTATTAATAGGTATGGAAATATTGTTAAAAATCAGTTGAAGTAGATCGCTTCCAACAAGGAATTGAACACAAATTGAATAAAAATGGCTCTCTTATAGGAAAAATTTACATTCAAATTACTATAGCCTACAAACGTCATTTTTGACATAAAAACATGAATATTTGTAAAACGTTGAGGGCGTTCTATTTAAAATAAGCAAATCGACAATTATCTCGAAAATACTTTACGATGGTCTAGCGCACAAATGTTGTGATTGCATTTTCCAGCAAAACTGAGTTAATCACACTGACATATAATTTGAGACATATATTTTCTCATGCACACAAATGCAAAGTGAAATATGCAAATTCGTAGGTGCCAGTGCCATCTTCCAGTCGTGTTAAAACTGTTAAGTACTTGTTAACCTTGTTCTCAGGGTAAATAACCATACCTCACATGTGATAATCGTGTACTTAACAGATATTGGGGGCTATGATTGAACGTTTACGTTAACTTAACATGTCCATTTCACCATGGTAACGTTGTTAGCAAATGGAACATTTGCATTAGTAGGCAATCCTAAGCGACACGTTAATTTAACGTCAACGTTGAATCATAGGACCCATTTTGTTCTAGATCAAACTGCGTTAACTGTATTTAACACATTTGAGTCTAGTAGAAAGTGAGGTTACAACAAGATTATTTGTTCAAATCCCGGTGCAAGTATGTCAAATGAGTTCAAAATAATTCATGTTGTGTTTATCTTCATGAAACAAAAATTATATCGTGAAATGTGGTACAATAATTCCTGTTAAACAAAAAACTGTACAGCGGCAAATGTGGCACCCAATTTAATAAATCATATTTGATCTTAAAAAAAAAGCGTATGAATCATTACGACCTTCTAAACATAAAACTTCATATAACTCAAAACTAACTTTTTGTCACTTACAAAATTTGTGCACTAGACCATCGTTTAGCTTGATTACCCCACATATATTGGGATACTTTCAAATTCTCAATTTTTTCCTATGCGTGGTTACAGATCAATCTTGTTTTCGGTGGGACACCCTGTAATACAGGGTGATTCTCTCACTTCAATTAAATTCGGTACTTTGGTCAAAGATTTTTTTTTTCAAAAATATGCTATTTTTAGAAAGCGAAAATTATATGACAGACTGTCCCAAATTTGAGATGTTACGTCATCGACTAGAAGAAAAAACAAAAAACAAAAAAAAAAGTGAAATTTGATACGCATGTGTAAATTCATTTACCGTTCAAAATAGTTGAAATGACGTCATAATATTTGAATTTGGGACACCTTGTAGAAAGTTTCGTTCATCAAAAAAACTGAAATTTGAAACACTGACCACCGTGTCCGTGCAAATTGACAAAAAACAAAATTGTGTGCACTATATGCTCATATATATCGCGCCATTAACTGCGGAACGGAATTCCAATTCAAACCTGTTACAATCATAGATTTGGAAATGCACCTGAAGAAGATAGATTCAAATGCCTCTGGACAAGATGGAATAACTCTTAAAATGCTGAGACTGGTTTTTGACCACTGCAAGGATGCCATACTACACGTTATCAATTTTTCTCTTTCATCTGGCGACATTTCCCAAGTTTGTAGACAGGCCCTTGTTGTTCCTGTATCTAAAGTTCCGGTTGCCACAAAGTGCGAAGATCTAAGACCCATCAGCCTTCTACCAGTTATAATGAAATTACTAGGAAAAATTGTATGTGAGCAGCTGTCTGACTATCTTGAACTTCACCAAATACTCCCCAAACAACAGTCTGGTTTCCGGACGAGGCACAGCACATCCATATGTTTAACGGAAATAATGAAGGATGTGGCAGAAGCTATCGATCAGGGGAAAGTCACTCTACTAGTTGCTCTTGACTCCTCGATGGCCTTTGACCTGGCTGACCACTCACTTCTTGTTTCCAAGCTGAAATATCACGGCGTTCGAGGGACATCCCTAATGTGGTTCCAGAATTTTCTCAGAGACAGGACACAAGCTGTGGTACTGAATGGAAGCCAGTCTGACGAACTCCAAATTTCCAGAGGAGTGCCCCAAGGCAGTATTTTGGGACCGCTGCTGTTCTCCGTGTATGTGGCCGATCTTCACTCGCTGTTCGTGAACAGTGAATGCATGATCCATCAGTATGCAGATGATACCCAAATCTATATACATGCAGATCCTGACAATCCAACTGAACCTATCAATCGTCTTAACTGCACCCTTGAATCTGTGCAAGAATGGTCAAAGGATAATGGTCTCCATCTGAACCCTACAAAAACCTTAGCAATGTGCTTGGGAACTGAAGTTAAATGCGCTAGAGCTCTGAACAATACTGACTCAGCTATCACTGTCAACAACAGCACTGTCTCCTTGGTGGATAGTATAAAAAATCTAGGGGTTTATGTGGACAGTCAACTCAACTTCGAAACGCACTTCAATAAGAAGACTGCACTGGCTTACTCCAAATTTAAATCATTATATAAATTCAAACATTACCTTCCCTCTAACATAAAGTGGCAGCTTATGAACTCATTGGTCCTGTGTCATACTGACTACTGCTCATCAACATACTTCAACTTCCTAACCGATGAGAATATGAATAAGCTTCAAAAGCTTCAGAACTCATGTTTACGGTTTTCATTTGGTATTCCTTATAGAGAAAATGTAACGCCGCAGTATAACAGTCTTGGAATTTTGAAGATCAAGTATCGGTCCACATTATACTCCTGCAAGCTCCTCTTTACTATTGTGAAAACTGAATCTCCAGCATACTTACATAATTCACTGACTCGAAGAAATGATCTTCATAATCTGAATCTGAGAAATGCCCAATCTTTCTCTATACCACATCACAAAACAGCCAAATTCACCGATAGCTTCTCATATTGGGCACCAAGACTGCTAAACAGATATATTCATGGCATAAATGTTGCAATGTCCACAACAAGCTATGGAAACTTCCTAGAAAAACGCCTGTTGCAGATGCAGAGACTGGGAGAATCTCCACTATGAGTTGGATGTTTTTGCTTTTTTTTTGCCTTTTCATCTAGTTAGTATGGAAAATACCAGTATGTACTGTCAATTTTTCCTTTTGGATTGTATAGAAAATTATTCCAATAAACTTGTATTATAATTATTATTATTATATCTGAAGTGAACTTCCTAACCCTAAGAAACTACATAGAAAGAACCAAACAATCAAGAAACCCGCAAGAACTCGAAAGAATCCCTAAAAACCCGAAAGAACCCCAAAAACCCGAAAGAACTCCAAAGAACCTACATGAACCCAATATGATCAAAGAACCCGAAAGAACACGAATGAACCCGAACAAACCCTAAAGAACCCTAAAGAACTCGAGAGAAACCGGAAGAACTTGAAAGAAACCAAAAGAACCCGAGAAAACCCGAAAGAATTCGAAAAAACCCAAAAGAACCCGAAAGAAACCGAAAGAACCCGGAAGAGATCAAAAGAACCCCAAATAATCCAAAAGAACTCGAAAGAACCAAAGGATTCAAAATACCCGAAAAAACCAAAGACCAAAAAACCTAGCCCCAATCAACCCCAATTCCAGTCCATTTTCAAAAAAAAAATCCTACAAGAAATCTCCCCTTTAGAAAAAAGAATGAATACTCACTTCCAATTGACAACCCTCTATCTTCCTTCGCAAGACCTTTTGTCGTTTCATATGGTGGTAAATTAAGCATTCTTAAAATTTTTCGACCTCTGGTTTCCATTTCCTAAAACATTTCAGTTCAGCCTTTTACTAAAGACAATTAAAAATTGTGAACTTACAAACAAAATGGCAAAACAACCTGCGAACGTGGAACGGACACGACTATGGCTTCCCAAGTCACAACAGTCAACTGATTCATCTGATCAGCAAACCAATAGAATAATGTAAAGTGTGTGTGATCAGAGGGCGCCACTTGATTAGGTAGCAAATGATCTCACAATTTGGTTCAGCGTATGCAAAATAGAGCCGCGATTATGGCGTACTACACACTGATCACGTTCCCGCCATGTCTCAAGCAGAAGCGAATTTTTTCTAGCGGGAATTTGGCGAACTACTCTCAGGCCGCGGTACATTCAAATCGACACACACAAAACAGGTATATAGCCAGTTTATGCGTACTTTTGCTGTGGCGTCCGAATGTATGTTGCCACAGATAAAGCGTACGTCACAATTGAGTTTGATGCACACACAGGCTGCCACAGTTGATGCGCCACAAACACACACACACGCACACACACACACACACACACACACACATACACACACACACACACACACACACAGCCCGCAACATCATCCACACATCGATCCTAAAACCCCAAAATCCCATATCTCCTCGCAAAGAATGACAAAGTGATGATGAGCAATGCTGACGAAGATGGAAGTGTAGAAATATCAGATGATCCCTCTTCTAGAAAGTTATTTCCAATTTAAATAATTATTCATCAATCATGAAAAACATCCAAATAGATGACTTCTCCTTAGAAGTCATGTTCATTAGACCCTCTGAAAAATGATTTACTTGCTAGAAATAATTCACCTTCATTTATATTAAACACTTTCATGTACATATATGATGTGTCAGTTGGAAAAAGATTATCAACTGTGTACACCTTAAAATGCATTAATTATACCAGAACCTCTCTATAATATAGCGCCATGAAATGAATTATGAACTACTAACATGCTAAATAAAATTTCAATTGGTTAAGATAAAATGAGTTGAAAATGTGAATATTATAAGTATGTAATAAAAAGATTGAACGCTTCATAAAGCGACAAAAAAAATATGATCAATTTGTATACATGAACTATGTGATGTAGAACAATTTTCGTCTAGTAGTCTAGACGCCGTTTCATTAGCTGATACTTAATGGTATAGAGATGTAAGAGGTCTCCATAATTATCCCTCTTTTGACACATTCATAGTTGTGGGACGTGGGACCTGTACATTTATGGGTTTCGTTTAGACTTTCCCACCCTCCCTAGTCTAGTTCGGTTGATTAGATCAAGAAAAAAGAAGTCAGTTCAGTTCTTTATAAATAGTTGAACTCGATACATGGTTCGATTTTTTGAAGCATCTTGGCAATTCTCTACGTATATCCAATACCAGCACATTTGAAGTTGATAAGGTTAAATTTGGACTATTTTTCAATGTATATTATTTTTAGTGAAAACAGTTATGCAAATCTATTAATTCGGATTAAATTGATTGATAAGGATATTTCCTCACGTCTGTGCATGGTGTCCATAAGCTATTCATCAAAAGAGTACACAAGTTGAATAGAAGAGAAATTTATTTTTTCATATAAGGTAAGTCATCTATTTATTTATGTTATCTTATTTTGTTTTAATCAACATGTTCTCTCACAATGTTTTCACCAAAATAATTGCTCACTTTATTATTACACTCACATAATTTTTTTGTTTAATGAATCTTGAGTGATAATAAATAATAACTTATGGTTACTTTGGATAATATTAATTATCAATAATAAAAGCTTGATTATCTAGAAAAATAATATGTTTAATAGCGTAAAAACACTATTTTTATAATATTTTGAAGTTTAAAAACAAACCCTACTAATTCCTTGTTTATTGTGATAAATTGAAAAGGAGATATTTTATCAAAATTAGGTACCTGCCTAGTAGAGTCTTTAGATGATGTTATTATGATTTTCATTTGATTTAATTTTTGAAAACATCGATTGGATATGAAATTTATAATTTTTAATATTTCAATATGAAAAATGCTGTATAATTCGAGCTTATCACAATCAAAAATATGTATTGAGGGTTTTGGAATTGTGTTTCGTAAGAAAATTGTTGTATGTGCAAGTGAAGCTATTTTTCTGTTACTCAGTTACTCATCAATGATCACCTGATCACTGCTGTTGAATTGCACAAATTGGATGCCTAAATTTGAAGACTGCTTGAATTAATAGCAAATCCTTGAGATTGAAGGTACGTAAAGTCGCCAAAATTATATCGCAGAAAATAAAAGTAATGTATTTTTCATAGGATCTCCAAATATTCAATTTGAAATTGGCAATATTGCAATAGTGGATGGGAAAAGATTGTCAAAAAGAGGAACTTCAAGAGGTGTACAGCACAGAAGAACACCTTTATCACAACGGATTATCAAAAAAAAAGAGGACTTCAGGACACCTGCAGTTCAACAGCAGAGAACATCTGTATCAGCAAAGTCTTTTCAAAGTTAGATTCGGGTGAGTTAGAATACTAGTATCAGATTGTTTCTTGAAGTGTTCCAACGTGTTCAGTTTCTTAGCAGCAATTTGAACTATTGCCCTTTTTTTTAATATATTGAGGGGGAGCTATTTATATCAGTCTTAGATTGTCTCTCGGAGTACTCAGACGTGTTCTGCTATTTAAAGTATCGTTATTAAAAAATCATATTGAGGTTGAGTTAATTCCATCAGTCTTAGTTTGTCTCTTAAAGTGTTCGGACGTGTTCTGCTATTCTATTTAGTGACAATTTTAGAGTAACATGATTTTAAAAAATCATATTGAGGTTGAGTTACTTCCATCAGTCTCAGTTTGTCTCTTGAAGTGTTCAGACGTGTTCTGCTATTCTTCTTAGTGACAATTTTTGAGTAAAGTTATTTGAAAAAATCATATTGAGGGTGAGTTACTTTCATCAGTCTTAGATTGTCTCTCGAAGTGTTCGGACGTGTTTTGCTATTTTTTTCTTGATTGTATCAGTTTTTGTGAATTATGTGCACTACTTGGAATATTTCGGGTCAAGTCTTTCGAAAAACTTCTTCGAGAAGGCTTGATTGAATGTGTTCGAGTAGTTAGAAAGATAAACGAAGCTTTGAAAACTGCTCAATCAATAGGCGAAAAACAACATTTACTAGTATCAATGGTAAATGTCAAAAGTTTAAGACAACAGTTCAAAATACTTCAAAAAAAGGGGTCTGGAATCAAGAATAAAGAACGAGTATGCTTCCGTGTAAAATGGGAAGATCTGAGTACAGCTTTTGAATCTAGAGTTCGAACAGGTGTCTTGATTAATCTTTTCCATAAAGACATCATTGGATATTTTATTGGATTGTAAGGTTATATTAAAAAGAAGAGTTCAAAACATTTTGAAAAATAATCATGCTGTCAAAGTTAACACTGTATTTTGTGGTGAATTCAAAATGATTAAAGCGAATATAACCTTGACGGAAAATAAGTATATGAATACCCAAAATGCCCCTCTATATCAGAATTCTGATCTAGATACATGGTTTGATAAAAATATAAAAATCCCCTTGCTCAGTGAATCAGAGGAGTTTCAGGAAAAAGATAGTGGTTGGGCCTTATCTAGAATACTAGATTTCACTATCAATATAAATAAGTTTAATCCAATTAGAGTCGGTTCATATATTGATCTACCTCTGCAAATAAAAAGTAAACAAGTTAATATTAAGAATTCTGATGATTTATGTTTTGTCTGTTCAGTGGTCTGTGCATTGTTTCCTGTTGATCGCGACTTTGCAAAAAAGACATCTTCTTATCCTCATCCTCAGACAGTTTTAAATTTGAGTGGAATTCAGTTTCCTATGTCGTTACCCCAAGTTCCTCGATTTGAAAAGCAAAATGATATTTCTATAAACATCTATAGATTGGAGAAATCGGGTAAGTCTTTCAAGGTTATACCGGCCCATATCACAAAAAAAAAGTTGAGTACCATATCAATCTTCTAATGGTACAAGACAATTATCAAAGTGGTGGAGAGGAGATGATTTTTCCAACTAGAAATCATTTTGTTTGGATAAAAAATGTATCTCGTTTAGTTCGTTCCCAAGGAAAGTGCTCATTTGTGATCGTTGTCTTCATTACTTTTATGATGTTGAAAAACTGAATATCCATGTGAAAAACTGTGAAAATCTGAATAAAGGTCTTCCAAAGCTTCCCGAAAAAAATCGAAGGTTTGTTGAGTTTACCAATTTTTCTCTCAAAACAAAAGCACCTTTTGTCATATATGCCGATTCCGAGTGTCTTTTGACCCCTGTTGAAGATGATGTATCTGAAAATAGTCAAAAATATCAATCACATGTTCCATTTAGCATTGGATATTATGTTAAATGTCTCCATGATGACTCATTATCGTTTTATAAGTCTTATGCGGGGGTCGATTGTATTCAATGGTTGGTTAAGGAACTTTTCGACTTTTCTGAAAATGTGATGACAGTCTTCCAATGTCCTCTTTCAATGGAGAAGCTTACATCTGAACAAGTTAAGCAATTTTTCAAGGCAAGTTGTTGTCATGTATCACATACATGACGGTTTTCCAAGCAGAAGATAAAAGAGTTCGTGATCATTGTCACTTGGCTGGTATATATAGAGGACCTGCCCATGAAAAATGTAATTTGAATTTTCAAGATAGCCACATTATTCCTGTTTTATTTCATTGTTTTAGTTCATATGATGGACAATTGCTTATCAAAGCTTTGGCTGAAGTGGATGGGTCACTCGATGTTCTTCCTGTAAACAAAGAGAAATATATCTCCTTCACAAAGCATATCCCTGAAAGTCGTATTCAGTTTAGATTTTTGGATAGCTTTCGTTTTATGGCTTTCAGTTTAGATAAACTTGCATCTTATCTTTCAGATTTTCCCATTTTAGAGTCCGAATTCAAGCATCTGAGTGAGTAGCATTTCAAATTGCTCACTCGTAAAGGTACATTTCCATATGACTTTATGGATGATTGGTCTAAAATCAATGAGCGTCAATTACCACCCAAGTTAGAATTTTATAGCAGATTGGAGGATAAATGTATTTCAGATAGTGAGTACGCACATGCGCACAAAGTCTAGAATACATTCTCATGTCGAACAATGGGTGATTATTCTGAACTTTACATGAAAACTGATATTTTGTTATTGGCTGACGTTTTCAAGCAATTTAGATCAGCAGCTCATAACACCTATGGATTAGACCTCGCTCATTCGTTTACTCTCCCTGGTTATTCTTGGCAATGTATGGTTCATCAACTCTTTAAATCTGATCATCCTAGGCTTGAACTTTTGACTGATTCAGATATGGTCATGTTCATTGAAAGGGGTATACGAGGAGGTCTAAGTCAGTGTTCTAAAAGGCATGCTGAATGCAATAATAAGTATATTCCTTCACACGATCCTTCTAGAGAAGAAACATATCTCATGTATTTTGATATCAACAATCAATATGGGTGGGCGATGTCTCAACATCTGCCCTATAATGGATTCAAGTGGTTGACTGATGCTAAACTATCTTCTTTCAATGTTTTAGACGTTGATGATACCTCTAACAAAAGCTTTATTGTAGAGATAGACTTGGAAATCCCTCATGAGTTACACGATCTATTTTCAAATTTTCCCCCTTGTCCTGAACATAAGGCAACTCCAGGTTCTAAAAATATCAAGCTAATGGCAACACACTTCAATAAAGAAAAATATATTATTCACTACAGAAACTTGAAACAGGTATTGCGTTTGGGCGTTAAACTATCAAAAATCCATAGAGCAATTTCATTCAATCAGTCTTCATGGTTGAAATCCTATATTGATTTGAATACTCATCTCAAACAGGCTTCCAAAAATGACTTTGAGAAAAAACCTCTTTTTTTGGAAAAACTATGGAAAATGTTCAGAAAAATTCTTCGGTTAAGCTTGTTACTAAATGGGAAGGTCGATATGGAGCTGAGGCTTTAACTTCAAAACCTGAGTTCAAAAGTAGCACTATAATCAATGAAAATCTTGTAATTATTGAATTGGCAAAATCTGAAGTATTTTTTAATAAGCCAATATATGCTGGAATGTGTATTCTAGATTTGGCTAAGACCACTATTTACAACTTTCATTATGAATACATGAAAGCTGCTTATACAGGGTGTTAATTAACTGAATGCCGATTGGATAATTTTAAGAGAAAAAGTTCGTATGAACATAGGTCCACAAGATCCCAGATTTTAAGACACAGGGCGTTGAAATTTAAAAAAAATATATCATTACGTTGATATACTATCTCAGATATCTTTTTGAAATTTGGTAACCGTCTTCTATGCATCAATATGCATGGGAATGTTAGAGAAGGCTGTACTGATTTAAAATATTGGAAAAAACAGCAGGTTGTCAATGCAATCATGTAAATTTAATTTTTTTAAGCGAAAACCATGCACCGGACGAAAAAAAATCAAGAGAAGAAATTAGCTCAGAAATAGAGATTCCAAAAATTATTTTTATTTTGAAAGGAAGCAGTGGAGTACAAGTTTTTTCACCAAAAATACTGTGTGCAAAACCCGTACGAACGCCACTGGTTAAAATAATAAAATTGTTTGTACATCACAAAATGCATATTGATGCATAGAAGACGTGAAATTACAACACCCTGTATCTAGAAAATTAGGCTCTTGTGGACCTATGTCCATATGAACTTTTTGTCCAAAAATCATTCAAGGACTATCACCCTTAAGTATCGGCATTCAATTAATAAACACCCTGTATAGAAAAAACCTTTTGCCGACCTTAAGAAATGATCATTGGAACATCGGTAAATAAAAGCTACTGTATGTCTGCTATTAAACATTCCCAAAATAGGTACAGGATGTTTGGCGGAGGGTTCACCAAACTTGGTGGGCGTATTCGAAGATATTTTGATCCAAGATTTGTACTCCGAACGTCTCCGATTTTTTAAATCTTTTCCAAGAGTCATTTTTGATTTTGTGATTTTTTTTAGTTTCTAACTTATTTTTGAGAAATTAAAAACACCAAATGACACTAGGAAAACATCTTTGAGACGTCATCAACTCACGCAGGTCTTGATGATGTCTGGTAGAAGATATCTTCAAAATTTCGGTTCATAGACATATTTTTGGAGGGCACATCTTTGGGACATCGTTCACTCAAGATCTAAATGATGTCTGAAACAAGATATCTTGAAAATGTTTGTTCAAATACATATTTCAGGATGACATCAGGAACACATTTTAAAGACGTCATTAAATCAAGGTCTAAATGATGTCTGGAACAAGATATCTTCAAAATGTTTGCTCAAATACATATTTTAGGATGCCATTAGGAAAACATCTTGAAGACGTCGTTAAATCAAGTTCTTTATGATGTCTGGAACAAGATATCTTGGAAATGTTTGCTCAAATACATATTTTAGGATGACATTAGAAATCATCTTAAAGACGTCGTTAAATCAAGGTATAAATGATGTCCGGAACAAGATATCTTGAAAATGTTTGCTCAAAGACATATTTCAGGATGACATTAGGAAAACATTTTAAAGACGTCATTAAATCAAGGTCTAAATGATGTCTGAAACAAGATATCCTCAACATGTTTGCTCAAATACATATTTTAGGATGACATTAGGAAAATATCTCAAAGACGTCAGGCAAAAGATATCTTAGAAGTTCTACCCAAAGATATACCAATTGACGACATGTGTAGGATATTTTTAAGACGTAGCTGGTCAGACATCATTTCTATGCCTTATTAAGTACATTTTTAATACATATTTGTCATGTCTGAACGCGTCAAGACGTAAACACGTCATTAATAAGACGTCTTCAAGACAATGTGTGCTATCTGGGGTGGAGTGATCTAACTTAATCAAATCAAATCAAATCAAAATTGCTTCATTGTCGAAAATATGGAGGTATTTGTGACAAAGCAGTCCTAACTAATAAGTGTAACTAATAATAATTTAAAAGTAGTGGTTACGTACTAAAAACAAAAGTTTCAAAAATATAAACAGTAGTACAAAACATCATGAAACCAACAAGAGTATAAACAAAAATAAATACATACTTAAGGAAACTTGTCATCAAAAAACTCGTTGATATCACAGTACGCTTTATCCTTCAACAATTTGGTGACTGATTTGCGGAATAGAAAAATGTTAGTGGACAATTTGACAGCACTTGAAAGATGGTTGTACGTTTTGATGCTTTCATACATTATGGAATGTTTAGACAATGTGCTTTTGGGGATACCTAATGGAATATCATTCCTTCTCCTAAAGTTATAACTAGTCTGTCTGTCAAGATTTCTGTACTTTTTGTGAATCAGAGAAACTGTCTCTAAAATAAAGAGACATGGTAAGGTCAGGATTCCATGCATTTTAAAAAGAGGTTTGCAAGACTCTCTATTTTTGACCCTGAAAAGAAACCTTACAGCTCTCTTCTGTAGAACTGAAACTGACTGGAACAGGGCAGGACTGCAAAAACCCCGAAAGGGTATTCCATACCTCATACGGCTTTCAACAAGGGCAAATTAGGTTGAGGTGCCCAGCACCACAACAAGTTGGCTGGAGACGATTCTAACAGCAAAACATCCGGCTGCCAACTTCCTGTTCAAGGTTTCAATGTGCGAAGAGAACCTGAGATTATCATCAATGTGAAGTCCCAGATATTTTACAACTGTCTTTCACTCGAGATTGTGGCCATGCAGGGGAATTGGATTTGACTGGTTTTTGAAACTGAGCTAATTTGTCTTCGTAACATTGAGGCGTGATTTATTCGAGTCACACCACTCCTTAATCAGTTGCATCTTATGCGCAACTATGTCCGCCAGAATATTTGCATCTTTATGACTCCACAAAATAACTGTGTCATCAGCAAATAGTGTGATTGTCCTTGTATACGAAGAGATGGCAAGTCATTAATATAAAGTAAAAACAGGATTGGCCCAAGTACGGATCCCTTCGGTAAGCCATGCCTATTTAATAATGGAGTCGATGCGCCCTCACTAGTTTTAACTATCTGGTATCTTCCAGTTAGATATGAACGGAACCAAGATTGTGCGGCTCCTTTGATTCCATACTTGTACAGTTTATCCAAAAGAATGTTATGACTAACGCAATCAAAAGCCTTGGAAAAATCACAAAACACTGCAGTAGCTAACTCGCCATCATTCAGTGATAGAAACAAAGTCTCAAACAGATCAAACATTGCATCTGTTGTTCCCTGGAATTCCTGAAATGCACGCTGACATGAGCTCAAAATATTATTCTTAGAGAGAAATGACATCATTCTCCGCTTCACGAGCTTCTCCATTATTTTAGAAATAGTGGAAAAAAGGGATATAGGATGGAAGTTTCCAGGATCCTGATCATCTCCTCCCTTGTATATGGGTATAACTACAGCCAATTTCAAGCATTCCGGAAACTCTCCACTATCAAACGAGTTGTTGATAACTTCCACCAGGGCATCTAAAGCTTCATTACAAAGACATTCAACAACTCTCATTGATTTTTTCTACAACCGAGCGCAAAGTACCATGTTTGCGCATCAAAAAGGAAGCGCAAAGTGTCACTTTTCCGCGGAGTCTACTTTGTCGCTCGCCGAGCGGCAAAGTAACTTTGTCGCTCGCTGAATATGGAAACCATATTAGAAAAATTTCAAAAGTTTCTGCGACATTTGACAGCACAGTGGGCATTGAACGACATAATGGATTGAAGATGTATCACTAAGAACACTTCTTTTATGAAATGATAATGAAATTAAAACTGAGAAATACAAGTAGGGTTAATTATAACCAAATATTTGTTGTTGTTCACCGCTATGCAAGTTCAAAATGCGTTACTAGATGTCACCCCTTTTGTCAACTTCTCCCAATCTAAATTACTGAACAGCATTTAACAGATTATGTCAACAGTTTCATGAACAACGCGTATTCGAAGATCGTCATCGAAAATAAAAATATCTATTTCAATACAACTCATCTTTTTCTAAAATCTGCGGTTGTAGAAAAAATCTTGTGTGTAATTTGAGTGCAAAGTGAGATTGCCGCTCTCGCAAGGTAGCCGCGCTCCGCTACGCGTCGCGCGTCCATCTCCTTGCTCAGAGCGGCAATGTATCACTTTGCGCTCTTAATACACAAATAGCTATTTCATCGAACCCACTAGTACGCTTATTTTTAATGGTCTTGAAAATACATTTGAGCTCATCCTTATCGGTGTGAAACAAAACAAAAGAGTCTCTAGCTGTTGTCTGCAAATGGGAGAGTGGAACAGTATTACAGCCGAGACTATTATAGTAAACTTTGATTGAGTATTCCTCGTTTGGATCTAAATGCGTTATTATCAGTGTTCGTTATCATTTCAGTGTATTTTAGATTGACTGATTGGGAAATTTTTCTGAGTGGGCCAACGTGAGTCTGAATATGGCCTCTAAATGCGATTATTTTGGAGTCATTATTGCTGTTATTGCCAAAAATATCCAATAATTCATTTACAATCTTATCGTTGTTCAAAATCGTATGTCTTATGTGATTGAGATCTTTATATTGTCATGATAGGCTCAAGATTGGGCTTTCGTCTGAACCCTTACCTATCGTGCTCCAGGGACGTAGTCGTCAGACGGGAGTAAAGCACATAACAAAATCTATTGTCTTCCTACATACAGCCTACAGCACACACAGTTGGACCTTGGCCAGTCCGGGTCCCAACAGTAGACTCGCTGCGGGGGCAGAGGTGTATTGTGAATACGAAAGGACTTCTTGCCTTGCGACTGGCACTGCTCGTGGGAAGGAAGATAGGAGTAATCACTTCTCTTCCAACTACTTGACTAGCATAGCGGCTTCTATTTATACACGAAAATGTGCTGAATTTGCATGACGTCGTTCATTTGAGTGAGGTGATTTACTCCATGTTCCTTTGATCCGTTCGTATTCACATGACATTATACTAAAGTGTCCATTTTTCATTTGAAATCTTAATCGTGCCTGCTTCGTAATGGAATATTCCAAGAGAGTTATTTATCGGTGTCTGCCAGTAGTCTGAAAAGAATGAGAAAATTCTATTCAAAATACGGCTTGAGGCGGTCGAAATTTATTTTTGTGTTTTGATTAGGTGTAAGGTTTTTAAAGAGAGCAGAATGTTTGAAAACTTCAAGGATTTCGAACGGTCCGTTAAATTTATTATCACCTTTTTCTATGATTTCAGATTCCTTTACGTATACTTTATCTCCTACTTGATATTCAGGTAATTTTGATGATTGGAGGGGATTGGGAGTTGGGGGCTGGGGGTTGGGGTCTGGGTGTGTGGATGCCTTTGATTGTTGAGCTCAGTGACACATGCGCACCACGACGCCGCGCGTCGGGGGAAACATTTTCGAAGAACAACAACGTGATGATGATGATGATGATGATGTTGATGATGATGATGATGATGATGATGATGATGTTGTTGATGATGATGATGATGATGATGATGATGATAATGATGTTGATGATGTTGATGATTATGATGACGATGATGATGATGATGATGATCTGTTGTTGTTGATGATGATGATAGTGATGCAGATGAAAGTGTGGTTTTAACATCTAACGATGATAAAGAATCTCCTCAGCAAGCTATTTCTAATTTGAATTATTATTCAACAATCGCACAAAAGTATATTTCTGCTTATCGCAAAACAGATAGAGATATCGATCGTAGTAGTATGGAGCCAAAATACGATAAATCACAATCGAATTGGATGCTCGGTTTAACACAAGTTGATTTTGTGAAAAATACTGGAAATATAATTATCAATGGTGAAGAATTTGATTTATCACAACTGAGTGTGTGTGTGTATGGTGTTGGTGTTTTGTGGGCGAGATAAGGGATTTTGGGATTTTAGGTTTTATGGTTGACGTTTGAAGTGACATTGACAGGATCGATGTGATGGCAGTGTTGTCGATTGCGTGCAGTGTTGTCGCGTATGGTGTTTTGTGGGGAGATCAGGGATTTTGGATAGGTCAGGTTTTTGGTGAGCGTTTGATGTAACGACGTTGACGTTGAGGTGATTTGTAGGGCTGAGCTTGATAGTTGACAGGATTGATGTGTGTGTGGTGTTGTGAATTGCGTACGGCGTTGTCGCGTATAGTGTTTTGTTGGAGGATAGGGGGTTCTAGGAATTGGGAATTTTTTGATGTGACGTTGGCGTTTGTGATGTTTTAAAATGTTCCAATGCAGATTTCGTGATTGTATTTAATATGAGGGTATGATGTATGGTGGATGTTTGTATGTCATCCTATATGGAAGATCATATTAGTAGTGCTTCGATTTTCTCCATATAGCACCTTGAATAGTGGAATATAGGGAATAAAGGAATTTGAATCATGAGATGTAAGGTATTTAATATGAGAAAGATGTGTAGATTTTTTTAATAGTCATAGCATTTTTATGAGGGTAGAATCATTTAACCAAAGACTATGATGAGTCTTCAGAAATTCTCCTTTATCACTTGTTTATAGTTTCAGAAAATAATATATAATGGTAATTATTATATGTATTTCATAATCTTATATTCAACGTAAAAATAGAGCAATTAAGAAGTTCTATGGAGATTTGACGCTAGAACCACAAAAAGCAGGGTATTTGGGATGCTACATTACCTGATGGGTGTGGCGTTTTGGGAGAGGATTTCAAGGTGATAGTAGGATATAGGAAATGGAGGATTTTAAATTATGAGATGTAAGGTATTTATTATGAGAAAGATGTGTAGATTTTTTTCATTAGTTATGGCATTTTCACGAGGGTAGAATCATTTAACCAGAGACTATGAGTCATTAGAAATTCTCCTTCATCACTTGTTCAAAGTTGCAGAAAAGAATATATATTGTTAATTATTGTGTATATCATAATAATATATTCAACGTAAAATTAGAACAAATTGAGAGGTTCTATAGAGATTCAACGCAAAAACAACAAAAAGCAGTGCAGTATTTGGGATGCTTGATTACCTGAATGTGGCGTTCGAGAGAGGATCTTGAAATGGTATGCCAGATGTTAAAAAAATATGGGTTGAGGCTCATTGTGACACTTTGCGGTGAATATTTGTAATAAGGGGTTTGGAAAATGTAGGGTTCTTCATATTTTTGAGTTAATTGGTTTTTGAAAATGTAGATGGTGATACTGTTGACTGAATTCTTTAACCTTTCCCAATAAGAGTTATTAGATGGGGAAGGGGTTCAGATAACTGTGTCCAGAAATGCTTATTCTATGGTGAACGTTTGAAAAAGCCTAAACGTTCGCGATGTTTTATTGCGGCATCTAGCGGTAAAATTTATAAAGAGGTGTTTGTGGATGCTGGTGTTTCTTCATAGTTTTTGAGTTATTTACTCGTTGATATGCGTAGATGACGCGAACTATTGATTCAATTCTTTAATCATTCGCAATAAAAGAGGATACAGTTGGAGTGAGATGTCTCCAAACAGGTGGACCAGAAGGTACTAGATTTTTGAAAGAAATACCTCGTGAAGAACTTCGACGCCACACTCAGGTAATCAAGCATCCTAAATACTGCACTGCTTTTTGTTGTTTCTGCGTTGAATCTCTATAGAACCTCTCAATTTGTCCTATTTTTACGTTGAATATAATATTATAATATACACAATAATTAACATTATATATTCTTTTCTGAAACTTTGAACGAGTGATGAAGAGAGTCTATATTGTAATACAAGCCATGAAGTCAACAATTGCAACGTCGCAATTTTGGACCACCATTGACGTTAAACACTGGTCGAAATTTTGCATTGATTGAACGTGCTTTCTTTAGGTGTGTTATGAACGGGAATCATATGTAGATGGTAGCATATGATTCCCGTTTGCCAAGCGGAAATTTGACTGTTCCACTTCGAAATGAAATTGAATGTAACCTAGGCTCCCAGGCATTCAATGTTTCAAAACTGCTTTTAGTTTTCAGTGCTTTCATTCAACCACAAAACATTCAACTTGAAATTGTATTTTGAGAATGTGAGAATGAGAAAGAAGCTCAGTGAAAAAATGTGGTTTCTGCGTTCTAAAAATTTAAGATTAAGGTAAGTGGGTGGGTACTAAAGAAAAAAAATACATATTTGAATAGGGAAAATGGATGAATTAATGCCTCATCCTGAATTCCTCATACATATGCACCAGCTTCTATGTTATGTGGAAAAATCATAGAAAACGAGTGCTGTTTCGTTTAGGACTTTGGAGAAACATTTTGGTGCGTGACGGAGATGGTGCTTTTTGGTTTCTCTGTTTCAATAACTCCTGTCCTCCAGAAACTGAGGAAATCACATCTCAAAATCTGTAACCATCTACCTATCTGGCGGTTTTGATGTTTTATTGTTTAGAATCAATATTTTTTCCCAAAAAATCAGGAAACTGTTGTTAGGTTAGGATATGTATTATGTTAATTCTCATGTTTTGATTTGATAAACATGATACCTGTTGCGATAATATATAAGTTATTCTTTCAAGTTACTGTTTTATTGAACATTTTCCGTAATTCGTAATCGTAAAATACCTTAATTTTCAAAAGGTGAGTTCGAGTACTCGCTCTGAATACTCGGAGCCCCAAAAATTGTACGCGCTTGAATGGAAAATTTCGAGCTCAAAGCGAAACTCGAACTCACCTAAAGAGAACACCTTCAATCAATGCAAAATTTTGACCACCGATCAACGTCAACGGTGGTCCAAATTGTGACGCTGCACGTCATTACTTGTCATTACTTCATGGCTTGTGTTACAATATAGACGGCTCTGCTCATAGTCTCTGGTTAAATGATTCTTCCCTCGTGAAAATGCTTCAACTAATGAAAAAAAACTACACATCTTTCTCATATTGAATACCTTACATCTCATAATTTAAAATCCTCTATTTCCTATATCCTACTATCACCTTGAAATCCTCCCCCAAAACGCCACACCCATCAGGTAATGTAGCATCCCAAATACCCTGCTTTCTGTTGTTCTTGCGTTGAATCTCCATAGAACTTCTCAATTTGTTCTATTTTCACGTTGAATATAATATTATGAAATACATATAATAATCACCATTACACAGGGTTATTCACGTTATTTGACACGAAACATTATTGCTGAAGTATATGATTTTGCAAAAGTTTTTTTTCTGGATGGATGGATGGACAAATGGGACCCTTTGAGGCTACATTTTGAAAATATTTTCAAGTTATACAGGGTGTCCCCAAAACACGAAACGCATCAAAGTTGTATTTTTTTAAATGGAACCCCATGTATATTGATTGATATTCCAATTCTTCCTTTAATTTTGAACAAAAATTGTGATACTACTAATGTTCCTGAGTTCAACCGTTATCGAGATATCGGGTTTTAAAAATGGCATTTTTGCAACTTTGACATGCTATAAAATTCAAACTATTCAAGTTAAAGGAAAATGGTTTGCACTTTCCTATCTTAACTTTTCAAGAGCTCTTCTGTCATTTGAAAGGTACCGTCAACTGTCAACTTTTTTCAGCACATTTGAATAGCTCTTGGAAAGTTAAGATAGGAATGTGCAATCCATTTTTCTCTCACTTGAATAGTTTGAGTTTTATAGCATGTCAAAGTTGCAAAGATGCCCTTTTTAAATCGCGATATCTCGATAACGGTTAAATTAAGGAACATTAGTTGTATTACAATTTTTGTTCCAAATTGAAGAAAATATTGAAATATCAATTAATATACAGGGGATTCCATTTAAAAAAATACAACTTTGATGCGTTTCGTGTTTTGGGGACACCCTGTATAACATGAAAATATTTTTAAAATGTAGCCTTGAAGGGTCCCTATCCATCCAGAAAAAAAACTTTTTCAAAATCATATACTTCGGCCATAATGTTTCGTGTCGAATAACGTGAATAACCCTGGAAACTATCAACAAGTGATAAAGGAGAATTTCTGATGACTCATAGTCTCTGGTTTAATGATTCTACCCTCATAAAAATGCTATGACAAATAAAAAGATCCACAAATCTTTCTCATTATTAAAAACCTTACATCTCTAATTCAAATTCCTCTATTCCCTATATCCTTCTATTCAAGGTCCTACATGGAGAAAATCGAACTACTACTAATATGATCATTCATATGGGATGACATACAAACATCGACCATCCATCATACCCTAACCTTTAAATACAATCACGGAATCTGTATTGGAACATTTCAAAACATCACAAACGCCAACGTCACATCAAAAAACCCCCAATTCCTAGAACCCCCTATCCTCCAACAAAACACTATACGTGACAATGCCGTACGCAATCCACAACACCACCCACACATCAATCCTGTCAACTATCAAGATCAACCCTACAAATCACCTCAACGTCAACGTCGTTACATCAAACGCTCACCTCACCTTTCCAAAACCCCTGATCTCCCCACAAAACACCATACGCGACAACACTGCACGCAATCGACAACACCGCCATCAGATCGATCCTGTCAAATGTCAGTACCAACGCTACAACCCACCACCACAAACGTCAATGTCACTTCAAACGTCAACCATAAAACCTAAAATCTCAAAATCCCTTATCTCGCCCACAAAACACCAACACCATACACACACACACTCAGTTGTGAAAAATCAAATTCTTCACCATTGATAATTAAATTACCAGTATTTTTCACAAAATCAACTGGTGTTAAACCGAGCATCCACTTTGTTTGTGATTTATCGTATTTTGGCCCTATACTACTACGATCGATATCTCTAGCTGTTATGTACGATTGTTAAATAATTATTTAAATTAGAAATAACTTGCTGAGAAGATTCTTTATCATCGTTAGATGTTAAATCTACACTTTCATCTGCATCACTATCATCATCATCAACATCATCATCATCATCATCATCATCATCATGATCGTCATCATCATCATCATCATCATCATCAACATCATCATCATCATCATCATCATCATCATCATCACGTTGTTGTTGATCGAAATTTTTTCCCCGACGCGCGGCGTCGTGGTGCGCATGTGTCACTGAGCTCAACAATCAAAGGCATCTGGCATACTGATATCCACATCCGTCATCCACACCCCCAGCCCCTAACCACCAATCACAATATTGTTGCCCGTAAGCATGCTGTAGTCCTTCATCCAATTGTTTAACGAACCTGAAAATTGCGTTTAAACTTGAAAAACGTTGATACCCGAAAACCTTTGAAGTCACTGCGTATCTCGACCTTTAGTTTTAAAACCGACCTAAACATTGCATTTTAGTGTTTTAACCTAACCTAAAATAAAAAGTATAAACCGATTGAGTGCTAGTTTTGCGTTTAAAAGTTCGAATTTGTTGTTTTTCTACTCACCTATATCAAAGTATAAACACCAACAAGTAGGGACAATCCGGGTTTCAGATTTGAGGGCACATGTGCGAGATAGGTTGGAAGACTGTCAAGCAAGCAACCAAAAGATGACTAATTCTTGGTCCGGTCAAATACGGCAGTTGATGTACTTGTTGCGGTCATTGTGCGTTTGTCTGGAGAATAGTGTTCCTTTTGTTCTGTTGTGATTGTGTTGATTCGAAGAAAGTTCATAATGTCAGGTTATTCATGTGCATATCGGCCTTGTTCGACAAAAAGTGGTGATCGTAAAGCAATGTTCCAGTTTTCATCAGAATATGAACGGTAAGTACATTTTAGTTCTCACTGAATTAAATTTAACTTATCAAAAAACTTAAACACCACATTTATCAATGATTTTTAATTTGTATGTCTTCAACAAACGGTAATACGTGGGTAAAATGTGACGAAGTGTCATTTTGCCCAAGAGTGAACATAATTTTATGGTAAGATACGGAGATGATTTTCTACAAATACATATTTTTGCTGGTTTAGAAAATATGATTGATCATGAGAAATTCAATTTTCTTACAAACAGGATGAGAAATTAAAATTGTTGTGTAAAAAATCTTAATACATCTATTGATTTTTTTGCAAACCCTTCAACTTTCAATTGATAGCTTATTTTAACTTTCCCAAAAAAAAAAAAGAAATGAAGTTTGCTAAAAAAAGATCAACATTGAAAATCATCTCAATTTGTGTATGAACTAAACGTTCCACATCCAAAAATAATCAAGTGACAATGAAAGTTCATAAGGAAAAGTGTCCTGTTCATTTATTATGAACAACCTTTATATGTATCAAGTTACTGTCCAAGGGCTCATTGAACGGTTGCTGAGTCCGGAAATAATAAACCTATAAAAAAGTTTCATGAGGCAAATATATTAGAGATTGTTCTTATGAACAATTTGCACCTTATAGTTTTTTTTGCACAATGAATAAAAAAACACCCTTATATTATAACCTTTGCGTTTTTTGAGCAAGCAGACTTTGCTAATTTCACGCTCAAAAGACAATTTCTAGCCAACCCTGAAAAAATCAGCTTGATCGGATTACTTTTTTTTTAAGTGATAATTTTTCTGGACTATAGTAAAATAGAGTGCTTTCTCGTCAAACGCTAGACTTCGTTCTAGAAACTCATGTATTTTTTTGTAATTACGTTTGTGTTTGTACTTAGTTTACCCAATGACACATTCAAGTCTCGATTCTAGATTTGATCTGAACACAAAGTTTATATTTTTTTTCCATACATATATTCACATGTGAATAATAAGAGCTAGAATAGGCATAATATGAACTCCAATGTATTTTTTCCTGTCCGATTTTTTCTATACCAAATACTTAGTTTGTTGTTTACATTGATAATTAGGATTGATTTTTTAAGTCTACTTGTGCATTTTAGTCATAATGTATACACATTTTTCGTTACTTATAATATTGTAGCGAAAACGATCTGGAATTTACTACATGTTTACAAGAGCCGGAGAGTCACATTCCTGTGCGATGAGTCATGCTGTTTATTCCGGTCTATACTTTTATATTCTTCCATATTCTAGAATTTACGGATTAGCTATATGAGCGGGTAAATTGTGAACAGGAGGAAGTCTAGTTAGTTCAGTTCAGATTTTGATAAGCTGTGATTGTGAATATTAATATTTGTGGTGTTGTAAACCGTGTGTGTAGTGACTTTAAATAAATACATTAAAACTGGACAAGTGTTTTCTATAGCGAAAAATACTACAGTGGTGTCGGAAGTGAGATTCATTTATTGTGCTATAGAATCAGACATACCTATATAGTCATCATAATGACTGCAAAACTTGTTCTGCTAACGGGATTGAAGGTCGCCGAGTTGAGGGAGTTGGAGGAGCGTGACCTGGATACGAGCTGTAAGAAAACTGATCGACAACAAAGGCTTCGTGAGGCTTTGATGGAAGAAGGAATGGATCCAGATACGTTCCAATTTGAGATCCCTGATTCCAATGCTGTAGTTGAGAAATTGTCCAAGAGCTTGAAAGATCAACTGGCACAGAAATTCGAAGAATCTTCCAGAGCTATGGAAGAAATCAAGGAACAACTGGCGGATAAGTACAACTGTTTGAAGGCTCATGTAGCAGAGGAAATCGGAAATCTGGAGAAACAACTCGGAGAGACTGCAAAGGCTCTGGAAGACGAAATCGACGAAGTGAGAAGGCAAGTGGCAGTAATCATGAAACAACCAGACGTCACAATCGAGCCGAGCAAAGGTGCTAGTGCCAAGGTAGAAGCTGATACCATCAGAATCCACATGAAAGCCCCATAGTTTGATGGCAAGCTGTCATGGAACAACTATCATCGACAATTTGAGGCTTCAGCAAGGGCAAATGGATGGACCGCAACCGAGAAAGCTCTGGCACTCACTCTAGCGCTTCGTGGGGAGGCGACGGAAATCCTGCAGACGCTGAACACCCAGGAATAGGAGGACTACGATGTTCTGGTGAAGCATTTGGAGCTGCGATATGGACAGACTCACTTGGAGCACGTCTATCACTCTCAGGTCAAGAACAGCTCTCAGAAGAACAACGAGAGCCTGCAGGAGTTTCAAGCTGATGTAGCTCGCCTTGCCCGACTGGCTAACACCACCACGCCAGAAAGTGCCATGGAAAGGCTTGCGGTTCAGGCCTTCCTGGATGGACTTCGAGACCAGGAAATAAGGCAGTCCCTTATACTTCATCGTCCTGATAGACTGGTTAAAGCACTGGCCAAAGCTTTGGAATTCGAAGCGGCTAAGCAGTCTGTGTAGGTTCCTGTACGCGTGCGAAGGATGGAGGAGCAGGATTCCGCACAGGAGAAGACCGTCGAAGCTACTGTGAGGAGAGTCATCAGGGAAGTGGAGTCTTCCAAACGAAGGGAGCTGCGGTGCTGGAATTGTGGAGAGCTTGGCCACATCCGTAGCCGATGCAAAAAAGGCACCTTCTTCGGCATCGGAAAACTAGAGAGGGTCGATGCGAAGGGGCAATCGTCGACCTCTATCCAGTATGCCCCGAAGAAAACTGCCATAGTTGCCCCTTTAGGACCCAAACTGATCAGCGTGTTTGTGGATGGCTTGGTCAATGGTGTAGCGTTCGTTTCATCCCAAAGTTTTCCAAGTGTATGATTTCTTGTTGTTTAGGCGGAGGCGACCTTTCAATGGCTTGGTCCATCTATGCATCAACTAGGATAGTACTCAATGTTTCTGTCGCGGCATAATTGCTGCCAATAGACGTAAAATTCCGTCCATGTTTGGGTGTTGGTGTTATCAATTTTGGTACGGTACATTGTTTCACTTTTGGAGGTGGATTCTCAATTGTCACGAAGAAGTGAGTCTTCTCCCGTGTGTGAAGGCAGACACACGTATTTTTTTTGGGAACCAAAAACGTTTTAATTCTCTTGGCGACATTGTGAAATTGTGCTGGAGAAAGGAGTTTAACTGAGTGTATCTCACTACCCATACTTCAAAGAATGTATTATTTCTGAGGATGCCTCAGATGCAAACGGATTTGTGAAACCTAGCAAGGTGAGCATGCATTCCCGTTTTTTTGCCATTCTTTTATTGCCCACTTCTCTTCTGGCAATTCAATCCCTCCCATTGTTTCAGGGTTTTTTTTGACACGTAATTTAAACCGAATGAATGTGTTGATCCACAACGTTATCAATCCCCGGTGCCCTTTTGGTTATGGGTCGAGATCTAGAAGTACTGTTGAGTGACGAATCTGGGGTTAGCTCGTGACGTATCCCAGCCGCATTCTAATAAAACAGATCGGAAACCAGGAGCCAGGAACAATTAACAGGCCAGTCGTTTCAATAACCTTTGTCCAATCCATTTCGCCAACATCAATCAGAATACCATTTCAATAATTTGTTTTCAATTAATTAAATATTAAATGTCAACTACATTTAATGCTGACTAATAATTTGTATTTTTATATCAACATTGTCACCTATAAAAACATCATCTTTGCATAGAAAGTTCTCATATTTACATATTTTCATAGGTCAATTATTCTAAATTAATTATTTGTACACTGTGCGGTACGATCTAACCATTTTATCCAATCACTCTGCCACTATTTGTGAAACATAACGCAATCCCCAAATCGTTCGAACGTATTTGCCCCTGCGACTTGATACATTTTATCCGTTACTTCGTCATTGATATTGCGCTTCGTACCAACCAGTAATTTTCTTCCTAACCAACTCTATTTATAAATTGAGACTTCGTTCAAATTCTACCTTTTCCACTACTTAATTCTAGAGAATTGGTAAAATATCATGTATCAAACTCATGTTAAAGCATCATTCATTTGAGTGGATAAAGTAATGTCACTTGTGGACTGTAAATGTGTTCGTTTTTTGATGAGTCTGGTTAACCGAAACAAATTCCTATCATCTGACAGGTTTCTTAGTTTTACCTACCTAATAAGAAAACTGAATGGCGCCTAATCGGGATTTTATAAGTAAGTATCAACTATCTAGCAGTAAATTGATCAACTGGCCATTACCCACGAACTCCAAGCCTACCGACGCAGAGCTGCCGGATGCAACATTTGTACGCGATAATAATTGATTATTTAACGCGCTACAATGGAGGGAAACGCACCATGCTGCTGGATACAGGTGCGACGAAGACTATCATCAGGCCCGACATTGTCACAACACTGACAATGATTGAACCAACAAAGTGGCGCCTACGGACGGAAACAGGAGACTTGGCTAGGATCCATGGTGAAGTGGAGGCAGCAGTGATTCTGGGAAGTACCAGCTACAAACATCCAATTCTGGTTGCTGATATTGAGGAAGACATCATGATTGGAATGGACATCATAAACACCCGAGGCTTAAAAATTAGATTTCAAAAATGGAATTCTGAGAACCAACAACGAAGAGGTGATACTGCATGGTAGAGAGAAAGAGACAGTTCGTGTTTTGCTGGCTGGCGATTCTTCAATTCCTGAGAGGAGCGAGATGATTTTGTGGGCTCGCCTGGAAGGAAAGAAGAAAGAAGGAAGCATCGTTATGTTTGAGCCAAAAATACACGATTTTCAAGTAGGATGAGGCATTGCATGTGAAAAGAGCCTGGTACATGTGGGAAAGACTGTGCCCGAGAGAGTGATGAACGTCAACTATCACTCTGTAAGTTTGGCAAGGGACACAGTTTTGGGGCTCTGCTCGTCAATTTCCTCTGTGGTGCGACAAGTATGTGAGACTGAGCAGACCATCTCTGAGTTCACCGGAGAGATGGAGAAGTTAGTCGTCACCTCTTCAATAGACCTGGATAAGAGACAAAAACAACGATTGAGAAGCCTAATAAGGAATTACGGTGACATCTTTGACAACGGGACTGGGAAAAAGGGCCGAACGAACGTGGTGCGGCACACCATCAACACAGAGGGAGCATGACCGATCCAACAAACAGCTAGAAGACTACCTTTGGCCAAGAAAAAGGAGGCGGACAAGATCATCAAGGACATGGAGAAAAGCGGTGTCATCGAGAGGCCGTGGTCATCGCCAGTTGTTCTGGTTAAAAAGACGGACGGTTCAACTCGATTCTGTGTGGACTATCGTCAGCTGAACAACGTGGCGAAGAAAGACAGCTACCCGCTACCACGGATCGACGACACTCTGGACACCTTGGCCGGATCGAAGATCTTCTCAACCCTGTACCTGAAAAGCGGATATTGACAGGTAGAAATGGCCCCCGAAGATCAAGAGAAGACTGCTTTCTGCGTTGCAGCTGGGCTGTGGCAGTTCACTGTTATGCCATTTGGGTTATGCAATGCATCTGCTACGTTCGAACGGCTGATGGAGACTGTGCTCAAAGGACTAACCTGGTCGACATATCCGGTATACCTGGATGAAATAATTGTGATTGGCAAATCATTTGAAGATCATCTAAAGAACTTGGAGGAGGTATTCCAGAGACTCAGAAGTTCCGCACGTACTACCGTCGTTATGTGCAGGGATTTCCAAACATCGCTCGGCCTCTCCACAGGCTCACAGAGGCACAAGGACGCTTCCACTGGGATGAGGATTGTCAGGAGGCATTTGACACGCTTAAAAGGGCACTTGCCAGCGCGCCCGTCTCAGGCTACCCACTACCCGAGGGGAACTTCATCCTGGATACAGATGTCAGCAATGTAGGACTTGGTGCAGTGCTGTCCCAGATCCAGCAGGGACATGAAAAAGTGATCGGCTATTTCAGCAAAACCTTGTCGAAGCCGGAACGGAACTACTGCGTCACGAGAAGGGATTTACTGGCAGTAGTCAAAGGGGTAGAGCGCTCCTACAAGTACCTCTACGGAAGAAAGTTTCTGCTGAGAACCGACCACGACGCGCTCAAATGGCTCCTACAGTTCAAGAATCTGGAGGGTCAAGTTGCTCGTTGGATTGAGAGACTTCAAGAGTTCAACTTTGATACGGAACATCGAGCTGGATCCAGCCACAACAACGCTGATGCCCTGTCCAGGAGACCTTGTCCAGAACGATGTAAGCACTGTCAAAGAGCCGAGGAAAAGGAAGCGAGCACTTGCAGGACGACTGTGGTGGATGATTCCTGGCAGACCAGCTCACTCCGATAGGACCAGGAAAAAGATTCAGATCTGAAGCTGATCATCAGATGGAAAAAGGCAGGCCAACGACCAACTTGGCAAGATGTCGAACGATTCTCCTCCAACGTGAAGTCCTACTGGGCTCAGTGGAACTCTATGGTTCTCAACGATGGCGTCCTGAAGAGAGTGGTGAAGAATCTGAATGACACAGAAGATCGGAAGCAGATAGTGGTTCCCCGAAGCCGACAGACAGAAGTGATGAGGGTAGTCCACGATGGCGTCACGGGTGGGCATCTAGGAGTGACGAAAACGCTGGAAAAACTGCGAGAGCGGTTCTACTGGGTCAACTGTCAAGCCGATGTGAAGAGATGGAGCAGAAAATGTGCCGTATGTGTGGCGAGTAACGGACCCCAGAAACGGCCAAAGTGGCTGGACCGTTCCCTAAATCGGACAAAGGAAATAAATACATCTCGGTTGCCATGGATTACTTCAGCAAGTGGGCTGAAGCGTATGCCTTGCCAAACCAGGAGGCGGCTACCGTTACCGATGTCTTGATTAGGGAATGGTTTTTCCGTTTCGGTGTCCCGTTGGAGCTGCATTCGGACCAGGGCGGGAACTTTGGATCGACGCTATTCCAGAAAGTCTGCGATGTCTTGAAGATCAAGAAGACAAGGACAACGGCGATGCATCCACAATCGGATGGAATGGTGGAGCGAATGAACCGAACCATCAATCGACACTTGGCCAAAGTTGTCTCTGACCATCAAAGAGACTGGGATCAACATCTCCACCTGTTCCTAATGGCGTACCAGTCAGCAGTTCATGAATCGACGGGTAGAAAACCTGCCAAGATCATCATGGGTCGTGAACTCCGGCTGCCCTGCGACTTGAAGTTTGGCTGTCCACCTGGTGAGGATGTGGCTGGGGAAGACTACGCAAGTGATCTTCGTAGAAAGATGGACGATATCCATCAACGAGTCCGACTTAACATCCAAAGTGCCAGCGACAGGATGAAGGAGGCGTACGACGTGAAGGCCAAAGAAGGAGGTTTCCAGGTTGGGGATTTGGTTTGGCTTCACAACCCACAGAGGCGACATGGCTTCTTCCCAAAACTGCAAAGTTCTTGAGAGGGCCCGTTTGAGATTCTGGAGCGAATCAATGACGTCGTCCACCGGATAAAAAAACCACCACGAGGGAAGTCGAGGGTTGTTTATTTCAACCGTTTGGCCCCGTATGCTGGAGACCATCAGGAAGCTGACGTGAGGCAAATCAAGTCACCCGAGGTGGACATGTCCCTGGAAACCTTCATGTCCTCATATTCCAACGGCCAGAAAGTCCTGAATGGCGTCGTTCGAGAACAGCAGCTGGATTTTTTCAACGCACCGAGTACGCGTTAGCTCTCTCGGTCACCGAAGACCTCAGCATGAGGACTGGACTTGCTGCTGCATTCATGGGACAAATAGACCATCTGCGACGACAAAGGCCAGAGGTTTGGAAGACGCTTCAAGCCAGGACAAGGACACGATACCTGTTTCACCTGGTGACAAAGAAGCTTCCACAACATCGGACCAGCTATGTTGATGTTTGGAGGGCAGTTCATCAGCTGAGAAGCTTAATGCTGTCACAGGACTTGACCCATCTGGCAATTCCGAAGATGACGAACGACCAACTGGACTGGAGAGTAGTGAGGGGCATGCTGGAGGTGATCTTCAAAGAAAGCGGCATTGACATCCTGGTATGCTGCTATCCTTTCCGGAGGACGAACCAGAGGACGGTGGACTACTTCTTCCCCAGGACATCAGGCTGCCGGTTTGGAGATAGATGCCAATACCGTCATGGAGTCATTCCGGGACGAAATACTTTAAGGAGGGGGCAATGTAGCGAAAACGATCTGGAATTTACTACATGTTTACAAGAGCTGGAGAGTCACATTCCTGTGCGATGAGTCATGCTGTTCATTTCGGTCTATACTTTTATACTCCTCCATATTCTAGAATTAACGGATTAGCTATATAAGCGGGTAAATTGTGAACAGGAGGAAGTCTAGTTAGTTCGGTTCAGATTTTGATAAGCTGTGATTGTGAATATAAATATTTGTGGTGCGGTAAACCGTGTGTGTAGTGACTTTAAATAAATACATTAAAACTGGAATGGAGTATTTTCTATAGCGGAAAATACCACAATATTGTTACATTGGTCAGTGGATATTGACACATTTATATTTTTTTCAATACTTCTTTAATAACATGGTAGGATGTTTTGCAGAATCTTTTTCCTAAACTTCGTTAATCGTTCTCAAAGGTATTTTTTTTATTCAATTAAGAATTGTCAGATTACTAGGTACGGGTTGCCAAAATTAATTCACTTGAATAGTGGTTATAATAAGTTTATAATTTCAACTTTTACGTTGCACATCTTTCACAAATTCCATTGAGTATCATTATAAATATTTTGTTACAGATTGGTCCATACTTTACTAGTCTACATAAATGTATTGTATGCAATCTAAACTTCACGGAAATTTTGTCTTGAAAAATAAACCAATCTTATATTTCAGAGTGGATGATTTTTTTAAGGCAAACTTTCTATGAAGTAAAATGGTTAAATTTTGATTGCACCAATCAAAAACAATATTATTTCAAGGCGCCTGTGCTTTCGTCTGGCCGATTAATGGCGGCTTACAAGAGTATTGCCCCTTGCGAGCCACCGATGGCCTGCCGTGCACAAGCCGAGCCGGCAGCCGGCTATCCATTATCGGCCCGTTAACGGTTATTCATAGGCTTTGCCGCGGCTGAATAGTGAATAGTTGGCTAGCCGCCTTTTAGCCGCCTTTCGGCCTGGCGGACATGCCCAACCTGCACGCCGAGCCGGCAAGCGTGTTCGGGCCGAAACCGGCAAGCGTGTTTGGGCTGAAACCGGCAGTTCGGCAAACAGCTAATGTCCCGTTTCCAGACCAGCCAATCTGTGTTTGTTGAGTATGTAAACACTGATACCTAAAACTTTATTTTCCAGTACTTAACAAACTGTTAAGTGATAAATAACTTTTGGTCTCGCCCCGGTATTTTGACGTTGGTGACGGGTGTCGCTAAGGACAGTAGTTCATGCCCGATATATGAAAAGTTGTAGGGATATTAGAGGTTGGGAACTATGGGAAGCCAGAGTTGTAAAAATAAAATGGACGCCATTATTCACTTCGATAGCTGTGTCATTAATTTTCATTTTAAATCCATAAATACCCAAAACATGATCGTTCGAGCCGAATAAAAACGTACAAATACGTATGAGTCGATGTGGCAGCCCAAAAGTGAAAGTGGAAACGCCAACCAGCTCCAACATCCACGAGTTACAGCAGATCAGGCTAGTCAAGGCCTATTCCAATCATCAGTTCAACCAACCAAACGAGTCTTGAATCTTCAACAATTGGGATGAACGTTGCCATAGCGTTTAATTAACTAAAATTTGAACTTGACCTCATTGAGTTTTAAATGAATTCAATAATAAGACCAGTTGTTGTTTTGTATTGCACCCCGAGATTTTGAAATCAAGCTTATTCACGGTACTTAACCTATAAATACGGTTTGTTTGGTTTGAATGAGATTCCATTGAGAGTTGATACCAATATTGTTGCCCGTAAGTATGTTGTAGTCCTTCATCCAATTGTTTAACGAACCTGAAATGCATATAAACTTGAAAAACGTTGATACCCAAAAACCTTTGAAGTCACTGCGTATTTCGACCTTTACTTTTGAAACCGACCTAAACATTGCATTTTAGTGTTTTAACCTAACCTAAAATAAAAAGTATAAACCGATTGAGTGGTAGTTTTGCGTTTTGAAGTTTGAGTTTGTCGTTTTTCTACTCACCTATATCAAAGTTTAAACACCAACAAGTAGGGACAATCCGGATTTTAGATTTGAGGGCGCATGTGCGAAATAGGTTGGGAGACTGTCAACCAAGCAACCAGAAGATGACTAATTCTTAGTCCGGTCAAATACGGCAGTTGATGTACTTGTTGCGGTCATTGTGCGTTTGTCTGGAAAATAGTGTTCTTTTTGTTCTGTTGTGATAGTGTTGATAGTTCATAATGTCAGGTTATTCATGTGCATATCGGCCTTGTTCGACAAAAAGTGGTGATCGTAAAGCAATGTTCCAGTTTTCATCAGAATATGAACGAATTAAAAATCATTGTAAATGTGGTGTTTAAGTTTTTTGATAAGTCACATTTATTTTAGTGAGAACTAAAATGTACTTATTTTAGTTCTCACTAGAATAAATGTAACTTATCACAAAAGTTAAACACCACATTTATCAATGATTTTTAATTTGTATGTCTTCAACAAACGGTAATACGTGGGTAAAATGTGACGAAGTGTCATTTTGCCTAAGAGTGAACATAATTTCATGGTAAGATCCGGAGATGATTTTCTACAAATACATATTTTTGCTGGTTTAGAAAATATGATTGATCATGAGAAATTCAATTTTCTTACAAACAGGATGAGAAATTGAAATTGTTATTTAAAAAATCTTAACACATCTATGGATTTTTTTGCAAACCCTCCAACTTTTAATTGATAGCTTATTTTAACTTTCTCTAAAAAAAAAAGTGATAAAGTTTGCTAAAAAAAAATCAACATTGAAAATCACCCCAATTTGTGTATGAACTAAACGTTCTACCTCCAAAAATAATCAAGTGACAATGAAAGTTCATGAGGAAAAGTTTCTTGTCCATTTATTATGAACAACCTTTATATGGATCAAGTTACTGTAAAACAAATTTTTTGAAAATCACCCCCCAAGGGCTCATTAAACGGCTGCTGAGTCCGGAAATAATAAACCTATAAAAAAGTTTTATGTGGCAAATATATAAGAGAATGTTCTTATGAACAATTTGGACCTAATAGTTTTTTTTGCACAATAAATAAAAAAACACCCTTATTGCTTAAAAAACGCAAAGGGAAAATTGCAGATTTTGCTAATTTTACGCTCAAAAGACAATTTCTAGCCAACCCTGAAAAAATCAGCTTGATCGGATCACTTTTTTTTCAAGTGATAATTTTCCTGGACTTTAGTGAAATAAAGTGCTTTCCCGTCAAACGCGAGAAAGTGAGGGAACAAAAATTTGGCCCCTCGAGATCAAAGGGACCGACAGTTATTGTCGCTACTTGTTGGTGTTTATACATTGCCTATATTACATACTTGATACACAAGTTTATTCGTTAACGATGGCGGAAGAAATTACTTAAGAACAACTCTTAGCCAAGGCCAAAAACGAAATATAATCTAACGTTTCTAAAAGAGGTCACCTCAAAGCGTCTCTTACGAGACTTCAAACATTTTCAAATACATGTACCCCAGAACTCTTTAAAACTCCTGAAATGATATATAAAATTGAAACCCAATTGAAATGTGTTGAAAACATCCTGACTGAATTCGAACAAGTGCAGCTTGGCATCGAAGATATTTGTCTTTTACACAACCTACCTGATGCGCAAGATCAAAACGAAGTCCGAGCTGATTTTGAAGAGAAATATTTCTCCATTGTTTCCAAGGCAAAAGTTCTGCAAGCTCAAGTGCAAATTCCCAATGCCAATATACCTAAAGATACTCACTCCGAGTCGCAAAATATTATGTTGAGAGACAATCTCACAAATACCTTTGCTACCCAGCTACCACCAATCGCCCTACCTGAATTTGCTGGATCGTACGAGTCATGGACGCAATTCTTCGAAACTTTCGAATCCCTTATAAATAAAAATCCATCCTTGCCCAATGTGCAGAAATTTTACTATCTCCAGTCTGCTCTGAAAGGAGATGCTGCGCAAGTTATTAGCTCACTCACAGCTACTGATAACAATTACGCTGTTGCCTGGAATCTAATAAAGGATCATTACCAAAACAAGAAGGCCCTTATACACTCACATGTGAAGGCAATCTTCAATCTACCCATTATAAAGGAGGAACAGCATACGCAGTTAAGAAAGCTTGTGGATAGTTTTCACAAACATTTTTGTTGTTTGGAAAATTTGGGAGAAAATGTGGACCAATGAGACACCATCCTAATTTATCTTATAACCTCAGAATTAAATCAAGGCACTAGGAGAGAATGGGAAATTGCGACCAGAAATAACGATAAGCCCTCAATTTCAGAGTTAACAGCATTTTTGACAGATCGATGCCACTTATTAGAGTCCATTGATTTTAAAAGTTATGATAAGCATGAGTCTACACTAAAGACACCTTCACAAAAGCAATATTCTACAAATAAAACCTTTGCCTATGCCGCCCTGGAAGGTAGTTGCCCACTTTGTAAAGAAGGCCATTTTGAATACGCTTGCACAAAATTTACAAATTTATCTATAAACGATCGTTACAATGAAGCTAAGCGACTGAAACTCTGTACCAATTGCCTACGCCCAGGACATTTTACCTCGAATTTCAAGTCGAAACATTTCTGTGGTCGTAACCATCACTCACTTTTGCACCAGCTGTCTGGTTCTAGGATTGCCCAAGCCTTTTCTAGTGCCTCAACTTAAAATGATGTCAAGCCTGCCATTGAAACCACCCCACCACAGACAGCTCTTTGCACTCAGACAACAGTGACACCCATGAGCGCCCACAATCAGTTCATCACGGACTCTCAAATTCTCGATTCAAGCCTTAAGCCAAGTCAAAACCTGGATGAAACCCTAGCAGCCTCATCATTCCATCAGCAACCTCATCGGCCACTAGCACAAATCATTCGCCCAGATAATTCATGTGATAAACCTCAAGAAATCACTGGTATTGATTACAGCCTTGCTTGTGCTAACTCATACCCAAATACCTTTGTGATACTGTCTACAGCTTTAATAAATATACATGACAAAAACCGTACATTCATTCCACGCAGAGCCCTATTGGATAGTGGTTCCCAATCGAACTTTATATCAAGGACATCATTTGACAAATTGAAACTTAGTTATGAGAAAATAAATATACCCGTGTGCGGTATTGATGAAGGAACCACCTACATTAACAAGCGAACCTCGGTAACCGTTACAGATTTGAACAAAACCCATAGGTTCAATTTTTCTGCTTTAGTTATTGAGAAAATAACAGATGAATGCCCTTAACAGACTATCGATGTATCCAAGCTCGTGGTACCCAATGACATCGAACTAGCTGATCCTACATTTTTCAAGCCCTCGGAAATTGACATACTCCTAGGAGCAAGTTTATTTTATGACCTCTTGTCTTCAGGCCAAGTAAAATTTGGTAAAAGCAAGCCAATCCTCCAGCGAATCAAACTTGGTTGGGTTTTGTCCGGATCCATACAAGTCAATAACAACAATACCATGATGTCCATGTCCTGCTGCGTGTTGAATGAGAACCTTAGAAATAGCCTGGAACAATTTTGAAGGATTGAGGAACCTGTTCAACCTAGCCAACAACTGTCGCAAGAGGAGAATGACTGCGCATTTTGCCCACACTGTATCCCGCGCCGCTTCAGGGAGATTTGAAGTTAGCCTGCCTCTGAAGAACATCGTTACTCGAATGGGTCATTCTCAAAAAGCAGCGGAAAAAAGTTTTTATCTGTCGAGAAAAAATTTCTCAAGAACAAGGAATTCCAAACATCGTATTGTCAGTTTGTTGACGAATATATATCACTTGGCCACATGTCAAATATTAATACAACCCAGAAAACAGAAGATCTCGAATATTACTTACCTCATCACGCAGTGGAAAAGTTGGACAGCACCAAAACCAAACTCCGGGTGGTAAGATCACCATGGGCATTTCGTTAAATGATGCTCTTATGGTGGGACCCACCATACAGAATGACCTGTTTTCAATCATAGTCAGATTTCGTGAACACGATTATGTTTTAACCGGCGATATAGCTAAAATCTTGATAAAACCAGAACAAAGAAGCTCACAGAGAAAAGTGTGGAGGGATTCACCCGATAAAAAACTGGATCATTTCCAACTCAATACAGTAACTTACGGCACCGCGAGTGCCTCATTCCTTTCGACCCGGTGTCTCAAGCAGATTTCATTGGATAAGGTAGAATCATTTCCCATTGAAAGCTCCATTATTGCACGTGATTTTTACGTGGATGACGTACTGACCGGAAGCAATGATCTCGATACACTCATTCAAGTACGAGCCAACTTGACCTCGATCCTTCTGGAATATGGTTTTTCATTGAGAAAATTTGCTTCAAACGAACCTAAAGTTTTATCTCATTTAAATGACGAACAGTCCATAGAATATGTTATCAATAAAGGGCAAGGTTCCAAAACGTTGGGAATAGTATGGAACCCCCAGACTGATCAGTTTATATATACTTCAAATCTTAACACCAAAATGCTCGTGACCAAGCGATCCATTCTCTCTGCAATATCCCAGATATTCGACCCCCTAGGACTTCTCGGACCTATAATTATACAAAGAAGAATTCTTATTCAAAAACTATGGTGGTTGAAAGTTTCGTGGGACGAGCCGGTTCCAGAGGACTTCCACAAGATTTGGATAAGCTTTTCCGAGCAACTGTCTGGAGCGAACACCTTCCGAATTCCTAGGCAAGTAACGTCAAGAGAACATGTCAAAATCCAATTACACGGTTTTTCCGACTCATCAATAGATGCCTATGGTGCATGTATATATCTGCGGTGTGAAGATTCAGCTGGACAGTTTTACAGCGACATACTTTGCGCCAAATCCCGTGTTGCCCCGTTGAAGGCCGTTTCCGTACCCAGGCTGGAGCTGTGTGGCGCACTATTAATGGCAAAACTGATCAAGAAGATTTTGGAGATTTTGAATCATCCCGTAACAGACATTTTTTATTGGACCGATTCGTCTGTTGTACTGTGATGGTTAAGCTTGGAGCCACGCAGTTTAAAGACGTTTGTTAGTAGCAGAATATACGAAATACAGCAAGTATCTGATGTCAATAATTGGTATCATATTGCATCATCGCAGAATCCCGCTGACATCATTTCCCGAGACATGAGTCCAGTTAATATGGAAAACAATAATTTATGGTGGCATGGACCCCAGTTTTTGATGAAACCTCAAGGTTCTTGGCCAGCTGGTAAACACGGATCCAATGTTGCTCATCAGAATACCGAGAGGACAACCATACCTGAAGCTAATCCCAATTTTTTTGTGTTTTTTGCTAAACCTAAATCTGCCTTCGTGAGGAATATTTTTTTCAAAATTTTCATCCTTCACCAAGATAATAAATGTCATTGCTTACTGCTTGAGATTTTGCCACAACTTAATGAAGAAGAAACCGAAAAAATTATCTGGACCCTTATCCGTAACTGAAATTTTCGGAAGACACATTTGATTTAAAACATCATAGTGCCGTCAAAACCAAAAGTAAGCTTATTACGCTCAACTCATTTATTGACGCTGATGGTATCATACGGGTAGGTGGCCGTTTAAGAAATGCCGAAGTAAACACCCTATATTATTGCCTTATGATCACCCTTTTTCTAAATTGTTTGCAGCTCATGAGCACATTCGAAATTTACATTCCGGTCCAAAAGTGTATTCCTTGTTTTAAAGCAAGGCCGCAGCCCGGTGTGAAATATGCTGGCCCTTTCTTGCTAAAAGACTCAAAATTTAGAAATAAAAAAATGTTGAAGTGCTACATTTGCCTATTTGTATGTTTGTCAACTAAGGCTGTGCATTTAGAGTTAGCCACAGAACTTACCACTTAGTCTTTTATTGCAGCGTTTAGTCGTTTCATAGCCCGACGGGGATTGTGTAAAAATCTGCACTCTGATAATGGCACTAATTTTATCGGAGCAAAAAACGAGTTTGACGCAATTTATAAGGTTTTACAGGATGAAGGACTGCATGATGTTTTAGGCAGAAATAAGATTCAATGGAGTTTCATTCCTACGCGTTCTCGACATTTGTGTGGCCTCTGGGAGGCTGCAGTAAAGTCCGCAAAACAACACTTGAAAAGAATTGTCAATGATACGCCTCTACATTATAAGGATTTTTACACCCTGCTTGTTCAAATTGAGGCTATTTTGAACTCCCGGCCCCTCACTCTCCTGAGCGATGACCCAAATGACTTAGAATTCCTGACGCCCGGTCACTTCTTGATTGGTCGTCCACTCAACATGTATCCAGAGTTGGACCTATCGACGGTTCCAGACAATCAGCTGTCCAGGTACCAGCATATACAGAAGATGACTCAGCACTTTTGGCGCCGATGGTCATCAGAATTCTTGCATACTTTGCATCAGAGATCAGAGGTTTAAATGGAAGTCCCAGATTGAGTCAACCGAATTGCTGAATTCATTGGTGGTCCTTTAGGAGGATAATTTGCCACCTCTCCAGTGCAAAAAAGGACGGATCATCGAGATACACCCTGGCAGTGATGGTATCGTGCGAGTTGTTAGCGCCCGTACAACGAATGGTGTAGTTAAACGTGCGGTAACCGGAGTGTGCCCCTTGCCCATTTTTGGTCAAGACAAAAATAAATCGGGGTTATTTGAACTTTTCATGACCATGTTGAAACGGGTCTCATTTGATAAATTTTGTAAATTCTTGAAGTGATTTATATGGCTTTAATCACCTGCAATGTTTGTTAATTTCAATACTTTTTCTTCTTTTTAAATTTTATATACAGTCCACTTCTTATTATGTTTTGCTCGCTTGGAAGTCCAGGTATGTTTGCAATTATTGTTCACATGAATTTGAAACCTATGTTCGTTGTTATCATGACTGAAATTACCCCATTTATATGTTTAATGGGGCTGATTTAGTGTAATGTAGCTTTAGTTTGATGTAAGTGTATGTTCAAAATTGTATTGTTTCCTCCCAATCTCTGATCATGGTTTAGGCTACATTATATTGAAAGATATCCCGATACTTCCAAGGGGGACGGTATGTTAAGTGATAAATAACTTCTGGTCTCGCCCCGGTATTTTGACGTTGTTGACGGATGTGGCTAAGAACAGTAGTTCGTGCCCGATATATAAAAAGTTGTAGGGATATTAGAGGTTAAGAACTATATGGGAACTATGGAGGACTGTAACTAGGAGAGTAATCGAAATGCATAAAAGTGGTCCAGGTTTCAAATCGTAATTCAGGTTCAATTGTTACTCCCAGATGGCGAAGAGTCGTTAGTGATTTGATGTCAAACAAAAATGTCACCTAGGCAACATAATTGAAACAACGTTACGAATACTCTTATCAGAATGCAACAATTTTTATTAGCTAGGTTGCATCAAAACACTCACTATTTGATGATAAAAGGTATCATAAATAAATTATTTGTAATACATAATTCTGAAATTTCTAGAATTTTCATATTTTTTTGTTTGATTGCATCAATTGATAGAGTAACTGAGTGACCTCATATCCTTCATTGACAACAGTCATCATTGAACAAACCATGGGCTTGAAACACGATGCTGCGACGATTCAGCCCCAATTTTTTGCCTTATAGAGAATGCACTGCATGTGGAATGTGGAGTGGAAATTTGGAAAAAATTAATGAAAATGTGATAAAAGTATCTTGACAAATTATTGACAAGCAATAAACGTTACCATGACAATGAATAAATAAAAGCCCTACTAGCAACAGCGCCCTCAAATGAACTAACGAAAAAGAGGGACAAAATTTCAGGAATATTCGTATGTCGATTCGTCTCCTTGTTATAGTCCTCCATAATGGGAACCTAGAGTTGTGAAAATGAAATAGACGTCATTATTCACTTCGATAGCTGTGTCATTAATTTTCATTTTCGATCCATAAATACTCAAAACTCAAACGATGCATATCAACTAATAATTGGAAATTTCACCAAGTACCTACATAATAATATGGTGTACACCTTTACTATCAATTTCATCAACCACTTTATACGACATATTCTATAAAACCCTTGAAACAATATTCTCCGCATAAGTGTACAGGGTCATTCCGTATATATTGACCCATATGCTAGCGGCGTTATCAATGAGGATATGAAAATTTTGTAAAAATGAAAGTTTTAGATATTCATCTGAACTTTTCAAAAATTCTATCAAAAAAAAACAAAAGATTATCGGAATGTCAATATTTTTCCAGAAGTAGCATTTTTTTCAATGGAACACCCTGTATATTATCAAATATTATGAAAGAGCTTGTTTGGTTGTAGGGACGGTTGGTACTGCTGCTAGGCAATTTGCCAGCTCAGTATAGATAGATATGTAAGGGCACGCCATAGACGGCGGATGGGATCGTAGGGTAGGAAGGGGGACCGGTTTTCACATTCCTTGCAATGGTACCTACATTTTAACGTGGACTCCGAACCACGGTTCTCGACCACATCGGAGCACCGACTCAACTACCAGTCTGTACTGGAGAAACAGCCGCGCTCGTGGTGGAACCCACCGACTGGCAGGTGTGTATCTTTATTCTTCGTTCCCTACAAGAATATCCGATTTTCTCCGGCCTGGTTACCGGCGTGAATAGGGAGAACAACTATACCTTTTGCACTCTGCCTCGTGGGTTCCGCTAAAATACCAGACATTCGACTTTTTACGGTCTATTGCCATTGCTGGGTATCGAACCCAGCACCAGGCCGGTTCGCACTTACTGCCCCAACGCTTTACACGTTGCGCCAGCCCGGCCTCATGAAAGAGCTCATTTTCCTGATTTCAAAAACATATGGTTTGATACTTTTTTGATGAGTCGTTCAGTAGATATTGAAGTTCAAATATGTGACAAAATTAGTATCTAAATCCCGGTTGCCATGGATGAAGTTGCACAAATTTATTAATTCGTGAATATTTTGAGTAATATCTAGAAAATAAAGTTATTCGACCTATATTTATATTGATTCAATCTATATTATCACGGTTCTACCATTTTTTCCATAGCAACAGGCATGTCAATTTTAATTTTTAAACTTATTTAAACTAGAATATCTCCTGAACCACTCATCAGAAAGGTATCAAACTATATATTTTTGAAATCAGGAAAATAAGTTCTTTCATAATGTATGATAATATACAGGGGATTGCATCGAAAAAATGCTACTTGTATAGAAATATTGACATCCCGATAGTCTTTTGTTTTCTTTGATAAGATTTTTGTAAATTTCAGATAAAAATCTGAACTTTCATGTTTACAAAATTTTCATAACTCCATAGATAACGCCGCTAGCATATGGGTCAATATATACGGAATGACCCTGTACATGTATAATAATTATTATTTTCGAAAATATCATTACCGAGAACTTCACATCACTACTTATTAGGCCTAATTATTAGTTGTCCTCGTCTGCCATGTCGGAACCCAAACACAAAGCCGTTCCACTGGATAACAATCACAAAAAACTATAATGTGGTCTACCAAAGCAAAAATATTAGGAAAAACTTTTCAATTAACTACTTCTCGATGCTGAACACTACTCCGTCCAAACTTGCTTTACAAATAGCCAAATAAGTTGAGAATCTGATGTGTTTGTGTTTTGTTTATTTGGCTTTTGTTGACCGACTTCTCAGACGTAAGAAATTTAGCACGCTGCTACCGGCGTGCCATCCATGAAGCAATTATTCGGCTCTCCTGATGTGCTTTACATTCTAACAAAATCAGAAGATATTTTAAAAGCGCTTGCAAAGTATGTATTATTCGCATAAAAGTGATTGCATATTGTTGGCACTTATCTCTCGCTTTTGATGTATTCTTGCCATCTTGCCAAAACCAAGTATTCGATAAGCGCTTAGTAAGTTTATGGTATAAAGTGCTTCCTTTTTGATTGCCGGGCGTAGAAAATCAAGCACCTTGCAGCAGAGTGTGCTATCTGGGATTATTTTAGCAAATAGTTGCATATTGGCAATACGTTAAATGGATGTTCGTTGGGATTTTCGGCTAAGTTATATCGGATCACTTCAGCTAATGTCGCATGGAATCTTCCTATAGATAGATACATTTGACTGAGGATGAGCCACACTAGAAAATGATAATTTTATGTTGAATAATTCGAAAAGGTCTTTAACGAGTATTATCAAATTCTCTACCATAATCGCAATGGATTCTGAGAGGGGCTCCGTAATGTTGAAAAAAAAAAGCAAGGTATTTACAATAGAATTTGCTTTTTTGTCTTGTAACGGATAAGCTTGTGTAAATTTTGTCAATTATCGTCTTTGACGGTAAGAACATAATTTGGGACTGGATACTGAAATATGTCTATGTTGACTCTCTCAAAAGGAGTTTTTGGGGTTTCCGTGATAACTGAAGGTTGACTTGAATTTTCATAACAAACTTCAACTTTTTGATAAACTTTTTCTACATCTTTACTTGATTTTTTTCAGTTATATTTTTCTTTCATTCGTCTGATTGTTCCGTTGATTCCACGATGTAGATTTGTTTTTCCTAAATGATAATGTTCTAAAATAAGACGTATTTGATCCTAACCTGGCGTTGTTACTACGACCTGACAAATATGAAATTTTACGTCTTTGTCAGCTAGAAGATACGAGAGCATTTCAAGAATGGGAGGGTCAAGGTTGTTTTCTACATAAAAGTCATTTGCTGAGTCAAAATGGTTTTTACACTTGTACAATAAACTGAATAAGTGTGGTGATACTATTAATGGATCAAATGGCTGTGCAGCTATGAAGTATTTTCTGTCCTTTGCTGATTTACTTGATGCAATATTGATTACATGTCTTTCAAGATCGAGATGTTCTTTAAAAATATCGTCGATTATTTTGTGATGGAGTTCATATAAACTATTTTGTCTAAAGAATGCTATTATGAGTTTTTGAGATCTGTCTAAAAGTTGTGTATTCAGAAATTTCAATTTTGGAATAATCGATTGAAGATTTGGTTTTACAAAGTTCGACAAATTTATTGTATTCGGTAGTGATTTCGTGGTCTTTGTTTTTGTCGGGATCGTCATTGTTCGAGGCAGATATCGAAACTTTTGTGTTAAATTTTGCACATTCTTGAAAATGGTTGATCTTTGTTCTAGAAAGAGCGTCCGCATTTTTATTTACTTTTCCGGGTTTGTATTCGATATTGTAATTGTATTCTTCAAGTTTTAGTCTCCATCTGGCTAGTCTACTGCCTGGATCTTCCATTGAGAAAAGCCATATGTCAACGGTCGGTGGTCAGTCACTAAAGTGAATTTTCGGCCAAAGAGATACGGACGGGAATGTTTAACGGCCCATACAATCACCAGTTACTCCCTTTCGATTGTGGAATATTTTGTTTCTGCACTACAGAGAGTCCTGGATGCGAAAGCTATCGGAAGATCTTCTCTAATAGGTCCCTGGGATAAAAAGCAGTTTTAGAAATCTCTATAGGATTAATCTCTATTTGATCTACGCGATCAAGCGTCGTGAAATATTGGCATTTGCCAAGCTGATCTAAAAGATCTGGAATATTGGGAAGTGGATATTTGTCATCTACAGTAAGCTCATTCAACTTTCTGTAGTCGATGAGGATACGCCATTTTCGTCTGACAGAGGCATCCGATTTTTTGGGTACCACCCACACTGGAGATGACCATGGAGAAATGGACGGTCTTATAATGCCTTGTTCAAGCATTTTTCCGATTTGAGATCAAACTTCATTTTTGTGTACGTGAGAGTATCTGTAAGTTTTGAAAAAATGGGTCTTGCATTGGTGGTCTCTGATTTCGTTTGTAAAAGTCAGTTGGTCACCTTCGATAAAAATATCTTCATAATCAATACAAAGATTAGTTATTTGTTCTTGTTCTTCAACAATAAGATGTTGTGTTCGCAAACGTTTCTTTATAATCTGAACTCTGTCAATTGAGGTTGTATCATCACTTTTATCTATTTCGTTAAAGTTACAAATGTCGTTTTGGATGTATGGTTCGATAAAAATATTAGAAATATTAACTGTTTTGGGAATTGCATTGACGTTCACAATAGTTGTATAGAATTCACCATTCTGATCTACGTGTAAAGCATGAGGTAGACGTACCTTTTCTATCTCCTGTGCACATTATATGGCATCGGTATTAGATAAACTGCATTTTAACTTAATTACTTTTTCCATTCGTGGTTCTATTATTGTGACTTTATTTTCCGTATTGTCATTGTTCAAGCAAGCATCAAGCTTTTCGTACGCTTTGTGTAATTTGATACTTTTGAATTTTTGAGTTGTTTTGATTTTAGATCCTTGACCCAGTCTTTGACACATCAATATTTTTCGAGAAAATCTAAACCTAAAATACCGTCAAACTCGATATCTAAATCGCAAATATAGACCTGATGTGGATTATCTTTCGCAAAAGATATTAGTGTTGATTTTGTTATAAGAATTTTTTGATTGGTTATGCCTTGAATTGTTAAGTTTTCTGATGATCTATTTTTGTAATTCTCAACAGTACTATTTTTGAAAATTGAAATTCCTGCGCCTGTATAGGATAAGTAGACGAAACGTTTCTGTTGCATCGTAAATGAAATACAAATTCTTGGAATTCACGGTAAGGAGCCGATTCAGAGAAAAAATTGATCTCTGTTGTTGGACGGGTCCGGGTAGTCCAAGTTCAACGACTGGAGTTGAGTTTCTAGATTCGCAACCGATGGGTTTGGTTGATCGGGAGGTTCGTCGATTTGGGGAAGTGAGAGAAAATTTTCGTATTCTTCTACTGGAATAGTATTATCAAAAGAAGAATTGTACTCAGGAAAATGTTTGTGAATGAGATCATAAGAATAGTCTGATTGGAGGTATGTGCTATTCGGATAATCGGATTGGTTATAGTATGGATCTACCCGATCTACCATGATTAATATGATGAGTTCTCGACTGATGTTGAGAGAAGTTCAGATCATTAAAAGGTCTTGGAAAATTAAGATATTGGAAAGTGTTGTTTTGGCCTGAATTATTCTGGAATGAAGGGTTTCCTGGCCGAGGAAAATTTCTATTGAATCCTGTTTGAGACTGCATTTACATAGGACGCTGGAAGGAATTCTGATTTCGAGACTCATTTCTGGATTGTGCCTGAGAACGACATTGAGAGGCAAAGTGACCAACGCAGCCACATTTGAAACCTTTAGGAACGTTTGGGGTTGATCTACGTCCTACGAATCATTGGTTGTTGTTGTTGGGTTCTTGGAGGGGTTGAGTGAAAAGATATTTGAGCTTCAAAATAAGATAGTTGTAGCTCTCTTTTTATAAAAGACTGTGCTTCAAGCATGTTTATAGGGTTACTAGCTCTAATTCTGACCTAGACGAGGTTCTAAACCTGTTAAAAGGCCCGTATTCTCCGTTCGTACTTGAACTCGTTCAAGATTTGACGGCGTGTGAATACAAGATTTCGTTTGCAAAATCTGGTATTTAAACGCCGTCAAATCTTGAACGCGTTTAAGTACGAACGGAGAATTCGGGCCCAAAAGAGCTAGTGTTCAGCGTCATCGTATCAATAAGACTATTTTGAGCTGCCTTTTGATCATTAGTGAGATGTGAATTTTTGTAAACACAAGAAATCATTTTTGCATGGAGAACTTGTAATCTGTTGTAAAAGGACAAGGTTCATTGGTTAACTGTTTTAATCTTTGTAGGTCTTGAATTAAAGAAGTAATATCACGAGTATCACCAAAATGCAGATTAAGAAGCTGTTTTAATACTGGATAAGTTGACGGGTTTCGCGAATTAACGAGCTGTAATGCTCTTCTTTTCAGTTTACTTTTAATGTGAATCACTAATAGAAGACGTTGATCAACTGTGGACATTTTATACGCACAATCGCAAGCATTTAGGAATGAATTCAAAGAAATTTGATCACCTTCGAATTCAGGAATTAAAGAGGAAATTTCTGACAATCTCGATTTTCGATCTCAGGTTCAGATTCACGAGCTTGAGCGACATATTGAGCGATAAAACAAATCAAAAATGTGTATCAAATGAATGAAAAACAAAATGGTTGAAATAATTGTGAAATGGAAAAGGCAAAATTGCAAAAAATTCCAACAAACACAGAAAAATATAGCAGAAATGATAATTCAAATATCGACTTACGCAACTAACAAAATCAATGGTCGTCTTGTTCTCCAGATGCTTTCTGTCATGGGATACACTGGGTGTTCCTATTCATAGTGCCAAAAGTGAGGACAATCCAAGTTGAGGTTCTATTCGTATGAGGGATTGAGATCCGCCGTTAACAGTGATGATTTCCTTATTCTGCCAACGTTCACGAATCCTACCGACTGCGCCAATTTTTATATTTCCTCTGTCAAAACTTTATTTTTGAAAAACTTATTTTATTGATCAAAAAATGAAACAGTTATTCGTAATGACATTCTATTGACTAAAATAATATGGAACCTTATTGTAACTTACATTTTCTATTTATATGAAAATTATTAGCATAGTCAGCAGATTGGGACATAGTGCATGTTCCGCTGACGCAACGATTATACACTACATAGGACAGGCCTGCTCAGTTACATTTAACGTACGTTTGGCAGTTTGGCAGCAAGCGGAGAACGGCTGTGACGTCACCACGGGTTCTGAATGGTTTGTCTATTTTCATTGAGCCGTTGATCGTGTGTGTTGTGTTGTGAATTTGTCCAATAGTTTATGTTTTTCCAAGTAGTTTTAATGTAGTTTGAGTTGGCGAAGATATACAAATACATATTTTATTCGTTTCGTTGTGTTAACGGTTAACGGTGTGTAACAATAATTCGATTTAGTACAAGAGGGAGCATTTTTTTCACACGAAAGTAAATGAAATGGCCACTACTCTCTGAGCAAATAGGCTTCTTTTTTGATAATAAGTAACTCCAGTGGTGAACATTTTTCTAGTTCATGATGCCTGGCAGAATAATATGTGCTGTTGCTGTGTGCAAAAACAGTCAATTAGCTCTTAAAAAGCAAGGCTCAAGCATAATATTTCATTCTTTTCCAAAACGCAAGGAGTTAGTGTCTTCTACTATACGAAAAGAGTGTGTTCATGGTGCATCGCTGCAGAAGAAAAGACAATACGTTCAATATAGATTCTTCGGCAGTTTGCTCCAACCGTTTTACAGTTATAATGACCTAATGACTATGAGAGAGATTTACAACATGAGTCATTGAGTGGGTACCTATATTACAACAAGCTTCAAAGTTACAAATAAAAATTAATTTTTTGTATGTGGAAAATAGGTAATGAGCTTTCTAAAATTGCAATTCCCATATACGAAAATATTTTGGTCAACGTGCACTTTTTACACATACAAATTTAAGTTGTGAATTTATTAAATCAATACTTTCAAATAACAATTTATTGTGTATTGGAATATTACATCCTTATTAATTGGCAGTTTTGTTGAGCTATTTTTTTATATTATAACCTTGTAAAAAAGGAATTTGTTATATTTTTTTTCATTTTGAAATTTAGTTTATTATGAATTTAAAATTATTTGTTTTCGTTCTCTTCAATATAAAGACAATATCTTCAAATGTACAATACCTAAATTTTGCTTGGAATCTACTTTGCATACAGAAAATACCAAATAAAGCATACGGGCTCTTTCTGTCAGCACCAGTGGTGACGTCACAGCGAGTTTGACCTTGCTAGACAGATTCGGCAAACTAATAGCGTTTTTGATCTACATTGCTCCCGACTGCTCTCAGATCGCTTTTCGCTGGAGCAGTGACGTCGCAGATCTCCACGAGTGCGATCCAAATCCACAAATGGGCAGTCCATCAGCGATCCGATTTTTAAATCGAACACGATTGTCGCGTTTGCTCGTGTTAACATATTACCTACCCTTTAAATTTTCAATACAGCCCTGCGACTGTCTCTACTTGCCACTTCATCCGTATATTCAGGCAACACTTCCTGAGTAAACTTCTCAATTTTTGCTTTTTTGGGGCACACTCATACTGGAATTTTGCTAAAATTGTTCAATTTCCTTCTCCGAATAAGATGAACTAGAGGACACGTAATCATCTAGCTCTATTTGCCCCTTTTTCTATGCATATTTTCACAAGATAAAGATTAATGATCGATAAATAACATAAGCAGAAGTTTGGTTATATTTTTTGTTTTGATCCAACTCCCTAATCCATCGAATTTTATCGAGCAAGAGGAAGCGATCCTTGAGGGATTGATAAGTCAAATCGAACATGCCGATCCGTGCGGGAGCAATGCTCCGTTTTAAATCAAACACGCAAATCCTTGAAGGATTGATCTCTGATCACTCTAGAGCGGTTTTTGAGCGTAGATCGAAAACGCTATAAGCTATCCCTGTGTAGTGTATAATCGTTGCTGCTGACGTTGCTTTACAACAAAAGATGGTTTGCGAAACAAGGTGTATGAACGGTGAGATAAAGAGTACATTCCGGATATAACAGATATATATCTATGATCGTGCTGTATGATATGCGCTCAATCATATAGTTCCGGGTTGTCCCTTTCCTAGATCCGGGCCTGCTAAGAACTACTATCAATTTCAAATCTGGCAACGTCGACCTCAATTGCCGAGGTGACATCTTTCATAATTGTCCTTGGCCAGTCTACATCAAGTCATTCCTATCTTTTTGTGGTCAAATATTCTTTATTATTTTTGTGTGATTGTTAGGGATTGTTATTTACCCATAGAAAATGGTTTTTTATTCGTGGATATAAATTGCGTACGTGGAGATATAAAAAAAATTCAAAGTGAGTATTGAATTTTAGTGTATAATTATTATCGCCTACTAAACCAATTTGACATTTCTTTTCAAACAATTCTCTTAAAAAAATATGTCATGTAAAGTGGCGATGGATAAAAGGCATAGGTAACTCATTCAGTTTTAAAATTGGATGATACACATATAGATTTAATTGATTATACCTTCGATCCAATATTGTCCACTCAATCCGATTATTCTAAGCATTGAATGAATTACAGTATCCAAGACAGTATCCTTCTCCTTGAACCAAATAAAAAATTGTACTTGCTGATGTGTTAATCATTTTCATGATAAAAGTGACTTGGATTGGTTCAGGAAAAACATTCACATGAAATGAAACGTATTCGTCTTGATATTCATGAAGTACTTGGCTGGTATTAGAAAATCATGCAAGGAGGCTTTTACTAAACCAAATAGGTACCTATTATTTTTGATTATCACTTCATTATTCACCAAGGAATGTTCAAGATTTTCAGTGCCCTTCTAATTTTCAGCAACCAAGCTAGTCCTACCTATTTATATTCACCAACAAAATCATTTATACCTAGGTAGTCCTACTTCTAATTAAACAGAGTCATCATACAAAATCACTTCATTTTTTGTCTTAAAAAGATCAGTCGTGGTCATTCATAATTTTTTTTTTAATGATAGATTTTTCTTGGAATCATTTTTTTTCGACCGTCTTTAGATTCCATGTTCCATTGCAACTGTGAACATAGATATGTTTGACGCGATTTCCGATAAGCTGTGTATACAGGGTGTCCCAGATGAAAGTAACTAAGTACATGGGGATTTTGGAAACGATAAAAGATACAATTGTGGCCTTGATTTTGATTAAATGGGGAAAAAGTTGCGCTTTTCGGAATCCATTCAGAAGCTAGGTAGGTCTATCGAAATTGAAAATATCTTGAGGGGTTTTCAAATTATCGACCCAAAGCTAAAAATTGTATTTTTCGAAAAACTTAAATATCGTCGTTATCAAATGTTTAATTGAATTTGGTAGTTTCCTATTAGCGAGTATTTATTTTATTCTTCAGGGCTTAAATATGAAGCGACCTTCGACAATCCTTACAAATAAAGTATGTTATATAAACTTAAGCACTGTTTTTAAGTAGTACTTGAGTAGTTACAATCACTCCCATGACAGAAAAAAATGGCCATAACTGATCCACTTGCTTCTACATCATTTGACTGCTATTTTATGACATAATGAATTTCTGCTAAACTGAGCAGTCAAATCGAAAGTCAAATTATGTCGAAGCAAGTTAATCAGTTATATCGATTTTTGACTGCAAAATTTTGATTGCGAATTATGAAAATTGGGATTATTGTCGTGTATTATCAAACTAGACCCCTGACTAGACCCATACTCCATCATATTTTTGAAAAGCTTGTGAAACGGCAAATCAATTTTTTAATGAATATATTATGGGGTGATCCATTTAAAAATCAAAAAAAAAAACAAAAATTGGTCAAGATTTCAAAAACAATAATACCTGGAGAAAACTGACTACGCCACTGGATTTTACGTAAAAAGTTCTATTAGATCCCGTTTTCACGTTTCCGATAAGTTACTAAATAGCTGAGATACGAGGCGTCTCCAAAAACTTTTTCAAAATCACCTTGTAGCTCAAAAACTAAAAAGTCTTCTAGATTTTTGTTTATCGCATTTTTCGTTTTACAAATAAGTAGCTCAGGTTCGTGAAAACCGTAAGGTTTTATCTTTAGTTATAACCGAGATATCCCGCAATTGCAACCAAAATGGGACACCCTACAGGGTGGCCAACAAGGAATACGAGGTATTGTATCTGAGCAACTATCCATCGTGGAGCCTCGCGGCAAAAAAAATACGACTAGGACGGCAGAGAGAAAAACAAAAAAAAAATATATGTAAGGGAAGTTTCTTTGTCCAAATAATGTAAAGAACGGGGTTTTCGTGGCATAGGGACAGAAAGGGAAATGAGAAAAGTTAGCACCAGGCGGGATTTGAACCCACGACCTTCGTCATACCAGGACAACGCTCTGCCACTGAGCTACCAATGCTTATGAGCAAAGCCAGCCCAATGCAAACTATTCTCACTTCTAGGATGTAAGTTTTAAGGTTATGGTGAGCAACCTTCGGCGGTTACAATCCATTGGAGGTGTTATATGGGGGTAGGAAGAATCACACACATGTTCGAGGTTATATAGGAGTCTTTTTCACCTTCAACCAAGATGCATCGTCGACATATAGCGACTTTTAGCAGGTATCGGGGTTGACACCCTAACCATCGAAATTAAGCCAATAATGTAAATGTAAGGGAAGTTTCTTTGTCCAAATAATGTAAAGAACGGGGTTTTCGTGGCATAGGGACAGAAAGGGAAATGAGAAAAGTTAGCACCAGGCGGGATTTGAACCCACGACCTTCGTCATACCAGGACAACGCTCTACCACTGAGCTACCAATGCCTATGAGCAAAGCCAGCCCAATGCAAACTATTCTCACTTCTAGGATGTAAGTTTTAAGGTTATGGTGAGCAACCTTCCTGCTAAAAGTCGCTATATGTCGACGATGCATCTTGGTTGAAGGTCAAAAAGACTCCTATATAACCTCGAACATGTGTGTGATTCTTCCTACCCCCATATAACACCTCCAATGGATCGTAACCGCGAAGGTTGCTCACCATAACCTTAAAACTTACATCCTAGAAGTGAGAATAGTTTGCATTGGGCTGGCTTTGCTCATACCATTTAAATTTTTGCGGTAAAAAGAAAAACACTGTTTTTAATTCAAGTTACCCCTTCTAGCAACTTTTCTGGAGACAATCACGCATCACTGGATACGATATACGAAAGAACTCACATTTATCTTCCAAACAAGCCTATACGCAACAAAATCGGACAAGTCGTTTATAAGTTACAGCCACTTGAACAATTACACTTTCACTACCTTCCCCTACTCACACGAAGATCGGTACGCCAATGAGCCCTGTACCAAAAAGACGTGAAATTGTCTAGGTTTTCTAACCATGTTGATAGAGATATACCTCAATTTTGAGAATTTCCGGAGAAATTTCGAATTTTAATATTTAAGCTTTGATTGCGCCCCCTAGCGGCAAAATTTCGAAGTTAAAAATATTTTCCAGCATTTTCTCGTGGCCACTTTAGTGATCATATTTTTTTTCCTGAACTTTTAGGTCCAGTAGTTTCCGAGATATGGCCGGTGGCCACCCTTGCTGGGACACCCTGTATATAGATTTATAGCCCGAGAATAGCGCCTTTCATCGAGCTCAAGTTTGTTAGAATCGCCTCAGCCGTTTCGAAAACACAGGGTGTTATTAACGGGAATCTTTGAATACCCCCCCCCCCCCCACCACTTTATTTTTAGAGATACAGTCAAGTGTCAAACAGAAAAGGTTCAAATTGTCCTCGTCTTGAAAGATCAAGAATTTTTTAATTAGGTTTATACAGCGGAATTCACAGAAACAACACTTTTGAAGATTCAAGATTGCAGTTACGCACCCTAGCGGCCATTTCAGAAACTTGAAAATATTTTCCAGCCTTTTCTCTTGACCGTTTTAGTGATACATTTCTTGCCGCAAGCCTCTACGATGAAAAGTTTCCCAGATACAGTACCTCGCATTCTTAAGTGGCCACCCTGTACATACATTTTGCTCATCTTTCGATAGTCGCTTTTGTCTAAAATCACACAGAAAAAAAGTTTTATTTTGAACGTCTTAAAACGTCGCAAAATGGCACTAAATTTTTAAAAAAAAATCGGCAGGACACGTGAACTGAAAAATGGATTGAAGTCTTTGAATGCACCATTAACTTTTGTTAACTGATGCAGGAGTGAATTTCCCTGGCGATGGGGTAAGTATACCGGCAAGAGGACAAATGGATAACAAATTTAGACTTTCGATAAAAAGTCATTCTTTATTGAAAAAATTGCTTGCAAAAAAAATACCCTTGTCGATAAAAAAAAAAAAAATTTATGCAGGATCTTCAAAAAGTTCAAAATCATTTTCAATCCACGAATTCACCGGAAGGTGAAGGGAATGACAGCACCGCGGGGCCACGCCTCGTTTCTTTCCTTGAATTTACTCAAGAGCTTTAACGTTTAAAAATATATATTTTTTTTATATGGCACATATTTCACTGTTCTTGCTTCGATTCACAAATTTAAAAAAGGAATAAATGTTCCCATTTACCAAACCTTCTTCCGAACGAAGCAGCTAGTCCCTTCTCCATACAAAGATACCCGCAGTCAGCTAAGGAATTCAAAGGCCAACTTGCCCGGACCATGCAGTTCTTATTGGTTGAATGTCTTGTCTCTTTTGTCTTGTTGACTATAAACGGCTCTGCTTATTGACATTTTGACAAGTTGACACGATCCACACAAGGCTTCCGTTGCACTTGTTTACAATAGTGTTTTGGAGGTTTGATTGTTTATTTATTTGGCGGTGGTGTTTTGATTAGTTTAATTTTTATTGATTAAAGTGATTATCCAGACAATCTCTTTTTCCGTGATAATTATGGGTGCCACGATCATTGTTTCTTGTGTGCTGGAAAAAGAAAGGAGGGAATATCACTTCACGGGTATGATTATTTTATTTGATACCATATTTCATCAATGAACTGCCAGGCAATTGGTGATCAGGAAAACAATAAACATGAATCATAAGTTCAAACTAATGATTATTTGAGTGGTACTACCTGTTAATCATTAGATATTTGAAAAGAGATTTTTTTCTGATTATGTAAATATACCCGGGCTCATAATATCACCATCTTGAAAAACTGCCGAGCAAACCGACAAACACCGTCTCATTCTTATGCTCTTGCATGGAGACTCTCAACAGATGACGTCACGCGTCGATCAATGTATTTTTCGGGCAATCAATTCATCTATAACCTTGGCTTTGAATGTTACTATGGTAACAACAGTTTTAAGAAAATTAGATATTTGAAAAAAAAATCTATAAAGGTTTGAAATTTTGGTACTTAACTCTCAGAAGGAACCGAAATACAGACGAAGAGTTCCAGCCCCTCCGGGGGAACTTCATCCCCTTTTGCTTCAGGACCACCCCCAAACGTTACCTGACGACGCTCTTCGGAGTTTTGCTCGAGCACCGTAACTTTGGCGAGAAAATGCTGTAGGACTTTTTATATTCTCCAATCAATTCTTTACAAAAAGTTGTCTTTTAAAATCTTTGCGTACTTGGCGGCGATTATCTCGAAAAGTATTAACGTGAGGAAAAAAATATATGGAATCAAATTGATGAGCAATTCTTTCTCTACAAGGCCTACATGAATAAAATATTTTGAAGAAAGTGTTGAGTGGTCATAGGATAATTTTTATACCTGTGTATTCTGTACTTTGAGCGCGTTTCCACACCTCTCCAGAAGTGTGAATTTTGGTTTTTTTCAAGTGGTTTTCCCTGAAGGCCTCTATTGCACTGATAAAAAGTAATTTCTTAACGATTTCCCTTTAGTCTAAGATCCGGTATTAGAAATATCTACCCTCATCAGTTATTTGATTATGATAAAGATTATATGTTAGATAATTTGTTCATCGATAAATCGCGCATGGGTTGCCTAGCAAAATCACGGGCCTTCACTGTTGAATAATATTTACTTGGATTGATTTTTTTTGATCAACTTCCCTCATTTGTTATTCATGAAAATCGATCATTGGTCAAAAGAAAATTGCACAAGGAATTGGAAAAGTATAGGTTGCCTACTCTCCTTTGGGTACAACTATAAGGTTGCCAGGTACAAACAGGTGGACAGGCGTTGAAAATATACCTTCATCTGTTATTCGATTGATTTTTTTTTTGTAGAAAGCGTATTTAATTCCCTATCGAACAGTATAAGGTTGCCTGATCAAAAGTGTGTCCCATCCATGGTTGCCTAATGTCAAAGTTTAATTTTTGATTACTTCAAATAACTTTTGAAATATTATTATTATTGTTATTTGGTTGAGATTTGGTATGTAAGGGTGGTTGGACACGCAAAATTCAAATCTTGCCTTGGTATGGTTCTTACTAGTAGAGGGCGCCACTTATACACCTTTTCACTCTTTCAAATAGTCATAACTTTTTGGTACACACCCGTATATTCTTTTTAATTTGAAAAAGTTTTTTCTCCGTCCTTTTTACACAAAAAAGGTACACTTTGTAGAAGTGGTTGGGAGTAACCTTTTCAAGATATTTACACTTAAAGTAAAGCATGCAATGTGGTCTTCAATGGCAAATTTTGAAAATAAACATGAGGGTCTTTGAAAACGGCGCGGCGTTATCATAATAATTTTGACAGTTTGATTCAATGTTCGATGTTTCTTGATAAAAAAAATATAATTTTATATTTGTTTTAAGTTCTTTTATCATTTTTGTGTTATTTTTTTCTTTTTTTCTTGTTTTTTTTTTTAAATAAGAAACATTGAATATTGAGTCACTTCTCAAAATTACCATGACAACGGCGTTTTCAAAGCCACCTATTAGTACGTATGGGGATCTCGAAAACCGTAATAGATACAATAAATTCATTCAAATGAGGAGTTGCCTATTTTGATGCTCAACAAAATGCCGTTTTTGAAAGCCAAGAAATTCCGACTACGTCTGAAATAATCCAAAAAAAAACAAAATTTTTCAAAATCCTTTTCATTTTTTTTTTGACCATTCTCTTCTTCTCATGCAAATCATGGAGTAACTGAAAACCCACTATTCTCTTAAATTTTGATTAATTGCCTTTGAGGTGTCAAAAATTAAATCCAAAAAATCCAGGACCGAATTTAAAAAAACAATGTTGATGATAGCTGCTCATAGACGGAACGTTGGTTCAATTAAATAACGCTATCTTGTAAAGAGCAAAAATTGGCAATGAAAAAGTTCAATTTATTTAAAAAAATCTTTTCAAATGAGGTCACAAAAAAATGAGAACGATTTTGAAAAATTTCGGTTTTTTTGGATATTTCGGACGTAGTCGGAATTTCCTGACTTTCAAAACGGCATTTTGTTGAGCATCAAAATACACAACTTTGTCCTCATTTGAATGAATTTGTATCTATTACGAAAACGCCGTTGTTATGGTATTTTTGAGAAGTGACTCAATATTCAATGTTTCTTATTACAAAAAAAATCAAGAAAAAATGGAAAAAATAAAAAAATTATAAATTGGAAAAAAAAGTTGAAAAAAATATAAAATTAGATTGATTTTTCTTATCAAGAAACATTGAATAATGAATCAAACTGTCAAAATTACCATGATAACGCCGTTTTCAATGCCAATCATGTTTATTTTCAAAATTTGCCATTGAAAATCATATTGCATGCTTTACTTTAAGTGTAAATATCTTGGAAAAGGTTACTCCCAGCCACTTCTACAAAGTATACCTTTTTTGTGTAAAAAGGATGGAGAAAACACTTTTTCATTTTAAAAAGAATGTACGGGTGTGTACCAGAAAGTTATGACTATTTGAATGAATGAAAAGGTGTATAGGTGGCGCCCCCTACTAGTAAGAACTAAACTACTCAACAAAACGAACGGTACACCCGAAATTTTCGCCTATGTTTGTACACTCATACTTTTTTAACGAATCGATGAAAAAATATGCGGTTTGCACCACGATGTAGAGCATTTCTTTGCGGTTTATGCGGATGGTTCAAAAAATTAATTTCCTCAAAAACATCTTTTATACAGGGTGCTAGAAAAAGTACTGTAAATTTTCATTTTCTTTACTGTCCCCACATTTCCACAGAGATTTTTTTGAGCTTTTTTTCGATATGCCCAAGTGTTTGTTATGGACGTTGTCGGGACATTTTTTGAGTTTTCTTAATATCTTCTTTCGTTTTTGAAATATCGACTTTTTTTCAAAATTAGGACACGTAGGGCTTTGAATGGCTTTTCTGCTAATTCTAAGTTTACAACTGACAATGTTATGGCATAGATCTATTGTTTAGCTGTCTTTCTGATGACTTATTGGATACTCAGCAATATTTTCAGTATACAGGGTGTGCCAAAGAATTTTGATCATAAGTAAAGCACTTTTAAGTTATTTTGTCAGGTTTTCTTGAACATTATTATGTCGGGGATGCTGAATTAAATTCCAATCGACTTTGGAGTGATATTCAATGTGATTTTTCGAAACGGTTTTGATAATTTTGCTGGACTTTCAGTTTTCGAAAAGTCAAGTTATCATTTATCTAACCTGTTCAAATATCTTTCCCATTCGAAATTTTGAGCACATTTTGTTAGAAAATTTTATTAATGACCTTTTTTTTTCAACATTTTCTTTCTACTGCGCAAAAAAGAATTTTAAAAATGATAATCGGAATTGGCTAGAAAAATTTAGCACAAAATGTCATAGCGAATTCTTTTATTGGTAGGTGCAATACATTTGTCGATCACCCTGTATACCCGGGCACCCGGTACACTTCAAATCAAATCAAATATATTTCCAAGAAAAAATGAATAGTTTTACAAAAATATCTATATAACCCAGTACCCTAAGTCTCCAAGTGTAAAAATTATGATAAAAATACAGGAGAAAAAAAATCCTCCAAAAATATCACATCAAAACATTTATTTAAGTATATCTAACTTTTTTTTTCGAGCACCCTATACAATCAAACAAACTAGCATTTTTGGAAAAACACCATGCATGAAGTCATTAATAAAATTTTGTAACAAAATGTGCTCAAAATTTCGAATGGGAAAGATATTTGAACAGGTTAGATAAATGATATCTTGACTTTTCGAAAACTGAATGTCCAGCAAAAATATCAAAACCGTTTTGATAAATCACATTGAACATCACTCCAAAGTCGATTAGAATTTAATTCAGTATCCCCGACATAATAATGTTCAAGAAAACCTGACAAAATGACTAAAAAGTGCTTTACTTATGATCAAAATTCTTTGGCACACCCTGTATACTGAAAATATTGCTGAGTATCCAATAAGTCATCAGAAAGACAGCTAAACAATAGATCTATGCCATAACCTTGTCAGTTGTAAACTTAGAATTAGCAGAAAAGCCATTCAAAGCCCTACGTGTCATAATTTTGAAAAAAAGTCGATATTTCAAAAACGAAAGAAGATATCAAGAAAATTTCAAAAATGTCCCGAGGTATGGACGTAGCAAACACAGGGGCATATCGAAAAAAATCTCCAAAAAATCTCTGTGGAAATGGGGGGACAGTAAAGAAAATGAAAATTTACAGTACTTTTTTTACCACCCTGTATAAAAGATGTTTTTGAGGAAATTAATTTTTTGCACCATCCGCATAAACCGCAAAGAAATGCTCTACATCGTGGTGCAAACCGCATATTTGTTCATCGATTCGTTAAAAAAGTATGAGTGTCCAAACATAGGCGAAAATTTCGGGTGTACCGTTCGTTTTGTTGAGTAGTTTATATCAAGGCAAGATTTGAATTTTGCGTGTCCAACCACCCTTATATACCAAATCTCAACCAAAAAACTTCATTATTTCAAAAGTTATTTGAAGAAATCAAAAATTTAAATTCAACTTTGACATTAGGCAACCATGGATGGGACACACTTTTGATCAGACAACCTTATACTCTTCGATAGGAAATTAAATAAGCTTTCTTCAAAACAAAAATTAATCGAATAACAGATGAGGGTATATTTTCAACGCCTGTCCACCTGTTTGTACCTGGCAACCTTAAAGTTGTACCCAAAGGAAAGTAGGCAACCTATATTTTTCCAATTCTTTGTGCAGTTTTTTTTCGACCAATGATCGATTTTTATCAATAACAAATGAGGGCAGTTGATCAAAAAAAATCAATCCAAGTGAATATTATTCAACAGTGAAAGCCCGTGATTTCGCCAGGCAACCCATGCGCGATTTGTCGATGAACAAATTATCTAACATATAATCTCTACCATAATTAAATAACAGATGAGGGTAGATATTTCTAATACCGGATCTCGTACTACTTTACAAATTCGTCCTCCTTGATGTATTTATACAGCTCTGCCCATGATAATCAGGACACATTTTTGTGCAGCGCAAACCAACTTTCACACAACTGCATTGCTTTCAACTTCCTTTTTACAGCTGAAGGATATTAGGTGGACAATTCAAGTTGCATGGAGCTGGAGCTTGAGTCGTGAGTAGTAGGCTCAGTCATCAGGGTTTTGTTTAATTTTCTCCAGCCCCATCCAGTTCCATTCAAAGTGCTTTCTGGCATCGGATGAATTTGATGAAAAACGCGATACGAATTTTGTGCAAACGCAGCAGATGAAGGTGGTAGTCGAGACCAAATGACTGCATGACTCTTTTGGCCAACTAGCTTATCTAATGAAGTGAACCGATAGCGATTTTAAGATGTCTCACTTCATGATGCCTTGTAGATATATGGCAAACATAAATTTCTCCCCAGCTCTTGCAATGTCATCTTTTGTTCATGAGCGATTATCAAACAGGGAGACCACTTGTTGTGAATCCTTTCTTGTATAAATTAAGTCTATAATCTTCATGAAAAATGGCAAAAGTGGTGTCGCAGCCACTAGACGCATGGGCAAATAATATACCTTTGCAGATCTTTGAAATTGTCATAATTTGTAAGTCATGGGAACCATATGACCTTTCCTTATTATTTCTCTCAGCATCTCTCAAAACGCGAATTATGTTTTTGTTCGACGAATAAAGAGCGATGAGGAGTGGAAGCAAATTGATGTTGCGTTTTTCATCAGTTCCATTCGTGGCAAAAAGAGCTTTCAATGCAAATGACCCAAAAATCACCAGCGCCAGCTTCAGCTTACATCTTGCGGCTGTAACAGGGGTGTGGAAAGCGGTGCAGGTGAATGAAAGTTGGTTTGCGTTGCAAAACAATGTGCTCCAATTTTCATGGGCACAGTTGCTGAAGGAAATGATTAAATATAGTTCATAGGCCTATAATTGGGAAAACCACTTTCAAAAACGAACCGAGAGCTCAACCTGATCAAGGGTGTTGTGAAATCGCGCTCAAAGTACAGAATGCTTAGATATAAAAAACTATCATATGATAACCAACACATTGTTATGAATATCTTATTTAATGTGGGCCTTATTGAGAAAGAACGAGCTTTGAATTTTGATTCTATACATTTTTGCTCACGCTAATACGTTTCGAGATAATCGCCGCTATAGACGACCTGGATTGCGATTCTGGAGTTCATTCGTTACGTGTTCGAATAGTTTCGAACTGTAGGTTTCGAATACAAATCTTGCTCTGTATTCTGGAACATACTTCGTAACTATGATCATTCGAATTGCATCGCATTCAAATTTTATTCGTATGTTGGCCCAACAGCGTAATTAGTTCAATTGCACCATTTTTGACAGTTATCTAACTTTAAACTACTCAAAGTCAAAGGAGTTAAGGTACGTTATTCGTTTGCGCTCGCTTTTTATTGAAATTTGTTTTCTGACGAATATGGGATCGCTATTTCAGTCTGCTAATGTGTTGAATATGGAATGATTGTTTCAAAATCTTTTATTGATTAATGATGAAAATAGCATAACTGAAGGGGTAAGATTCAAAACGGTCTAAGTTGCAAAATGAAGAACCAAGTGCTCTTTGATCGTTTTGTCACTCCACAAATCCTTTAGCTATCAAAATTTGCTTAACTTAACTCATTTTTTTAAAAATCGACACTTAGACCTTTTTGGTTCTCACCCCTTCAATTCTACGCATTTCACAAAGTAAATTCAGTTAGTTATCCACTGATTAGTAGAAAAATCCGTGGGGTGATTGCCCAGGCATTTTCATGATAAAAAGGGTTTGATTTGTCAAAAAGTGCTTATCAAGGTGGTTGCGCCACTTCAAATAGTGAACCCTGAAACCTTTAGACATAAACCTTTGACATCAAATTAGACTCTGAGCTCAAAATGTATATCAGAGGCGGGTTTAGGGGCGAAAACAACCCCCTTTTTCAATGTTGATTTTTCCCACAAATATTTCGGAACTACTTCTAGACTCATCCCCCTATAAACCAATGCAGAAGTAGAAGAAAATAACATAAGCCAATGTAAGCTTTTATGATTCCTTTTACTACTACCCAAAATTAAAGTACTGTGTAGGTGTATTGTTGTCGTGAAAAAATGGATCAAATCTCTATTTAGAGGGATGTAAAATCAGTTTCTTTCATATTGACTGAATATTTTCAAGAACAAAAATAAGTACTTATTGAATATAAAAAAATTCATCCAACATCACGGTGTATTTTTTGTGTATTAAAGAAAACAGATTAAAAAAAGAGTGAAGAAGAAGTTAGAAATATTTAATAAAAAATATTTTTGATAATATGTATTTGCACACACATTTATTCCTGACCATTTGCTTGTTTGATTCGTAAGTCTGCTTGTCTAAAAGGGCGTTGAAAGTATTGTCTCTTATGTGAAAAACGTTCCGGTCTATTCATCCACGAAGGTAGTTTTGGTACGACGTGCTATTTGATCGATGGTGTTTAATCTGTGGTATCAAAATTTGAAAGTGTCTAAAAATCAGGAAAGTCTCGATATATGGTACAATTGGAGAATAATTTGAAGGTACTGAAAAATTCATAGCTGGGGAGAAACTGTGAATGATGTTTTTTTTTTGAAGTTTGTCTTCGTAGAATGTTTTTATTTATATTCGCAGCCAGCTCTGTTTACATTATAACGGCGTGACTACGTGCGATAATCACTACTGGAATACGCTCACTCGATTTTTAAAGTTTCTCCTATTGTTTTGCCCATTGTTATTCCCATCTTATCCCAGGGATTCCTGTGTATGTTTATTCCCAATTTTGTTGAAGAAAGATAGATTCGTAAATTTTTTAAATTCAAAAACCATCTCATTGAAGTATGGATTGGTACATTGAAGTTGGATTGCAAATTCTCAGATATCCAAGATATTTATAGAATCGGCGAAAAATCTCGCCCACTCGCCCCTTGATAGTCGAATTCCTGAGTTACGCATTGTAATCAGAGATACTCCAAAAAGCAAAACTTCTTAAAGGTACAAATATCGATATCTCGCAGGATTATATGCCCGAAGACAATCACACAATAAAAGAATTGAGGCATTATCTCATTCTGGCCAAAAAAATAATTACGAGGCCTCGATATAAAATATCATTTTGATTGTAGAGGGCAAGAAATACACAATAAGCGACTTAAAAGCATTGGAGAAAATTTTGAGACAAAAATCCTGACCTTGGAACAAACTTCGAAATATTGGAAACAGGGTTGAAGCAACAACCAAACAGAAAAGGGGCATTTTTCCTGGAGATGCCAAATCAACTAAAAAAAAAATTGGAGTCAGATCCACAAAAAGAACAGAGCAGCCGACTCAAGTGTGCAACACGTCAGGCAGCAGCAAGCACATCCAACAAATAGTCCACCACCTGTTTATATAATATAATGTTTTTCTATTGAGTCTCACGTGTTTTCTTTTTTTAGACATTAATAGTTTCATAGTTGAGAATGGACCAATATATCAGAGATTTTGAAGTCACAGAGTTCCAATCTGAAATTATAAGTCATTGTCAAGAATATCTATCAAAGATTGAAAGTAAATAGGATCCATTTACTGTATTTCATGCAAATATAAGGAGTATCAACAAAAATGTTGATGAAATGGTCATATTAGAACATTCATGTCTTGTCAGAATCAATTTGATTTCATTGTATTTACGGAGACTTGGCAAGTCAGAGATGAAAAAATGTTTGAATTGGATGGTTACACTGCTTTCTATAATGATGGAGACTTTAATCAGAACCAGGGAGTGATTTTGTATGTGAGGAAAATATATGAGAACCAACTGAAACTAGAAACAAAATATCTAGGGAAATTAAAATTTGTAAATATCTGCTTGACAAAGTTCAAAATTGATATAAGTGCAATTCACAGGCGGCCGCATGGAATGAACCCTATCACGTTCATAAAAGATTTGTAGAATTATACAGAAAATAAATTACTCATTGATTTCATATATTATATTGTTGGGGATCTTAACATAGATATAAAACGTACCATCGATGTAACTGGAAATTTTTGAACTGGAATATTTGAACATAACGAGCTCTAACGGATACATTTTCCTGATAAATTCCTATACTCGAATAAAAAATGACGCACACAGCTGTATGGACCATATTTTCCTGAAGCATCCTCGTACTTTGGCACTGGATGATGTTCAATCTTTCACATACAGAACAGATGTCACGGATCATTATCCAATAATATCGTCCATCAGACTGAAGAAAAAAGCACCCTCAACAATGCCTGAAAAAAATAGAGAAAAGAAAATTTTAAACCACAAAAAACTGAAAAGAGAACTGAAAACCGAGAAATGGACTGATGTTTATAACAGCGACAATCTGAACTATAGTTTTGCAGAATTCGTGTCAATGTGCAAGGATATATAGATGACTGCTCTTCAAAAAAAAAAATCACAATAAAGCAGAGAAAACGTCAGCCTTGGATTACTCAGGGGCTTATTGTGTCACTGCATAAAAAACAAACGCTCTACAAAATTCACCGCTTGAGTCCTGATAATATAGATGCACATAGAGAATATAAAGCCTACAAAAACGGTTTAAAAACACTTCTAGAAGAAGCAAAAGTTAACTATTATAAGGAAAAACTATATGAAGGATATAATGACTCAAAAACAATGTGGAGTACAGTGAACGAGATCACAAATAGTAAAACAAAATGTAAGGGAATAGCAGAAATAACACATGATGGAATCATGATCAAAGGAAAAAAAGAAATAGCAGATGTAATGAATGAATATTTTTTTCAGGTAGATCGTGAATTGGCAAACCAAATCACAAAGCCAAAAATATTTGTTCTAAGACAGAAAATGAATAATCATTCTATATTCATAATTCCATAAATAGTTCATCCTCTGAATCATTTGATGAATAGAGCTCTGGAAGCGGGTCAGTTTCCGGATTGTTTGAACAAAGGAGTTCTCATGCCAATCTATAAAAAAGGTGATTTAAGAGACAAAAATAATTATAGGCCAATAACTATGATCTCATATCTGTCCAAAGTCCTTGAGAAAGTCATAAAGACCAGACTTGCCAACTTTATTGATAAGCACAAACTGTTATCAGAAAAACGATTTGTTTTCCAAGAAAAAGTATCTATTGATGACGCTGTTATACAGGGTGATTTTTAAGTTGATATATCCCATTTAACACTTTATAGAATGCAAAAAAATAACAAAATTTTTCAAGTGAAATTATGTCTTCAAAAAGGCTTATACTTAGGTATAGGGCATGGAACATCAAACTTGCTTAGAAATCTACGTAGAATCCAAAAATGTAATAATATACAGAGGGTTCTTTTCAAGAAAATGCATCTGATGTGCCACGACTTTATGATCGACCTATGTATCGACCCTGTATATTGATCATTACTGGCTTATAGACGCTTGAAAACCCAATAACTTTTTTTTGACTTTTCTCGATACCTTGTTTACTTTACCCATAAATCGACCGTTCCCATAGATATCAGCTCATAATGTTATTGACGCAGTAACATCGCACCCAGTGACGTCATGCGCAAAGTCAATGAAGTCGCGTATAAGTGAATCGTTCATACCTCAAGTCTTATTGTTTCATGAGAACCAGCATCCTGTCAAACTTAAGGCAAATTGTTCGAGCTCAACATCTCTTGGCAATGATTTTCTTATTTTACCTGACACTGTCATATTTTCATAGTTGTATAAAGATATTTAACGTGATCACACATTTTAAATGGCAACAAATTAAATGGTCAGTATTTCAATTTTATGGACAGTACTCTTTGCCATTATTTTATTTCCCTTGGTCAGTATGATAATAAATGGTCGGTTGAAATAATGAAGGGTCAGTAAAATAAAGAAGTGGTCAGTAAAAATGATGAATGGTCAGTATAATAATAAATGGTCGGTTGAAATAATTAACGGTTAGTAATATAAAGAAATGGTCAGTAAAAATAATGAAGGGTCAGTAACACAAAGAAGTGGTCAGTAAAAATAATAAATGGTAGATATAAATAATCAAGAGTCAGTATCATAAAAAAACGATCAAATAAATTAGTAAATGCCTGGTGAAAATAATGGACAGTCCATAAAGTTAATTAAGCGACAGTCAAATAATGAATGGTTGGTCATATATTTTATTTCGTATAAATACAAACATTTTTACAACGGAACGAAACACAACTTAGTAAAGAGAAAACACTCTGCCTTTATGTCATGATGAAGTAGTCAGATAGGTTCCCACTAGGTTAACATTACAATTATTATTATAAATTATAATTGACTTGTTGTGTATTGGTTTTATGTGGATCAAGTTTGGGTTAGTTTGTGTTGGTGATCGAAATTATCAAAAATATGCAGCGGCTAGTTGGTTAGCACTAGGTTAACATTACAATTATTATTATATATCATAATTGACGTGTTCTGTATTGGTATTATGTGTATCAAGTTTGGGTTAGTTTGAGTTAGTTAAAATTATTACTGACTATTGCATACTGGCCATTTATAATTTCTTACTGTACATTTGTGGAATTATTACCAGCTAAGTCATACTGACATTTCATAAATTTTTACTGACCATTAGAATCACAATAGAGGCAACCTTATCGTCCTAGCTTTGTTCAAGTTTTTTGATTGCCTTGACACCGGTTTGTTAGGTTATGAAAACAATGACTCTTAGTCTGTGAAAAAAAAAAACGGCCGGTTTTCCGCGATGCCCTGCAAACTGTACACGTTATGCTTGGACCATTTTAAGCACTTATAGGGTCAATACAAACACAAAAAAGTTTTACTGATTGGAATATTCAAACACACAACGATCAAACACGTCAAAACAAACCATTTTTCATATTCGCAAGCTTTGACGTTTTCAGTTTGTCGCTGCCGGACTGTAATATTCGGGGCAATTTTGGTCAAATTTTTTCTAATTTGCCTGAAGTTGAAATAAATATCAAATACACTTTCAAATAGTTAATGTCGATTCTTACTTCCTATTTTGTCATTTAAAAAAAAAACACAGTTCAGGTCGGTAATATTACTTAGTAAATGAAAAGAAACTTTTTTTGGAAATTTGCGTAAATTTGGCAGGCATCACAAATACCGTGAACAAAAGTAGATAGATGTTGAACTCAAACAGAGTCGTCCTTTACTGGTTCTAGTCTTTAAATGTTCTGATGGTGTTGAAAACCATGTGTTGTAGATTTGATTGTAATGTTTTTGAACTCAGTATCAATAATTGTACTGTCACTGTTCACCTTTAGAATTGTGTGTGTCAAAAATTGTGAAAAAGTCTTGTTAGTCATTTTTTTTGAATATAAAAACTTTTCCTTAAAATTGGATTTGTCTGCTCATAAAAACCCAGTCTGAACCCGTCTGTTCCGGAATAGCGGATAGCTATATCATTAGGCAGACGTAACATTTTGGCGACCGTGACAGGACTGATTTTTAGTGAGTTGATCCAAGTTTTTTACGAGAGTTTTCGAATATGGCTAGTGAGCTGGAAGCAAAGAAAAAACATAGAAAGGTGGTCAGGATGTGCTTCACAAGAAGTGCTAATGATCTTGGTGTACTATTGAATGCGGAAAATCTAGTAATGAACGATGTTCAAGTAGCATGGGAGTGCTTACAGCTTAAACATGAAGAATTACAAAAGTGCAATCGAGAAGTGTTTGATGGACTTTTAGAATGTGCCACAGAAGAGGAACGTATTCTTGACATGGGAAATAGTGACGATTACGTCAAGAAATTCACTGACCTTCGTGTGAAATCTCAAAATATGTTGAATCCTAAGGTAGGAAATCATCGTGAGTCTGAACGTTGCTCAGAGCATACTGCCGTTAAGAGTAGTACATCTTCAGTAACGGGTAACCGTAAATTTAAGCTTCCTCAAATTGAATTTAAAATTTATGATGGCAGTATCAAAGTCTGATTATCGTTTTGGGCACAATTTAAAAAAATACATGAGGATTTAGATAATACAGATAAAATCGAATATTTGATCCAGGCCACCCGTCAAGGTAGTAATGTTCGTCAATTAGTCGAGAGCTTTCAAATTATGGGGGATAACTATGCAAACATTGTAGATTGCATGCAGTCCAGGTTTGGTAGAGAGGATCTACAAATTGAGGTCTATGTACGGGAGCTATTGAAGTTAGTCTCAAGTAACACCATGGCACATCAAAAATTAGATATTTCTACTTTGTATGACCAAATTGAATCACAGTTGAGGGCGCTGGATACGTTAGGCATCAAATCTGATAAATTTGCGGCTATTCTTTACCCACTGATTGAGTCTAGTCTCCCTCAAGATTAACTAAGAATTTGGCAACGTTCTTCAATTTGCACAGCTGACGTAAATAACTTTTATCAATCTTCACATGTAGATACTACGTTAGAACTAAAGCTGCGGAACCTGAAGACTTTTTTGCGAGCAGAAGTGGAGAGCGAGCAGAGAATCAGTTTGGCACATGAAGGTGCTGGTTTGGAGGAAAACTTCAGTAAAACATTGAAGATCAAACAGATCACGGATGGTCCCAAGAACAAATTTAACAAACATTCTGAATCTTCACCTCACTTTTAACTGGCGCAGTCGTTCGGATCTAGTGCGGTTTCGGTCAATAGTCACGACATCGAGTTCGCTATTGATTTTGTTAGGAACGTGAGTCTCAACTCTTTGGCCTGAAGAAAGAAGAACCAATGTGGCATGCACAGAAATCAAGCAGTCCTTGTGTCCAACAGAAGGAACGGTTTAACGACTTTCCATTGTGAGGGTGAGTGCCCAGTACCCCTGTTGTAAAACCCATTTTCCTTCCTTTATTGATATTGATTTGGAAGACACATATTTTATTTACCATAATAGTGCAACAATTTGTGTGTTACATTACAAACTGGCGCGAAATGGTATTTTAAATGTTAACTGACTCATATTGAATGTCACAACCAGAAATTCACGAATTAGTCAATCAATTTTTCAGCGTTTTCAATTCTGACGCAAACGCAACAAGTTCAACGAATAGTTATTTGCTTGAATCTATCACAGAGAATTCAATGAGCAACATGGCTGAAGTCAATTATACACTTTGAAAATGTACGTTGATACCATTCCAAAATATGATGGTGATTCTAAAACTTTGAATAGTTTTCTATCAGCTGGTGATTTCTTCTTTGCAGCGTATGCTCAAGCCAATGACGTTATATTAGGAGATTTTTTAATAACATCAATACGTCCAAAGTTAACGGAAAGAGCCCAATCACTTGTAGGGTGCCGAATTGAATTTTGGTAAAAGACTTCAAATATCAAGAAGCACATTAGCTCAAAAAATCGCTAGTTTTCCCGCTATTCAAATGGATCACGCTACAAAACAGATACATTTACGCCAATATGACCAACTCACTTTGAAAACTTTTTTAAGAGGTCTGGAAGGTAATTTACAAACCATTATTAGGTTAAAAAACCCTGATTCTCTAGAAACGGCAATTACAATGGTCACTGAGGAGGAAAACTTCCATTACTCTTAAAAAATATTCAAACCTCAAAAAGGTGAAGATTCCAGAAATGAATCCTTTTAAAACAGAAACTATAATAATTCTCACAACAGTTCCAATTTCGGGAATCACGACAATTCCAAAAGTTTTCCGAATCAACAAAACAGGAATCAAAATAACTTTCAAAGTCACAATCAATTCGCGAGTAGAACTCTAACTTCTCAATTTCCAACAAATTCTATTCTAAACTAAACTTAAACTAAATTCTGGTCAATCAAGAAATTTTACAAGACATTTCCCAACTAACCGACAGGTTTTTGGAAATCAAAATCAACCTCAAAATAGAAACGTATTTAGACCAAATCAAAATCAACCTCACAATAGAAATCTATTTAGACCAAATCATACTCAGAACCAGCAGGTCTATGCTGAACCCATGTCAACTTCTCATAGGTTATCAACTCAATATAATCGGTTTCGTAATCCGGAGCCCATGGATGTAAATCATATTGATCAAAACCATGATAATTATTATGATACCTCAAATGTCGATGATGACTACCAATACAACAAAACTTACGAAGATGATACTTCTCATTCTCAAGAAAGTAATGAACATTATGAAATCTGATGATCAAAATTTTCGACTTCTCAAAAGTCCAAACAGTGTAACTTAGAAGTAACAATAATAAATTACCTTACGTTACAATAAGTAAACCTAAAATTAAACTCCTAATAGATACCGGATGCTATCATTCCATTTTAAAACCTTCAATTGTTGAAAAATACATTTCTGATAAAATCTTCAATTCACCTTCAACAATAACAATTAGAACAGCAGCTGGACAAAGACAATAAATTCAAAGCAACAATCTCGGCTTTCTCTGAAATGAAATCAAATGAAAATATAACTTTCATTCTTTTTGATTTTCATCATTTTTATGATGGTATTTTGGGATTAAAAGATATTTTGCGATTAAAACTTAACATATAGATCTGAAGAATAAAAAAATGTTTAATAATACAATTTCTATCCCCTTTGAATCTCGCAATCCCGCAGTAGAAAAATATTGCGTCACTATAAATGCACATGAGATAATTACGACAAACGTACCCGTCTCTGAAAATAGTACTACCATTTTGATCCCTGAATTCAAGTTCAAGACAAATAAGTTATTTATACCTGAAACGCTAACGATAGCTCAAAACGGATTTGCAAGAGAGGAAATTCATAATTATGGCAATGAACCCATTACGGTCGAATTAACGAAACCCTTGGATGTTTCCAAAAACGAAAATTTTTAACTTTTCCACATCGAAGACATTTTACCCAAATACTATGATAAAAGGAAGAATGATCACATCGAAACTCTTTTGCGTACTGATCATCTAAATAAAGAAGAAAAGTACAAACTCTTAGAAATGTGTAAAATATATTATGATCTTTTCCATAAAGAAACCCCATTAAGTTCTACGCATAAAGTTAAACACGGGATCAGAACAAGTGACGAAATACCCGTTCATACAAAATCGTACAGATATCCCTTTATTCATAAAGAAGAAGTTCAAAGACAAATAAATAAAATGCTTGATGAAGAAATTAAACGTCCTTGTCAAAGCCCTTGGAGCAGCCCTATTTGGGTTGTACCCAAAAAGAAAGATGCAAGTGGTGAACAAAAATGGAGAATAGTAGTTGACTATCGGAAAGTTAACGAAAAAACGGTAGACGATCGATATCCTTTGCCAAACATAAACGACATTCTTGATAAATTAGGCAGATGTATTTATTTTTCCACCATAGATTTATCCTCTGGATTCCAACAAATAGAAATGGATCCAAATTCAATAGAAAAGACAGCATTCAATGTAGAAAATGGTCATTTTGAATAACTTAGAATGCCATTCGGTTTAAAAAATGCCTACGCGACATTTCAACGAGTTATGGATAATGTTTTAAGAGACATCCAAGGCAAACATTGTTTAGTTTACATGGATGACATAATTATATTTTCTAGTACCCTAGAAGAACATCTTAAACATCTCAAGCAAATCTTTGATAAATTGCGAAACGCAAAATTAAAATTACAACTCGATAAATCAGAATTTTTAAGAAAAGAAGTTGTATTTTTAGGACATGTCGTCACAAAAGATGGAATCAAACCAAATCAAAATTGTAATTCACGTTACTAAGGCGGTAAATGACTTTTTAAATCACGAGTCGAGATGTTTATGGGCGAGGCGACGAAGGAGCCGAGTCTGGAACTTCTAGACGAGTAGTTTAATGACATTTAACGGCTGTGTATCGTACATTATTTTGTTTCATACTAAGATACATTTTTTTAATCGGTTAAAAGTGCTTTCTTGTCAAACTATACACTTAGAGTGGCAGTCCGCCTCACATTCTTACCATGAGATGGCACTAGCCAAACCATGTCACCACTTGGGTAATAGCTAGGTTAATTATACGTTACCAACATTCTATGTCAAGTTATTAATCAAAATCATGAGATGACGCCAGCCAAACTATGCTAACAATGCAATTGCACAGTCTTCAGTCTTTGATGTTGCAAAATGTCATTTTTGGAGTAGTCAAGTAAATTTTTTTTACAGTGTAATGATGTAAAGTGTCATTTATCGGACTGGTTTTGGGTCCGGTAAATTGTACTTTACGGTACAGTATGAAATAGAATTCTCGGATATTATCGAAAGTTCATCAAAAACCTCGCAAAACTGACAAAACCTTTTACACAATGCCCTCATCCCGCAATACTTCAAATTCTTATTGATCAGAAAGGGTGAAACAGTACAACAGTACGGCTTTTACACAATGTTTGAAAAAAGGAGCGAAAATTGAACACACCGAATTGTTAAAAAATACATTTGAAACTTGTGTAAAACTCTAGTTATACTGCATGTATGTTGAAAAAGAAGTTAACCTAGCCCTTCAGCTTAGTATAATACTTCCAAACACCTTCAAAAACCATGCATATAAATAAGTTTTAACAACTACGTATCTTACAGACATAATTGACATTGACAAAAGAACTAATGACACATCATCACGAAACAAAAACGTGTCATCGCGGAATAAATGAAAGTCTTTTAGCTCTTAAAAAGCTTTATTGCTGGCCCAATATGAAAACTGACTTAACCTCTTACATAAACTATTGTACAGGGTGATTCATTTTCAGCGACAGGGTGCCAGTTCTCGTAAACTATTCATCGTAGAGGCTTGCAGCAAAAAATTTTACTACTAAAACGGCCAAAAGAAAAACCTGGAAAATATTCTCAAGTTTCTGGAATGGTTGCTAAGGGGCGTAACAACCAACACCAAGTAGGAAAATATGATTTGTATGTAATTTTGTACAATGAAAATATATCGATGAGCTCATTTTTGGATTTACTGACTATTTACCTACACTTTTTGTCTAAAACGTTTTTTCTATCTATCATAATAAAGCGGTGGGGGAAGTTCAATTGTTTTATTAAACAAACGGAGATTTCTCCCGTTTCGCTTGACCGATTTAAACGAGCTTGGGCTCATATGAAAGAGCACGATCTGCACTTCAAAAAACTTTTTTGGTTTTGAATTTTTGACCTTCGTCGTCGCCGCTAGATGGCGTTAACTGAAATGGTAGCATGTTTTTGAGTTTTTTCTAAAAAAATCAAATGTAATGGTATATTCATTTTTATATATTTTAAAAGGGGATACATTTTCCTTTTTTTTTTTTTTGTTTTTTTTCAATTTTTTTTTAGGAAAATGTATTTTCCTATAAAAAAAAAACGGATATACCATTTCATTTGATTTTTTTGGAAAAAATATGCAACCATTTCAGTTAACGCCATCTAGCGGCGACAGCGAATGTTACAAATTAAAAAGCAAATGAGCATTTTATAGCGCAGACTATTCTCCTTCATATGAGCCCAAGTTCGTTAAAATCGGTCAAGCCAAACGGGAGAAATCTCCGTTTGTTTAATAAAACAATTGAACTTCCCCCACCACTTTATTATGATAGATAGAAAAAAACGTTTTAGACAAAAAGCGTAGGTAAATAGTCAGTTAATCCGAAAATGAGCTCATCGATATATTTTCATTCTACAAAATTCCATAAAAATCATATTTTTCTACTTGGTGTTGGTTGTTACGCCCCCTAGCGACCATTTCAGAAACTTGAAAATATTTTCCAGGTTTTTCTCTTGGCCGTTTTAGTAATAACATTTTTTGCCGCAAGCCTCTACGATGAATAGTTTACGAGAACTGGCACCCTGTCGTTGAAAATGAATCACCCTGTACAACTTGTCAAAAGGCTAAATATGAAAGACATCCCCCACAAATCCAATTTTCTTTAACACCAACTCCAAGCAACCCCTCTGAATCTATCCATATGGATACTTTCCAAATCTCCAACGTCAAATTTTTAACAATAATAATTGATGTATTTTCAAGATATGCACAAGCATACCCCTAAGAACCAACTTGTACTTCCACAATCGTCTTTAGACAACTTTTCAACCTTTGTAAGCCACCATGGCCTACCTCAACAAATTACATGTGATAATGGAACATACTTTCAAACTTCAAATCTCGTTAATTATTGTAAACTTCATAAGATCAAAGTCCACTTCACAACTTTCGGAAACGCCAACAGTAACAGTCCTGTGGAAAGACTTCATTCCACCCTGATCGAAATGTATCGCATTCTCAAAATCAAACATCCTCATGATAACCCCAAACAACTTATGCAATATGCAACCATTGGACACAATTCATCCATTCATAGTGTGATATAATAAATGGTCACACTAAATCTCTTGTCCCTTTCGATCTTTCTGATGAGATCATCCTGGGTAACTACGTCAGCTATAGAAGTGACAAGTTGAAAACAATTCATGAACATATTTTCAATACTTCTCTTAACTCCAAAACTCGGGTCATAGAGAAACAAAATCAACATAGAGAAGAACCTCCAACTTTAAAGTGCAATCAGAGTCTACGTAATCGATAAAACAGCCTTAAGATAAAAAAAACCTCGAAAAACAGAACAGTATGTTTCCCAAGACTCAGAAGATGAAATTATAACAACTAAACAAAAAGTGATTCATAAACACAGATTCAAAGACCTAAAGCACAGAATAGGCGACAAGAAGCGACAAAACGGTTCCCGCCAAAATCTTTAGGAAGGGGAAATGTGGGACCACTCTCAAACATCTTACGGTCCGGTCTCTGATGGTGTTTGTTTAGTGTCATTTGGAATATTCTTTGTCATTTTGATTTTGTGTGTTTTTTTCTGTGAAAGGAAATCGTGTGATATGGCGAGAGTCAATTCTTGTGCTTTTCGGGGCTGTTGGACCAGAACCGGCCATGGAATATCTATGTTCTCTTTTCCTGGAGACTCTGATCAGTAAGTACTTATGCATCTATATTAGAAAGTCTGTTTACTTCCGTATTATTGAGAATATCTCCCGATTTTATCGACATTTTTTCTCAAAAAGTATGTATATCTTTGTTTTTTGTAATGTTTATGTAGAAGTTTGTTCAAATTGTTTTATATTATAGGGTGTAGGGTGATCTAGTAATCTATAGTTTTTTTTCATTTATTATAGGGCTGAAATATGATTGAAGGCTTGTTATCGAGACGACTTGCTTTCCCAGATTTTATATTAGAGGCTATGCAAACTTCATTTCGAAGAAAAATCCATTTCTTGTTCATTTCCAAAGAAAATTGAAAGAAACGCCTATTTCCCAATGCCATTCCTTCCATTTTTCCACAAAGCTGCATGGTTGAAAAAATGCCAGAAAAAAGTGCCTTGGAAGACAATGAAATTTCCCTTATCCTCGAGACAAGAGAAAAAATCCACATTTTATCAGGTTTGATATATTTTGTATTCATTATTTTTGGTGTTTCTATATCACTTAATAGATCTTGATAAAGAATACAAATCATATATATTGTAGTTTTTTTACAATAAATATACATAATTTATACATAAGTTATTCATATTCGAGTATACAAATATAAGAAGAATAAAATGAACGAAAGCGGATTTTCAACTTATAGAATATATAGGATATTTCAACTAGAAATTAGCAAAGGTGTTTCGAGCGATAAATGCAAGGTAACAAAAATTGTCAAAATAGACTACCTATATGTGTACCTACTTGAAAAAATTAAACTGACGGCTCCGAGAAAAGAGATGAAATTCGAAAAGAGAAAGCCAAAGAGAGTAGGTAATTATTTTATCCGCCCAGTTCAACAATGGAAATCTCGAAAACCAATATCGTACGAATTTTGAAAAATATTTTGATGTTGTAAAGAGAATTGAAAGCGCTTTGAAATTTCAAACAAGGTTCCACTCATCCTTATTCAACCAAGTGTCATGAGAATCACCCCCTTTTAGGGTGTGCCAAAAAGTGTCGCCTTGAAAACAAAATCTACGCGCGAGTTAAAAATTCGCACGGAAAATACCCAAAAAATACCTCTTTCACCTTACAGTTAAAGCTTGAAACACCCTGTATAATAAAATTAAAAAAAGTAAAACATATTATACGAACTTGACACTAATTTTTTCACAAGATGGAAACATATCTTCAAAAATCTTCCAAATATTTTTATTGTACCGTTTTATATTTTCATTTTTGAATAACTACCTATTGATATATAATTATGAATGTCCGAAATATCAATTTGCAAGTCTTATATAATTATATTTCTAGGCAACATGTACTCATATATCCATTTATTCATACTTATGTGGGTAATAGAATATGTCTCTGTGAAGAGAGAATTTTTTTTTAAACGCAAAAATAGAGAAAAGAAGAAAACAAAAACCGTTTCGTTAATAATCACCAATATGATAAATGGTTCAAGTCTCTTTATCATTATGAAACCCTCATTGAGTTTCAGATTATTACCACCTTTTTAAACCAACTGTTCTTACAGTGTAGAGCATTAGTATAGTTCTCTCAGTGTCTAGTGGGGTGACGTGACGTCAGAGAATCGTTACCCATTTAATCAATGCAATTTTTGTCGCTTCTGGTCGCCTATTCTGTGTCTAAAGCTTTTCCTTCTTTTTAGGAAAATGACTCTACAGACTCTTCCTTCTTGTGGTTACGACAGTAACAACTGAAGACATACAAATATCCCAGATTAAGACACCTTTACTTCCCTTCCACTTAGGAAATGCGAAAGTAATTCAAACGCAGTATACATTTCTGCATTATATAGAAATAACCCCGCTTATAGTCGAACTCGAAAATATTAAACGCTTTTATAGTATTCTAGAAAGATCGCCACATATGAATAATCAATAATTAGTAAAGATCATCTATTCAATCAAAAATAAATTTTATAAATATATATTGGAAATATATAAATTTTGTTGGAAAAACTTCAAAATGGCTCTTCGGAACATACCACTGTAATATCTGCGTCAGAATTAGGAAACATAGTTTCAAAACTAAAAAGCCTTTATGGTGAGGACAACAATTCATTTCATAGACTTAGATAATTACTATCCAGTCGCAGAACTTCAAGTGAAATTCTTAGAATCAAAACTGGTTTTCGCAATCCACTTTCCAATAGTACAAAACGAAAAATTCGAAATCTTACGTCTTTATCCAATTCCAATCAATCAATCAACCAATAATTGTTCCTTCCCTTTCCTACCTTATACTGGGTACACACCTTTCGCAATATGAAGCAGAACCATGCCCGATAGTAGAAGACACATATCTGCCATGATCATCGGAGACCATTCAAAGATTGGGCAGTAAGACTCATTCAGCAAGCCGAAAAGTCAAGATGTCAAACTCTCCGAGTGCAACTCACAACTCCAATAATTCAAGACATCGACAATCAATACATACTGGTCATACCGACCAACAAGTCCCTCAAGATGCATCAAACTTGTGGAAGAAGAGAAATCAACTTCATCCAGTATCCAAGTTTAATCAAAATTCCATATAAGTGTGAAATTCAAATTGACGACCTCCACGTCATCAATAATGAAGACCTTCTTCAAGGTAGTCCATTCAAATTGCCCCAAATCCAATTCGAAGAAGAAGACCAATCCACATCGCAAAAGTCAATCGTCTTGGATTCCACTGATTTTGACAAGATCAAGTCACTTCATGATCAAGCTAATAATCTTGAACCAATACCAGAAATCAACCTTCAGTTCTACGATGATCCTTTGTTTTGTACTGCTGTTAGCATACATTCTCTGGAGATGCCTGAAGAAACAACCCCTGTGTCCATGCCTACCACTGTCCCGAGGTCATACAAGTCAAGAACCACCCAACGTAGGAATGAAGCCCAGATCCAGAAGATTTCCTGAAAACAACCTGGTGAACCCGTTGTTTTCATCTTCGGTGGGAGGAGTTATGTAACCATTACCGCTGCATAATCGCCTCGTACCCCCATTGTTTATTGTTCTTTATACTACGTATTTATGATTGTGAAATGTAGAATAAGCATTTCTTAGTTTATAAATATTAGTTCCTCTCCATAATCAACACACACTATATTCTGCTTTTGACTGTATTACATGTACTTAACGCTTGTCACCAATAAATATTATTTTCTTAAAGTCACTCCCGAGAATTTCACATTTAACTAATTGAAAATAAAACATTTTTGTGTGTAATTTTTGGTTCAAAAGAGGGCCAACATATATGACCCATTTTTCATGATTGCTTGAAAAATTGGTGATTTCAAGTTCAATTTTTCTTAGCTAGACTATCGTTTGGTCATTTCTTGAGAAATATTCAGGAAGTACATAAATGTTGCTCCTTTTTTCAATAGTCCTAGTCATTTTTATCAAAAATTAGAAAGCATGTTTTTGACCTTTTTTAGCGTGAAAACCTTACTTTCACAACTTTCTTGGTGATTTGACATAAACAGCCAATAATCTGGGCGCTTAAAGCGCGCAATCTCACTACATTTAAAGAAATCCCAAACAAATTGCAGTTGTGGATCTATTAGGAGTTGGAAGTGATCCAACTCTTGAGACTTTAAAAATACACCTGTTAGTAGATTTGGCGTTCCCTGACGATTATCATGATTATGGTTGCGTTTTTTCGCTATAGAACTCATCCAACTTTAACTAATTTATTTACTGACAATTATTTATGTACAGTCACTTATTTATGTTTTTAAACTGCCCGTCCACAATAATCATTGTTCACGACGAAAACCAAAACACAACTACCTCTATATGGCGAGGAGCCTTCTTTTATATACCTCATCCTCTTTGCCGAAAATGCCTGAATAGTGTAGAAAACTGTAGAAGCTTCTATGCCGTCTGGTTTCGCTGGAATGTACTAGAAGCCAATCCATACACAGTGGTGGAGAATGCCGCTTTTATAGGACAAATACCGGCGAGTTCGAGTCTGTGAAAAGGGTCGGTCTGCTGGACACATGTTTTGTCACATTATTATCCTCAGAGATTTGCGACTTGCAATTTCATTATATTCACTTCAACATAGTACATAATACTTTGACGCCAGAAGGGTGTGTGAAATATGAAATATATGAGTAGAATAATAGATTGGTTGTAAAATGAGTCTTGACAGAAGTCATTCCTCTAACTAAATCTAGAATACCGAGCAGTTCGCATGTAGAAGCGTCTCTAGTGTTAGCATTCTTGTCATGTAACTTTTTTTTTATAGATCTTCAAAAAAATGGAGCTCACCGATCAACCAAGCTCGATATGTCACATACAGTCCATACACATGTATACACTACAGTCTAAGGATCCCCAAAAACCGGATCCCCCCTTCACTCTACTTACAGGAGAGATGGTATTGTTTTCAGGAAATTCAGTTGATGGGGTTATCGTCATTACCAACTATCGGTTATATCTGCGAAATGGCGAAAATCAGTATCATATCCCTTCAGGCATGATCGAGGTGGTTGAGATACGGGAGCTTTTCTATCTTCAGCTACAATGTAAGGATGCAAGGACCTACAGGTGGGTTTGCAAACTTGCTATAGTGCTATCTATATTGAATTTCTGTTATAACATAGATGTACATTTGAAAATAACGAGACTGCAATGGAATGGTATGAAAGAGTAATGAAAGCAGCAGAACCGCCCCGACAACTCGAACAAGCATTTGCTTTCTATCACTGCATGTGGTCCAAAGAAAAAGGAGGGGAAGATGCTACTATCAAAATTTTGAACCAAAAAAAATACACATTTGACAAAGAAATGTTTGAGATTGAGGTAAGTGTAGTTTTTCTAACAATTCAGCTTGGGAGTAACTAATTTTTTACACAAAAACTATATCTATCAAAAACTGATACTTTCTTTGCAAAGAGAAACAATTCTTAAACTAATAAAAATAAAAAAGGCGCGTCCAGTTGAACTCACCAGGTTTTGCAAACAGGAGATTGGAAAGTTACAGTCTGGTCACAGCTAAATGGACGCTTGTTGTTTTGAAATGTATAGAATTATTTGGAAGCTTTGGAAACAAGGTAATTGTTGATAAATGTAGCAAAATGTCCAAATTCACTAATTTTACAGACAGTCCCTGACACCCTGAAAAAATCAACGCCCGTATTTTTTACTGTCAAGTGACAATTTTATTGGACTATTTATAGATTGTCACCAGATTCGCGAAAAAAAAACGTTCCATCTTATCAGAATGGTTTTTTTTTTGTAGATGGCAAGGATGCAATTTCAAGGAGATTCTTGGAGAATAACGAAAGCAAATGAAAATTACAAAGTTTGTCCCACATACCCTCCTTATCTGCTCGTTCCTTCTTGTATAAATGATGAAATGTTGGAAAGTGTTGCAAAATTTAGAAGTTCAAGAAGAATTCCTGTAGCTGTTTGGAGGTATGTTGTGCCTTACTACGGTTATACTATTTTATCAATTGAAGAAATAGATGTGTATGGTATTAGATTAATAAAGTTTAAAATTTAAATTCAAGTAAGTTGGCTTTCACCTAACCGGGATGCATTTGAACATTCCGTCACAGGTCTCGACACCTGGGCTCTTTTGATTGGTTGAATTTGAATCCCAGACCAATAAGGTGTTGGAGTGCCGAGATCAGGGTCGGAATGTTACCGAAGATTAATTAAACAAGATATGCGTATTTTGTGATGCGAATTAATGAAGTGCATTATTTTAGTTGAAGTGTCATGTTTTCTCAAAGTACTTTTGTTTGAGTTAATTTGAGTTGGTTTGGGTTAGTTGGGTTGCCTGCCGCTCTTAGTAAGTGGCTCAACGTCGATTTTTTGAGATGGTTTCGAAGTATACAGGGAGTACGCGAAGGTTAAAATTCAGCGGACTGTTTTGTGGGTAAACGCTTGGACACATCGGTTTTTATTCTTGAATGCGTTTTTTTAATGGTTGCAAACTCTTCTCTGCTTTCACAAAACCTTTTCATATCCAAACGCCGAATTCTTTTTCAAGCCGTGTATTGGCCGAAACAGGAACATTTGTCTCCTCTCCAGCTTACATTGCTGGTTCAAAAAGAATTATCGGCTTTTGTAAAATTGATAGATCAATATCATTGATATGAATTGATCGCCTTTCGAAATTTTGGGTCGAGTGGAACGTAGGAAGTTTCCTGACAATACATCCAATTCTGCAATTTTATGCTTAGCCAACAGCAAATCATTTGTGCTGATATTCCCAATTCATCTGAGACGTTTCTCATTTGATGTACATTTTTGATAACATTTCTATCAGGTGTAACTTTTTTGTTTTTGAAGGTATCGAAACGAAACAAACACCATATTGTTTAGTCAATAAGCAAGTTTTTCGATGTTTGAAAAATAAATAAAATGATTGATGATTTTCCGAGATAATAACCTAGTTATATGTTTTTCAATGGAATGTCCTGTATATTATTGGTTATCTCGACTCTACTCAAAATTGTAAGTATATTTTATACAGCATATCATAGGTATACATATCTCCAAAGGTTTGTGAGGGAATGGCGACGAAACATGCAACACACAAAAATTTAGAAGCCTTCTTATTGATTGCAAAGTGTGCCATGAACAATTAAAATGGGGAACTTACATGAAAAATAAAATCGATAGTTTTTTTTGCAAACTGAAGAAAATCGCAAAAAAAATCGATACGTATTTTTTTATTTCGTTAAAATATGATTTTTCCAATAGTTATTCAAGTTTAAAGTTTTGTATAATATATAGATATACTGAGCATGGTGTTACAATGTATGGCGTCACACATTTTTGAATTAAATTCAATCAAATTTTGTCAAGTTCAAGATTTTATATCTAGACTATCCTTTATCCAATTATTGAGAAATTTTCAAAAAGTACATAATCTGTGCCCCTCTTTCGAATAGAGCTAGCCATTTTTATCAAAAATCGCGCAGAGAGATTAACCAAAACTAACCCTTTTTTAAAACGTGAAGAAGGGGCACTAAACAGTTTTTTGAAAAAAATCGCCAGGAAACGTAAACTCACAAATGGATTCAAGATTTTTGATGCACAATCAATTCTTTGATAACTGATGCAGGATCAAAGTTTTGGTGAGGCACCGAGGTGTTGCGTTAATTTTTTGGAGCAGTGTATGATAATGCTTTATAAAATATGCTTAGAATTTTAAGTAGAATCGAATCCCGGAAACTGTCAAACTGATCTTCAAGAAGCACCGAGTCCATGACAAGCAAACCAGGTACCAGTTTAGAGAGTCAAACACGATCCCTTTGCCAATTCCGAAATCATCTCGTTCAAAAAATTCTGTGTTTTATGATAGCATAAAAATGTTTAGCCACCTGCCGACGGATGTAAGAATGTCCCAATCCGCTGATGTGTTCAAGAGAAGAGTGAGCAACTTGCTAAGAAAAAAACCTTTTTATAATACCTCCGAATTTATGAACGACGATTTGATTGACTAGCAGGAATTTTGTCTGGATGAGTGAATGGTCTGTGACTGTTATTGTAAAATATCGTTTATATACTTCCCTATTGGTGCTTTTATTGTTCTCAATTTTACTTGTAATTACTGGCTCTGTTATAAATACGATGTATTTTAAACAATAAAGCATATTTGATTTGATTTGATGTGAAATATCCAAAAATATACAGGGCATTCCATTCAAAAAAGGAAAAGTTAGGTTAATATCTTGGAGAATCGTTAGTATTTTGTTCATTTTTCAAACAGGAAAAAACTTACTGGATAACCAAACAATCTGATATTTGTTTTGTTTCAAAAAAAAAGCACAACTGATTAAAATGTTATCAAAGATGATGAAAGACTCTGTACATCTCTCGATCGTCTTTGGATAAGTGCTTCTAGCTTAGTGGTTAAAGTTGACGATTAAAAAATATTTGTTTTGACACATCTGTCACTCATAAAAGTGAGTCAAACAAAAAAAGCTAATAGACCGGGAGATCAAACTACATTTATTTGCAGTTCAAGTTTTTTGTTGGGCACGATGGTGCCTTGTTCTCAACAGTGATCGAGAAATTCACGATTGATCTCTTTCAGAATGTGGAAGATTCACTGAAAATAGTATATTATTTTATATGGAGGAAAAGTGATACTTGTCATGACGCGCTCGTGTTCAGCAGCCGAACGAAGCGAGGCTGATAAGATGATAGAGAGCAAGTCATGAGAAGTCACTTTTCCTCAAAAAAATATGCTATTTTTTCTTCAGCAACACATTTATGCAAAAACATAATATGTTTTCAATTTGCCATTAATTTGATAATAATAATTTTTTAATTTGAAACGCAACTCAAGTTCAAGCGGTATGTTAAAACCCGTATGAGCCCCGTGAAAACCTCTTAGTTGTCATATTTGGCCGCCGCCGGAGAAAAAGTGGAACTTTGCGGCCGATACTCAGTCGAACAATGTCCGTTTTACTGACGTTTGAAGAAAAACGGAATTGCAAATCAAAATAAATGTTTGAATTGTTGACAATTAACTTCTTGACTGTGAGCAAAGCGCGATTACTTATAATGAACAATTCGCAAACTTCAGCTTTAGTTCAAGTTCTGTCGCCGTCGTCAAATTCTATCATCATCAGAATCTGGATTCGTTGATTCTCAGTGAAACGATCCATTTAATCAAACTTTTCAGTTGCACCTGACATATTATTGTATTTACCAGTTTCCATGTGAGCAGTCACAAATCGATAATCAAAAATACCAAGATTTGTTTAGAAACATAGTTATTTGATCAATCTCAAATTCCTTGATAACTGTTGAGGTTAGGTTAGGGACATGTTACATGAAACTCACTTAGAATTTGATAAAGAATTTGAAAATGAAATAAAAAATATGGGTTTCTATTCGAAAAAATTTAGTTGATGGTCGTCACATATTTTTGGTCTACCCTGAATTATACATCAAATTACCATGAACGAACCGCGGTCAAAAATAAAAATCGATGTGTCCGAGCGTTTTTCCATAAAACCAACCCTTGTATTTTAAATAAATTTGTTCCACCCTACGCGTCCTCACTGTATAAGGAAGCGTTTATTGGTACCAGTACATTGAGGGGACATACTTCCTCACATTTATTATCACACAAAAAGTAATAACATTTTCTTGTACCTTGACCTCTTGGTCTGGAATTCAAATTCAACCAATCAAAAGAGTCCAGGTGCCGAGACCTTTGACGGAATGTTGAAATGCAACCGTAATAGCGCTTTACCTACTGAGTCGAAGGTTTTTCGATATTATCCGTCTATAAATAGGTAATGCACTTGAAGATAGTACAGTGCATATGCCGCTAATACATTTAACCTCTACTATACAGGGTGATTCACGTAGTTGGTCTGTTACAAATTTTTCAACAACGACTTTTCCAAATCTTTTGACTGTCGGTAGTCGATATGCAAAGGTAATGCAACTTTTAAAAATGTTTTGGTGATTGCAGCGTTGCCAGGTCTGTGGGTTTTTCCTACCAACTTTCTTATTTCAGAACACTGTGTATTATTTAAAAAATGACAAATGTCATTGATTTTTTAAAATAAGATTTCTCAGTGAAAATTTGACAGCGTTCTTCTCAAATATAAAAGTGCACATAGACTCTTCCAAATATTCCAAAAATTCTACAAGGTGCTCTAAACAAACGTTCAAATATTCGCAAATGGAATAGACTGAAACTCATTCTTTTTCAAATATAGGGTTTTTATGTCTGAAAAAAACTAAGCATTTAATTTTGATTAAAAAAAATTTACATTATCTTACACCCATCTTCAGTCGTTGCTGAAATGTTGAAAGCTTTCATCTTATGAAATTGTTTCATTTCGAACAATTTTGAGGTTAAGCGCTGTTTCTGAAAATATATTAAACATTCGCATTTATTTAATCATTGTATATTAGTATGCTTTCAAGTAAATGTGTTCATCACTTTAATTTAACGGTTTAGATATTATTTATTTTGCTGATATCGTTGTTTATATGTATATGAATTTGATATAATATTTTGTAAATACTCCATTATAGTATAAAAATGAGATTGTTAGTATCACCTTTTGATGAATAAAGCTCTCTATCTATTTAAGAAATTTACTAGGTTTTTGTTTGATAAAATAAGTAGATTAACCGCCTTAAATTTGTTGAAACTGACTGTACATCGATTTTCAAAGAACTGATGGTGCATTTAAAAACTTCGATTCATTTGCAGTTTGCGTGTCCTCGCGTTCCTCACGTTCAAAAATAGGACAGTTTTCAAAACTTTTTTCTGTGTAGTTTTTGATAAAAATGGCTAGAAGCATTCGAAAGAGGGGCAAAAATGTTATTTTTCACTTTCCAAATAAAATGGAAAATATTCAAGAAACTATCATCATAAGACATAAAACATATTCTATAAATGTTATCCAGAATTCCATACAGAATTCAAAAATCAAATAATACACCCCTAAATTATTTGATTTTTGAATTCTGTATAAAATTCTGGATAACTTTTATAGAATATATGTCCTATTTGAAATAAGAAAGTAACTAGGCAAAACTGGTGTATCCGGCAACGCTGCAATCATCAAAATATTTTTAAAAGATGCATCCATCATACACCTGCATATCGACTCATACCAATATTCAAACGATTTGGAAAACCGTTCTTGAAATTAACCGACTATCTACGTGAATTCTTTAATCCCACTAATTGAAATTCATTCAGGCACATACGCAATGGGGCAATTATAGCTCGATGCAGTCAGCCGGAGGTTGGCTGGTTCGGTTGGAGATCTAGTGATGATGAGGATCTTCTCAAGGCAATATCTGATGCGTGTAATTTTGACAGAAATGTTCGTGCTACTTCAAGTAGTGATCGAGAATCTGTTCTTTCCCATTCTCCTGGATCATTACACTCTGATGAGTCACTTCAAATTACTGGAGAAGTTATGCAGCAGGAAAAGAAGGTATTGTCCAACCCTAAGCCGTATTTTTTACAGGTATAAAATTGTCCATAAAAACTCAGAAGGTATGTTTCTTGAGTTCGACTTCGATTGCAGTATTTTTTTTAATTTTTGAATTTATTTAGATTACTATTCGTCTATTCTACTTACTTAATATTATTCGAGTAATAACAAATACCGTAGTATGAATTTGAACAAACGAATCTACTATATAAAAATGGAAATCTTCGTGTTTGTGTTCTCAGAACTCAAGAACCGTCGAGAGAAGTTGCATAAAAATTTGTAGAGTTGTCAGTTTAATCCGGGAGTTGTCCAACGGCATGGTTGTATTCTCGTCAACTCATAGCAGATTTGGAAATCAAGATTTATGTTCAAATTTGTTGGTTAGATGTCATCATTTGTCAGCTTTTGCCATTTCCTTTCAATTAAAGACAATGACAGTAAGTTGAGGTATGCTCTATTGGTACGTACAAAACATAAAGCCGCGTTGACATTAAATAAATATTAGCGTTGTCTGATGAATATAAATGAGGAACGACGAGTAGAGTAGTGATATTGTATTAGATAAATCTGTGAGAACATATTATCATTTGTAGTCTATTAACCTTTTGTTATATAAAAAAATAATGAATCGAATGTTTGTTATTTCACAGGGTGATTCACGTAGGTCGTCTGCTATTAGTATTTCGAGAACGGCTTTTCCAAATCTTTTGAAATTTGGTATGAGTCTATATGAAAGTGTAATGCATCTTTTAAACATATTTTGTTGATTGTGGCGTTGCCGGATCTACAAGTTTTTCCTAGTAACTTTCTTATTTCAAATGGGACACCGTGTATATCATTTGATTTTTAATTTCTGTATAAAATTCTGAATCACTTTTATGGAACATGTTATACGTTTATCTATAATAGTTTCGTGAATACACATATAATCTTCCAAATATTTAGATAATTTTACAGTGTGCAAAACAAATCGATCGATCAAATTGAACACCCTTTATTTTATGTTTGCAATAAACTTAGCATTCAATTTTGGATAAAAAAATGTTAACATTGTCCTATAGCCATCTTAAGCCATTTTTGAAATATTGAGGATTTCATATTAAATGTGCAGTTGATAAATGCCATTTATCTTGCCTTTAACAAAACAGAAATCTAGCAGCCTTCGCAAATGCAACGCTATTTTTTCAATTAAATACGACTGGTGAATAGGTACTACTTCTTTTCAGATCGATCGCTAAATCTCGCATTTGATAGGAATCAACTGGTGACTCGTAAAACAAGCTCAAAAAACAATTCAGGAGATATGTTTCATAACGTCGCCTTAAAGTGTTAACCTGCTAAGTCCACTTTTTAGCAAAAATGGGTCTTTACTATGTCCACTATTTTAAATTGCTTACAAATCGTTTTTTGTCTCTCCTGTAAAATTAGGTAAAATAGATTTAGCAGGTTAACACTTTAAGGCGACGATAAGGTCTCTAATAGATGTCACAAAAGGTTGAAATCAACCGATACGAGAAAAATGAGCTTAATATTGATCAAGAATTTAAAATAACCATTTTCGTCAATTATTATAAAATCATTATTAGCAATGGCTGAATTAGTTGATGATAACTACAGTTTTTAACAGATTTATGATCTATTTGGAGTTTTCGGCGAGTGCCAGAAAGATTTTGCGAGGACCTTTCGAGTCTTCAATCAGAAATATCCAGACCTTCCATCCATGACTGTAACTAAGTTGAAAAGAATACAGTCGGATTATGTCATTCACGGAAATCTAGTTATTCCAATAAATCGTGCGAAGCCCATCACTGGAAATGAACATAATGAAGTAATGATCCTTGGATATTTTAATGCCTTTCCACGAACATCGATACGTAATGTAGTGAACAACCTAGGAGTTTTTCATCAAAACAGATACTTCTTTCGAGACACTCCATGCACAATAACAAACCAAAAACCCTACACGAATTGATGCCTGCTGATTTCCAACAGAGAATAGACCTGTGCGACATGTTTTTTTATCCAAATCCAGGAGATTCCGAATTTTCTGAAACAAATTATATGGACAGATAAATCAAAATTCGCACGAAATGGAATATTCAACAGAAGAAAAAATGATCATTGGTCCACCGAAAATTCAAATTTTATAATTGAAAGAAATCATCAACACAAATTTTATTTCAATGTTTTTTCTTTACTTATGGACAACCGATGTGTTCATTACGTTTATGAGGAAACTTGAATGGTCAAAAATACTTGGAAATTTCACGAAGTTTCAGACTGTATAGATAATTTGCGTTGGGTTTTGCTGCTCAGGTTTGGTATCAATAATTGGATGACGCCCCAGCACATAGTACCAATCGGGTTGCAGATGAATTGAGTGAAATGTTTGGAGATCGATGGATTGGGCTAAGAGGTCCACGGAATGGCCACCCAGATCCCCTGATCTTAACCCCTTCGATTTTTTTTATGAGGCCATATAAAAAATATTGTTTTTAATGGTGCACCTATAAATAGTCGTGACGTTTTCATTGATCGAGTCAACGCGGCCTCTGATGAACTTCAACCAAGGCAAATTAAAAGAGCTACGACATCTCATGTTCACAAAAACATTCTCAAATGTTTAAGAAAAAATGGTACTCATATTGGAAAGTTGCTGATCAATTAAGCTCAAGTCAATTATCACTGAAGGTTTTTTTTCAAGTTGTAATACTGTAGGTACAGGGTTATTCATTATATTTTGACCCCCACCTACAGCTCTTATTATGAGTGGTAGAAAAAACCTTTGAATACAAAAGTTTCACGTTTGTTCACGTAGTATCAGAATCTTTTGGCGATAGCGGAAATAAAAAATCGACTTCACAACATTGAAAAAATTGATTAAGTTTTATTTTTTCAATGGAACACCCTGTTTATTATTGGCTTGAATGATAAATCTTTTTCTTTTGATTCCTAACTCATAATATATGTTGGTATTTGGTTCAGTTGTTTTTGCGCTTTTCAAGTTCGAAGTCACATAGAGACTACATTACCTTAATCTGGGAATTGCTTATACACGGTAGAATCCAGATCAACGTGATGTAATTTTCATGAGACTTTGAACCTGAATAGCGCAAAAACGACTGAACCAAATACCAACATACAGGGTGTCCGGAAAGTCAACGATGATGCTGAAAGGGGTGATAGACCATCTCATAAGCTTCCAAAAGAACATTATATATATTTTTTTTTGACTTCTCCCCACCAACTTTTTCTTCGCAATTACAAGCCAGTCACAAAAATTTCCACGTACTTAGTAAAAAAGAAAATAAAAATAAATTATTTATCTGTAAAATAATATTTCTGATTGAATATTTTAAACTTTTAGTGGCAATATCTCGAAAACCATAGAGTTTTTACTAAGGTCATATTATGTTTTTCTGGATGCTTATGAGTTGGTCCATCACCCCTTTCAGTATTATCGTTGACTTTCCGGACAACCTGTATATTATGCAGGGTTTTTCACTTAAAACTCCGCACGCCAATATCTCGAAAACGAATATAAATATTCAAATTCTGTAAAAAGCGTTCAATGTATCGTGTCAAGTAGATATTTTTAGCAGTTTAAAAAATTCGACGCCTATCGAGAGCCAAGCGCCGCGACGCGTCGAAAATATAAATCGATTGCAGGGACTTTGTTATTTATAAACTTTTTTTGTTCTTTACTCGAACTCGTTTATTTCACTCATTTCTGAGTTATACAGGTTTATAGTTAACATGTCTTGATTGACAAAAAATGCGATGAAGTATGTTTTTGACAAGAATAATAGCCTCAATTTCTGTAAAAAGTAGTCAGCGTATGGGGTCAAGTGAATATTTTTCGAAGTTTAAGAAATTCGACGCCTACAAGAGCTAAGCCTCGCAACGCGTCGGAAATAAAAATCCGTTTCAGGGACTTTGAAATTACGCGCATGGAGAAGTCCATGTTATAAGTATATTTTATTGGTATCTACTCGAACTTATTTATCATACTCTTTCCTGAGTTATACCGGTTAAGACTAAACTTTTCTTGATTGACAAAAAATACGATTACGGATGATTTTCACAAGAATGTTTTGTCAGCCAAGAAATATTCAGTTTAAATCAAGTCAGGAATAATCAAGATAAATGGGTTCGAGTAAATAACAAAAAAGTCTAGGAATAACTTGTACTTCCGCATGCGCGTGATTTCAATGTCCATGTCATACGAAATTTTCACTTTTGAAATTTTTCACCTCCCAATTTTGATGAAAGTTTCCAATATCAACATTTGACAGAAAACTTCATAATTTCCACCCAAAATTTCATGATTTCCATTGAAAATTCCATAATTTTCACTGAAAATATCTTACAATTCGCGAAAGCTACTCCTGCGACCGTCCCTCTGCTTATTTTAAATAGATCCGTCAAACCGTGAGTGGAGTGATTTCAAAGTTAAGAATGAAAAAAAGGGAAATGTGTTTTTGTCACACGCGTTAAGAAGATGCCACTCAATTAAAAAAAACAAAAACAGCAATTACATTTATTCCATGTACTTAGGATACCTATAAGATAATTATGTATGTACAAAAACGAAATACATACTTACATGCTTAGTGATCAAATAAACTTAAATATTTAGTCTCAATGCCTAATTATTGGAGTTTTCAAATATCACAATCAAAAGTTATAAATTTCAAATATTTCATAAATTTCAAAAATTTCCTGAAAATTTCATTTTGAAATTTCAAAGCTATACCAAAAGTGAAATTTACTCATCCCTAGTTATCGCATTTTTTGTCAATCAAGGAATGTTTACTATTAACTTGTATAGTTCAGAAATGTGTCAGGGGTGAAATTTTCACTACGAGTTACTATGGTTTTATTTAGTCTTTTGTTCGTTTAAGCAGTTGATTTTCATTCAAATATATTCATTGTTTACCTCTGATTCGAGTTCAATACTCATCACTTTTCAATAAGCTCGGTTAGCCTGTTTTGTTTATGGGTCGTTGCTGGACCGACGTACCTGCAGTCAGAACACTTCTGCGGAAAATAACTTAAGAAAAAACCCTTATTTTTATAAGGGTTTTTTTAAGTACGTGGCTCAATTCGACGTACGTTCCATGTCAAAACAATTCGACGCTACATGCTGAGATCTTTGTGAATGACCACCGGTTGCTGGAAGTCAACTATCAGTCAACATTGGCCAACCACTGTATGTATTGGTTCGTGTAGCCAACCATCCACCTTATTCATGTTGAACCGAACCTACCTAACTAGTAATGTGGTAACGTACAATGGGTAGTTTATAATCTTTAGTTTTATTGAAGAAGGGAGTTCGTGGCGTAGGGACAGAAAGGGAAATGGGAAAAGTTGGCACCATGCAAAGAAACTTCCCTTACATTTAGTTTTATTGTTTTGAAAGTGATCACTTAGGGCCATTCACCATATAACTATTATTGATTTGCGACGTAATTTGATTTGACTTTAGGATTTCAATAAACTTGCAGTTAACGTCACATATTTTGTTTTATTTGGGTGGAGTCCCAAGTAGAGTTTTTTTCACGTTTCTGTCTTTAAATATAGTGATGCTGAAATCTGGTTTCCAAGGACATCTTGGGGATTTCTGACTTGGTCCGTTACAAATCAGTGGCGCTAATCCTCCCAGCTCTCCGGGTCTTTTGAGCTTGGGCATATTTGCACGCTCACTCAACAACTTCATTTCAGCTGACGCCACTTTTGGGACTGAACTAGGTACTAAACCTTTATTCAAATTTCATCAACCAAATAAAAGCGTGGCAAATGTGTGAGGGTTCGAATCAATTACAAAAAAGTTTATGAATAAGATGTTCTTTCGTATGAGCGTAATTTCAAAGTCCCTGCAATCGATTTATATTTTGGACGCGTCGCGACGCTTAGCTCTAAGTAGGCTTCGGATTTTCACAACATTGAAAAATATCTACTTGACCCGATACATCCACTTCTTTTTACAGAAATTGAGACTAGTTTCTTGTAAAAATCATCCGTTATCGCATTTTTTGTCAACCATGAAATGTTTACTATAAACCGTTGTGAGTAAGATAAATGAGTTCGTCCTTATTACAAAAAAATATATACATAACACGTTCTTTTGCATGCGTGTAATCTCAAAGTCCCTGCAATCGATTGATATTTTTGACGCGTCGCGACGCTGAACTCTTGGTAGGCGTCGAATTTTGTTAACTGTGAAATATAACTACTTGACCCCCTAAATTGACTAGTTTTCACAGAAATCAAATATTCCTATTCGTTTCCGAGATATTGGCGTGCGGAGTTTCAAGTGAAAAGCCCTGTATATTTGGAATCAGAAGAAAAAGATCTACCACTAAGACAATAATATACAGGGTGTTCCTTTTAAAAAACAACAATAATTTTTTCCAATGTTGTAAAGTCGGTTTTTCATTTCCGCTATTACCAAAAAATTATACTAGGTGGAAAAACCTAAAATTTTTGTTTTTAAAGTTTCTTTGTACCACTCATAATAAGAGCTGTAGGTAGGCGTCAAAATATAATGTATAGCCCTGTACACAGCTGTTAATGTGAATCTTGCTATCATCTTAATAAATAATATCTTAAATTTCTTTGATTATTTTATTTCACGCTACATCTGATTCGCAACGTTAAAGTATTATCTTAAGGAACATTATATCCAACATTCACGTCCGGCTACTAGAATTCTCATTCATGAAAGCAATGTTGAAGCACGTTTGTTATGGAATTGTGAATATTTCAAAAATGGCTGACGGTAAGCATAGGATAGTATCAACATTTTTTATTTAAAATTGAAGGCTTATTTCATTGCAAACATAAAATACAGTGTGTTCCATTTGAAAAAATCGAGTTTTAGTCATTTCCATTAGCGAAAATGTGATTTTTTTGCACACTCTGTAAAATTCTCTAAACATTTGGAAGAGTCTATGTGTACTTTGATATTTGAAGAAACTGCAGTCACATTTTCACGCTTCAGTTCTTTACTGTTACTAAGAAATCTTAGTTTGAAAAATCAATGGATTTGTCATTTTTTGAATAAAATGACAAATATTGACGAAACCAACCTACGTGAATAACCCTGTATATTAACTTACAGACAGGCGAGCGGAGTCGCGGGTTTTCCAGCTAGTTTATTATAAATGTAAAGGATCTGTCGAATGGGAAATGAATCTTATATCAATTTAAAACAATTTGTTCCAGTTTTCCATATTCATATTTACCTTTTTTAAATATTTAAAAATTCTTGATCTGAGTTGCTGTGTCCTACGGAGATATGGCTCCCTAAAAGGGTGCCGATGAAAATTTTCTTTCGCAAATAATTTATAAAGTACTTAAGTAAATTACATGAAAATTATGGTGAACACTAGTAAGCATATGCATAATATATTTATTTTGAATATTGGTTTTTCGAAGATATTTTTGTCATTTGAGAAACTTCCAGGTATTATGTTTCGAATATAGTTATTTACCTAACAAGTGCGGAAAGTGGTACTTTTCCGCACGAACAGCGCTGAGCGGAGTTAAGGGCAGAAAAGACATTTTCCGCAAGATTTATGTACAATGTTTTTCCTACGAGTGGTTTTGGCCATCTTATTTACAAAAAAAAAAAAAGGTTTTTGATACGCAAAGATTTTATAATAATACCTCAAAATGTCACATAAGGTAGAATAGTGACATAAATCATTCAATTAGTCCTAAACATGTTCATTTTTGACTATACAAAAATCGTGCGGAAAAGTAACTTTTCAGCACTAGTGCAGAAAAGTTATTTATCTCATACTGTACCGTGAAGTATCATTTACCGGACCCAAAACCAGTCCGATAAAAGATACTCTACATCATCAGAGACTGTAAAAAAAATAACGATCATTCCAAAACTGACATTTTGCATCATCAAAGACTGTGAAATTGCATTGGTAGCATGGTTTGGCTGGCGACATCTCATTATTTTAATTGATAACTTGACATAGAATGTTGGCAACATATAATTAACCAATCTATTACCCAAGTGGTGACATTGTTTGGCTGGCGCCATCTCATGGTGAGAATGTGAGGCGAACTGCCACTCTGAGTGTATGGTTTGACAAGAAATCACTTTAAACCGATTAAAAAAAATTATCACAGTATGAAACAAAACAATGTATGATACACAGCCGTTAAATGTCATTAAACTACTCGTCTAGAAATTCCAGACTCGGCTCCTTCGTCGCCTCTTCCATAAACATCTCGACTCGTAATTTAAAAAGTAATTTACCGCCTTAGTAACGTAAATTACTATTTCCGCACGATTTTTGTATGGACGGAAAAATAATGAAACAAAATGTTTTCATCATGATATATTCATCGGAAACATAATATTAATTTATATTTGAAGAACATCTACTTAAATAACAATAACGAAGAAATCAACGATTATAAAAGATGAAATTAAAAGTACAATGTGTGTTTGTTGCATGCTGCAATATAGCAGATGCCGCAACATCTTGAACAACGTCGTTTCTTACTTGAATTTGATTGGTCGTTGGTATTTGGCCCACTACAGAAAAGCCTTGATCAGTTTGCTGCTGAAAATTACCAGTGCAGTGAATGGAGGAAGGTAGATTGGGCTGTACTTACAGGTACAGGTTACACATCACAAAATTCTGGTGAAATCGGTATATCAGCGGGCACATTTCTTGAAACTTGTGTGCTGGAGGACGGCTTTTCACTTGGAAACAATTGTGAACAGAAGGATTCTTGCTTTTTGGGCGTCACTACTGCATTGGAAGGCGTTTTTAAAATATTCTCGGTGATTTTCCGTTTATTTTCTATAGATTCTTCAACATACGATTCGGCAACACTGGTCGATTTCCACCCCTCATGTCTTTTGATATTTGTTATATTGCAGCCAGAGTTTGCCAAAAGAGTTGCCGAGGACCTCCGGAAGCAGTGACCGGTGTTACAACTCTGGATTTTTCAATCCAAGATAACCCGCAATATTGCAAGCCATTTTAACGAAAGTATTAATTCCAACGCTTTGGCTTGTACATACACTTCCCGTTCTTATAATATAAAAAAAAACCTATTAGTTTGACAGTTCTTCGGACGAAGCGCTTTATATGTTTGATACAGGTCAATGTAGCTTGGCTTGTCCTCTCCTGGATCGCAAACAACACATTTTCGGGGCTTGTTGGTCTTTGTACAAGGTCTTGTAACTATCAGAATGTTGCTGTTGTCTTCTATATCATCGGTGGTAATCTTCATATCTGGAGCATTAAAGATAAAATCTTGGCGTCTTTTCGCTCCAAAACCATAGATTTTTTTGGTTTGTATCCATCGTTGGCTTTCTTCAGGTAAGATGTTGATCTATAATATTTACTGATGTCGATATCTTTCTCCAGTTTTAGGACAAGCTTTAGCATGGAGTATTTGGACCATAGAGTCGATGGAGCGTATCTTTTCGATAATGTATGGAAATATGCTAGTATCACCTCTTCTTTTATGGTTGATACTTTCGTTTGGTTGCACAAGTCCTCAAATAATCGAAATTCTTTTCTGTACTTTAGACTTTTGCGGAGTTATTGGTCGCCTCTTCAACTGCATCAATTATTATCTTCGGGGGAAGATCTTCAAAGTCTTCCATCCTTAATTGAAATCACGTACACAAAAAATGGATACTTGGAACGCTTTTTTCTTTGTTATTTTATACCTTAGATTATAAACATAACTACAACCACATACATTCTGCACATACTCTAAAATGGCGATCACGATCACATTCTAAGCGCCATTGTGGAACAAGAGCGTGTTTGACATGTTTCTTTATCAATCGAAAAACTTGATTCCCAATACTATTGGGGTATTTTTTTGAATAACTGACCATTTTAACACATAATATACAAATATAATTATTTTTACACATAGATACCTGACACAAACACACTTACAAATTATGAATAAAAACGTAGTTATCAATTTGAAATATCATTCGAACAAGCAGTTCCACAAGCCGAGAATTAAAAAAAAATAAAGCTGGCAACGGCGCCCAGCTGTCTCGACCCGTCTCGCCAGTTTCCGCAGATAATTGGGATCGAGAATCGATGACGCCATAGAACTAATGATGACGCCATAGTTGACATATTTCCATTGTGTTGTATTGCATTTGTTTTGTGGTGATTTCTAGTTGTTTTTTTCGCGAACTGTCTAATTAAAAAGGCTTAAAAGACTTTATCATGATGCATCAGTGCATCAGTTGCAAGAAAACCAGTAGGAATTCTCCGAAGCTTTTCTTCCATCGGTATATATTGAATGTCAAATGTCAAATCATTGGCGTCCCCTGAAGGCCCTAAAGTCTAAAGCAAGTAAAAATTCTTTATACAGTGCGTTTTTTTTATTTTTGCTAGTTTCGTGACGGGAGCGGAACAGAATTATGTAACAGGAGCTAGTGGGAGGCAGTCAATAATACGAGGAAGGCTACTTTAAGTCTTCTTTATTCAATTTTCAAGCTTTCGGAGAAATTTCCCCCTGCTTCAGGAAGTCTAACATAAAATGGTGAAAGATACAATAATTAGCAAGGCAACGAAACTCAAGAAAACAAGTGAAAACTCACCGAATGTGAAGGACAGTTTCAAAAGGCACCAACACATAACAGAAAATCACAAATTATACACATGATAATAATTGTAAACAAGAAATAAAATAAATGTTTAAAATACACAAACGAACTTTCACTACACTGAACATATTAAAAGGATAAAATGGTTGAAAACTTGTGAAATTAGCTTAACCTTAACCATTGTTAGATGTCGCGTGTGTGTTTTCCCGCGTTTCAATTTTTATCAGGTTTTTTATGTCATGTCCATTTTGGTTTTTATCAGTCCCTTTGTTCATTGTGCTTTGTTCCCCTAAACTTGTAATATGCGTCATTTCACAGTTTTAACATTTTAACCCCTTTTACAAGTTTCAAACCATTTTATCCTTTTAACATGTTCAGTGTAGTGAAAGTTCGTTTGTGTATTTTAAACATTTATTTTATTTCTTGTTTACAATTATTATCATGTGTATAATTTGTGATTTTCTGTTATGTGTTGGTGCCTTTTGAAACTGTCCTTCACATTCGGTGAGTTTTCACTTGTTTTCAAAACAAATCGAGATGTGCCCCTTGTTGTACCGAAGGTGCGAAATGTACTAATGTAAACCCAGGTGTAAAGGGCCTACAAAAAACTTTGAAAAACACAAAACCCCACTTTTTTCAAGTACATATGTACTCTCAAAAGTAGAGAAACAGCCTAAAATTTGATAAAATTTGGATTTGTGGATCCTGCATCAGTTATCAAAGAAGTAGGTTATGCTCGAGGTAATGCTGCGTTTCAAAACTTGGATCCATTTCTCAGTTTACCTATTCTGGCGGTTTATTCTAAAAAATTTTTGAGTGCTTTTTTTTCACAATTCGAGTGTTTTTGTCCATTTGAAGTAACCAAAATCCTTTGATTAGTCATAAATATCTTCATTTGTAACAATACTAAAATGGTGCGGAAAAGTACAACTTTCAAAACGAAAAATCGTGCGGAAAAGTACAACTTTCAAAACAAAAAATCGTGCGGAAAAGTAACTTTTTCGCACGCTCGTTGGAAAAAAGAATTTACAATACGCTCTTCAAAGTTAGTTTGTACTTTTGTGTTGATAGCGTTCTTTCAATCTTTACCGGTCAATTCAATGGAACCATCGGTATTTTCACATTGGATGGCATCTACTTTTCAGTAGCAGCTGATGCTCAAAGCATTTACTGAAATCTATATTAATAACAAAATGCTGGTACTTATTGTATATACTTACACCATCACTAGTAGGTACTAGTTTTCGACATGTAGTGAGTTTCTGGTGTAAAAGGTCTGATAAGATATTTTTGAAAGAAAAAAATATACAGCAGAATTCAAAATTGAAGCTATAAGACTAGTAAAAGAAACATCTTTCTATTAAAAAAATGAAAAAAAAACAAGAAAAAATTAAAAAAAAAGGTTTTTTTTTTTTAATTTTATAATAGAAAAATGTATCCCTTTAAAAAATATATAAAAATGAATATACCAATACACTTGAATTGTTGTAAAAAACTCAATTATGCTTCCATTTCAATTAACGCCATCTAGCGGCGACGGCGAAGATGACAAATTCAAAACCAAATAAGCATTTTGTAGTGCAGATTAAACTTTTTCATATGACCCCCTAGTTCGTTAAGATCGGTCAAGCGAAACGGGAGAAATTTTCGTTTGTTTGAAAAAATAATTGAACTTTTCCACTCCTTTATTTTGATAGATAGAAAAAAAGTTTTAGACAAAGAGTGTAGGTAAAAAGTCAGTTAATATGAAAATGATATCATCGATATATTTTCATTGGGCAAAATTCTATAAAAATCCTATTTATCTACTTGGTGTTGGTTGTTACGCCCCCTAGCGACCATATATTTAGCGACCCAATATTTTCCTAAAACGTGATGAAATTTTTTGCCGCAAGCCTCTACGATGAATAGTTTCCAGATACAGTACCTCGCATTCTTAGTTGCCCACCCTTTACTATTTCAGTGCTGGTGCGCATATAGACCTCTTCAGATAATTGTTGAAAAATAACTGTCGCTTGATATGTTGTTAACAATTTGTCCCAAGGAAAGTAACAACGTCGGTTGACTTATGGACTTATGGATTCACTAGTAGATACTTATTTTTGGAAGCAGATACTTGATGTTATTATTACCGTTTAAAGCATATCCTTATGACCACTAGTAGATGCTGGTGCTAATCAGTAAATGATGAAACAACAAGTATCTACCAACATATTTTATATAATATATTTTATTTCGCAATATGTACTACTGAAACACCAGTATAAGCAGATGCTCATCGTTTATTAATACCACTCATTAGCCTAGTCTACACCGATAACTCGTTTAGTTCGGTCCGATAGGACCAAGTGGGGGGGGATAGTACGGTAGGACCATGCTTGCTTCTCGCCCGTTTACTCCGTCTGGCAACGCGTGAACTAAATGAGTACGCGCGCAATTCGACAAATGTCAAAAACAAGTCGAAACTATTTATCAACACAATTCGTAACAAAAAAAAAACATACGTTAGTACGCTCAGATTGCCTTAGAAATAGAACCAACAAAATCACAACACATCAACAGACAACATAACTTCATAATTTTGATTGAGATCGCATAACATCCGGATCAAGAGGCCGGGCTGGCGCAATGTGTAAAGCGTTGGGTCGGTAAGTGGGAACCGGCCCGGTGCTGAGTTCGATCTCCAGCAATGGCAATAGACCGTAAAAAGTCGAATGCCTAGTATTTTAGAGGAACCCACGAGGCAGAGTGCAAAAGGTATAGTTGTTCTCCCTATTCACGCCGGTAACCAGGCCGGAGAGAATCGGATATTCTTGTAGGGAACGAAGAACAAAGATACACACCCGCCAGTCGGTAGATTCCTCCGCGAGCGCTGCTGTTTCTCCAGTACACACTGGTAGATCAGTCTGTGCTCCGATGGGGTCGAGGACCGTGGTTTGGAGTCCACGTTAAAATGTAGGTCCCATTGCAAGGAATGTAAAAACCGGTCCCCCCTCCCTACCCTACGATCCCGTCTGCCGTCTATGACGTGCCGTTAAATATATATATATACAGTGTGTCTGCTTAAGTTGGCCACATATGGGAAACTTTTTTATTATTAATTTTAGGAAAAAAAGTTATTCTTTATAAAAAGTTCTGCATGTTCCAAAACCTAAAATGCAACTATCAGATATTACATTTTTTCATTTGAATTAATGCATTGATTTAAATGTCCAATAATTAAA